>OZ023189.1:2325736-2986027 GCA_963995505.1 Hypericum androsaemum | reverse complement strand
TACTAACTTTTACTCTTTTGAGCTTCACTTGCTCTTTTACAAAAACGTAGCCACCCACTCTCTTGGAACAATAATAAATGAGATTTACATTGGTATTTATAGAGGCACAAATTCTACAAGGGTTATTAGGTCGGGAGAGGCAAACTTGGAAGTAAAAATTGACTTTCTCGTGCAGGCTGGCGGGCTCCACCTCCTTGGCGGGTGCCAAACCCGTGCCATTGAGATTTCTGTAGCCCGCCATTGGCAGGCGCCAACTTGCACGCCCGAAATCTCTGTAGGCCGTACTTGGCGGCCGCCAGTCCCTTAGCGGGCGTCGACTTCCACAACCTTGTTTCGTCTTCACTCGACTCTTGACCCGATCAATTTCCTCAAGCATTCTCGATTTTTGAACCCAATCTAATCAATTCTGAATCATCCTCAGACTTCATATCCAACAAGACATACCAACAATTCTTAAACTTTTGCGTCAAGTATCTACTGGCACAAGTAGCATGACTCTAAATTCTAAGATAACTTCTATCTAGTTTGAATTTTGCTATAATTAGATAGGTGTTACTCTTTTCATCATTTCTCTAGGAGTTTAGTGCTTAATTGCACTTTTGGTTGGTGTAATAGATGAGTGCTTGATTGTATTTTTTGTGTAACTAATTTTGGAATAGACTTTTACCTATCAAAAAAGGTTGTCAAGGGTACGAGTGCATTTGGCTTGGCTCAGTAAATTGCTAGGCATATACCATGTCAACAAATTTTGAAAATTTTCAAGTGATTTTTAATGGAAGAATTTGGTCAAAGATATTTCACTTTCAAATACCATGATAATTTAAAAACGACAAAACTGATTATGTAAAAAATATACGGAAAATCAATCACGCAAAAACGAGACTGTAGTGTCAGTATTAGGCGGTTACCTGTTGTGGACAGGGAAAGTTTAGAGTTTTTGCCATTTACGGGCTGATCTCGGTTGGCCATCCACACCACGGCGAAGTTCCCGTCCGGCGATGGTTTCATGAAGCGGACACCGAAGCAATAGGCGAGGTCGCCGACTGGGAAGAAGCCCGCCCAAAATACACCACTTGGGGAGAGTAAAACGTCCTCCGGCTTCTCCACGTCCAGCGATTCCCCTCTAC
This sequence comes from Hypericum androsaemum, assembly GCA_963995505.1. Taxonomy (NCBI): domain Eukaryota; kingdom Viridiplantae; phylum Streptophyta; class Magnoliopsida; order Malpighiales; family Hypericaceae; genus Hypericum; species Hypericum androsaemum. The sequence continues at coordinate 2,984,900 of OZ023189.1, read as the reverse complement.
TTAAGGTTTGAACCGTTGAAGTTGTTACTTGAGGAAATGGGAGTATCGCTATCTCAAGGGTTATTAGAAGGAGGAAGAAGGATCTTAACTACATGGTTGCTGTTATGTTAGGAAATTCTTTTTAATAAACGAGGAAGGAACTAACTATTATTACTAAAAGAAGAGAAGTTAACATCAGTATTCAAGATATTTAAACGAGGATAATACCCGAACTAATCAATAGGCGAGTAGTCAATAGCGTTACAATCATAGGTGTAAAAATCCTGTTGTAAAACTTAGAAATGGTGTAATATATGTGGTTATTATTTGTCCTTGAGAATGACTGGTAGATATGAAGTCATTTCAAGTCAATTTTGTCGACTAAATTTTAGTTCTGATATAATCGAGCATTATTAACTATGAATCTACCAACAATATGTTTTACATTCGAATTAATATACTTTCAAGTAAATTCAAATATCTTGCTATTTTATGTTAGTCAATCATCATCTTTGATATCTAACTTCTATTCTCTTTTTTTGTATTTTTTTTATATGAATCAGATGTGCAAGAAGTCCAAATTAATTAATAATTCATTGTTGAGTTTTAGTGTCTATTTAGGAAGTTAATTATTTGTTAATTTTATTTTATAAGTGTTATATTCTATTTAGGAAGTTACTTATGTGATAATTTTGTTTTATTAGGAGTTATAGTCTGTTTAGTAAGTTAATTATGAGAAAATTACATTTTTAGTATCCCTAGTAGGATTAGAGTTGTTTTCCATTTTAGTTTTCCTTTTTAAGTCATATTTATCTAGTTAGAAGTTTTGTTTAATTAGAAATCTCTTTGTAACTTTCTGCCTACATATAAAGGCATTATCAATGAGAATAAAGAAGAATAATTTGGATACAAAAATGTGGGCTTTGCTCTCTTGGTTCTTCGGAACTGTTCGAACACAGCGGAGTGATTCTGTTATTTTACCTTCGACTTATCAAGCGGATCTACATCACCGTTTGTGGCATCTTTGTCAAATCAAAGTTCTTGTTTCCCTATAGCACCAGGTCGAGGTTCTTCATACCGAGGTTCTTGCAGAGGAGCAAACAATGGGATGAGATTATCCATCAATCTGAACGTAGAAGATCTGACTTTTGCGTGGATTCGTAACGGAATTCACATCAGTTGGTATCCAAGCTTAAGCTCTACTTCAGATCCATCTATCCTATCAATTTTATTTTATTATCTGATTCGAGTTTGTTGTTCTATTGAATTCTTAGTTGGAGAAAAAAAGTCAAAAAAATTAGAAAAAAATAAAAGAAGGAAAAGAGAAGAAGGCAACCTAGAAAAGAAGAAGAAAGGAGAAAGAAGGCTGAAAAAAATCCGAAAAAAAGAAAAGTGGAAAGAGCAAAGTTTCTGGAGAAAAAAAAGAATCTGCTAGAATGTCTTATAACTACTTAAGAAGATCTTTTGAAGGTTTTGCACTATTGGTTGGTGACCCACACAAGTTTATGGAAGCCATTCTTAGTGAGATGAGACTTACAATGAGGCTGGAGGTGAAGAAGATGAACAAAAAGATATACCAGATATTGTGCAATCAAGAGCAGCAGCATGTGATTCTCAATTTGTGTAGGGAAAAATGAATTCAATCAAGGAAAGTTATGGATTTGCATGCAAAAGAGGTTGGTGAAGTACAACATGAGAACATCTTTCAAGCTAAGTGCCAAATTGAGGACAAGGTATGTTATTCTGGTATAGATATTTCTTCTGGCGAGATTGTTGAAGAGGTTTTGACATGGGAGGAGTTTGGTGAATATTCTATTGACTTATTTGATGGAGATTTTTTGATGAGCATGCCATGTTACTTCTTTACTTGAGAGATTTGTTCGAAGAATCAGAAGTTGTGGAAGTTGGTCACATGAAGAGGTGTATAGTTCCTATTGATGGTGAACATGAAGAACTTGTTATTGCTTTTAACAAAGAAGATGTTCAACTCATATCTTACATGTCTCCAGATTTTCATGTTGAATATGTTGAGCATACTGATTTCTTGGGAGTTGAAAAGTTTGATTATGTTAGAGGGTCAGCGGTTGTGAACTTTTGGAATGCTTTGAAGGTTGAAGAAAGACTTATACAGATCTATAGGTCTTTGGCTTTTGATTTGGAGATGATATCAAATTGCTTATGTTCAAATTATCTATTCTATTGGGATGGAAGATATCAAGTGCAACCTAGACGTTCCAAGACTTATTCAAGCATGGTCGTGAATTGGGAAAAGCATGACATGTGCAAGGATTTGAGGACAAATCTACTTCAAGAGGAGGCGAATGATATGAATCAAATGTGCAAGAAGCCCAAATTAATTAATAATTCATTTTTTAGTATTTAGAAAGTTTATTATTTGTTAATTTTATTTTATAGGAGTTATATTCTGTTTAGAAAGTTACTTATGTGATAATTTTATTTTATTAGGAGTTCTAGTCTGTTTATGAAGTCAATTATGAGATAATCGCATTTTTGAGTGTTCCTAGTAGGATTAGAGTTGTTTTCCTTTTTAGTTTCTCTTTTTAAGTCATATTTATCTAGTTAGAAGTTTTGTTTAATTAGGAATCTCTTTGTAACTTTTTGCATACATATAGAGGCACTATCAATGAGAATAAAGAAGAATAATTTGGATACAAAAATGTGGACTTTGCTCTCTTGGTTCTTCGGAGCTGTTCGAACACAACGGAGTAATTTCGTTCGTTCACCTTCAACTTATCAAGCAGATCTACATTACCGTTTGTGGCATCTTCGTCAAATCAAGGTTCTTGTTTCCCTACAGCAGCGGGTTGAGGTTCTTCATACCGAGGTTCTTGCAAAGGAGCAAACAACGGGTTGAGATTATCCATCAATCTAAATGTAGCAGATCCGACTTCTGCGTGGATTCTTAACGGGATTCACATCATTTTGGCTTGACATCGCTTGATATTTATATGCCAATTGTACTGATTAATCAAGATACAATTCACATAGAACTTTAAAAGTTCCAAAATTTACTCAACAAGTATCTAAATATTTTGTGTTCTCAAGAGTTCAAACTTGAGATATTTTAATTAAGTGAATTGTGATCTAAGTGATTTTTTTATCTAAATATTTTATAAAAAAGTTCACTTTAATAGGATGTGGTTTCACACTTTTTTAACTTAGTATCTTGTAGTCTAGCTTTGTTATTTTTGGTGATAGAGTCTTCATAAATTGATACTTTTGGTGATAATTTCTAACCAGGGTCATACCAAATCATCAGATGTGTCAAACGGTCATGGTTCAAATTGGAGTTTTTTTTAGTTTTCCATGTCAGTGTCACCTAAGAGAGAGAAATATAACATGGTGTTGACGTGGTACTGACATGAAAAAGCCATGTAAGACAAACAAACTCTAGTTAAAAAATTATCACCAAATGTGTCACTTTAGAAAATCTTCATTACCAAAAGTGTAACTTTAGAAAAATTTGGTGTCACGACCCAAATTCGGGTTCGGTGACCTGCGCTAGACCCTAACTCGTTTACAAAACCAAATAAGTCTAGCTAGCCTCAAAATATATTTTGACTTTACAAAGTCTCATTCAAATACAATTATTCTTTACATTTATCCCAGGATCAAATTGAACTCGGTGGCTACGGAGCTGCTATACAAAGAACCTGCAAAACTGGAGAGAGGGGGGTGAGTGTTTTGGAACACTCCGTAAGCACATAGAACATAACATATCCGTTATGTCAGATATATGTGGGAGAGACAGAACTTAACTATGTTTCACATCAAACCTAACCAATATGAACACAAAGCTAAGACAACAAAAGACCATCTCACAAATAAGGTCATCAAGCAATCACATATCAAACATAACCAAAATTTTAGATAGACCTTCACAAACATATAACACATATCGGATGGACTTCAGATAGGTCTAGATAGTGTCACTCCCACGCCGACACGAGGATACCATATCTTAAAGGCGCCATCAAAAACCAACCCGCCGGCCAAACATATCATATCATATCAAAATTCTTGTATCCTCAGTATATGTGCACATATGCCAACATCTCCAGTTGGTCACGGGTAGACCTCATCATCAGCCATCTCACAAATGACATACCAAATATTCCAAACACACATAATATACACTGACCAAAACATATTAGCCACATAACCAAATTCATACCAAAATATCCCCATATCACGAATTAGGCAAAACAGCCCCAAATAGACCAAAAAACTACAAACATCATCAAATTCCATATAGACGAAAATAAATCATATAACCACTTCAAAGATAACTCATATGCATGAGACGGACATAATTAAGGTCTAAAACATGCACATGCACCAAACAAACCAAAGTTGTCATGATTTATATGCTTACACTAATGAAGACCGATCCGCGAATCATTCCCAATTCAATTCTACTTTCACTTTGTACCTTCATCCACCCTTCTTCCCAAGCTTATTTCTTCCACCAAGAAATTTGAGGAAGCTTCACCTACTCTGTATAACAATTTCCAATCACAAAGTGAGGTCAGCTCCTCACTTCCCCAAGCAAATCACTTCCAACACTTAAAAATAACCAACTTTGGCACAATCGACAACCAACATCAGAAATAACTTAAGTCCATCAAAGTCGCTTGCATCCTTTCAGTCACTGGTCCATTATTAACTTACCAACATGTAAAATAATTGTTTGTGACCATAATTTTATAAAAAGATCTGTTTTGGCCAACCGAACACACACCAATCACAAGGTAAGGCCATTCACACTAACTTTGGTAAGCAGCCCTTATAACTCAATATCACACAAAACCAAGTACATATCTTCATCAATATACCACTGCTCTATTCTTTCATGATCACACCGAGTCCAAAAATCAACTTAGAAGTCCAAAGAAATTACTTACCAAGTTGTTACTCTTGAACTACCTATATTCTAAAACCTGAAAGTTAGTCCGTAGTTCAACTAAGGTTTGATAATGATTTCTTGATCCAAACAGATCATATAATATACCATTAGAAAGGTATTTAAGTCCTCTACAAACTATAAGAGGTACTAAAGTCTAATTCGGAGTCTAATTATACTTACCAAGAACTTCTTTATCCACCACCTAGACTGTACACTCTAACAAACAGTCTGTAGTTCAAAATATATTTCAGGTCGATTCCTTTATCCCATTATGACCAATAATATATGGTTAGAAAGCTCTTGAAGTCCTCTACAACTTTTATGAAGATATTGAAGTCCAATTGCAAGCCAAAGGATACTTACTTATATACTCAAGTTATTAGTCTGTTATTCAAAATCCATTTTGCATTGATTCCTTAATCCAAATAGGACATATAATATACGGTTGGAAAGCTCATTGAGTCCTCTGCAACCTTTGAGAAGACTTGAAATTCAAAATTGAAGTGGAACCTACTTACCAAACTATTCTTTGTTGACCTACTTCTTTCTCTTTCTTCTACCTCTCTCTCTTCTTTTTCTTCTCTTTCGTTTTGTGGCTTATCTCTAGCGTGTCTTGCCTCTTCCTTTAATTTTCTCAGTCCTAAAAGAGTTTAGGTGAGTCACCATCCATTATGACTCACGTCCTCAACTAATTCTAATAAGTTTCCAAGTAATGAAAGATGATTGGTTCCACCTCTCATGTGGTCCAATCAGGAGGCAGCAAATTGAATCCCATTTTTCGCCAACTTCCGTTTCTTGTTTCCCAAAATTGTTTTCTACTCAATTGTAGGTCTATGTGTCTAGTTTCAGGATCATATTTATTTGTAGAATTTGGAGCAAAATTGAGGAAGATGTGTCTAATTTACCGAGTAGGTGTCAGTGCTGTCCAATCTTGCCCAACTATCTTCATAACAGTTGTGAATTATTTGAGTAGACTTTGTTGAGATTGATCTAGAATCCTTAGAAGACTAACTCATGTCTACATACACTTCACAAAGGTGTAGGAACATGAATTCTTCTTTAAATAAAGACCGAGAAGTCGAACCGAAGTACTTCAAGAACCGACATCACAATGTGTTGTTTATCCACTTGCTAGGCTTGATCCCAATTGCTAGCATGACAAAGTCAATGTATTTCAAAGCTTATAAATCTATATCTTACCTTTAAATACCATTTTGAATCATCTCCTTTGAACCCTGATGAAAAAATTATGTTCAATTTATCGCAGAATATCTGAGGTAGTCCGAGATATCAAATGCATTCCTTCCAAGTATCATTGGCACTCTATTTACATAGCAATCTCACTCCAAATATGAATCCAATATGTCATTATGACTAAGTATACTTCACTTAAATCAGACAAATAAGATTAAAGGACTAGGGTATTACATTTGGTCACCAAAAAAACAAAGCTAAAATAAAAGATACTAAATTAAAAATGTGTGAAACCACGAGATATTAAAATAAATTTTTTATATTTTCTTTGTCCATATATGTTTAGACCAAAAGTCTTCAGTCATGGCCTTGGTATTTCTAAGTAATGAGATTCAAATAGTCAAAAGTGTTCTTATTTTTATTTGAAAAAAAATGCTTCTATCACTCTGACTCTTCGCATACCATTTTGTCAATATTTTCTCACTTATATATTTTACAGTTGACTAGCATGTATCAGTTCAAGAAAATAAGAAGAATAAACAAGTATATATGATAAAATACACTTAGGTCACCCACAACAGCAACTCATCTCAACCTAGGTCACGAAATAAAATATTAATTTCTCTCTCATCTATTCACAACTCAATCCAACTAAATATTTACCACCCATAACAACAACTCATCACAACCTAGGTCACGGAATAAATAATTAATTTCTTTCTCATCCACATATTACTCTACTATCTTTTTCGTTCATATAAATTTATAACAAGTATACAAAAATGATTAATTCGTAATACGAATTAAAAATAATTAAAATTTTTAATTAAAACTAACAAAATTAAAATTATATTAGTTACAATTCAAAATTAGTACTACATAAATTCGGTTACAAATACATGGCTTAAATGATAAATTATAAATATGAAAGGGATTATTAAAAAATTAAACTGGATTGTCGAATTTTTGCCAAATATGCTCAATCAAATCATTTCTATGAGCATTATAAGTTTCTCTATTGCAAAGTTGTTCCCTAGCAGACATATAGTTTGATAGATTTCTGATGCGTTCAGTAGAGAATTGAAAAGGTTCTTCATCATCCACTCCTTATTCTTCATTTGTTCTTCTTCTAGGTCTATCATTGACGAATTATGTCGGATCATAATAATGGAGGTATGTGTCACGTTCATCCTCTACTATCATATTGTGCAATATGATACAAGCTATCATTATTTTTCCCATTAAATCCTTGTCCCATAGAAGACATGGGTGTTTAATGAATGCAAAACGAGCTTGTAGAACTCCAAATACTTGCTCCACATCCTTTCTAGCAGCCTTTTGATGCTCAGCGAACAACTTATGCCTTTGGATTGTTGGAGATGTAATCGACTTGACAAATGCAGCCCATGAAGGATATATCTCATCAGTGAGATAATATGCCATATCACTTTGGCGACCGTTGACGATGTAATCCACTTCTGGTGCTCGGCCTTCTAAAATATCAGTAAAAATAGGAGATCGGTGAAGTACATTAATATCATTGCATGTACCTGGTGTTCCAAAGAAAGCATGCCATATCCATAAGTCATATGATGCAACCGCCTCTAAAATTATTGTTGCCTTTTCACTCCTTCCTCCATATTGACCAGCCTATGCAGTAGAATAATTTTTCCATTCCCAGTGCATGCAGTCAATACTCCCTATCATGCCTGGGAATCCACGTTGCTCCCCAACATAGAGTAGTCTTGCCAAATCTTGTTCATTAGGCCTTCTCAAGTACTCATCACCGAAGCAGGAAATGATAGCTTCTATGAACTTTATGAGAGTAACCTGTGTTGTAGATGTATCCATTCTCAAGTATTCATCAATGACATCAGTAGCTGTCCTATACGCTAACACTCGTATGACTGCAGTACATTTCTATAATGCTGAAAGACCTTGTCTACTTGTAACATCTGGCCTTTGTTGGAAATATTTATCAAAAGCACTAACCGCATCCACGATACGAATGAATAACGATCTTTGCATGCGAAACCTGTGTCAAAATATCTCTAGTGGATACATTGGACTGCTGATAACATAGTCGTTCATCAACTGTTCCTCTCCAACTTCACGTTCCCTATTGATATATCGTCTTCGTCGTTGGGGAGTTTGATTCACGAACGTATCATAGAGTAGACAATCAATTTGTTGGTAGTGTTGACAGGATCGAGTCACCCATTCAGAAAACTCTACGGTGAGTGCATCATCAGAACTAGAGTCAGAACTTGACTCAACTAATGTGCTTTCACTGTAAGACATGTTGGTGAAGTATGATAGGGAAGGATGTTGGGTATGTTTAAGTATGATTGGCATCCAAATATATATAGCAAAGTTGGGGAGGAATGGGATCCAAAGTTGAATTGACTAGTGAGTAGCTACGGGATAATTTGCTTTAATTGGGAGGAATGGAATCCAAAGTTGAATTGACTAGTGAGTTGCTACGGGACAATTTGCTTTAATTGAGAGGTGTGGGATCCAAAGTTGAATTGACTAATGAGTAGCTATGGGACAATTTTCTTTAATTGGGAGGAATGGGATCCAAAGTTGAATTGACTAGTGAGTAGCTACGGGATAATTTGCTTTAATTGGGAGGCATGGGATCCAAAGTTGAATTTTATAAAATTAAAGATAAATTACATAAACCTGGTCTTACAAGAAATTGGGAAGAAATTAAAGACAAATTACATTCGAAAACATTCTCACTGATTTCCAAATACAATTGACATTAGGTAGCATTTCATATCTTCTTCTTTGGGGGAATAATGCTCTTTCACAAGCAAGGTGTTCAACATGAGTCGATTCAACTGCATTGTCTTCATTTCTGCCTTTTCATTGTCACGTTCCTTTCTCTATTTTTCTCGTTCTGCTCTTTGTTGTTCTCGCTCTGCTCTTTGTTGCAGCATTTGTTGCTTGACATCAAGTCTCTTGGTTATAACTTCAATTTCAGCCTCTCTGGTGATCCGCAATGGAAAAAGTTTTGCAGCAAAATCATTACTAGTCGTAGATGTGGAAGCCTTACATTTTTCCTTCCTTTTTTTGGTAGCATCTCTACCAATAGGATGGGGAATTGCTGAAGATGCACTAGTTGGAGTTTATGGGTTAGAGGAGATTGAATAATCCCCTTCTTCAGTGGTTCTTATTCTTTTGAAACTTCCACCACTTTCTAAATGCTCCTCCTCATTCACCGGAGGGAAATATGTTGAATCGTCACTGCCCTTGTCTATTTTCCATTTGGGACATTTACTCATGACTTCATTAAATATAAGCAAGTGAGAAAAAAAAATTTTGGCATCACCTTCATAAAGTGCATGAGCTTCTCTCTCAACATCGGCGTCAGTCATTCCGCTCCGTTTTTTACCGTATGCTTCTTTGTAGCAACCCATCCACTTGTTTGCTACAGCGTTGATTCGTTTCCAATGATCTTTAATTGATGAAATATTTCTTTCATGGATCTCACTGGGATTTTCTAATCGAGCTACCTCGAATAGTTCTTGATGTACGAGAAATTGATAAATAATTAAACGCACAAACAGTTAGTATAGTGAAAAGTAAGGTTCTTAGAACTGAGAGTTGAACAGAACTGAGAGTTGAACACAAAATCGAAACAATCAATTATTCGAAGCGAAAGAATTAAAGATTTTATAAGAAAGTAAACAAGGTTGTAAGGGAATAAACAAAATCAAAAACATAAAGAAACAAGTTGTTATTCAATGGAGATAAACGACCATGATGCCCTTATGAATTGACTACCTATATCAAGATTATTGTTCTATGAATTTCTTATAGTACCCGGAGTGTTCTAAAGCATCTCCCTAACGCTTTCACTCAATAGGGTGACAAAATCAAGATAGAAAAGGCCTAGATTACTAATCAACTCTTTCTCTCATCAATTAGACCTAGAACTAGACTAATCCAAATTATGAAGATTTTTCCTAACGGGTTATTCTTAGGATATTAAGACGTCTCATTAATACCTAAGAATATGCTAATTAGTTCTTTCTATTAACTCAAGTGTCTTTCGGTCCACTATCATCAACTCACATCATAATCTAAGTGGCTAATTTAGATTAAGCATTAAGTACACTAATTAATAACTATTAAGAAAGATAATCGAACCCAACTGTTAGATAATCAATCACATATTAGGGAATCGCACTCACAAGAAAATTACTCGCTAAGCATAATTGTGAAGCACATGATATTAATAGAAGACATAATAACAAATAGCATAAAAGATAGGGATAGAGAAAGCTTAGTCGTTCGATCAAGCCTTGCCAATCTCCTCTACGTAGCTACCCAGAATCGTGACTTTATTAATGATCAAAAGTAGTCTCAAGGTCGCAGGAAAAGTTGTTACCTAAAACCTAAGAGACTATGGCCTACATATAGCCAAACGACTAGCTAGAAATTAGGAAAACCTAGAGGAGGTTTAACCAAAACAAGAAGTCTTGCTAGCCAAGTAATGAAGTAAATAATATAATTATAGTCCTAGGGCCAAAACAGGGGGCCAAAAGTCAAATAAAACTGAAACGAGTCGAATACCTAACAAAATAGGAAGTCAAAATATGCTGGCATCGTGGGAACTAGCGGCCGCCAGTTAATTGGCTCCCGCCAATAATTTTGGTCTGAGATCTCTGTCCAGCTTCACTTGCGATCGCCAATTAACTTTCCGTCGCCAGTTGGGCTGCACAGCTTCATCATATTTTTGTATTTTCTATTTTTGACTCTCTTCTGCTCTGAATTTAGATTCAACTATAAAATAAAAAATGTAGATCTTTCTTTAAGCTTTCCAACAGTATCTCATTCGTGGTAATCCGATGCCCGAGCGGAGATTTATGGCTCTTGAAATATGGTCTCTTAAAATAATCCCTTCAACAACCTTCAATGAGCTTCACTTCCTATCACAAAACACGACAAAGGGTAGAAGTCCACTCCATAACTCAAATATATGAAAATGATATGAGACTCAATAGAACAAGGTGAAAGTGAACGAAAACACAACTAAACACACACGAAAACACACTCATCAGTTCTGCCACTCGATTCCAGATAGAAGTTGAAGTCTGATCTTTCCCAGTGATGCTATCCTGGCTAACAAATATCCAAGAAGACATGAGGGCAATGTTTTCTTTGAAGCCCCAACTAGTTGGTGTCGCCTTTACACTCCCTTTGTTTCTAGGCTCATTCTGAAACAGAGGTCGTGGTAAATTTGGGCTTATTTGGTGTTGGTATAGAGGAATTTGAGAAAGATTAGGCGATAAATGAGAGTTATAAATAGGTTGACTATAAGAAAACTCTCGTGAATTTGGATAAGATGGAGGATAATAAAAAGAACCATATGGTTGATAATTTAGAGGATTAGTATCATTAGGATCCATAGTATAAAATTTTTATAGAGAGTGGGTAATTAAGGAAGAGATTAATGTTGTGAAAGAAGAGAGAAATTGAAATTTGTGATAAAAATATATCAACATTGGGCTCTATTTATAGAGAATTGAAAAATATGAATTTTCATATTATTTAAAATATTTTGGTAATAAATTAACTTAAATTTTCAAAGCCACAAAACTAATATCCATAAAATTTATTTTGAATCAATTAAATTGTGCCAAGTATTACTGAGTAGATAGAATAGGTACAAATATATATATATATATATATATATAATAACACGTCAGCCGCGAGCGGCCGCGTTAGCCTTATATATATATTTTATTTTATTTTTTTCCTTGTCCGTTAGCTGCGATCAATCGTCCCTATTGCCCCGTTGTGGGTAGCCTTATAGCTCGTTTGGTAACAAGTCAAAGATGGATACGAATAATAGAGACGGTACCATTCCATATATAATGGTGTTTGAAAGGGGCCCAGATTCGGTACAGGTAGTCATATCTTGTACCGAACAGAAAAGGGCAACACAGTCAAAAAAGAGGGAAAAGAGATGGTGGCAGCTGGAGAGAGAAGGAATGATAACTTGTACATGATGACAGCTGGGGAGAGAAAGGATGAGATGTGCGGGTCCCTTCTTTGCTTTACTTTTTATCTTTAAATCAAATTGGTATATTATAGTTTAACAAATCAAACTGATATATTATTTAAATTTTTTTTTATTATAAGTATTAATTAATATTGTCGTAACCAGACATGCCATTTTACGTAACCGGGCATGCCATTTTACGTAATCGGGCGTACCATTTTACATAACTAGGCAAGCTATTTAATCGTAATTGGACTTGCCATTTGATTAATTATTTAATTAATTATATTTTATTCAATATTAATCGACATGTCATTTGACATAACCTGGGCATACTATTTGACATAACCTGGGAATGCCATTTGACAAAATTTGGGAATGCCATTTGACATAACATGTGCATGCCATTTGACATAACATGAGCATGCCATTTGACATAACATGGACTTGTAACTCGATCGACTATTGACTTCAAACATATTTTCGACATCTTTCCACTCCGAATTTGGAGAAGTTATAAACTACAAAGTTGTAGATATACATCTCACCTTCACATAGCAACTTGAATCCCCTTAATCAAACTTGAACTTGTTGTCCCCCAACCGAAATATATTTTCATAACTCGATTGAATCGTGGCTTCAAACGTATTAATTAATATTGTCATAACCAGACATGCCATTTTATGTAACCGGTCATGCTGTTTTACATAATCGGGCGTGCCATTTTACATAACTAGGCAAGCCATTTAATCATAATTGGACCTGCCATATGATTAATTATTTAATTAATTATATTTTATTCAATATTAATCGACATGTCATTTGACATAACATGGGCATGCTATTTGACATAACCTGGGAATGCCATTTGACAAAACCTGGGAATGCCATTTGACATAACATGTGCATGCCATTTGACATAACATGTGCATGCCATTTGACATAACATGGACTTGTAACTCGATCGACTATTGACTTCAAACATATTTTAGACACCTTTTCACTCCGAATTTGGAGAAGTTATAAACTACAAAGTTGTAGATTTACATCTCACCTTCACATAGCAACTTGAATCCCCTTAATCGAACTTGAACTTGTTGTCCCCCAACCAAAATATATTTTCATAACTCGATTGACTCATGGCTTCAAACATATTTTTGACATCCTTTCATTTCGAATTTGGAGAAGTCATAAACTAAAAAGTTGTAGATCTATATCTCAGCTTTACACAGTAACTTGAATCACCTCAATGGAACTTCGGAGTAAGAACTTTTGACTGTCCAACTGAAACCTCTCGACCGCTTCTCACTGTCGCCCCTTCTTCACAATTGAACTCTGGTCTGCTCCTCGTCGGCGTCGGAGTGGTGGAGGGCGTTGGACGCGCGCCTAGTCATCAAGATCAAAGGACCATATTAAATCATGTTAAGTACAGAAAACCTCTCTCTCTCCGTACCAAATCCAGGCCCGTTTGAAAGTAATTGTCATAACTCATAACTAATATAAAAAAATTTAGTAATTTCGTTCCCTTATCTGGGGGGCTGAGTATGACAAAGAATTTATAAGAAAATGGATGAGATGAGAGAACTTTGGAGTGAGAATCTTGTTGTTAATTAGTTTATTTAATAAGAGAACAAAAGGGCAAGTCGTGATAATAGATTTAAAATATTTTAATCACAACGAATGATACAATTTGTTTATTTGGGTTGTTTTTCAGGGGTGTCATTTGGATTGTTATTATATGACTTATGAAGAATATTATATTTGAAATGTTCGCCCTGTTTATTGTTGAGGCATGAAAATGATGCTTCGGGTTTCCGAGTTCGTGTGTAACAACTCGTGCTTGGGCGACGAGTGCTGACCGAGTGGGCCCTTCATGCTTCGGAACATCCGGATAGGCATTTTTCCTTTGACGTCCGGGTGGGTGCTTTACCCTTGGAGTCCGATGGGCGCCTCGTCCTTGAAGCCCAGGAGGGCGCCTAATTCTTGGTCTGGATGAGCATTTTCCTTTTGAAACCCGATAGGGCACTTTGGCCCATTAGGCGGAAGCCCGATAGGGCGCTTTGGGTTTTCGAAGGGGCGGCCCGGATGAGTGCTTTGAAGTTGATGTGGACGGTGGCGGGCTTAAGACGAGATTTTATATAGAAGGTTCGTGAAGGTTGAGACGGTTTATATTTTCCTAAGTTGAGTCAGGATTTTCGAGATTCGGGCAAGACTTGGTAGGTTCCTCTTTAGGCCACGGTTACTTGGTCGGCACGATCGGGATATTCTTATTAGAGGAAGAGATCTGCTCATTTGGGGAAAGCGGCTTGGATTTTCCTATTCTAAGCCGGGTTGATTTGGAAGCAATATATTCGTTCGGGACGGGTTTTCTTACTTCGGAAGGACGGTTTAGCTAATTCCTATTCCAGGCCGGGTGAATAGAGGCGGCCTAATAGGAATTTCTCTTAACTTGGAGGCCAAGATTAGGTCACGGGAGTTCTATATAAGGATGGCACGAACAGAGACGACGGACATCACCAACACAACTACACACAACAACTATCTTCCTCCCTATCTTTCTCTTAGCTTAGACCTAGCTTAGACCTAGCTTAGCGTAGTCCGTAGATTTTTTCCCTCTGTTAGGCCGACCTTGGAACGACCACTCTGAATCCGTCTCGGATTTACTTGACATTATTGTACCCCTTTTCCCCGCAACACTTATCTAGAGAATTTTTCATTTTGCCACCAGACTATTATTTATTATTATTGTCTGACATGAATTTGTTATGCGATACACACTTTTAATTAACATGTTCAGATTAGTTTTATTTTTTTATTGTTTGGTATTAGATTTGTGAAGTTGTTTCAAGATACTATCATTTCAAAAAGAAATGATTTATGAGCATAAGATGAAAAAAAAATTAATGTACCTCTATCATTGCCATTCCGACACTCCATCGGAAGTTACTAAACAACTCTATAAAAGTATGAAAACTCGCATTCCCATCTTTTTAGTTGGAAAAACTATATAGTTTGAAACCAATTAAGCATTCTTCTAGACTCGGACTTTCACATGCAAGCACTGTCAAAACTACCGAAATGCTAATGCTGCAGAGTAAGCAAACAACATAATTATCCCTGACGATTTCCATAGCGGCATGAAACTTCTTCCCCTTCCAGCAATCTCTCCAATCCATCAGAAGCAAGGCCGGTCATCTCCAACGTCTTCTCCCACACCCGATGTGAAGTCTCTATGTCGTGCGCCTCTTCAGAAGGATTAGCTGGTCGACAATCCTGGGAAATGAACGCACAAACAGGCCAGTTATCTGCCTTCAGCAGTTCACAGTATTCCGGAACTTGAGGGTCTGTGGCTGCAAAAAGAGAGCTTCTGGATCCTGAAATAGGAGAAAGTGCACTGAGCTATTTGGCAACATCCACTCCTTGTGGACAAGTATTCTCGAGGTTGATAACAACATTAAATTGTGTTTTGAAACTGAAAACTGTTCTTAAAAAAACTGAAACCTGAGTTCTGAACATCTTCACATCCAACAGTAGCTAAACCGGAAGGAATCTGTTCTTGCAAAATTTTGTCAGTCACGACATTATTTGCATAATTATGATTTTTCACGGAGATAAGCAGAGTCAAAACTCAAAAGAAGTCCAGTTAAGATTATGAGAAGGATTAGAAGGCTTTTATCCAGCAAAGTGCAACAATTTGCCGAACTAACTACACTAAATTGATCAAGAGCTCATTACTGTTAAAATCCTAATAGAAAAGATAACAATCAGTACCTTTCTCGAACAAATCCTAAGATGAAGACATGAACTAACCTGGATATCTTAACAGCTAGAAACTGTGATTAAAATGGACACCGCAGCCATCGGCACTACTTCTAAACATTGCAAACAATACACCGCAAAGGCATATATCCTATTTAGCAAAAACAAAAGGTATATATGCTCACCTTCTTGCGGATTGAAGATAAAATAGGGAATCAGATTATAGGCTGCTTGCACAATCTTGGAAAGATCCCTTGCCTGTATTCGGATGCCACAATTAAAAATTTAGAAACAGTTCACCATGCTGGAGATGAGGAATTTTATAATCCTTGCCAAGAGAAAGATTGAATTTAACAAAAATTACATCAAGACCCATTGAATCCTATAAATCTGGTCCTATAAACCTTGAACCATGAGCATATAGGACCATCTGAAGATCCTATAAATCCATCCAAGAACCATTACACAAGTGCAAAAATTTATTTACAGACCATCCCAGCAATCCAAAATAATTACCAGCAAGTCAGTCACCTATAGATATGCATTAGTGTTTAGTTTACCTCTTGACTTTGACTTGCATCACTGAGCTGTTAGATCTAGTTATCTTTATTAGGCTAATCATACTTGATGATAAGCCCGAGTAGCTAGTTTTTGCTAACTCGTATGTGTTTCAAGTACTTGCATAGACACATTTCTCTACAATGTAACAAACTCCAAGCCTCTTATCATGTCTAAAACTATGTCGCTCTCCCTAATCTGGGTCAACCCACCTCGCCTTTATCCCTCTTCCTCTACTTTTCATTGATCACCAACTCCTCACTACTATTCTTACTGAAACTCTTCCACCACCACCTCCTCTATTATCTTTTTCCTTCTGCTCAACTCACTTTCTTCCTCGTCTATGATTTCCTTACAAGACACCCTGCATCTATGTTCCCCGTCAGTATTCTCCCTAGTTACTTGTCTGCTTTTACCCTGGGGCTACACCAGTTAATTCAGTGAAAGGTTGAGGTTAAGCATAATCACAGCTCAAAAAGAGAAAGGCATAAAGTCAATCAAGAATGCATGAATAGAAAAGGATAAGTTTGAGGACTGAATTGAAAGAAGAAAATTTCTGGATTTCTTCAGCTCAAGTGGAGCTGAAGTGGCAAACTGAAATGTTATCAAAATAGTACATGGAAGCATCATATTCAAACAGCAAGTAAGAGATTCCAACAAAATAACAAAATTCCAATTTCATGCATATATGTCCACTTGGTTTAAGAAATCAGAAACAGCATCTGTGTTGCTATGAGAACTTACAACATTTGTATGAACAATGCCTGGGGATACACACAATACGCTGATGTCGGATTCTGCAGGTAGACGTCTGTGGAGGACACTGCTAAACATGACCTGCAATTTAAAGATCACAAGGTTCACAGCAGCGAGAAAGCTCACAAACAGGAAATTTATGGTCATGCCTTCTGTACTCCAAAAGAAACATTAGCTCAGCTTGATTAGCAAGGGGCTAAAGAGTGCTCAAATGACTGTTGTGGCTGTACCCTTGTGAAGTAATTAATTCCAGGTCAAATATTTCTTACTTTTGACTAATACTAAACCTCAAGATAAAACATATAAAAGAATACATAAATGTTTACCCTTATTCTATAGATTAAACTGAAATATATAATGCATAACTGCACAGTCATATGGTTCCCTACCAAAAATAACCGACACCTAACCTTGATATGCAAACAGCCAATGGGTATTGCATTTTACTGATTGGTAGTGTGGCCAATGGTAATGCATTTTACTTCCATATTCAGCACTTCAATTATAATGCAGAGAGTTAATAACGCAGAATCTCAAAAAAGAAGTTCAATAACAATGAAGTATCTCAACTATGTCAATCCTGAAAACAAAATAACTGAAGAATTTAAACTGAATCTTAGAACTCCCACTCCTGACATCACAAGGCGGATATTCAGCACTTCTCGTGAAACATGTAAAGATAGGCCATTGTGGATAAAGCAAAAACATGTAAAGATAGTTGTTGAGGTTATCAGTTTCGATTTCTATCAAGCACTCAAATGGCTTTATTGGTCAATTTGAACATGCAACTCCAAGGGAATATATTGTTGAGATTACCACGTCGCTAGTTGCAAGTGCTTTGGGCTTGTTTATAGTGTGGAAATCCACCTACTGATTGCTTTATGGTTTTGGGTTGGATACGGATATTCTGACATATATTACATGAGAATTGCAAATCTTTTGCATGCCACAAAACAAATTTCATTAACTACCACCACACAACATCTTCTCTACATTTCTTCAAAATAATTCAATAGATAAATATGGAGCGAGGTTAAGGGGCCTATTGGGAAATGATAGTGGATTTTGTATCACATGTAATGTACACAACATTCACTCGTTCACTTCAGAGAACCGTGAAAAGGGAGATGTTCAAGTTCACCTGTCACCAAAATAGATTATAAACATTAAGCTCACCTGAGCCAACTTGCTACTGTAGTATCCCAATGAGCTGGTGTATTTCCGTTTACCTGATACAATATTCATATCTTCTGTGTCGACAAAGCCAACATAGTGCATCTGCATGAATAAACAGGGGGTTAATCCACCGGAAAGGATATAAATTTGTACACAGCAATCAAGTATAATCGCAGATATATCTTGAAGTGATAATGAGCAATCATTTCCACAATGTTGCATAGAAAAGGTGACGATCTAGTGTTAACTAATCAGAACATTATTTAAGAGTCAAAGCATGCAAAGGTAATCTTCAACAATTATATAAAACAGCAAAAAAATCTATTAGCATGGCAACCATACCCCTGGACTGGCTATGTTACCATGGATCCCTTGTATCAATCCAAGTGACTGATTCCACTAACTTTCCAATCTTATCAGCTAGCCACTACCAACTATGCCAAACACAAGCAATTTTAAAACTAGTAGAACCAAGTAGTCCGATTGAAAGCCAGAATGGTTTCACTTCCAAACAATAACTTCGAAAAGAGCTTACAACTGAATTAACATTGACTATTCGGCTAGGAGACCCTCTCATAAGTGATGGCAATAGCAATAATGAAAGCAAAGCTGGAGCCAGATGATTCACTTGCATGTGCTCTTCATACCCATCTTTCGAAAACTTTTGTGGTTCTACATG
Source organism: Hypericum androsaemum (assembly GCA_963995505.1). NCBI lineage: Eukaryota > Viridiplantae > Streptophyta > Magnoliopsida > Malpighiales > Hypericaceae > Hypericum > Hypericum androsaemum. The sequence continues at coordinate 2,965,856 of OZ023189.1, read as the reverse complement.
GACAGGGAACACTTATCAATGGACTACACATCCAACAGCAAAAAGATTCAATAAAAGACAATCTAACTTATAGAGACAGAATAACAAGAGCATGGATGGCATCAAATGATAATATGCTCAGATAGAAGAATTATTATGTGTTTCATGTTTTTATCGCAAGTGTTGCACAATGATTTGCTTATTTACCAAATAAGTACATTGAAAAGTGAAAAGAATGTAGAATGGCAACAGCATCATTAAAAAAGTACCAGATACAAATAAGGAGCTCTATCTACTTATTAGTACAGAATTAGACATGTAACTACTACCATTTCTACGCCAATACAACATAACCTTCGACGTTCAGATTGGGTCGCCTAAATCGATACCAGTACACCATTTAATGTATGATACAATAAATAATTGGAAGTACTCGTGTATCCTCAATTCTTTCTAATAGTTTGCCACCAAATTTTTTGGTGAACCTCGATTCCCTTGGCCCAAAAAGTTCATAGAGCTAAATTATAAGACATTTGCAATCAAACTACATAGGCAAAACAATTAATTGATGTCAAAAAATGCAAGAAGCACAGATATACGGGTGTCTGAGACAACAAGGAAAGGGAAAATAGAACAAAGGATAAAGAAAATGATGCAGACCTCCCATGGAAAATATCCCAGCATTATTTATCAGAACGTGCAAAGGTATTGAACGAGCATTCCATGAATCAGCAAACCTCACCACAGACTCCAGAGAAAGAAGATCTAGTTCCATTACCTTCAAAGATCATACAATAAAGATCAAATTTTAGGGCATTCGACAATAACTTTGAAAAATTTACGATAAGAAGGTCATAATTTAAGATGCACATAGCAACCAACAAAAAGAAAAAAGAAACATAAGCAGAAAGCTGACTAAATCAGATGGCAACAAAATTATGCGTTGTTTTCATGCACTTGGGAAACACTGTACTGCACCTCGATATTAAGAGGAAGGCCTTTTCCAGACCACTCATTCTGCCAATTTTGGATCAATACATGGGCTGCCTTTGGATTTCTCACGGCCATGATAACATGTGCCCCAGCCTCTGCTAACTGTCTGCTCAGAAATAAGCAACAACTTCATCACATAGAAACATTGGCTTAATGTTCTAGTTAAGAATATGGTGCAAATGCAAGTGCCCATCTTTGTAAATTAGGAGCTCATCCAAAGTATCAGCAATAGACCTCACAAGATCAATGGAGGATGGGAAAGTAAAGATTCTCTAGTTTACTCTTTAGCCTTGAGGAAATTGAAGTATAACAATCGTATCAACCTATGTCCAGACTTGTTTGAAAGAAGCGGACACATCCAACAACTATTACAGCACCTATCATGTAGGGACTTTGTAAGAATCTCTTGATCTAAGATGTCTTTGGCTGTCATTGTTACCCCAGCTCCTTCCTTTTAACTAATTTCGGTTGTTGATACCGTAATATATTTCAGACTTGATCCATCAACATTTTAACAATGATCAGCAACCAAATAACACTTTGAATGTAATCAGCAATTCAAGCTCTTATAACTTATCAATTTCCCCCAGAGACTATTTCCAAGACACCCGACTAACAGTTCCCGCATTATGTTCAATGTCAATACTAATAAAATTCACTAGACTTAGAAGTGTAACTAAAAGAAAAAAGGCAAACGGCAGTTGGACTTCTGAGATATTAACATTAAAATCTGTTTGCATGTCATCCACCACCAGCTTTTGCTACTTAATAACCACCAAAAAATTATAGCTACTTTATTTTCACATTAAGAACAGTTCTAGCTTTAGCATCCAAAACCAAAAGGGTTAAATGGCTAAATGCTTGGTTGTTTAAAATGCAGGAGCTTTAAGGAGAGAAGTAGAAAACAAAAGATACAAAGTTAGCTTTCTAAGTGCAAAAGACAAGCCTAAGCCCACACAGGTGAACATCTAAAGATAATACCTGGCAGTTTCACGGCCAATGCCACTGGTAGATCCAGTGATAACAAAAGTTAAGTCATTCACAGGAGGCAAAGGGAAGGGATTTTGCAAGTGACTAGCCGTTATCCTCTGGAAGAGCATCTCATATATAATGTTAAACCATCCCCTTAACCACACTATCCATCCCAAACTCTCCTTTCTAGACGACGGTGAGGATGACGATGATGATGACCTTGCCATCCTCCAAATCACAAAGCCTAGATTCTGAATCACAACCAAGGACCCTTCTCTTGCTTTTTCTTTTTGTATCTTTGTCACACTTCTAATGATTCAAATAAGTTCTACAATATGACAGGCAGTCCTTTTCCCATCCAAGAAGAAAGCTGATCCTTAACTCTCTTTGAAGGATTTCACAACCTGTGAGACAATGAAAGAGACGGCTAAAAAAGACTAAGATATCACATTGCAACAAACTATTTGATGAAAATTAATTAAAAAGAGCATACAGCAACGAAGAATTACTATCATTCAAGGTACTAGAAACAAAATCCGGGAGAGAAACTAAAAATTGGGGCATTATGAGTGAAGAGATAAAATGTAAACCCATCCCTCCTAAACACTTTGAGGAATAAAAAGGCAAACCATGTATAAGAAAGGGTGCCCTTTGACATAAAGCTCAACAATCCAACTACAGTGGGATGAAAATTGGTAATTTTGGCATGAAAAAGAAAATTTCTTCCTAAGACTTCATAAAGAATTCTCACCATGTAGAGAATTCAGCAGCAAAACTCGAAAGTTGTTACATTTCTAATTTAGCATGGAAATTTTGATCAGCACTCAAGAATCTCACAACCGGATAATGGATTCTCAAAGCAACTTGTTTTCCCCGCAAACTCACTCGAGCATACGGCAGGTAAATGAAGCGTGGTAAAACAGCTACATCATCAGGAAATCGCGAAAGCTGAGAGCTCGACCACTCGATTAGAAGGAAAACACACAAGGCATTGACTCACATCAGCATTACCCTAATTTCTCATTGTGTAAGCGAGAAAGAAATTGGCAAATCAGATCCCATTATGAGTCGCAGAGTAGACGGGTTTGAACGATCGGATCGGATCGGATTAAAGTTAGGGGTAGTAAGCAAGTTAACCCGCAGAATGCCAACCAGATTCCCAGGAACTAAGCATTGTTTCAAACGCATTGCTCAGATTGGAAAGAAAGATTCAAATGAAAACGCTTTGCTTACCCCCCAATGAGATGACGACTCCAAGATTGGGACCAGCGCCGTCCCGCAACGAACCACAACTCTCTTTATTTATTATAATCTTCTAATCCGAAGAGTGTCACGTTCTCGATAGGAAATCAAGAAATGTGATTAGGGTTCTAGAGAATTAGGAAAGAATTGAGAGATAAGAGAAGAAGATTAGAAGTAATGATGGTATATTGACAAATGATAATATTCTGATGCCTTACAATTCTTCTAATATTCTATTTATACCCAATCAATCAAGTACATTTACTAATTTGTCCCTGTCGTCTACTACCTGTCATCCACCTACTAACCCAATCACCTGTCATCCACCTCGTAGAGTACGTGACAAAGAGACTTGCTTTTTTTTAAGGAAAAAGTACATTTAAGTATCCTGTAGTTTCACTGATTATTATTTGGGTACCCTGTAGTTTCAAAATCGTAGAACAAGTCCAACTTATTTCAATTTTTATCACGGACCTGTCCCGAGGTCCGGTTCGCAATTTTTTGAACAAACGGCGTCGTTTTGATGCCTACATGGAGCGCCACGTGGTTGTGACTTGTCAGTATGCAAATTACTAAAATAGTCCCTTTTAATTTATATTTTTTTTATAAAAAAATCACTTATCCTCCCCCTCTCATTCCCTCATCCCTCATCCTCATCCCCATCCTCATCCTCTCTCCCCTGGTCTCCTCCTCCTCCTCCTCTCCCTCTCTCCCCTTCAGCGACCTCTATCTCCCTCCTTTTTGGTTCCTCCCCGCGGTGCTCGGCGTCAGGCTACCCTTCACTACTTGGCTACCCTTCTTCACTCCTTTTTGGGATCCGAACCTTAGTAAGACATCCCCAAATCTTTAGAAATTTGTAGCTAGGTGCATGACCTTTTCACAATTCATAAGGTATTTTATCCAATTTTTTGTGCGGTACCCCTATTGAGAACATAGTTGGCCGAAAGCAGAGCTTCCCCCATAACTTTGAAGATTCTTGATCTTCTTAACTTTATTCTTAAAATGAGTGAACAAATCTATTGCTTCGTCTTTACTTCTCATTAAGTAGACATAGCAATATTTTGTACAATCATCGATCAAGCCTCGCATTTGTATTTACGAATTTTTTTTTTCAAACATCATCGCCACTTGGAAGACATCATAGAGAAGGATCTTATGAAGATCTTTAACAACCTCATCGGGTTTACTCTCTTTGAAATACCGGATCAAGTTCAAGGTAGTCACGAACAACATCATAATTTGTTACCATCTCTTGAAATTACTACCCTTAAATTTCTCCAAGTTCTCAAATTGAGAACACGACAGTGGATTTCTCATACCCGATATCATGACCTCAGTACCACTAACCCTCATACCCAGAACCTCGACGTTCACATTGTTGGTGGAGTTCATCTCAATTATTTCTATCACAAATATATAGAAATTAATCACAAAAAAATCAAGACGAATTAATCAACTTCACAAATTGATTTAAGCATAGAATTGCAAAAAATCATTTAACAAAATTAGGCCACTAAGTGAAACCCAATTTGGAAGCCCAACGTACTTTGCGATTAATTCTCAAGCTTAAAAACTGTGTTATGGGCTAGATCGACAAACAAGCCATATCGTGGACCTCCTTTTTAGGCTTAGCCTAATTTTACACTCCAATTAAATTAGGGAAAATTACTCTCAAGTCTCTCGAGTTTGCTTAAATATACTAAAAAGTCCCTCCTGGTCACAAAATAGATTCCTACGTCCCTTAAGTTTGCTTTTATTATACTTTCGGGTCCCTAGCGCATGTTAGCAAATATTTTTTTATTTTTGTCAATGAAATAACGAAAATACCCTTAGGACCAAAAACAAAAAAAAATTGATGATGTCATCTCTTCTTCTACCTCTAGCCAAACCTTTGAATAATGCAATGTAAATACAACGGGACCAATTCCAAATCAGAGCACTTGCACTCAAAGGGCTGGGCATCAACATCGGAAATCTCGAGGTTCAACTGCACATGGAAATCTCTCATCGTCGAATCTTGAGGTTGAATCAGAGCACTTTCAACCGTCCACACCACCGCCGTCGTCGTCTTCCTCCTTGCGGTCGACGCGGAGATCAAGATGCGAGATGCCAGTCCCTCCCACTCCATCGAACTCAGCGAGCGTCCCCTACTCGATGAGCGTCCCCACTGCCGTTGTCGTCTTCCTCTTGGCGGTCGACACGGAGATCAAGACACGAGATGCCGGTCCTCCTAGATGATTCGGTCACTGAGAGAGGAGTCGGTCCTCCCCGATATCTGACCAAAAAGACACAGTCACCGATTAAGATGAACCCGTCGCCGTTGCCGTCGCTGACTAAGAAAAAGATGCCATCATCGTTGCCTCGTCGATCAAGAAGAAGACACATTACAAACCCCACCACATCGTCGGCGATGGCCTCGTAGAGATCATTGCCTCGTCGATCGCACTCCATGGAACTGTAGCTCATTCTGTCGGGAGCCGTCGTCGTCGAAGCCAGTTGAAGATTGAACGGAACTTCACCCGTCGTCGAAGCCACTTGAAGATTGAACAGAACTTCACCCGTCGTCGTCGAAAGTCATCTTGATTCAGCCGGAGAAGAAAAAAAATTTCCCAATTGGAATTGGAGATTTAGAGGAGAGGGATAGAAGACGATTTTAATTAATAACACCAAGATGATGTAAGCAGTTTTTTTGTTCTAAGGGTATTTTTGTTATTTCAATGATAAAAAAATAAAAAAAAACTCATTTAGGGACCCAAAAGTATAATAAAATCAAATTACATGGACGTCAGGATCATTTTTCAAACAGGGGAGACTTTTGTGTATATTTAAGCAAATCCGAGAGACTTGAGAATAATTTTTTTATTAAATTATCCCGAGGTCAAACCCGTCGCCGTTGCCGTCGCTGAGTAAGAAAAAGATGCCATCATCGTTGCCTCGTCGATCAAGAAGAAGACACATTACAAACCCCACCACGTCGTCGGCGATGGCCTCGTAGAGATCATTGCCTCGTCGATCGCACTCCATGGAACTATAGCTCATTCTGTCGGGAGCCGTCGTCGTCGAAGCCAGTTGAAGATTGAACGGAACTTCACCTGTCGTCGAAGCCACTTGAAGATTGAACAGAACTTCACCCGTCGTCGTCGAAAGTCATCTTGATTCAGCCGGAGAAGAAAAAAAATTTCCCAATTGGAATTGGAGATTTAGAGGAGAGGGATAGAAGACGATTTTAATTAATAACACCAAGATGATGTAAGCAGTTTTTTTGTTCTAAGGGTATTTTTGTTATTTCAATGATAAAAAAATAAAAAAAAACTCATTTAGGGACCCAAAAGTATAATAAAATCAAATTACATGGACGTCAGGATCATTTTTCAAACAGGGGAGACTTTTGTGTATATTTAAGCAAATCCGAGAGACTTGAGAATAATTTTTTTATTAAATTATCCCGAGGTCAAACCCAAGTAGGGCAGCCCAAGGTCAGATCTAGAAACAAGAAAAGCAACTCTTGTACTCACCAATATTATTGTACAAGTCCATTATCCGCAATTAAACGACCATTCATGAAGAAATGATCCCCACCAAATGATCCACAATAATAGTGATGCCCGTTATGGATAAAAAAAACAATAATGGACAATTAAGCCTATTAATTAACATAATTCGTTTATGTCTAGAAAGACAAAAAATCACATATTCTCGAACTTCTTTTCAACATGACGCTCCATATCTATATATATGCAAGCTGACAGTTAGAGATAATAATTATTATTATAATTATTATCATGAAATATTAAAGAGCACACATTTCAATAGGTCAGTACCTTAACAGACAGTCGATCTCCACGCCTCTTGTGGTCCCAACTCCCAAATCCCATGCATTAACAACCACAATGTTAATGACTATGCACCACAATTTAAATAAGCTCAATAATAACTTCGTAGGATGTAACAGCCGTAACACTAAATAGATTGCTGTTATATTTAGAACACGTTTATTCGCATAAACAATGAAAGCAGTATCCAATAGGTTTCTAGTGGACGTTATATGTTAAATGGTTAATTGCAATTTATAAATCACCAAAATAACCTTTGGTAAGTATTGGAATTGAGCACTATTTAAATAAACACAGAAATATATATCTATATATTTTTCGATGTAGTGCTCGCGTAGATAAACACTTGCAACAAACCTGCAACCTGTATTCAATAAATTAACTGTAAGAGCAGTCATCAACCCACGTTTTTTTTTGGAAGTGGAGGGGCAAAGACCCCTAGGTATATAATCAAAATGGCCACATCAACCTACTAAGTGCAAGGTCTCCTCTCGGCCTCTTTGCGATTGCCGGCCTCATCAAAATCCTATCACGAGAAAACCCAGTGGGAAAAATTCGTGATAGGGAAAGAGTACCTCGGGGAGAAAAATCTCCCATTGACGTTTGGTATATCGCATAACCTGGCATTGCATCGTCACTAAAAAATATAACTCGGGAAGAAGAGTCCCCCCTTGGCTCCAAGCCATCAACAACTCTAGACATACGAGCACAACGTGGGAGGCTAACTCCCCGCAGATCATAAGTATACCTCCATACAAAAACTCGAGGAGGCATCAAGAACAACATACTCAACGAAAATCTCTAAGGCACACTTGGAGAGGGCATCCGCCAAACGGTAGCCCTCACGCCAAGTGTGCTGAATGTCAATCTCACAGTCTCTCTCAAGAAGCTCTCGCACTCTTGAGATCAGCATCGCCAAGGGGTGTGCACGGTCGACAACGCATCCCACACAAAGGATAGCCATGGACGAATCAACTTCCACTTGGACCCTCCAAAAATCTCTATCCCAGGTCAACTCTAGTCCAAGGACTAGGGTCCAGAGCTCAGCAGCAAGGGAGGTGCAGCTCCCAGTGCCCTTAGCAAAACCGCACACACAAAAGCCACTGGAATCACGAATAATACTCCCAGCACCAGCAGGTCCCAGATTTCCCATCGAAGCTCCATCAGTATTGAGCTTGACGAAGCCCTCCATAGAATGCTGCCAGGAAACTAGGGTCTCGCGCCGTAGTGGTAATGGAGTAATTTGGTCCGCTAGGACATGAGCAAACTCCCGTGCTTGAGAAGTGATAAGGGAAGGGGGGTGCCCCGGGGTAATACTAAGTCGGAATGCAGAGTCATTCCGCCAATGCCATAGCCACCAACAAGCAGTCACAAACGTCGTCGCCTAAGGTGGCTCGTCCGTGGGGCTAGTAGTATCCGAAATGTTGGCCCAAAGCCAGCGGCGCAGGTCAGTCTCTGTGTAGAAGTGTTGCGGGGGTCACGGAAGGAGGGAAGCCCACACCACCCTAGAAAACTTGCAATCACAAGACATATGCATTAGCAATTCTGACTCAGTACCACATCGCGGACATGGTGCAACGGTTACATGTAACAGGTGAGCACAGAAATTAAAATGTATTCTTTAAATTCAACCATGCGTTGTACATATATTGATTAATTAAACTTTTCCAATTCCAATTTCCCTAACGGAAGCAACGATAAATTGTTTAATCAATTTTTTCTTCTTCTTCTTTTCCAATTTTTCCTTACAGAGGCAAGCGAAGGTAAATGGTGCTTAACAAAACGACACACAAAGTTTTGCACAGAAGCAAGATAACGCAATAGCGACCACAAGCAATTATATATATACGATTAACAAACCAATTCATTAATACATCATAAGAGTTTAAGACTGTTGGAAATATTAGTAAATAAACTATGGTTTGAACATACATAAATTTTAAACACAATAATACAAGAGTGTAAGAGATAGTTTAAATATCGTCTTCTCCAAGACAGTGGACTTCGGATTGAATCCTCCTCTTTGATCGTCACAAATTTAAATTTAATTCTGGACGAGGCTACAGCAAGCCGTATACTTTAAACTCTTATTACCCGCATTATAGCTTTAGGTGTGATACCCTCACCCTTCAACCAAATTTGTTACAACATAATAAGGTTGATTTTGGAAGTAAGGTTGATTTTGGAAGAGTTTAGGCTTAGTCCGTTGTCGTTTGGTAAAATAGGCGTAACTTCCTAATTGGGACTTCAAATTTGGTGATTTTAATTTGTGTGAATTTATAACATATAGATCTATAACTTTGTTCTCTGAGTTTTGTGATTTATGAAATAATCTAGTTGGAACAAAGTAAGAATTTAAGGTACTCTGATATAAGTCTGATTTCGTCTGTATTGGAAATATTTGTAAAATGATTTGTTATGTGACTTTATTTAAGTTAACCTAAATTTTAAATTTACTATTCAATTTGATGATTCTATATTATGTTCGGTAAATTAAGCAAAGTATATCTAGCTGTCGGATTAAAAACTAGTTAAATTTTAGCTTGTAGAATTGGATAAGAGTAAAAAAAAGAAAAAAAAGAAAAGGAAAACATGGCAATACAAGAAGAAAGTGAATAGGTGGTAAATCTAGGATAACCATGAATAGAAAAGTAAGAAACGTGGATGTCAAAAATAGTTGATACCAAAGCAAAGAGAAAAGAGAGAGTAAAATAGAGATAAGTGAAAAAAATTAACCTACAATGAAAAGAGTACTTCACTGTCTCGGTCTCCGCCGAAACTTCCACCGTAAAGAAATTGGAAGCCAACAGAGAGAATAAATAAAGAAGAAAGCACAGTATCGAAGCGGAAGAGAAAAGTTATCACAGGTAAAAGAATAATTGGTCTCCATTAACTTATTTAAAGTATTAAATTCTACTCCATAAATAATTAAGAACAGCTAGCACAATGAATATTTTTAGTATGAATATAATCTATGAAGAGAACAGTTTAGAGTCGAGGATAACGAGTTTGAGATTTCAGTTCATATTCAAGAGTCTACCTATTTTTGTAGTAGAGATTCTGGAACTATGATCGGGTATAAAATTAACTAGCAAACTATCTGAAATATGTTCAACTAACAATTGAAATTTGAATAGATCGAAGGCTTGACATAATAGGTCTCAACAGAAACAAGATTAGAAAACGAATGGTGACTAAAGGAAGAATGGATAGGATGAGCGTATTAAGGTTTCGTTAAGAAATGAATGTGGTTAATGGTGCATATTCATATGATATGCACTATTGAAAGTAAAGGAAAAGCTGAAGTTACTAGGCTGGAAATGTTTTTTTTTTAGCTAAGGCTGGAAATGTTAGATTCATATAAATGGCTTGAATAATTGAAATCTTAAACCGTACCAATGACTAGAATGAAACTGAACGATGGGAAAAAGATAAGCAGAAAGATTAGAAGAACTTATTTAATTGGGACGAAGAATTAATAAACTAAGATATATGTTTTCATCAGTTGTTTCGAAGAAGTTAAAAACAATAGATATGTCTATTTAATGAATGAAATGAGAAGATTAATTAAGTTGTCATCCAAAGGTTACCGAGCTTGGATTGAGAAATTTGTCCAAGAATATTTTTAAAGAATGCTGAGACAATGTAAAGGTGGAAATAAACTACTAAATTTGGTCTACGGACTATAGAATATAATACATATTTTTGAGATAAATGAAAATATGTCTGAAATCTGTTGAGATTAAGGTGATATGTATTAAGCCATCCATTATGTGAAGGAGGTTGTCCGTGGGATGAGTGTGGCGACAACATGAAGCCAAGTATTGGCAGAAATTGCAAATTAAGAAATGAAGTTTTATGTTTCCTAAGACATATTTACATGCTAAAGAGGGTGGTAATGATAGTAGTTAATTATTCTTTTGACTAGTTAACTGACGTTTGAATCTGAGTGCCACGAGTACTAAAACGAAGCAAGGAGCTTCTCTTTGAGTAGTTTGAGCAACCATTGTCTTGTAAGTGGATTTTTTTGTAGCATGTGTTTAGTTAACTAGACGTGGGATATATGTATGACTTGGTATTCTTTTGTGTGGTTCAAAATTAGTGTTTGAAATATTTGGTATGTTATTTGTGAGATGGCAGATGATGAGGTCTACCCGTGACCATCCGGGGATGTTGGCATATATGCACATATACTGAGGATATATTGGATATGTATACGATATGATATTTGGCCGGCGGGATTAATTTCTGATGGCGCCTTTAAGATATGGTATCCTCGTGTTAGTGTAGGAGTGACACTATCTAGATCTATCTGAAGTTCATCCTACTTGTGTTATGTGTTTGTGAAATTCTATCTGAGCTTCGGGTTATGTTTCATATGTGACTACTTTGATGATCTTATTTGTGAAGTGTTCTTTTATTGTCTTAGCTTTGTGTCAGAATTGGTTGGGTTTGATGGGGACGACTGGTTGGTTAAATACATGTTACTTATAGTATTTACTTACTAAGTGTTTCAAAATACTTATCCCTTACTTCAATCAACAGGTGAAGAGTTTTCAGTGGTGTTTGCATCTGGAGAAGCTTTTTCATCCGAGTTCAGTCCGTTGTCTTCCATCTCGGGCTACATTTGAAGTTCTCCAGATGGTCTTTGCCTTTTGTGATCTAGGTCGCTCCATTATACATACTTGTTGGTCTTTTGACTTATGACCTTAGATTAATGTTAATATGTAATATTTGTGTAAATTTGTGTTTGTGTTAAAAGGATGAATTTGATGATATGATGTTGGAGATGTGTACTCCAACTTTGGAATTATGCCTACCAGATTTTGGACACGATAAAATATGTTTGTTTAAAGAAACAATGTTGTAAAAAAAATATTTTGACTATTCTTATAATGAGACAGGTGAGTTATGTTTGAGGCTTTCTACGGTATGGTTTATTATATTAAGTTTGTCATGATCTAGCGCCGATCACCGATCACAAAATTGGGTCATGACATCAGGTCACCATGGGTAAGAGAATCCCCAAGGTACAACGCCCAATCAAGTGAACAATAGGAAGTACTATTGAACACCTTGCGAACCTTTGGAGGTTGCAAAACTCCGACTCTCTGCAAATATGAGAATGCCTATGCTAAGGGGGAGAGAGGAGAGTAAAACTCTAAGTGAGTTTTTGGTGTATCTCAAATACGAGAAGGAGGTCCCCATTTATAGAGAAGTTTTGAGACCCTAATAAATGACGGTCATTAAATTCTTCTATTAACCATGGTCAATAAATGAGCGGTTATAGCCATTAACACCCCCTATTAACCACGGTCAAATAACAAGCGGTTACCGGAGTTATAAATCTCAAATTCATGACGACCGGTAAAAATTACATCACTTCGAAGCCAATTTCCATTCACACCGAGAATTGATTTTTCGCAAATGTCATTCATCGCTAAGAATTTCTCCACGTGTTTTACATTGATCATATGACACCCAAAACTAAATTGGCGTGACCTGCATTAGCTCAAAGTTCCTAAGAGATTATATTTAATTAGAATTCTCTTTCTAATCAATCTCTTAGGCCCAAGCCTAACATAAACCTTTGTTGGACCAACTTCTCGTTGGATTAAAGATCCAATTCTCCAACAGGCAGGTGGTGGGGTTGGGGTTGGGGTACTGGCGAACGACGACGACACTTTTTGGGGTTCTAGGTTGGTCGGGATCGGGGCATAGTGGATGAAGTTTTTAGGGATCATTGTTTTTTGTCATCTTTTTCTCTTTTGGAATGTTTTTGGGTTTGGAGTTGTTGGTTTTTGGCTAATGATTGAGAGAATTAAGATTTTGTCGGGTCTATTTTGGTGGTCACCGAAAAAATGACTGGGGGGTGACAAGAGAAGCTGATTAGAGTTGGTGTTCTTCGAAAAAATAACCAGAGAGGATGACTGGAGGTTGAACCAGTTGTATCATGATGTTTCTTACCCTTGTCGGTCGACTTTGACCATGATTTTATGTTTTTCCATGCATGTGCATTCACTGAGACGGCGTGTGACCTGAGAAAAACCTTTTTATCTAAAGAATTTACGATCGAGGTTGAACCGACATGTTAGAGTGTTGCTTCACCACAATCTTGCTTGGTTGAGGATGAGTTAATAACTTGCTTTTATTATCATTCAACTTGTTCACCATGTGTGTGCTTTGCCCTAGCTGGAATACTTTTGGTTGTTGTAGGAGCAATAGTCATCATTTTGCTGTGATCTCTATGCCTCCAACAAAGGTAGAATTCCCACAAATACTTTTACTTAGGCTTGCCCCAGTGTCTCGTCATTGTGTTGGACATAACTGAGCAAGCGAAGAAGAGGCAGTGTGTGGAACAAGTTGGTACTCGATCATAAGCAACAATTTACTTGGCAAAAGTCCTAAAATTTTCTTAGTTAGTAATGGCCCAAAGATTTCCTTAGCTGGCAAAGCCTTTAGATGCCTTTCATGCTTGACATGAAACCTTAGGGTTGCCTGAACCACTATTGTGACTTGTGTTGGGAATTGCTCCACCTCTTTGTTAGATGATGGCCTTGTAAGGTCGATTGCTGGTCTGTATTTAGCAATGATCCTCTTGTATTCATCGTTGTTCGTCGCGATGATTATGTCCACCATCTCATTAAAGGTAGTCATAGCCAGATAGGAACAAGGTATATGTGATATCTTATAAATGATCGGTTGGAATAAATGGTATTCTATGGTAAAATTTATATATGAGATGTATTTGGAAGTGTTCCTAGATATGCTATAGTCTCATTAGGATTCTAGTTCAACCACAACAAAGCCTAGTCAAATTATTCCAAGTTTTAAGATGTTTGTTGGTCGAGTTCGGACAGCAATGATATCTGTTTAGTAAATTAGGCACATCTTTTTTAATTTTACTCCAAATGCTACAAATAAATATGATCCAGAAACTACACACATTGAGCCACAATTCGTCTGTTGATAAGTTTTTATAAAACGCAACAGAAGACAGTCAAAACGGAGCTTGAATAAATCTCTTTCTGATTGGACCTCATTTACAAGTAACCAATCACATATTACAACTTGCTAGATCATTAGACTTGGTTAAGGAGGTGAGTCGACTCTTACTCACCCATACACTTTTGGGACTCAGGAACCTTAAAGAAGAGGCAAGAAATTCCGAGACTCAGCCATAACTCAAAGAGAAGAGAAAGTTGAGAGAGAGAGTAAAAGGAAAGAGAAAGAAGTAGGTAAAAAAGAATAACTTGGTAAGCTATCTTTTGCCTCAAACTAGATTTTAGTTTCTTCATTAAAGTTGTAGAGGACATAAATAGCTTTCTAATCATATATTATATGTCCAGTTTTGATAAAGGAATCGGCATGAAATTAGTTTTAAATATTGGATAAGTTACTGGAGTATCAAGTGAGGTGGTCGAAGAAGAATTGCTTAGTAAGTTATTTTTGGATTTGAATTGGACTTTTATGCCTTCATGGAAGTTGTAGAGGACTTAAATACCTTGTTAATCGTGTATATATGTTCTATTCTAATCAAGGAGTCAATAGAAAATCTATTTTGAACAATGGACTATCTACTGGAGATATAGATGAGCTAATGGAAAAAGAATGGCTTGGTAAGCCTAGTTAGACTCAGAATTTGACTTAGGTTTCTTCCTACAGATTGTAGAAGACTTAATTAGCTTTCTAATGCCATATCATTCGCCATGTTTGGATGAAGGAATCACCTTCAAGACCTGGTTGAATTTTGCACTAGCTGGCTAGTTAAGGATTGAGTGATACTCGTTTGTGTAAGTGAATAGAACATGATAAATTTAGTTTTTTTGGGTGCATGTGCATGTTTTAGGCATTAATTATGTGTGTCTCATGCATATGAAGTATGTTCATGAAGTGGTCATGTGCATTTGTGATAAGATCGGTCATGTTTGGATTAGTCTGTGAGAGATATGGCACATGTGAATGGCTAGCTAGAGAATATGTCTTTCCTAGCTTAGGGCTAATTTGTGTGGGTACTATGTTATTTTGGTGAGATATAGATAGGTTTTCCCGTGCTAACCGGGGATGTTAGCCTATGTGCACATAGACTGGGGATATCCTAGTTTACTACTATTAAACTTAGTATGTGATTATGGAAAGGAGATATGATGGCCATGTTGATATCCATGTACTGGAGAGGAAGTGGCCCATCTAAATCTGTCTATAGCTCATCGTTTGTTCACTATGTGAACTTTTGTGTGTGTGTGATTGATGAGTGTGGAAATACTCTATCATCCATGTATGTTTTAGTGTCAATTTTCCATTGTTTCTAGTGTTTTTGTGTGTTATCTATCGTTGTATTGTTATATATTGTGCTTTGAACATTTTAGTGTAGTTCTTGTGATTTTTATTACTTTTCGTTCATGTTTATTACTAGGAGACTATATGGTAATGCAAGGAGGATATTGGTGCACTTTGGAGCTTGTCATAGGCAATCAGATCAGCCGGGACAATTGGCGTTTTATGAGACCCAAGAAAGCATAGAGCAAAAATGACCCCTTGCGACTCAAATACTGATAACTTTCTCATCCGAAGTCCAATGCAGCAAGAAAGGTGGCGCTGAAAAGAAGACATCCGGAGCTACAACTTTGTCTTCATGGGCTTCTTCAGATTCGGAGCCCAACTGGGATAAAAATCGCATCCAAAGTTAACCTTTGAATCTGCCAATAAATCTGACGAGTGGGCCAAATTTTAGGATTTGTTTTGGGCCCATTTTTGGGCATGAATAGTGAATTTCGTGGCTGGCACTTCCTAAGCCAAAAACTTGTATAAATAGCTTCTTTGGCTTATTTTGGAAGCCAAGAACTTTTAGACTTAGACTTTTAGATATTTTGCTAAAAATACTCACCAACTCCCCCACTAACTTTCTCTTCTTTGGAGAAAAAGCTTGGCTCTCTATTGTTGGATCTAAGAAGCCATTGTTGAAGCTTGTGTAGGGAACTTGAAGGAAGAATATTGGATGCTTAAAGACCATCTTGAGCTTTCTCTTACTCTCTCTTTTAATGTTCTTGCTTTGCTTGCTTTGTTCAATAGATGTGTTGAGTTGTTTGGTGAATATGTGTGAGTAGTTGATTAGTGAGTTTGGTGCCTTGATGGCACCTACTTAGCCAATGGTTTAGGGGGTTAATATGCCTAGGTATGTGTACTAGTTAATGAGTTTAATGCTTAATCTTGATTAATCACCTTGATTATGAATATGGTTAATGTTAATCACCGAGAGGGGTTAGGATTAACGGGCCATTTAACTAGTTGAGTAGAAACCTATTGATGAGAGATCACCTTAGGTGACTAGTTGTCCAAAGGATGGTGATTATAGTTAGTGATTAGTTAGATTAGATGGCTAATTTATCGCGAGAGCGTGGTTAGTTCATCTAAGTCTAGTTAAGAATCGATTTAGACTAGTTTGTCGCGAGAGCATTGATTAGTTGCCTTTGAAACATCCAGACCATTGTCATTGGTACCAAGCTCACTCTTGTTTTAAGTATTTAAACCATCGCCTTGTTTAGTTGCAATTTTATTTCAAGTAACATATTGTGTTTGGAATTGATAACTCCATTTCTTATTGTCCTAAACTAGTGGTAAAGTCGAGTTTGCGGCCTAGCTTAGTCCTTGTGGGACGACAATCCCTTACTTACTCATTATTGCAAGAGGGGTGAAATTCCTTCCTTTCAATTGGCGCTGTTGCTGGGGATTAAGTACTAGACGCTTAATTTGGCTTACAAACTTGGATTGGGATATTTATTTATTTTTTTGTTTACTTGGTTACTATTACTTAGTGCCTTTGTTGTTTGTCTTACAAGGTACTTATTTGTCGCATGCACTTAACTCGCTCAAGAACAACATTCCGATCGGGGTAGACGTTGACATTGGATACTTGGAAAGGGTATTGCGAAAAGATAGAAGGACACAAGCAAGGATGAATCAACAACCTCATGTGCAAGAAGCTCCACAAGGAGCTCTGCAAGGTGATGCACAAGGAGTTGGAGTTCCTCGAAGGTCTCTCATGGACTATGCTAGGCCCACCTTGAGAGGGGCAATGTCTGGAGTTCCTAGGCCTGCTATTCAAGCTAACACCTTCGAGATTAAGCCAGCGGTGATTCACATGCTCCAAGCTTCGGTCCAATTCTATGGATTATCGAATGAAGATCCCAACGACCATATTGCTAATTTTCTGGAGATAGCCGATACCTTCAAGTACAATGGAGCTACCGACGATGCTGTGAAGCTGAGGTTGTTCCCATTTACCTTGAAGGACAAAGCAAAGCTATGGTATAAGGATCTGGTTGGGACAACAATTACGATATAGGAAGAGCTAGCTAATGCCTTCCTTGACAAGTATTTTCCCTTTTCCAAGACAAATAGACTCGTGAAGGACATTAACAACTTCCAACAATTCGAGAATGAGTCGTTGAGTGAAGCTTGGAAGAGATTCAAGGGATTACAAAGGAGTTGTCCACACCATAATATATTATAGGAGTCTTTACTCCAAACTTTTTACTTTGGTCTTGGACCCTCTAAAAGGGGGATGGTTGATGCTGCCTCTAATGGATCCTTTTTGAGAAGAGAGAGAGATGATGCCTACCACATCGTGGAAGAATTAGCAGCTACAAATATCCTTATGGCAAATGAGAGAGGAAGACAACCTATTAGCCAGCAAAAGGGAGTGATTGATGTTGATGTTGCCTCCTCTATTCAAGCCCAATTGGCATTGTTGGCAAGAAAAGTGAACGATCTTAGCTTGAACAAAACCAATGCGGCAGCCGTAAGGACGACTTGTGAAGCGTGTGGAAATGTTGGCCACGAGATGCAAGAATGTGCTATGATGAATACGGAAGTGGAGCAAGCACACTTTGTTAGTGGCCAAGGCCAAGGTCAAGGGGCAAATAGGATGAGAAATAACCCCTATTTCTCCACCTACAATCCGGGGTGGAGAAATCACCCAAACTTCTCTTGAAAGGGAGGAAATAGTGCCGAAAATATGGCGATGGTCTCTGATAAAGGACCTCCTCTTCGGTATCAACCTCAAGGGCCCCCTCCAGGTTTTCAACCACGTACGTCCTTGACAGATAGAATGGGCACTATGGAGGAGAAGTTTGAGAAGATGGATAAGTTTATGCACGAAGTTGGAGGTGTGGTTAGCCAACAAAGCCAAATTTTGGCAGCTATACAACAACAAGGTGCACGGCAGAATAACTTGGAGCAAATTCTCAAGGGACAAGCTACCGCAATGTATAATATGGAGACTCAACTTGGAGAAATTGCAAAGGCGAGTTCCCATAGAGTTTCCGGCTCCCTGCCAAGCTCCACAGAAACAAATCCTTAAGGAAATGTGAATGCAATTTCTTTGAGGAGTGGTAAGGAAATAGCTTCTCAAGAGGCAACCCGGAAGAACAATGATGATCCTATGGAAGCCAATGAGGAGGAGAAAGAAGTAGAGGCAGAGAGAGAGAGAGAGAGAGAAGTCCACTGGTTGAGAGTGCTGAAGAAGAAGTCTACGTGCCACCACCACCTAAAGCTCCTTGACTACCATTCCCTCAAAGAGTGAAGAAGAAGAATGTGATGGATGACAAGTTTATTGGCTTCATGGAGAAGATGAAGAATATCCAGATCAGTGTTTCTTTTCTTGAGATGTTGGATCAATTGCCGCAATACTCAAAGTTTCTCAAGGAACTCATCACTAAAAAGAGGAAGTGGGAGGATGGGCAGACGGTGGCTCTAACGGCTAACTGTAGTTCTCTTATCTCCTAGAATCTTCCAACGAAGTTAAAAGATCCTGGGAGTTTCACTATCCCCTGTCTTGTTGGTGATGTGGAGTTTCCAAAGTGTTTGTGTGACTTAGGCGCAAGTATCAACTTGATACCTTTGTCCATCTTTCAGAAACTAGGCTTAAGTGAGGTGAAAGCAACATCGATGCTACTCCAATTGGCGGACCAAATCATAAAGAAGCTATTTGGGATCGTGGAGGATGTCCTGGTAAAGGTTGATAAATTTATCTTCCCAATAGACTTTGTGGTGCTAGACTTTGTCGAGGATAAAAGTTGTCCATTAATTCTTGGACGACCTTTCCTTAACACAGCCCGTACTTATGTTGATGTGCATGGTGGAAGATTGATCCTTTGAGTAGGAGACGAAGAGGTAGTGTTTAAGATGTCTGATGCAATGCGTCACCCTCTTGATGAGGGCACGTGCATGAAGATTGATCTGGTGGAGGGATGAGTCCATGATTTTGGCAAGGAGATCGTGGCAAGTATTGAGGATATGATTCTTGAAGAGCAAGAAGTGGACAACTGTGAAGATTTTGAGGATGAAGATGGGAAGAAAAGTCTCCATAAGGATTTGGAGGTTAACTTGAAGTATCGCACTCCACCATCTGTTGTTAAGGCTCCAAAGTTGGAGTTAAAAGAATTACCCTCGCATTTGAGGTATGCGTTCTTGAAGGATGGAGGGAGACTCCCTATTATCATCTCCAACAAGCTCTCCAATGAGGAAGAGGAGAAAGTGCTGAAAATTGTGAACAACCGGATTAAGGCCATGGCTTGGCAAATATCCGATATCAAGGGGATAAGTCCTGAAATTGTGATGCATCATATTCACATGGAAGAGGGAGCAAAACCGAGGGTGGATCGGCAAAGAAGATTGAATCCCAACATGAAAGATGTGGTAAAGAAGGAGGTGATCAAGCTGCTAGAGGCTGGAATTATTTAACCCATCTCCGATAGTGAATGGGTAAGCCCGATCCACTGTGTCCCGAAAAAGGGAGGAATGAATGTTGTGATCAATGATGAGGGTGAGCTCATCTCCACAAGAACGGTGACAGGATGGCGAGTGTGCGTTGACTATTGAAAGTTGAATGATGCCACACGTAAGGATCATTTTCCTCTGCCATTGATTGATCAAATGTTGGAGAGAATTTCCGGGTATTCTCACTATTGTTTTTTGGATGGGTACTCGGGCTATAACCAAATAGCAATATACCCAAGAGATCAAGAGAAGACCTCTTTCACTTGTCTTTTTGGTATTTTTGCCTATCGATGAATGCCTTTTGGATTGAGTTGTGCTCCCGTAACATTCCAATGATGCATGGAAGCTATCTTTTGGGAAATGAATGAGAAGATAATGGAGATCTTCATGGATGATTTTTCGGTATTCAGAGAATCATTTGATAGTTGCTTGGCCAATTTGGACAGAGTATTGGAGAGATGTGAAGAGAAGAACCTTGTTCTGAATTAGGAGAAGTGCCATTTCATGGTGGATGAGGGGATCGTTCTTGGGCATAAGATCTCCAAAGCTGGTATTGAAGTTGACAGAGCTAAGACAGAAGCAATAGAGAAGATGGGAGCACCGACTTCGGTCAAGGGAGTGAGAGCCTTTCTTGGCCATGCAGGATTTTATCGAAGATTCATCAAGAATTTCTCCCTTATAGCAAAGCCGCTCACCAATTTGCTGGTTAAGGAGGTGCCTTACAATTTTGATGAGCAGTGTCTGCAAGCATTTGATTCTCTGAAGAGAGCTCTTGTCACTACTCCGGTTATCTCCTCTCCTGACTGGGAGTTACCATTTGAAATAATATATGATGCAAGCGACATTGCGTTGGGATGTGTGCTGGGTCAAAAGAAAGAGGGAAAGCTTCATATCATCTACTATGCTAGTAGAGTGTTGGCGGGTGCCCAGCTTAACTACACAACCACAGAGAAGGAGATGTTGGCTGTTGTATACGCTTGTGACAAATTTCGGCCATACCTACTTGGGTCGAAGGTGATCATCTACACTGACCATGCAGCTTTGAGGTATTTATTCTCTAAAAATGATGCCAAGCCTAGACTCATGCGGTGGATTTTATTGCTCCAAGAATTTGACTTATCCATCAAGGATAAGAAAGGCTGTGAAAATATTATCGCGGATCATCTCTCTCGGCTAGAACATAGCGAAGGAATGGAGACTCATGGTGAGATTCAAGAAGAGTTTCCAGATGAAGCTTTGATGATGGTGAATCATGTGGTGGTACCATGGTATGCTGATTTTGCCAACTTCCTTGTCGGCAACATTATTCCATCCGATTTGAGTTATCCCCAACGAAAGAAATTTCTAAGGGATGCTCAGCTATTTATGTGGGATGAGCCTTATCTCTTTAAGAGGTGTAGCAATGGAGTACTTCGACGGTGCATTGCGGATGATGAAGTGATGACTATTCTGGAGCAATGTCATAGTACCCCGTACGCCAGTCATTATGGAGTAACCAGGACCGCGTCGCGAGTCTTTGAATGTGGGTTTTATTGGCCTAATATTTTCAAGGATGCCCGTGATTTTGTTGCTCAGTACAATCGATGTCAAAGGACCGGCAACATTTCAAAGAGGAATGAGATGCCTCTCTCTGGAATTCTTGAAGTGGAGCTCTTCGATGTTTGGGGCTTGGATTTCATGGGACCTTTCCCAACCTCTCATGGCAACAAGTATATCTTGGTAGGGGTGGACTACGTGTCAAAGTGGGTGGAAGCTTGGGCATCACCCACAAATGATGCTAAGGTGGTCATTCGCTTTATCAAAAAGCTCTTCTCTAGATTTGGTGTGCCAAGGGCAATCATCAGCGATGGCGGTTCGTACTTTTGCAACCGACCATTTGGGATCCTATTGAAGAGGTATGGGGTCACTCATAAGGTGGCTACACCTTATCACCCCCAGAAAAGTGGCCAAGTAGAGCTCTCCAACAGGGAACTCAAGAAGATCCTTGAGAAAATGGTGGGGGGAGCAAGGAAAGATTGGGCCAACAAGCTTGATGATGCCTTATGGGCTTACAAGATGGCATTCAAAATGCCAATCGGGATGTCGCCTTACAAGCTTGTCTATGGAAAGGCTTGCCACCTCCCCGTCGAGCTAGAGCATCGAGCATTTTGGGCCATCAAGACCCTCAACTACGATTACAAAAAGGCCGGTGAACGAAGGGTATTACAACTTGAAGAGTTGGACGAAATTTGGGATATGGCGTTCAAGAGCTCTAGACTCTACAAGGCAAGTACGAAGAGGAGACACGATGCCCATATTGTCAAGAAAGAGTTCAAGGAGGGCCAACAAGTTTTGTTTTACAACTCCCGATTGAGACTATTCCCAGGAAAACTCAAGTCGAAGTGGAGTGGCCCATTCAAAATTGAGAGGGTTTTCCCATTCGAAGCCCTTGAGTTAGAAGGAAAAGATGGAGGAAGTTTTAAGGTGAATGGCCAAAGGTGCAAGATTTACCTTGGTGGAGATATTGAACGAAGTTCGGAGGTGCAACCTGTGACTTCACCCTCTGATGCATGAAAAAGGGGAGTAAAGTCAAGCCTCCTAGTACTTTATTTTTCGTTAGTTATTTTATTATCTTCGTTATGTCTTGAGTTTGTTTGATGTTCATGCTTGGTTCTTATTGCATTTGTTAGTATAGTTCAATTGTTTAGATGTCTATGTGCTCCCTACACCTTGAGGGCAAGGCATTCTTCAAGTGTGGGGGTGTGGTTCCACTTAGGAATCCTTGGTGTGTTTAGGTCTAGGTTGTTTTGTTAGGCATTGATTTGGCATGAATTTTCAAAATTTTGACCCCCTTCAAATTCTTTAACTTGTGTTAGAAGCTTACCACACATCTAGTTAGGAAATGAACTCGAGCACAAGGCCTAAGAGTTTGTAGAAACTTCACCCTCGGTTGTTTAGACTAGTGGTCTCACTATGTAGATTAGACTAGAGGGTTGATGAGTGACTGTATAAGGAACTTTGAGCCGAAGGAGGAGACAACCGTCTTCATTTATTCATGAGGTACCTACTTGAGTCCGGTTGATCAAGGTATCCTACTAGTACTTGACATGGTCTTGGTTGTATGGCGTTAGTGAATGTCGGGGGCAAGTCTTTTGAAATTGAGCCTAGAGCTTTAGAGCCAAGAACCTTTATATCCATTGCTTTGACCCATTGAGTCTAGCCATTCTTTAATCATATTATATGTATACCAACTTTAAGCCTTATATTCACCATCCTCCCGACCTTTGGTCATCCGATCCGAGGACGCATAGATTTACACCTTTTGGGGAATGATATGTATTGGGTGTAGTTGGTAGCTTAGTGTTCTTATGGGTTAATTATTGGAAATTTGGGTTGTTGAGAGGCCATACAAAGAAGCCGAGTTTTTGCCTAGAAAATGCCATGTTTGTGTTTGTAAAAAGAAAGAAAAAAAAAAGATGAAAAAGAAAATAAAATAAAAAATAAAAAAAAGAAAGAAAGGGAAGTGAAGGTTGAATAAGGCATTAATTATTGGCATAACTCGTGCTACGCGGTCTTAGGAAATGGGTGAATTTTGAGAGTGTGCTTTAATTATTTATGGTGAGGATGTTTAGAATAGACGAGAGACCAAAAAGCTTTAGCAACAAGTCCTCGGATTGGGTGGTTTAACTACTATTCATATATATTATCTCACCAATACCTTAGCCCCATTACAACCCGATTGAAAGCCCCCTGTTCACGAGCAACCACACGACTTTGAGACACTGTTGAGTAGGACGTAGGATATTTTGAAAGACATCGGTCATGTATGCGAGAGATAGGAAGTTGGCTACTTACAAATCGTGAGCCAAAAATTTCCGAACCTCTGAGTGGTTAACCTTCTAGTATCTTTTACATAGTGATAACACTTGATTAAACTACCGAGTGATGAGGTGTCTACCGGGTCTTACTCTTTGTGTTTGGGTTGATGAACTAGCTAGGTAGTGGGGTGGACTTTTGATGTGAGTTTGAGATTTTGAGGGGAGTCAATTTGTAAATTAATCATGCCTAGTCTTGTCCTTGTCGTATTTTTCTTTCTTAGGTGTTTTATGTTTGTGTTTGTTTACCATGGTTGAGTTTTGCTTGAGGACAAGCAATGATTCAAATGTGGGAGTGTGATGAGTGTGAAAATACTCTATCATCCATGTATGTTTTAGTGTCGATTTTCTATTGTTTCTAGTGTTTTTGTGTGTTATGTATCGTTATATTGTTATATATTGTGCTTTGCACGTTTTAGTGTAGTTCTTGTGATTTTTATTACTTTTTGCTCATGTTTATTACTAGGAGACTATATGGTGATGTGAGGAGGATATTGGTGCACTTTGGAGCGTGTCATAGGTGATCGGATCAGCCAGGACAATTGGCGTTTTACGAGACCCAAGAAAGCATGGAATAAAATTGACCCCTTGTGACTCAAATACCGATAACTTTCTCATCCGAAGTCCAATGGAGGCAAGCAAGGTGGCGCTGGAAAGAAGAAATCCGGAGCTACAAATTTATCTTCATAGGCTTCTTCAGATTCGGAGACCAATTGGGAGGAAAATCGTGTCAAAAGTTGACCTTTGAATCTGCCAATAAATCTAACGAGTGGGCCAAATTTTAGGATTTGTTTTGGGCCCATTTTTGGGCATGAATAGTGAATTTCGTGGCTGGCACTTCCTAAGCCAAAAACTTATATAAATAGCTTCTTTGGCTTATTTTGGAAGCCAAGAACTTTTAGCCTTAGACTTTTAGATATTTTGCTAAAAATACTCACCAACTCCCCCACTAACTTTCTCTTCTTTGGAGAAAAAGCTTGGCTCTCCATTGTTGGATCTAAGAAGCCATTGTTGAAGCTTGTGTAGGGAACTTGAAGGAAGAATATTAGATGCTTGAAGACCATCTTGAGCTTTCTCTTACTCTCTCTTTTAATGTTCTTGCTTTACTTGCTTTGTTCAATAGATGTGTTGAGTTGTTTGGTGAATATGTGTGAGTAGTTGATTAGTGAGTTTGGTACCTTGATGGCACCTACTTAGCCAATGGTTTAGGGGGTTAATATGCCTAGGTATGTGTACTAGTTAATGAGCTTAATGCTTAATCTTGATTGATCACCTTGATTATGAACATAGTTAATGTTAATCGCTGAGAGGGGTTAGGATTAACGGACCATTTAACTAGTTTAGTAGAAACCTATTGATGAGAGATCACCTTAGGTGACTAGTTGTCCAAAGGATGGTGATTGTAGTTGGTGATTAGTTAGATTAGATGGCTAATTTGTCGCGAGAGCGTGGTTAGTTCATTTAAGTCTAGTTAAGAATTGATTTAGACTAGTTTGTCGCGAGAGCATTGATTAGTTACCTTCGAAACATCTGGACCATATCATGAACTTAATAAACCCCATAAGCCATTTGGTTATTTAGGTTGTCATTGGTACCAAGCTCACTCTTGTTTTAAGTATTTAAACCATCGTCTTGTTTAGTTGCAATTTTATTTCAAGTAACAATTTGTGTTTGGAATTGATAACTCCATTTCTTATTGTCCTAAACTAGTGGTAAAGTCGAGTTTGCGGCCTAGCTTAGTCCTTGTGAGACGACAATCCCTTACTTACTCATTATTGCAAGAGGGGTGAAAATCCTTCCTTTTAGTGATCATATGGTTGGCATGCATCTTGTGGTCTTGCATATTGTTGGACATGGTTAAGTTATGCCTCTCATATGTAGCAGACATAACCAATATGTTATGTTCTATCTTCTTACTAAGTATTTCAAAACACTTACCCCTTACTAATCCATCTCAGGTTAAAGCTATCATAGTTTACCTCGGGTTCTGGAGTCTGTGGTGCATGCCCATCTTTTTTGTTTGAGGGCTACTCTTTGGAGGTCTCCAGATCATGCTATCTTTTGTACTCTTGTATAGACGCTCCGTAGTGGTTTTCAGGGGCTAGATCCTAGACTATGATTTGGTTTGAACATGTATCACATGGAACTTGTTCAGACTTTTGGTGATGGTTCTCACACCATCTTTGTATATCTTATGTTTTGAGAGGCATGTTTATATGGCGTGCCCTTTATGCTATGTTTTGAGTCTGCCTAGATTTGCATTTTGTAGTTTGTATACAGTGGAGTCTAGCGCCAGTCACCGACCTCAGAATGGGTCGTGACAGTATAATATCGCTCTTATCAGATGCCCTTCTTAGTTCTACCAGGCATACCAAAAACTCTGTTGCGAGAAAAATTTGTGAGAATGTTGAAAACGAACTTGAAACTGAGTCTGAAGTAGTCGTCATAAGAGCAATCCGAACGGGAGGTAAAGGGAGAAGAAATATGGTGATAAAAGAGAAAACATTGTAGCTTGGTAGCAAGAAAAGAATTGGTTGTGAAGCAAGAATATTTTGAGAATGTAAGAGAGAGGGGTTAAGGAGAGCCTATGCATGTAGCAGGGCAGATTGTGTGTATTTTTTGTGTAGGATTTCGCTAGTTGTGTTGCATGGTCCCAAACCTATGGCCCTGCCTCTCCTTAGATAGGAGGTCAAAATCCCTAGCGCCGGCCATATTAGGAGTCATTGATCGTGTTCTAACCAGAATAAATGTCTTATCCAACCTAAACTGAACATGGCGATTCTATTGTAACACTTATTCCTCCACCTCTTTTTTTTTTAAAGGTACTTATTCCTACACCTCTTCTAATAAGAGATCTATTTCTTGAAGTCAAGTCTTTCACGCATTCAGGACTCCTTCTTGGCCATCGAACTCTCATCGAAGTATTCGTACATGAACTGTCATTTACGATGGTCCCCAAACTTTCGAGACTTACAACACGATTATTATTTATGATCATTTTTCGGGCCGAATTTAGTGACGTCTCTGAAACACAAAATTGTAGATATATTTATAATCTTTACATTAGAGTAACACTCATATTCTGATTGACATGATCAACTGTCGTACATTATAGTCTATACTAAACGACTAAACCTAATAACAACAATATAAAAATACATTATAGCCATTTTTTCATTATTGGAAGGATACATACATGTTCTTTTGCGTTAGAAGTTTACAAAACCAAAAACCCTACAACTCAAAAAGGCAAGAAGGCGAGAAGATCTCATCGTCCAACCTCAAGGGACTAAACAAAGGGTCATCTTTAATTCCCTCGAACGACGCCGTCCACGGGTCGCAATAAAGTTCTCCCAAGTGCAGCCAATCCGGGCTTCCGGGTATTTCGTCCTCGAACCCGCCCGTGTTTTCGCTCTCTGGTCGGGTCAAAGTGGCAGTGTTGTTGTTTTTGGCTGCCTGGGATGCTGCCATCTGGATGTCTCGGGTCGAGCACGACTCGGGTCGGGGCAGTGAGGCGACCGAGTCCGGGAAGTTGAGAACCGCGGAGCTGCCCTTTAGGAAGAAAGCAGCCGAGTCATATGCCCGAGCAGCCATCTCGGGGGTTTCGAAAGACCCGAGCCACACTCGGGCCTTTTGGCCTGGTAATCTTATCTCGGACACGTACCGCCCCCAGGTCCGCATTCTCACCCCGCGAAAGGTTCGGGTGTCTGGTTTGGCCGACCTGGTCCTCTTCCCGGAGCCCTGTGTGGGTGCTGGGTCGGGTTTGGACTCCAGCGGGGTTGCAGCGTTCAAGGACATTAATGTTTTACACTTGGGTTGAAAGTACTGTAATGTTTGATTTGGTCGTCATAAGAGATGGACATTGAGAAGAGAGAACTTATAGGGACAGTAAGGGCTTAATTAGGAGAATGTGAAAGATAGCTGGCAATTTTTAGGATTATTACGCGTGAAAAGATTTTTTTTTTTGGATTTTTTCTGTTCTCTATAATACTAGAATTAACCACTCTAATAAATTTTATTGTACATTTTAAATTTGATACTTTAGTAATAAATCTAAATATTTTAGTATTTCGAACAACTCTCGTCCATATGAGCTTCGGATTTGACTAGACCGTGACGTACTACATATAACTTTATAAGGTCATGCGCACATCGACAGTACGTTCCATGAAGGTATGTGGTAAAAGTCATATTTAAAATCGTATATTATTAAAATAACTTTCTCAATCTAAGTAGATTAAATTTAATATATTTTTAAGTAAATTCAAATATTTTACTATTCCAACAAAACTCCCATTTCGATACGAATTACCGCAAAATGACCATAATGTTGTAGCGGGTTGACAAGTATGGTACGGCGGATAAGGACAAAGAGACTGCATGTATCAATAAATAAAACGCGTCAAACCAGCTAGCTGTAAATTAGTGCATCTAAAAGTGTTTGGATTGGATACATAGTAAAAAAATTATTTCGAACAGTTTGGAGTAAATGGAGGACCGCACTGGCAAGCACAATTATGTGATACTAGTATGCAGAGTTATGTGATATTGACATGCGCAGTTATGTGATAATAGTATTTATTTTTTGACAGCGGCAAGTCATATTTATGATACTGGCACGCGTGACTTTTTTCATTTCGGTCCCTGTATTTTATCATTTTTTCAAAAAAGTCATACCAACATGCGCAGTTATGTGATATGCGCAGTTATGTGATACTAACATGCGCAGTTATGTGATACTAGCATGCGTAGTTATGTCATAATGGCATTTGTTTTTGACCTGTGTTTGCGAGTGGCTTTTTTCATTTTGGTCCCCGCATTTTAACATTTTTGTAAAAAAAATCCCCGTTTTATTTCGAACGGTTCAGAATCTGAGCATTCCATACCCAATCCAACTCCATCTAAAGGGATTGTGGGGTGTTATCCTATAAATCAACACAATAGCAATAGATTCCACCCCAAAAAAAAACATAACAGCAATAGCTACAGTGATACTTGTACTAGCTTACGTTTCACCATGTGTACTAGCTTATCGACATTGAATGTTCCATTTTCGTCGCCGACGTTGCGTCATTTTTGTGTGGGCAACAGTTGGGTCCCTCGAGGAATTTTTTAATCTGTTTTTTTCATCGGAAACAATATGATGTTTTTAGAAATTGGTAATTATTAAGTTATTTCTTTCAATTCTTTTAGGACCGGTTTCGATAAATAATTTTCGAAAGACGCAAAATTAAAATTCAAAATTATCTCGGATAAGATTTTGTTGATGTCTTTAAATTTAATACCAAATGAAACATCACTTAGCTTAAAACTATAACGCCATGTGATTCAACCGATTATCTCCACAGACCAATACAAATCTTTTCTTGCGTGTTTTGTCCTCACTCGCATGCATCCCGAAAATTTTTTTAGGAGGTCACCCATCCTAAGAATACTCCAGGTCAAGCACATTTAACTTCATAATTCTCTCAAGATGTATGCCAGAAAAGACAATGCACTTTGTTGATATGGATAATCAAATCAAATCGCTTAAGTATTTCAGACAGAACATATCACATACGGGGTATCACATTCACCCCTCATTAAATACGCAACGTCATCGTCGTGCCAAACAGAACACAGAACAATGTCAGAATCAATTTTTCTCTAATACCAAATGTAACATCCTGTGATTCGACCGGCTGTTTCCACAGACCAATACAATTCTTTTCCAGCGTATTTTGTCCTCGCTAGCACGCATCCCAAAAAAAATTCCCGAGGTCACCCATCCTAAGACTACTCCAGGTCAAACGCGAGCTCTCTCAATATGCGTACCAGAAAAGAAGATGCACCTTATTAATATGGATAGTCAAATTAAATCACTTAAGCATTTCAGAATGAACATATCATATATGGGGTATCACAAAAACCAAGACACACAATTTGTTAAACAGTTATATGAAATAATATGAAAAGTAAAAAGAAGAAATGGAGGTGTCTTCGAACTTAAAATTGATAGACTTTTATGGAAAGAAATAGTTTTTGGAGATGAATTTTGGAATTTATATTCACTTATGACGTTTAGGATTTATCATATTTTAAGATTCCGTAAATAGAAGCATCTTCTTATCATTTCATTCATCTCATCCAATCCAGTCAATTCAATGACTTCTCTTTTTTCATATTTTCACTATAAAGATATTATTGTTATAGTTCTATAGATGAATTTCTACGAATTGGCACTTAGATATCCTAGAATTCTTGAGTAATACTAGAAGTGTACTTGCTGAAACTCATTGACAATAAATAGTCGAACAAATAACACTTTAAGAAGAGTGATTATAAATCACATCCCAAAAACATAGGTTTGAAGATTTCATCAGATTAGTTCAAGTTTCATCGAATCAATCATTGGTGACTCTACAATCAGATTTGAAGTTCTAAATTTTTCTCGAATATCGATCGTGTCTCAATGGATTAGTCGACATTCCAAAAGTCAAATTTCATCCTTACTTTTTACAACAATTTGTTCTTTATTCATTCTCATCAGACCAAATAGTTTTTTTTGTATGGGATGATTTGTCTTCCCCTTTCCCCTCTCCTTCTTCGTCAGATCGTGATTTTTTTTTGTTCTAGTTTGTCAAAAAATGTTCATAATCAAAAGCCCTCCTGGCCTTGAAGAATCTGTGTAATTAGGCACAGTGATTCCCCATCTTTCGCAACGGGCCCAAATTCAGTGTTGATGGGCCTAGCAGCATGAATCAGACAATGTAAAAGTGGATTAGCTGGACTTGTACGCTTGATGACATTTTTGTAATATTGGTGAATATGTAGTGGCATTTTGGGAATACACGTGTAATTAATGTCTATGCAAGGCAATGCATTGATTATTTTCTTAATGACAAAATTTTCTATAATTTTCATTAATGAGTATCTATTTCCAACAAAGAAATATCTTTTGAAATTATGAGAATTTTTTGTAATCAAGGATATCATTAGTTACTATTGTATTTCTAGTTTCAAGGGCATGTCAGGCAAATAATCCAAGGTACATTAGGCAAAAATCCCAATAGCACACACGTTAAACTAGGGCACACCAATTTCAAAGGAAAAAATACAAGGGCACGTCAGTTTAAAAGCTAAAAACACGAGGGCACATCAGTTTCAAAGAAAGAGCGCATCAGTTTCAAAAGCAAAAAAACAAGGTCACATCAGTTTCAAAGATTAAAAAAATACAGTGTTGATGGGCCCAACAACATGAATCAGACAACGTAAAAGTGGATTAGCTGGACTTGCACGCTTGATGACATTTTTGTAATATTGGTGAATATGTAGTGGCATTTTGGGAATGCACGTGTAATTAATGTCTATGCAAGGCAATGCATTGATTATATTCCTTAATGACATAATTTTCTCTAATTTTTATTAATGAGTATCTATTTCCAATAAAGAAATATATTTTGAAATTATTAGAATTTCTTGTAATCAAGGATATCATTAGTTACGATTGTATTTCTAGTTTCAAGGGCATGTCAGGCAAATAATCCAAGGTACATTAGGCAAAAATTCCAACGGCACACATGTTAAACAAGGGCACACCAGTTTCAAAGGAAAAAATACAAGGGCGCGTCAGTTTAAAAGCTAAAAATATGATGGCACATCAATTTCAAATAAAGAGCGCATCCATTTCAAAAGCAAAAACACAAGGCCGCATCAGTTTCAAAGATAAAAAATACAAGGACACATCAGTTTCAAAGGAAAAAATACAATGGCGCACCAGTTTTACCTTTAAAAATGGATGCATTGTTCCCTGATGCACCATTGTCTTTGCATGATGAGCCATTGTGTTTTGCCTAATATGTCGTTAAAATTTTTGCCTTTGAAAATAAAATGACAAGCCCTCCACCTTTCCCGATTGCAACAGCCACAGTAAAAAAAGAAAGAGGATGAAAAGGGGAAATGGAAGAGTAGGAGAAGAAAGTAGTGGAAGAGGAGGAGAAGAAAGGAATATGAGAAGAAGAATAAAGAAAATTAACTTTTTCAGAAATTTTACATAAAACACGAGAGAGCAGAAGAGGAAGAAAAAAAGGAAGAAATGAGGAAAACCCTTATTTGGTAAAACTCAAAAATATCCCTTATTCTAACTTCAGTTGACCCCCACCATAAGATGTGATGTACATGCATTCCTTCTTCACCAAACAGCATACAATTTAAACCGGATGGTGCTGCCCACAATACACTGGCAACACCCTATCCATTCTCTTGCACAATCCATTCGCTTGTACAATCCATCTGGTAGTAGTGACTGATTTCTGGTTGTGACAGTTTGATTAGTTTTGTACATCTGTTGTAACTTCATCACTTTTGGAATAAAATACTTCTCGGTTCAAAAAAATATCAAATTTCTTTGTAACAAGTATTACGTTCGAATTCAAAATCCCTAATTAATTGAAAACAGTTCTTTATATTATTATTTGGTGTTTTAAGAACTCCCATTTACCAACACAAAAGTAAGTAGAGCGCCATTTGCCTATTTCCTTTATAAGTAAAAGTTCAAGCATAGAAAATTGATTTTTTTTAAGTAAATTTTCTTTCGTGATCAGGATTTGAACATTGGTTTTTCAGTCCTTATTTCTTTTTTTGCAATATTTATAGCATGCTCGTTATATCATCCTATTTATTCATCTTTACAAAATTTCCAAATTTTTAATTCATTTCACTCTTTATAGCACCATTTTTTTATACCATTAGAGCAAGTGCATAAAAACTTGATGGCCCCAGATTGGGTCTGGATTAGGCCTAGAAGGATTATCTAGACCAAACAAAAAAGCTACACTTAATAGTGGCAAATTTGTAAATATTAGAGAATTCACAGGGCGAACATTACAATGCGCTCATCGGGTCTACTTCCTTCCCACTTTCTTCTCTCTGCACAGCATACACTCATGTAAAGTGATATATATATATTTCTTTGTGAGAGATTTTTGTTGGTAATATTTGGGAGAGATTTATGAGATTGAACAAAAAAATAAGTGAGAAGCATTTGTTAGCGCATATTTTTTTGGATGATTTTTTTCAATATCAATATCTTAAAGTGATAATGGTCTACTTTATGAAGTGGTAATGGTCTACTCTGCATAGTGATAACAATATGAGTGGTAAAATCTTCATTGAGATGCAGATTCAAACATATAATCGGAAACATTCGAAGTTATAATGGTATATGAAAATATGATACTTGTATATAATAAAGTTGGCAATATCATTGGAAAATATGTAGAATTATTTGATATTTTAGAAGATAATATGGACAGAAGGGGAAGGGAAGCGAAGAAACTTGTGAAAGATATAAGAGCCAAAAAGCTAGGCGGAGTTGAAAGTACCAACAATCAAGCAAATTTCACTGCAGTTATGGCGGGCCTTCGACAAGACAAAGCAAATGGAAAAAAGCACAAAATAAGAAACTGGCTTCTTCAATCAGATCATGGCTTGGCGATATTTGAATTACTAAAAAGATTGACGTTAAGAGATAAATTATAAAGGTACAATAACATGTTATGCAGAAAAACTTTTTTTGGCGGTATTTGAATTACTAAAAAGATTGACGTTAAGAGATAAATTATAAAGGTACAATAACATGTTATGCAGAAAAACTTTTTTAACTCAAGAGCTAAGAAGAGGAAGAAGGGGAAGGGAAGGGGTATTTTACAAAAAAAAAAAGTCTCTTATGCACATGTAAGAGTTTCTTGCCATTGGATTGAGGTGCACGAATTTGTAGGTCAAATGGATGACTCAGATTAAGCTCTGGATGGTACGATGCGCATCCCAACGCCATGTACTCAATCCGATCCCAAATTTGATGAACTTCAAAATTCTTGACACCATGGTTGTGAGAAATGTAAAACTTATTTGAAAAATAATAATAAAATTAAGGTTAAATTGTCCTCCGGTCCTTGATATTTAACGAATCTATATTTTAGTCCTTATTGTTCCTAATAACATATTTTTGTCCTTCAAATTTGCAAAAATACAACTTTTGAATCTCTAACGAATTCACTACTGATATCATCAGCAAACATAATTTCAAAATGACACTTACACCTTTCTAATAAAACAACAAAAAAGCTTTGATCATCCCCTACTCGCGTTCAACAAGTTCATCCAGATTCTCAAGCATCAAATGAAGTTCCTGGAAATCAAGATCAAAAAACACTAAATCAAAATCAAGCTCTTCCAAATGCAATCTCTTCCAAGAAATCACGAAAACTGTTCGAGAGGCATGCTCTGAGCCCATGAACCAAATTTGGAAACAAGGAACGAGATAGTTTTTGGTCGTTCGAGAGGCATGTGCTGCAAGAACTACAAGATAAACCCAGTTCCGATTTTCTCGCCGACGGAATCTATCTTGCTTATCTCGTCGGCGAGAGTATTGTTCTTGCATTTGCCATTTTCTCCCCTGTGACAACAATAAAGCCCCGACGCCGATGGGGTTTCTTTGTGGCGTGGTTTCCGTCGCCGGTGGGGTTTCTTTTTAGCGGGGTTTCCGTTCTTGGTCTCGACGACAATAGATCCCCAACGTCGCACTCGCCAAATCCACATCTCAAGAAGCTACTCACGTTCTTGGTCTTGTTGGGAAAGTGTCGAGAAATCAAGAGGAGAAAATTCGACGTGCAATTGGCGCCTGCAAGTGTGTTGGCGATCGCCAACAGGCACTTACAGAAAGTTGAGTTTCAGGTAACTTGCGATCACAAGTTAATTGGCGATCGCAAGTCGTCAGCGGTAGAAATTTCTTGTTTTGTCTCGACTCTTGTTTCAAACTCCTAATTCGACTTAGATAAGTTTTTTGTACACCAAGGGTTCGTTTATTATATAAAGACATGTTACTCTATGGTTAATTATGGCTTTGTAACTCGGATACATCAATAAAAGTTCTTATTTCTCTCTGTGAACGTAGGTATTAAGCCGAACCACGTAATCTCTTGCGTCCGTATTTTTTACGCATTTTATTTTCTTGGTTGCTTAATTCCTAACAAGTGGTATCAGAGGTAAGGTTAGAGGATGTCAAACGGCATGAAATTTTCTCTTGTGAAGTTTGATGATTCATCGAATTTCGGGTTATGGCAAAGCCTTGTCAAGGATCTCCTCGTACAACAAGGAATGGTCATCGCGCTCTCAGAGAAGAAGCCCGAGAAGATGGAGAAACAAGAGTTGAAGGAGATGGAGGCCAATAAGGTGGTGACAATTCACTTGTGCTTGGCAGACGATGTAATGTATCACGTAATGAATGAGGAGTCACCAACTGACGTATGAAAAAAATTGGAGGCAAGGTATATGTCTAAGTCTTTGTCAAACAATCTTTATCTTAAGCAAAGTTTGTAAGGGCTCAAGATGAAAGAGGTATCGGATTTGAGCTAACACATTAATGGTTTCAGTCAACTTGTGAGCGACTTGAGAAAGGTTGATGCGAAGTTCGAGGAAGAAGATAAGGCATTATTGCTCCTGAATTTCTTACTGGGCTCTTACAAAAATTTGGTTACAACTCTAACTTGGGGGAAAGATTCCCTAGTATTAGAGGATATCATGAGTACTTTGCTAGGATTTCATCAAAGGAGAAAAACCGAAGATGATCAAATAGTAGGGTTGGTTGTGATGGGTAGCCATGGTCGCAGAGGAAAAAATGGGAAGGGATCCAAGTCGAGGTCAAAGAGGTTCAAAGAAAATTACTTCGAGTGTGGAGAAAAAGGGCACGTGAAGAAGGATTATCTGAGAAGAACTCGGGATCACGAGAGAAAAGAATCGGATTCCACGAATGTGGCCTCTTATTTGGACGAGTCGGATGGTGACTGTCTTTCTATTTTTTCAGGTCCAAAGTACTCTGATTCCTGAATTTTGGATAGCATTTGTTCATTTCACAAGACGCCCAAGAGAGGATAATTTGACACCTATAAGTTTGTTGATTTAGGTATGGTGACTATGTGTGATGGTTTCGCTTATAGAGTCACTAGCATAGGTGATATCCGGATCAAGATGTAGGATGGTGTCGTGGTGAAGTTGTGTGGGGTTAAGCACGTTCCAAAGCTGGAGAGCAATTTGATCTCATTAGGAGCCTTGAATTATAGCGGGTATGGCTATAAGGTTGTAAGCAGGCTAATTGAGGTGGAGAAGGATGCTATGATGGTGATGAAAGGTGAAAGAGATACAAAAAATACTTACAGGTTAGTGGGGGGGTACTGTTGTAGGTGGAGTCACATCTTTGGGTTCCGATGGAGAGGGAAAGAGCTCAGGTCGTATGAGGTTGGTTGGTATGAGGGAGCAAAGGCTTAACATGGATGGTTTAAGTGTAGTTGGGATTCATAGAGACATGGATAGCAAGCTAAGATTATTTCGTAGAGACATGGTTGGCAAGAAGCCATGGTTGTCTTGGAAAAACTTTGTTCGCTGGGCCCAGCTATGGTTGTCTAAAGGGACGTGCACGTCAAAGGTGTTGGGTAAGTTTGGAATTGGGCATGTGAAGCCGTTGGTAGCACCACAGGCGAATCGGGTATCTCACTAAAGGCTAAACAATGGAGTTCGTGGCATGTCGAAGGTTCTACTTGGTGGAACAAAATGTTTCTCTTTGGTGGTTCTACTTGGTGGCACGTAGCATTAGTTTTAGGCAAGAAGGTTCAGCAGAAAAGCAGTTCGAGATTGCGGAACATAGAGCTGACCGAAAAATAGAGGGCGCATCTATTGGTCGCAAGGTTGCTTCAGCAGGTAGACTTGCTAGTTGGGGTTCGATGGAGATTGGAGAGAATAGGCCAAGTAGGCTCGGAAGCTCGAGCTTGGAGGCTAGCTCTAAGTGATTGAACAGAAAAGATGGTGAGAAAGTGGAGATGGTCTCATTGATGGCGGTATATCTATGGCGCAGGTGGAGCAGGTAGAGTCGATTTGGTTTCGCAAGATCTCATGGTTCTTCATTGGGTGGTGTCTCATCAAGGTGGAGTTTGTTAAAGTTTGGATAGAGCTTCATGGTTCTTCTCGCAAGTCGTCAGAGGCGGAAATTTCTTGTTTTGTCTCGGCTCTTGTTTCGGAATCCTAATTCGATCTAGATAGGTTTTTTGTACACCAAGGGTTCGTCTATTATATTAAGACGTGTTACCATATGGTTAGTTATGGCTTTATGACTCGGATCCATCAATAAAAGTTGTCCTTTCTCTCCGTGGATGTAGGTATTAGGCCGAACCACGTAATCTCTTGCGTCCGTATTCTTTACGCATTTTGTTCTCTTGGTTGCTGAATTCCTAACAGGTCTCACACTCACCATTTTCACCTACCTATACATTCGGGCCAACGACCTCAACGACGTCGTTTCCGGAGGCGACCTTGAGATATTGGCCCAGAGAAGATTGAAATTGGCTTTTGGAGTGACCTCGTCGTTTTTTAATGGAAGCAAAGGTCGAAGGTTTTATAAGCGGGTAAAAAACATCCATAATCACCAATCTTTAATATCTTTTTGTCCATGGTGACTATAGACTAACCTATTTTTTTCTCTTTATGATAATTGATGTCATCCGCTTTGCCAGAAAATCTGCCTGGAACCCAAAAAAAAAAAGGGACCCACCAATTATAGCGGGAAAATATTACTTTTGGTGCTAACAAAGAAAACCTAACAAGACTAAAAATATTCCCTTCAAAAAAAAACAAGACTAAAAATAAATATCAAGAAGCCCAAAAGACTAAACTGCTTTAGTTTACCGTTATAGTTTTATTTTGATCTCTGTCGCCTCCACATGAGGAATTGCTTAAATTTTTACGAAGGATTAGCTGAACCCAAAAAGCACCTTCACCATTGAGAAGACATGAGAGACCCAATACCTAAATAAAGAGGATTTCGTGATCTGCCGCCTAATAACGGTAAATTCTGCATTTTTTTTGTTTATTTAATCTGTGTGCATGTTGTATTGGTTTAGTGATATATGCACGAAGATTTTCGGTATTGCTTTCTGTTAGATTTTTGGTACTGCTTAATTGTTTATTTTAAGTTAATAGGGTACTACTTAATTATTTAATCTAGGTTAATAGGGTACTGCTTTCTTTTAATCTATTACTGGGACATCAATGTTTAATATGCTTTATTTTTAATCTGATATTTGTTCAAGAGAAGGTTGTGGTTTGTTTACGATAAAGTTCCATATCTTTGGATTACTTAAAGCTGTCAATGGAGAGCATGTGTATTCTGATAGTTCAGTGTATTACTGGGACTGTATTGATCGTGATATGATGTCAACTATAAAGATGGATAAAATGGTCCAAAGTTTCATGATTACAAGTAGAGATTGTCCAAAGTTACATGAGTATGTTTTGAGCTTAGGAGAACAAATTCTGGTAGCACCGTGAAGCTTTGGTTAGATGAAGAAAACATGTTTGAAGGGATATACATTTTTTTTATGCTTGCAAGAAGGGTTGGTATGAAACATGTAGAACATTTGTTCGCTTGGATGGATCTTGGATGAAGGGGTCGTATCTTGGTCAAGTCCTCTCTATTGTTGGGATACATGGGAACAATGGTATTTTTCCAATAGCATATGCCATTTTGGAAAAAGAGTGCACTCAAACTTGGCAATGGTTCTTGAAACTTTTAGATGATGGTATCAACATGTCAGAGTATGAAGGCTTGATAATCATGTTCGATAGGCAAAAAGTAAGTAATAAATTCAGCAATCTATTAAATTAGAACAATTGATAATAACTTTTAAATATTCCAGGGGTTGAAAAATTTCATGAGAGATATGTTTGTATTTGCTGAGCAAATGTGTTGTGTTCGACATATATACATAAATTTCATGAGCAAACATAGTGATTTAAGCCTTAAGCAGCTTATTTGGAGTGCAGCCAAATCAGACCACCAATCAGATTTTGTAAAAAATATGCAGCAGATTCACGATGAGTCAGAAGAGGCATTTAAATGGCTGCATGAGAGGCCATTCATAGAGTGGTCAAAGGCATTTTTCTCAACTACATCATCTTGTGACATGTTGAAAAATAATTTGTCAGAATGCTGGAATAGGGATATTCTTGATACGAGACAGAAGTCTGTCCTACAATGTGTTGAATGGATTCGAGTAATGTTGATGTAAAGGAAGCAAAAGAGGAGAGATTGGATGATGAAAAAGGTATGTCCTCTTTGTCCAAGGATCAGACTGTCTCAAAACCAATCACAAAAAAATACAAAGCTATCAAGAAAAATGACCTGCAAAACTTGTGGACAAAAAGACCATAATTCTAGGAAGCATGCAAATGAGAAAAGAAAGTCAGCAAGCAAGTCAATCTGCAATCCAATTTTCTACATCAATTTAATTTTCAACGAATCTTAAATATAAGTCTTATTATACTCATATTTTTTGGATATAGAAGTACCTCTTAGCCAGAGTGTTTAAGTTAAAAGCTATTAGATATTTGGGATAATTACTCTCAGACTCGTATTATTTGGTATATTTGCCTTTTATCCCTATCTTTCGATAATCGATTAAAAATTTTCCATAGTTTAATTTTATTATACTTTCAGACCCCTCGCTGACGTCAGCTGATATTTTTTTATTTTTTTGTCATGAAAATGACAAAAAATACCCTTGAAAAAAATTTACATCCTACTTCTAGATCTCACTATGAACACCAAAAATCAAACTCAAAAATCAAAAACAAAATCAACCAAAAATAGATTCCGAAAGGCAGGGAAGCACCGAAGCAGCACCACCAATCAACCAAAAAAAAATCATCTTCACCGGGGGAGGATCACCAGCACCACCAATCAAATTAGGAAGCAGCTGCTTCGCCTTCGCATTGGCTTTTTAATGGAAGCACCCTTTCTTTTTCTTCCTTTATTTGAAACTGGCCGGTCAGAGAATGGCTTGGATGGCGGTGGAAGGAGTGAGATGGTCCGGGGTGGTGATTCAAGGTTGAGGTTGGGGGTGACGACGAGAGATGAGAGGGTTGATTTTTGTTTTGTTTTTTGTTAATTTTTTGGAAGGGTATAAAGGTCATTAAAAAAATTATGTTGACCTTGTCAGCGAGGAACTTGAGAGTTGCATTTTTGCAAACTTAGAAGACGGAAGTATGTTATTAGGAACAGTAAGGACTAAAATATAGATATCGTTAAAAACTAGGGATTGGAAGACAACTTGCTCAAAATTTAATGATTAGATAATAATTAGACAAATAAATAAATGTCATACTTATAATCATACACAACATCACAAGCAGTAATCCCCTTGCACCTAATAAAAATGCATGCTCATGAGTCTTAACTATAGATCGCGTTGCGATACACATTGCCGCAATTCGAATATAATTACATGTTTGAGGTTCAGTTACCTGTGAATCTTAACTATAATATAATGATATGATCATATAGATGAAACCACTAACTTGAAAAATAAGGACAAATGTCGACCCCACTTTATGTTGTAACGACAGAATCATGACCGAAACTCTCCTTTTCCCTCCTGTAGGTAAATTGTGGTAAAATGTCGAAACGAACTTAGGAACGGGTCTGGAATAGTCATTCCAAGAGCGATCAAACGAAAAAGAAGAAGAGATGAATATAGAGAAAGCGACAAGAAAAGTAAGAAATCGGAATAGGTAGGAAAGAAAAAAATTAGTAGATGAGCAAGAAGTTTATTGACAAATTGAGGGGAAAGAAAAAAGATAAACATAAAAGATAAAATCTAAGATGAAAGCTATGAAGCTAAAGGTGTGATGTGTTCTTTTGTTTGTGGGTATCCCTCGCCCAAGCTCTCCTTATATACGGAAAGACTCCTAATCTAGCCCAGCCTAATACAGAAAAATTAGCTAATATATGAATACCTAACATAAGAAATCCAATACTGAAAAATCTAATACAAGCAAACCCAATGTACTAAAAATCTACAACAACCCTGGCCTACTTCCTAAGTCATACTTCATGTTCATCGTCTCCTCTTTTCCCGAATAAGCCACGAAAATCGTCACCCGCACTGGTGCACAAACTGTCCAAACTTGTAACCCAATTAGGACCCCTTTCCGTGACGAATTTGAAAGTCATAAACTACAAAGTTGTAGATCTATGGCTTGTCTTTCTGTAATTTTTAGAATCGCATCAATCAGATACTCCAGTGGGAAGATACAACTATTTTACCGAAACAGGGTCGTACGAATCTGCAAATTAATTTTCCGCTCCAACATCTCGACATTTTTTCTTACTAACAACTCCTTATTGTATTAGAATAGGTTTTCTCCAGGGAATTAAGGATATTTCACTTTCATGTTACAAATAAACGAAAAATTCAGTACATGTACGGCGATTACGGACATTCGTGTCCATGGCAATTTGAAGGCCTAATATATAATAGGCAGCAGTTTTAAGAGCAAAACAAGAGTACGAGATGGCTACATTATCTAGTTTATAAGCAACTGCAGTGTGTCAACTTCGAATTCCAC
Organism: Hypericum androsaemum; assembly: GCA_963995505.1. Classification (NCBI taxonomy): domain Eukaryota; kingdom Viridiplantae; phylum Streptophyta; class Magnoliopsida; order Malpighiales; family Hypericaceae; genus Hypericum; species Hypericum androsaemum. The sequence continues at coordinate 2,924,770 of OZ023189.1, read as the reverse complement.
TTCATATCTTCAAAAGAACCAGATATTCAATTTGATGGCGATGTGCAGATGCTTGAACGTACGTTGCGAGTATCATCATACAGGGCATCGGAACACCTAAACCGTACCTGCACCAAATGCGGAGATATGGTAGAGATAAACGGAAATCTGAAATCGGACTTCGAAATCGTGAATCAGACATTGTACTTGGAAATTGTAGAAGCATGCATTGTCACTCTACTGGATTCCTTTGTCTACAAATGTACCTATTTCTGGAGAATTTCCTTGTGAGCTTTGAATGATAGAATCACGTTCCAGGCAAGAGCAACGACATTAGCTGCAAGAACCTGAAATCGCGAATATCCCGGTAAAGGTTAGGCAGAAGATGAACAGATTAATATCGCATAGGCCAGAAATCAAGCAGGTGATGGTGGGACAAAAAAGCTGATGCATGAAAATGCAAAAACATTTAGGGAAGCTGCAAGTAAAACTACACCGAAGTTAATGTTTGTGAGCGTTTAAAGTCGGAGGAAGATGTAGAAAAAAACTGAACCACCATCCAAAAAAAATGATACTCCCTAATCCTTTATCCAGTCAACAGAAGGTTGAATTGCTGTTTCTTCTTCCCAACCATGTTCTAATCCGTCATCTTATAACTCAAAACCATCTCCAACTGATCAGCGATGAAGTCGCAACAACTTCATGTTTTCTTCTTTAAACAGGTCATCCATCATGTATGACATCCATTACGTTAATTGATGAAGGAAAAAAGGGCATTGCAGTCGATTAAACAAAAAATAAACACCTGGAATTGCTGAGGTACAAATCTGAAGTTCAGAAATTGAAAAGGTATCCACAGTTTCCAATTTGCAATAACAGCAGAGAACCATTCCTGCATTCATATAGTTCACAATTAGGCAAAACTATTGGGAGGAAATCCTGCCTCGAGCAGAAGAACCCCATTACTTAAATTAACCACGGATATCATAGTAGAGTTTACACAACCTGTTGAAGCTTAGGCACAACTTCAGACGGCCTCCCCTCAAGCGTCACCAATGTGGACAGGAACACTGCGATAAATGTGGGTGAAAAGAGAAACTGCATTCACGTTAGATTAATTTACAAGATGTGAGTATAAAAAACAGTCCATAGCCAAAAAAAAATGAAAACTTGAATTAAAATAATCTACAAATCACCTGATCAAGCACAAGTCGTAAAAAAACACCAGATGCACCAGGCATCGTCACAACTTTACTCAAGTATAAGTACCTAGAGATTAAAGCATAAAAAAATAACTCACAAAGAGCAGATTTATCAAGAAACATACTCAGAGAATCTAGATGGAAGACAACAGTGGACTAAATCACTAATCTTAGTTGTGCGGTAAACATTAGAAAAATCTGGCCAAACTCCCACCAATGTTAAAGCAAAACAGCAATACAAAATGATGCTAAGGAACAAGGCAAGAAGTAACTTTAAGGTTTCATATTAATGCCAATGATACCTTCTTAGACCGGTAAATTTTAGTCTACAATTCTTATCGCATTTCCCAATAATTTTTTTTCATAAATTGAGAATGGTAGAAGAAATGAAGATATCAGTGGTTCAGAAATTACCAATAGTGCAATGTCGGGCCAACTAACACCAGCCCCAAAAGTGAGAAAAGAAAGGTTCTTTTGACATCCACAGATGTAACTTTATCAATCGCTAGCTGCGAGAAAAAGGAATCACGATATTAGCTGATCCATGAGAAAACAGTCGGCGCATAATCCCTAGATATAAACCTACACAATAAAGTAGTTATTTCGGGAAGCACAACCCTAGCACACACCACAAGTTCACTTCTCAAAGGATATACCCGAAGACTGCTCAATGACGGAAACTAAAACGTGACTTAAATTTTTGGCCGATGGATGAACTTGCATCCTAATTAATTATATCAGCCCGCATCATACAAGAATTTGCCTTCAACTTGTAAAAGTGAAGTTGATAAAGTAAGACAAGTAACGAGTATGACTGCAGGGACTTTTATAGAAAATTTACCTGGCAGATCAGATCTCCAATTAAAGTCAAAATCGCAGATGTAATGGCTTTCGTCAGTACAGGGTATCGGGCTAGAAGCTCCAAGTACCTGCAATAAATATCAAAATTCAGCTTCAAGGAAGGGGGTCATCTGGATCACCTCGTACTAGAGAATAAACATCAATATCCACATAAGAAAGAAACTTCAACAGAGATGTTATTAAGCAAAAGTCATCACTGGAAAGTTGGCTGGCTGTCTGTCTCTGGGGTTCAGTATGGACAAAACAAACATGATGCTTATATACAAGCTCCATGCCCCAGATTGCATATCATCTGGGAGTAATGTATCATATGCTTACAATAAAACCGTCCGTTCAAGGAACAAAGGTAGGTTAAGTACAGTTGAAAATCTTTTCTTTCTGCAGACAGTGGAAACTTTTGACAAAAATAAAGACCCAATAAGGTAAAAAAGTTATCAAGGTTTGTGATTTCAGTCAGTGAATTTGTACAGAAAACGCGATATCATGAAAATTTATAATGGCAAAAGGCACTCTCTTTTTTTAACAAGCGAAAGAAAGACAACACAAAAGAGAAACTCTAAGGCCTGATCACAATCTGCCTTCACTTGTTATTTCAGAAGAAAACTGAAAAATCGATGAATGCCATTTTTGTAAAGCACAGCCAGTTAGTTGTCTTCCTTCTCCAACATAGCAATCAAACAGCAGGTCTAGCTTGTTCAGGCATTACTTTCTCATAAGCTGGAAAATATAAAATCAAAATTTTTATAATCTTATCTTCTCTCATTTTTCACTTCAGAATAGAACCTTTCACCAATAAATAAAACAATTCACAATTACCATGACAAGAAAGACCACTTTTTGTCTCCCTCTCCACCTCCAGCATCACCCGCGCCACCTCCCCCGCCATAATTACCGCCACCGACATCGCCGGAGCCGCCACCAGGAGCAGACAGAACCCGGAAGCTGTCAGGACCCAGATGGTTTTGGCGAAACGCACTACTACTACCTTCCTGGCGGCAACTCAGAGGGTGGAGGATGAGCGAGTTGGAAACAGCGTAGCGGCCGCCGAGTCGACTCACTACCTTGGTGGGTTTAGTGGATAAGCCCACCAAGGAGCGGCTCAGGGTTGTTGTTGTTGGGTTGCCCGCCATTTTCCCCGAGGTGTAAATTCTGGTGCTTTTCCTCAATTGGGTTTTTTGGCCTGTGAATGAGGAAAGAAATTCAAAGGAGGCGGGGGGTTTGGGTGGGTTCAGGGGTTTAACAAATTAGCTTGGGTTTAAAAAATCGACTCCACCACCGCATATATGGTCTGATAGATACGATGTCAGTTCTTAAGAATGAAGTGAAAGGATCGAATCCCAACGACCGTCCAAGATCCAGAATTGTGAAAATAATTTACTAAACCAAAAAAAAAATCGACTCTGTGATATTCGGTGGTCTGATGGATACGGTATCAGTCCTTAAACATGAAGTGGGAGGATCGAATCCCAACGACCGTCCAAGATCCGGAATTGTAGAAACAATTTACTAAACCAAAAAAAAAATCAACTCCGTGGTATTTATTTGGTATCAACCGGTCCGATCGATGATTGTATAGGGGATGTTGTTCAAATATAAATATATTATTAATCATATTTATTTACTGTTAAAATATCAGATATTTATAAATATTATTTATTTTTATTGTAAAATTCATAATTTAGTTACAGCATTAAAATTATAATTTAATTACTTTAAACTTAATAAAATAAAAATTATATTCTTTCCAAAAAATAGTTTTGCATTTTTCTAGCAAGTTGGTCCAATCTAACAAATCCAATTGGTTGAACAGATAATCAACAAAATTAATATCGGTCGAACCATTATCCTAATTTGGGTGAAAAATTATTCGAGTTCGCCCCAAGTCCCATTCGACCGCTCCCACGTTTTTAAAAACTATGCAAATTAGTGCAGAGTGTTGCGTTTTTGCTGGAGAAAGGCCAAGAGGCCAGTGTCTTGCTTCATTTCGTTCGTAAGGGTTTAACAAATTTGGACATAATAATCTCATTTCGAATCTGATAATTTTTAAATTTTGTAAAGAAAGTGAGATAACTACAAATAGGACTCCCAGAATTGAAAACAAAATTAGATGTCCTAACCAAATGGGAAAAACTGAGACAAAAATTAATCATGAGTAGGTTGATGTTCGATTTTAACTTTAAGGTCGGGGGTTTGACAATGTATTTCTCAAGTAGTATGATATATTATCATACTACCTTATATAAATTTTTGAGTTATATAAAAGTAATCTTTTACCCAAAAAAACTGAGACAAAAATTGCGAATCATAGAAAGTCGAAAACAAAAAATGTTAACAAAAAAAGAGATTGAAAAAATCAAAATAATGTTACAAGATATTTAGCCTAATGAGTGTCAAATTCAAAGAAGCTCGGGCTTCAAGCCGTGACAATGTTATAAAAATGTACTTTTCAAAAAAAATCAAAATAAGAACGACACATTTTCTCAGTTAGTAATTCATTCGTGAGTTACTTAGTTGGTTATTGAACTTAATTGGTCAATTAATGAACGAACAAATAAATTCAACCAAAAAAGTTGACGTATCAATTGAGTTCGTAAAAATAACAAATTCTTGGTCGGCCGATTCAATTGATTATGGTTCCAATAGACAAATTTAATTGGTTTTTAAATGACAGGTTGGAGTATACAATTAATTTTGGATTGAATCTAGAACACGCGGAAATTCAATGGATCAATCAAATTGCACGCTTATATGAGTGACAGAAACTGCACGCTTATTCTCTCTGCAATTAAGATATAGTAACCTTTTAAAATAATACTCTCTAAAATAATAATTTATCTCAATTGACAAAAATACTTGTTTTCAAGTCGGCGAATATTAAAATTTGATAACTTTTTTACTGTAATAACTTCTTAATATCTTAGTGTTAAATCTTAGTTTTATTTTTCACATAAAGGATATTTTGAATAATTTTTTTACATATTTTAAAATAATAATTTATGCTAGTCTTGCTTTTTAAATATTTTTAACATCATTCTTCATATCCTCAATATATTCAAATAATTATTGTAATTGTTTACTTGTCGTAACAAAAATATATCAATTGAGTGTAATATTTGAATAATTCAAGATACCAATTTATCGATATTTTTGTTGAATTGAATGTAAACAATGTAAATTTTTTGTGTATATGTATTTAGTGGTTACAAATTCATTTTTAATCATTTTATAGTTAAAAAACACAAACTATGTTACTCAATCTCGTACCCAATCAACTTTAGATTAAAAACAAACTCTATCATACTTATTCTCTCTCCTCTGCACCCTTCTTCATTTTTTAAATTCTATTTTACTTAATCTCTCTCATTTCACTTTTCTTCATTTATTTAACTCTATTTTACGTAACATATCTCTCTTAACCGTTCTTCATTCATTAAACTCTATCTTACTCCGAGTTGGTGTAATTGATAAAGAATATTTACTCTTTCAATGAGATCTTGGGTTTAGACCTTTCCTAAATACAACTCAATAATATTTTACCACTTGCAACTTGTATCCGAGAAATTAAAGTTATGACTTTCAGGCGGTAACGAAAGAAACTAATTGTTGAATTCCAATTGACCTACTGAACTCCCTAATCTATTAGAAAAATAAATAATTTCATCAACTCACATATATAAGGGTATACTCAATAAATAAGAAACTGATTTATAGTAATCGGTTATATAAGAACCAACGGCGCAGTTACTTCCAAGTAACAGACGTGAAGTATAAATTACAAAAAAATAATCCCGGATTGCCCCCGTCATTATGGCAGATTCAATAGAAATCCTAATGCCTGGCTGGACCTTCAAATCACAAAACGTGGAATCCGTTTTTCGTATAGTTTGGCAAAAGAACGTGAATAGCATGCACCGTAGGATACTACTTTTCTCATTTCAAATCTCATGTAACGGTTGAGCCTTAATTTTTTTTTCGGACTTTGATATTAAATTGAGTATTATTTGATCCTATTTTAGTTGACTGTTCTTTTAATACTATCATTTTATCCCAAAATCAGGAGTAAAGATGCGTAGTCTACTTTTCTGTTCACGTGAGGCAGCAATTTAGTTTCATGCATGGATCTTGCTTGCACAAACAGTTTCCAAATGGAGCAATAATATCTAATACGGTCCAAATAGGTTCCATACACCGAAGAATAGTATCAAATCCCATAAGCAATCCCCCATATAAATGCGACATTCGCGATTATTTTCTTTTAAGTCGCCACTTCATACTTCCAGCTTAAATTTATAGGAAAACAATAAGTGATAGAAAGAAAATGGGTCTTCTTAATATTGGGAATAGGGGAACGTGGACCATCGTGGCTACTGTAATTGCGATGATGGAAATCACGAATTGGGTGGAGGCTGCCAGGCCGCCGGCGATGTTTGTGTTTGGAGATTCATTGGTGGAAGTAGGGAACAACAACTTCCTTCAGTCCTTGGCGAGGTCTAATTATTTCCCTTATGGCATCGATCTCAATGTAGGTCCCACCGGGAGATTTAGCAATGGGAGGACCTTCGTTGATATGCTTGGTACGTCTTCTTCTTATTTTACTTTACTTCCCCATTTTTGCCGGTTAAATCAATGTTTTAAAAAGGCCACCTAGATATTTTTTCATTTTTTTATCCGACCTGTTAGACTGTTATTTGCATCGGACTGAACTTTTTTTAAAATGTTATATTTAACATTAAAATGTTAAATGCTTTTTAATATTCTCAACTTTTATTAGAAAGCTTATCATTTATAAGTATAAATTTCTTTCTTTAAATATAATAAATTAAATAAATCATTTTTTTTCAAAAAATACATGTTTTGGACATTTGGTCAAGATCCACCAATCTAACTAGATGAATTGGTCGTCTGACCAACATTAACCACTAGTTCAACCGTCATCCAATTTTTTATATAAAATGACTCTTTCAAAGTATGGTCGTGATCTAACCGATCGAACTGATGACTATACCACATTTTTTAGAACATTGATTAAAATAATATTCCTCTATTGATGTTCTTGTTATATTTCACCGACCAACTTAAGTTAGTCGAGTTGTTCACGATTTAAGTTTTGGGCATTTGTTATGGGCTTGCAGGTGAGCTGCTTGGGGTCGGTTACCCTCCAGCCTTTGCAGATCCCGATACTTCCGGGTCCAGAATCATTGGAGGTGTCAATTACGCTTCGGCAGCTGCTGGAATACTTGATGAGACTGGCCAACACTACGTACGATCCCATCTCCCATTAGAAAATCTAACAAATTCATATTGCGGACATGCAGATCTAGATTCAAAAATCAGATACATATCTCGATTATATAAAATAAATAAATGCATACATGCATAATCTTGGAGTAAAAAATTGGCAATTGTCTAACTTCAAACAAAAAAAAGTGCTACATCTTATTCCAATCCTAAAAAAAATTAGCGGAGGATATTATTTAATTACCGATTCAGGAGGTTGTATAACCTCCTGAATGGTTAGTATTATGCATTCTATCTAATTTATAAATTTTATGGCCAACTCCCAATCATTGGTAAACGGGGGACAAGCAGGGAGCGAGGTACAGTTTGAGCCAGCAAGTGCTAAACTTTGAGACCACTGTGAGTCAACTAAGAACGGTCCTCGGTCCAAGGAATTTGACAGACTATCTCGCCAAGTCAATAGCAGTGTTGGTGTTTGGGAGCAACGACTACATCAACAACTATCTCATGCCTGACCTCTACTCCTCCAGCTACAATTACAGCCCTCCCGCTTTTGCCAGCCTCCTCCTCAACCATTATGCCCGACAACTTTTGGTAACTTCTCAACTTAATTATCTAAACAAGGCAACGGGAGTTGGTTCAATTGACAAGTACTCGGTGTTCCATTTTCAGATTTTTCAAATTCCTGTTGCACTTCACATTTTGTGAAATGAGCCAAACCTCAAACCTCAAATCTTATTTTTATTTTGTTTAACTGATATTCCTATATTATTTTGAACAATAATTTTTGTGTTTTAAAGTAAACTTTTGCTACAATTTTTTTCTCACATTTGCAAACTTTACAATACAGGCACTAAACAGTCTGGGCCTGAAAAAATTCTTTCTACCAGGAGTTGGGCCGCTAGGTTGCATCCCGAACCAACGGGCCAGTGGGCAGGCCCCAGCTGATAGATGCGTGGATAATGTGAATCAAATGCTCGGAACCTTCAACATGGGCCTGAGGTCACTCGTTGATCAGCTCAACAGGCGCCCCGGGGCCATATTTGTATATGGCAATACATACGGTGGCGTAGGCGACATCTTGAACAATCCCGGCAACTACGGTAACAACGAAACCATCACTGATTACTAACCAGTGGAAGTTAGGATAGCAAAATTATTCGTACCTCGTAGATCAGACATTACACATATCTCATGAGTCTATGGTAGGTTAATTTTGATAGGTAGCGCAAGGATTGGGCATAAATCCTACAGATTCATACTATACTTTTACGTTTTTATCATAATTTGAATCATATCCTAGTTTGACCATAGTTAGACTTTTTATCCATCATATATGTTAACTAAAATTTGAAATATATATAATGTGGTCTTTTATTGATATATCAAATATTTTATTAGTAACTTTCACATATTTTCTAGATCCTGACAAAATTAGCTCATAACACATTTCATCATAAACTTAAATTTGATGTAACTTTAATTTATTAAATGTTGATGTGTAATGGCCTTTTAGAATTTGAATTTATATGTAAAATTAATATTTTATATTGTAAAAATTATCAGAAAGTAAACGTTCACTCGGACCCTACGAACCCATTGATAAGGATAGGGTTCTGATTGTGAAAATTTTCAAAGATCGTGATAGTTGGCTGATTATTTGGCTTAAATATAAAAGTAGATTGAAAATACTTTCTAAAGTGGTCACTCGTGGGTAAAATTTGCAGGGTTCGGTGTGGTGGATAGAGGTTGCTGTGGAATCGGAAGGAACAGCGGGCAAGTAACGTGCCTTCCATTTGAGGTTCCATGCACAAATAGAAGCCAGTACGTGTTTTGGGACGCCTACCACCCAACCCAAGCTGTGAATGCCATTCTCGCCCAAAGGGCTTTCGGCGGCTCTCCGAGCGATGTCTACCCGATTAACGTTCAACAAATGACTCTCATCTCCGGAGTCGACTAGTTTGATGTGTACAACGCATGTTACCTTATAGACTGACTCCTCTTCTTCTGCAAATGAAATAATCATGCTAGTGCAACATTAAAATGTCCGAATTTTGATGTTTCACTCTACCAAAATTTTTATTATGCTACCGAAAAGTTTGAAAAAATTTTAAATGGTCCTTCCGTAAATATAATTTGATATATACAATAGTTAAAATTTATACTTTATAAAGTGAAAATTTTAAGGTTGGATCTACAGGGTTCATTTTCTCTCTAATATATTTTATTAAAATATTAATAGTTTAAAGAGCCAACATAAAAATCACCAACTCCGGTGCCAAAGTATCTAATTATGCTTTTGTTAGACTTCGGCATAAATGTAAGTGAATAAATAATACTCACCAGACAAACAGAGGGAAAATGCAGAGGGGCTTGTAACAACCGGAGGAGATGCTAGTTGTCTGGGAATTGAATTTAACCCAGGCGTGTTGGAGTTTGGCTCAACTTAATCGTTTGGTGGGTGGGTGTGGTTCTAGTAAATTAAGTATAGGGTAATTTATATAATAAAGCCATTAAGTTGAATAATTGTTCTAGATAAATTTAAGAGTAAACATTGCTTATTATGATTAATAAATTTCAAACTTATTTAAAAAGCCATTAAGTTGATTAAATGTTGTAGATAAATTTTGTTCAGAAAAATAAAAGTCTCAAATTTAAAAACTTCTGTCACTAAAGTGTATAAATAAAATCACAAGGTATTTAAGTTAACTTATCTATTTTTCATTAATGATAAGATTTTATACCTTAAGTTAAATGTGCATTATCATATTACAATAATGTTGGGAGAACTTTGTCACTTTTCAAAGATACTATCCAACCCGAATTTGGAGTAGTCGACTCAATAAAACGAATATCAAATAGTGTAAACCAAAATGAAGTGGCCTCACTTGGTTCCTGAATCTCCGGTTACAAGGTTTCAGTTTTTTATAATTTTTGAGAAAAAATAAATTACGTATCCTTAGTTCCAAAGTAATCAAAACTACATATTTCTTACGTTTATGGCGAGATAATACTTGTATAAATTAATTAATCAACAGAGATTAAGAGAGAATTGAGAATAGTTGAATTTTTAAAGAATGAAAAAGTGACTAGGGTTCTGTAAACTTTGGTTATGGTCTCCAAAAAATTACAAACTGTAACCAGAATCTTTTAAAAGACTTTTGGACACAATTTTTGAAACTTTGACTATAATTTCGAATCTGATTATCGAAACTTCGAATTCGAATAAAACCCTAAACTCACTTGTCCACTTACCGACATAAAATTTCTCCCAGCCCCACGGTTCCTTCGCTTTACTCAAAACTCGGAGCTTGAAAGTTTGAAACCCCAGGGAGGCAAAAACCCCGGAGTAATCGAATGGCAGCGCCATGGTCAAGGGTGAAACAAATAAGTCAAACCCAGCTCCTCAGGGGTTCTCCTCTGAGGCGACTGCCTTTATTCTCCTCCCAACTCCGCCGCTACTCATCAGCCGATGGGAGCTACAACAACGAAATGGAAGACGACGCCGTCCCGACTTCCGGAATAAGCAGGCCGCTTTCTGAGGTACTCAAGGAGCTAAACAAGAAGGTCCCCGCTTCCCTCCTCAGGCAACGTGTCGTCGATAACGACTTCTCCCTTAAATACATCCCCTGGTATTTCCTTCTTCTTCTTCTTCTTCTTCTTTTATTCACGATAAAAAAAAGGGGCTCTTTTTAGTTTTTTTTTCTTAATTATTCTTGACTCCAGTTGAAGAAAAGATAACATAGATGTGTTAGATTGTGGATTTCCTTTGGTGGGTCAGTTGAATAATGATAGGATTTTTAGTAAAGATTGAAACTTTATTATCTTACGATGTTGAAGAACGATACTTAGCACCATCAGACTTATTTAGGGGTCGAATTTAAGTTCCTTACTAATTGGACCAACTTCCGTCCGTGAAGAATGATACTTTACCTCGTATACTTCGGCAAAATGGTTTCTTTGCGCTGATTGAAGGAATTTGTTTTTGCAGGCACACGGTTAATAGGATAATGAATTTGCATGCTCCAGGTAATAAATGGGATAATCACATTTGATTTGAGTGAATATCGCTCTGTGTGAATGTAGGCTTTGAAGCTTGAAAATATGATTGATATGGTTGTGGCCTAATGCAGAATGGTCGGGGGAAGTTCGTAGTATTACCTATTCGCCTGATGGCAAGTCTGTTTCCGTTGTCTATCGCGTGACAATATATGGGACTGATGCTGAGGTACTCTTTCTTAATTTGCTGTGCTTCTTTGTCTAACTATATGTGTGGCCCGAGTTATGATGCTCAATCCAGTGTGGTTGATGATTTGGTTTTCTGAATCATCAAGCTTTGTCGAAGCTGGTTGAAGTTGTTGGCTAATTGTTTGCTTTCTGGAAAATTTGTTTCGGACAAACAACTTCTTTTGGATGTCTTTACATCTTATCTCTGCTTTTTGGTGGTTCATGAAATACTTTTGGCATAGCTGAGTAAATAGCTTGTTCTTAAAATGAAGGGGTTAAGTATGCAAATTATTTTGCTTTTTAAACAGCACCTCTACCGTAACAGGTTAAGTATTAACCAGGGCACTTTCTGGGTGTTCTGCTGATTTAGTGGGTGGAAGAACCAGTTTGCTAGTCTGTTTTGAGGAGCTTGTGTTTTGGCAGCTCGGTTCTTCAAATTTGCTTCAGCTTATTATCGCATAGCAAAGGTTCACAAGAATGTTTTCCTTTTTGTATTTTAGTAGGCATTCTGATGGTTTTGTCTGAGCTGTTATGTCTTGTGGCACTATGGTATTGTATGATTAATCAAAAGGAATTCGGATGCGCTAGGTAACATGACCCTCGTTTTGCTTGCTTGACAAAGCTACCTTCGATCTATTCTGGTCCTCCAGAACCGTGTGCATTGTGACCATTTTTTTGTCAATAAGACAAGTAATGCGCGGACAATTGTTTCTACTTTTGAAATGTGCTACTAATCCCTTCAATCATATTTGAAAAGACACACATAACATGTGTCTTCCAACGTTATGGGAGCAGTGTATTCGTTGCTTCCAGTAGTCAATATTTGTCCTTTTCTCAGCTTACACCATAATTATTTTCTAACTTGAGAGTTGAGACAATCTGAAGCTAGTCAATCAATACAAGTGCATATCTTGAATTGAGCATCTTCATCTCTCTGCTCCAATAGATATTTAGGGAGTCTACTGGGACGGCTTCAGCAAATGATTCCGGGTACGGAGATCCTGTGCAAAAGGCAGAAGCAATGGCATTCCGTCGGGCCTGCGCACGCTTTGGTCTGGGGCTACACCTATATCACGAAGACGCATCATAATGACCAACACATGTGTTTGTGTACCTAAATTTTTATCAGATGGTTTGGAGATCCACTAAACGCAAGCGAGTCGAGGTGGGTACAAATTTTGAAGTAGCATCTTATCAGTGATCTGTGTATTTGCTTTGAATCATTTAGAATCTCTAGAATGGAACTAGCTTAGTAACCAAAGACTACGTTTCCTTGGTTCTCCTTGATTTCGTGCCTTAGCTGGTTATCGATCGTATCAACTGTGCAACAAGTTTATATTGCAGAACCTACGATTCTGCGCTTCCAGTGCAATGACGGATTAACTATTTCATCCCATGCATTTTTTTCTATTGTTAAACATTAATGTCAAATATTGGTGAAGAACTCTACGGTTCTTGGTTTTATTTATTACTTTGACCAGGAAAACCTATGAGATTTGAGTCGAGGAAAGAAAAGAATAAAGGGTCAATCTCAAGTTGAGTTGTCCATCTAGAATCAAACTAGTAACAGAGCGATTTCATGCAAGCCTTGGTGTATGCTTTTTTTATACCATTTGTCTTACTAGGCTAACTAATAGGTCCCAAAATCTAGAATCCGAGATCTGGTTAAGTTAGAACAATGTTCTCATCAATTGATCTAAATGTGTGTTAGTTGGTATTAGTGTCTCTAGTTATGGTAAGTTAGGAAACTAATTAATCATGGATTTTAGCCATGCCTTGAGCCTAATTACTTGTTGGGCTTATTATAGTTTGGATTTCAGACAAACATATATATTAAAGTTTTAGTTGTTCAGCCCATTAGTTTTTCGCTAGTTGGTTATTTGATTTTTGGTATAACGGGCAAATTGATCCATGGAGTTCGTTGTTTAACACTTTATACTATTCAAGTCGGAGGATTGACTTCTTCTATTTAATTATAGTGACACGTCATAGTGTATATTGAGTTCATGTCACGTTGTCTGCTTAAATTAATTTATCTTGAAATTAATATTATTTCTTAACAAAGAAAAATTCATCAATAACAAAAAAAGTAAAATTTTTTTAATAAATCGAAGCTTTATTAATCAACAAAAGAATCGAACATGACATAATTTTATTTTATTGTATTAGTAAGACTAATATTTAAAACATGGTTACAAATACAATAATAATCCAAGGGGTAAATTACCTCCTAGTCCCTGGTGTTTGGTTATCCTCTCCCTCGGGTCCCTGCATTTTAAAAAATGATTTTACCGTCCCCCATCTTTGATTTTAGAAACTCTCGGATTCCTGGTGTCGGAATATTCCATATTCTTCGGCGAAGTTCCATTTGAAAAGACTAAAATGCCCCTCCTACTTAAAAAAACTCTATTTCTTTCTTCCTCCCACTTCATCTTCTTCCTCCCATTTCTTCATCTTCTTCCTTATTCGTTATAACATGAACAATTCAAAAAATTAGGAGAACCCCGAAGTATGCCCCATTCCCAAACCAAGAGTGTTGTCAGCTAGTTGAGCTCACTATAGATTCTATGGAAATTAATTTGGCTGGTCAATTGCTCCAACAATCAATAAATTATGATTATGTGGAAATTAACCCCAAAATATGCCCACTTCCAGAACAAGCTGCTCAGTAGTGACCTTTCTTCTTCTTCGAAGTCGAAGTCGGTGTCGAGAGGAAATGGGCGGCACCATTTCGCTTGGCGGCCCGCAGCAGCGGTGCCATCTTGGAGGAGATGCACTCGTAGAGGGTGGTCGTCGCCTGTTTCGTCGTCATCACCCACCGCTCGCCCTCTGCCCCCTCTCAGCTCACCCTCCGCCCCACTCGTCGCTCGCCCTCCGCCGCTCTCCCCTCCCTCCGAGTCCCGTTGGCTTAGCCTCCCCCTCGCATTCCTCCCCTTCCGCTCCCCCCCCCCCACCCCTTCTGCATCCCTATTGTATCCACTGCCACTTATCTCCGTCACAGCCCTTGAGGCCAATCGTCTACCTTTTGTCGCTCGAACAACCATAACGTCCTGGGTTTCAATTATTTTATTAAGTTCTTGATTCTGATTGTTTCGATTGTGTTTCGAGGCTCACGTTTCTATATCTAATTGGTTTTGATTTTCATTGAAAAGGTTTGAATTTAGGTTTAGGATTTTGGTTGAAGGTAGGAAGAAGATGAGTGTGGGGAAGAAGAAAAGGTATAACGCCTCGTGATCCAACCGACTGTCTCTACAGACCAACACAGGTCTTTTCCAGCGTGTTTTGTCCTCACTCATGTATCCCGAAAACTATTTCCCAGGAGGTCACCCATCATGATCCTACTCCTGGCCAAACGTGTTTAGCCTTGGAGTTCTCTCAAGATATGTGCCTGAAAGAAGGTGCACCTTGTTGATATGGATAGTACCAATCAAATCACTTAAGGCTTTCAGACAGAACATATTCATTTTTGGGGTATCATAAAAGGGAAAGGAGAGATAAGTTGGGATAATTACTCTCGGCCCCCTGGAGTTTGCCTAAATTACTGTTTTAACCCCTCTTGTTTTGAAACTCACACTTTGGCCCCCCTAGTTAGCAGTTATTGAACTCTAAGGCCCGTCGCAGATGTCATCATTCATTTTTTTATTTTTAAATCAAGAAATAATTATTATATCTTTCAATAAAAAAAATGATGACATCAGCGAAGGATGGGTATAATAGTCATTTATTGAAGGGTATAATAGTCATTTCTTGATTTAAAAATAGACAAAAATGAATGATGACATCAGCAAGGGGCCTTAGAGTTCAATAATGGCAAAATAGGGGGCCAAAGGGTGGGTTTCAAAATAAGAGGGGTTAAAACAATGATTTAGGCAAACTCCAAGGGGCCGAGAATAATTTTTCCTTTTTTATTTTTTATGTGGGAGGGGAATTTTTGTCTTTTCAAGTGGGATTCGGCGGAGAATATGGAATATTCCGGCAACAGGGACCCGAGAGTTTCTAAAATCAAAGACGGGGGACGGTAAAATCAATTTTGAAAATATAAGGACCCAAGGTGGAGAATTACCAAATACCAAGGACTAGGGAGTAATTTACCCTAATCCAAGTATTTGATTACTCATACCAACTTGGACATATCCAATAGATAGGTTTTTTCTTTGAGGGAATATCCAATAATAGATGGGTGGGCAGCAGCTTTGTGGTCAAAGAAGTTGGAGACAGCTTGCAAGTCCAGCGAGCCAGTTGGAAACCCACTGACATCCATCCCTCTTTTATCGTCTGCAAGCAGTTTTATCATTTGTTGTTTTTGTTTACTACGTACGGCAAGTGGGTGGGCCCATCATCCAACGGCTGAGAATCCATCGCCTCGAAATCAATCCTCCTCTGTTTCGCTGGAGAAGGACAGGGAACATCATCGTTGAAACATATAGTGAGGACTGTCCCCAGTAACATGCATATAGTGACTGATTTCTCAAAAAAAGTAACATGCATATAGTGACTGATTTTTCTTTCGACGACTCCTTTATATCCTTACAAATTTGCACGTCCTCTTCCATGGTAATTTCGTAATTGCCATTTTTTTGCATTCTCGCATTTTTCTTTAAACGAGTTGGTCACGTGACTACCAATCATTGGATCAATATGCTGGGCCCATTTTCCCAAAATATTACAGTGGATTGCGTGATCAGCATAGTTAAAATTATTCATAAAAAAAATAAAGACACTTTAATATTCTGTATTATGTAAAATAGATATTTTGCAATCCGTGTTATGAAAATAGACATTTTAGTATCCTGTATTATGTAAAATAGACACTTAGGATCCTCTTTCCATAAAAACTTTGACTTTTGCTGACGCGACAATAATGACATGACTTCGACTTATTGATATGACACAAATAGATGATGTGTCAAATAATATTACTGAAAATTACAAAAATACTCTCGTATTAAAAATTTAAAAATTAATATTACGAAAAAGCATCATCTTCTTACCCGTTATCTTCTTCCATCGCTAACCCCACTTAGTTCGCTCCGCCCACCTCCTCCCCAACAGCCACTATAATAAAAAACAAACCAAGTTCAATTGATGCGTAAGAATTAGAACAAATCAAAGAATTACCCAAACATCCATTTGGTGGTGGGTGCCTCTCCCCAAGTAACACTGGCGCAAAAGCCAAGCTTATTTCTCCTTTTTATTTATCTTTACAAAGTTCCGTTCCACTCGACCAAAAAAAAATTTATGTTCCATGTCTCTCTCGTTCTGGAAATTCAGGAAAGGGTGAATAAAAAAGGTTATATGTATATCAGAATGTAGATATCTGTAAAATGTTTGAGGCAATAAAAATGGGTTTGATTGAATTATCTCCATTACAAGTCAAATCGGAGTTCGTTGTTTCCCAAAGAGAGTATGTGCCGGAACATCACGATATTATTTTTTTTTAATTTATAGCATGAGGATTTTTTTTAATTTTAAGTAATATTATTTGACACACCATTTATTTGTGTCATGTCAACAAATCGAATCCATGTCATCATTGTCACGTCAGCAAAAGTAAAAGCTTATATAGAAAGGGAGTCCTAGTGTCTATTTTATATAATACAAAATACTAAAGTGTCTATTTCAATAACACAGGATGCAAAATATCTATTTCACATAATACAGAGTACTAAAATGTCTTTTTAGATAATTAAAATTGAGTTATTGCTCTAACTTTTTTTAAATAATCTGAATAGATTTTCAGTATATTCAATATTTCAACTAATTCATATTTAATCTGAATAAGAATTTTTGATGACCGCAAAACCCTTTCAACAAATTATAAATATTATTATATTTTTAATATTCGAACTTGAGACTTTTTATTCTTTGCTTTTTTTTCCCTTTGACGTTTAATCTGTGACACAAATATTGGATCTTCGAGCATACTAATTCTGTAACGTTGCCAATGAGCATTTAGTGTCTGGTAATAAATCATTAAGTTCCAACTTCGATCAGTGTGTTGTTGATTACGTTTTTACAATTTTTATTATCACTCTTTTGAATTTTGATATGAATTCCAACTTCATCATTTTCTTGAAAATTTTATAAATATAATGTGAGATGAATATAAAACCAGACTCGACATATATCATATATATTTTTATTAAATTGCGCTTTTATTAATCAAACGAAAATAAAAGGGTAAATTACTCTCAATTCTCTCAGATTTGCTTAAATATACTGAAAAGTTCCTCGTGTTTATAAAATATACACCGACATCCCTCGTGTTTGATTTTTTTATACTTTTGGGTCCCTGGCGCCGGAATATTCAATTTTCTCCGGCGAAGGCCCACTTGAAAAGACCAAAATGCCCCTCCCACTAAAATTTAAAAAGGGAAAATTACTCTCAAGTCCCTCGAGTTTGCTTAAATATATTCAAAAGTCCTCCAGTTTGCAAAATAGACGCCAACGTCTCTCGTGTTTGATTTTATTTTACTTTCGGATTCCTAAATGAGTTTTTTTTATCATTGAAATGACAAATATACCTTAGAACAAAAAACTAGTGACATCATCATCTCTTCTTCCTCCTAAAAATTTTTCAATTCCCAATTCGTATGAGTAGAGCCTCCCGCTCGCCCGATCAACGATCACATCGGTGAGGTGGCACGCCAGTGGTTGCATCGTGCTCTGCATCCGGTACACCATGTGGAGGACCAAGTCCCGCTCGATACAGCAATCCGCTAGGGTTTTATCTGCATCCAGCTGGCGGCCGTTGTAAAGTAATCGATGGTCCGCCGCGTGGAGTTTCTCGAGTAACAAATCGATGGTATCTCTGGCATCAGCGTGAACCATGACGGTCCTCCCAGGGGAAAGCGTCCTGACGAAGAAGTGGAGGGGCTCGGCCCGAGCCGCAAAGAGGGAGAATCGACGACGGACTTGGGGGAAGAGTAGGGTTCGCCCCGCCTTTTTAAGAGTGGGCGAGATAATCGTCTGTCCACCTTTCGATTGGACGGCGCGCGGCGGTCCAAATTAGCTACGGTGGCTTGCAATCGGGTTAGCCACGACATCCCTTCACGATTATAGATTATATTTTCCTTTAAATTAAAATATGAAACAATACTAATTTCTTACGATGGTGATGAACAAGAAGAAGAGGGTGTCGGAGGAGATGGAAGATTTCGGTGGGCGATTGGGTTTCTTAAGGCGTTCAGGGACCGGATGTTCATCAATTTTTTAAGGTTCTTACGGAATTGAAAATTTTTTAGGAGGAAGAAGAAGAGATGATGTCAGTGATTTTTTATTTTATTCTAGGGATATTTTGGTCATTTTATTGACAAAAATGAAAAAAAAGAGTTGCTAACGTGCGCCAGGGACCCAAAAGTATAATAAAATCAAACACGAGAGACGTTGGCATATATTTTGCAAACAGGGAGAACTTTTGAGTATATTTAAACAAACCCGAGAAACTTAAGAGTAATTTTCTCAAAAAAAAACTTTTTGCTTTTCCCTTCTTCTTCCTCCAACTTCATCTTTTTCTCCCACCTTCAACCAAAATCAAAATTAAAACTCAAACTCAAAAAAAAATCTAAACATTGGATTAAATCATGAAGACAGCTTCGAATTCCAAGTCATTGGCCTCAAATAACAACATTGATTAAATTCCAAGTCTACAACCATAAAGACAGCTTCATCCCAACTAAAAAATAAAAAGAAAGTATTCGGTCGGTGAGATTGGTCTAAAATATTCGATTTCACCTGAGAGTTTTTTAATCTTCCACACTGATTTATAATGTGCCATCAAAATCCCCAAATTTAGGTACAGGTAAGAACCCTAATTTCCAAAACTGGGAACGTTCTTCCCCAATCAATCTCTCACCAAATTGCCGGATATCAAGAGCCCGAGATCGAGATTGAGAGAAGGGCGACCATTCTTCCACATACGAGGATAGGTGAAGGACAATCACTCTTCCAAATCACCTCTAGAAACTGAGTGAAGGATGAACATTGAAAACTATTAAAAAAAATTAATCTCCTCCTCGTTGTTCTTTCTCTCTTCGTCCAGGAGCTGGGACGGGGTGAAGCTAGACGAAGATGACACTCGAGCTTGGCGGCGGCGGTGCTCGAAGAGACTCAGATGGCGTCGACTTCGTAATGTTCGATTGGGACAGGGTCGACGGCGAGGCGAGGTAGGGCGTTATGGGAGAGGGCGATTTAGGGCGGTGCACTATGAATAAGGAAAGAGGATTATTTTTTATTTTTTTAGTGAGAGGGGTATTTTGGTCTTTTCAAGTGAGCCTTCGTCGGAGAAAATTGAATATTTTGACGCCAGGGACCCGAAAGTAAAATAAAATCAAACACGAGGGATGTCAGCGTGTATTTTGCAAACACGTGGGACTTTTGAGTATATTTAAACAAACTCAAGAGACTTGAGAGTAATTTATCCAAAAGAAAAAGATATATCAACATTTAAACCCTTAAAGTGACACACATACTCAAGTCATACCACATGCGAGTAGTGAAGAGCAATCTTATGCTTTGTCTACAATCCTGGGCACCCAAAGCGGGTACTCAAACTACTCTATTGTACAAGAACGTATGAGGTTGTAGTGGCAAGCCTCGGGAAAAAAACCATGCTGTTGTAAATTTTTTTGGAAAAAAATTCACGACAGAGAAAAGGAGCGCAACAGTTAAGTTGCGAAAAACTATGAAAATTAAAAATATGACGACACTACCAAATCTTGCCCAACATTGCGTAATAAAATTCAAGCGCATCACACTACCACATGTCTTCTTGCAGCTTGGAAAATGCATTATCCGTTGCATTCCCTTCGCGAAAGATATGTGAAACTCTAAACTCCATCTCTTGTAACTTCTGCAGCCCTCTCTTTCGAAATAAGTCCCGTAGCTCCGTGTCGCCTGTCCTAAAACAGAGATAATACATAAACGAAGCCAGTCTCAATCCACAAACAAAGCCACCCCCTGTGCGAGCGATCTCCACTACTAGCAACGTGACACTCAACCCGGCTTCAAAAGCATAACATACACTAAGCACATGCACGAAATAACCCTTCACAAGACTTTTGTATTTCAAAAAATTCTTGCCGCTGCAGAAGAGCCTAGGGAACCTTGTGAGGTGCCATCCTTCATCTAACCTGGCAAAAGCCAACCTTCAGAGTGCGTGTACATGCGACTGAACTTCAACTATAGCACCACCTGAGAAATTGATCAAAGTTACAAAATTTGAGTTTAAGCCTTCGTGAAGCACACCTTGTATGAAAAAAACATTTGACCGCATCGACCATATCCTTCCCAATGACCCTTCACGCCGTTTATAAAATGTGCCGCCAAAACCATCCAGACTTGGCGCATTGTCAGGATTCATGCCAAATATAATGTCTCGTATCTCCTCGGAGGTATGAATACGCTCCAGATCTACACTCTGTACATCGTTGACTTGCCTGGAGTCCAATATGTTAAGTCCCTCAAAACAAGGCACTACAACATCCTGCTCCTCAAAAAGTCCTTGGTAAAACTAGATAGCGCAAATTACCCTAAAGTCATTGGTTTATAGTTTTATTACTCGTAGGTTCCTGGCTTTTAGAAATAGTCTATGGGGTCCCTATTTTTTAGAGAAATATTGATCTCGGGTCCTTGGCTGACGTCAATGGTCATTTTTTGGTTTTTTGACATGAGAAATGACCTTTATACTCTTTAACTAAAAAATAAAAAAGGTTATCGTCTCCAACCTTTGGAACAAAAAATACCAACACAAAAACATCAAATTTAACCAAACAAGGTGATAAACGTCGAAGAGGGCAGAATGGTAATCCTTGAGGGCCACTTGTGTCTGGGCCCTCAGCATCAGCGCCCCGGTATGGTCCTAGTCCAGCTCCGGCACCGCCGTGTACTCCTCTGCCGCCTGCCCCATACGAGACCAAACAATCTTCTCAACGAAAACAAAGAATGCCAAAAATCAAAGGAAAGGGTTGAAGATTGGGGATGTGAGTAGATTGCGCTTTTGAAGCAGTGGAGCTTGAGGAAGCAGGCGGTGCAGTTGCTGGGAAGGGCGATCTTCTGGGGGTTGGAGCGGGCAAGGGAAAGGGCTTCCGTATAGTGAGAGAGGGCATCATCATAATTTTTGTCCTTGAACATCTCGTGCCCCGCCTCTATCTTCTTCATCCCCGCTGTCGTCTCACCACCCCCTGCCATAACTTCCTTCAGTCGACTCTTGAGCGCTCCAACTTCACTGATGTCATCTCCAAGCACGATCTCCAAGCAGAGAAGGAGTTCTTGTGTTTTGATTTCAAGTTCGGCTGATTCTTGTTCTAGAAATCTTTGGAAAAAGGATGAGATTCAGATTCGCCCATGAATGAGGAGATGAATTGGGAAGATGAGACGTTTCTTGTTGGATTTTATTTGATATTCTTGGGTTGATGTTCTTATTGGATTTAATTTAATGTTGCTGGGTTTGGAATCGGTTGAAGGTTGAAGATTGTTCTTGGATGGTTGAAGGTTGGAGGTTGTTCAATGTTGCTGGGTAAGATTTTTTTTTAATTTTTTATTTAAGAGTATATCTGTCATTTCCATAACAAAAAAATGAAAAATCGAGTAGTGACGTCAGCCAGGGATCCGAGACCAACATTTCTCTAAAAAGCAGGGACCTCATACACTATTTCCGAAAGCCAGAGACCTTAGGATAATTTGCCTAACTAGATAATATGTGCCTTAATCCTGTTTTGATCTCTTGTTTGCTGTACCTAAATTATAAGAGACGAAATCCCCATATAATTGTGCCTTATTTGGACACTTCTATGATAGAAAGAGGTGTTTTTGTCCCAATCTTTATGTCACTTAACTTTGCTTTTTTTGCCTCAAAATGCACTTTGACGATCCAACATCTCATTGTAGACTTTTATTGCCTCCACCTCCTCATGCACAACAGGTCTATTCGGCCCCTCCTAGCTAATGTGATTTTGCACAGCATGAAAGAATTTGCGGCCTCCCTCAAACGTACGTGTACATCTCCAAATACCTCAATGTTCCACTTGTTGAGGTCCTATGTTAGTCGCTTCTTTTTATGCATTACCAACCAGATATAGCCCAGAAGCGGCACCAGACGTGACCACAAAGCTCGCACCAACTCAAAAAAGTCCGGATGCCTGACCCACAAAGATTAGAAACGAAAAGCTTCGGCCAAGTAGTATCATGGTCTGAACTGCAAGATGCCATTAAGGGACGATGATCTGAATGTTTACTGACAAGAGTCCTATAAGAAGCCACACTTCAAATGTCCATAAAGCTTTCTGAAACCAGAGTCCTATAATTTGTGCTCCGCATAACACCCAAGTATTCCTACGATTGGTCTATGTGAATCTTCTTCACATTGTCAGAATGTCCACCAGTCTCTCCTCATTAACAAAATTCTGAAACACTGAACAAGATTTCCTGTTTGGGACATGCACACTCATTCGCTCATGTGCTCCCAACACCTTAGTAAAATCCCTCTATCAACATTAATGGAGTCCATGGAAGTCCTAAAAACGCCTCTCATAGGACCATGTGTCCTAAAAATCCCTTTGTGATGATGGACGTGGTCATGTACAGATCCCAACAATACGCCCCCCCGCCCAACCATTGCATGGACTACCGGAATTTGATCGGTAGAATCATGAAACCACCACTGTCGCACTAACCGATAAACTGGAGAAACCCAAAAATTAGAGATGGCCGCGCCTCGTTCATTTTTCCCAACTAATTGATAACCAAGGGAATGCCGAAATGATACCGGAATAGAATTAATTGAGAACGTATATTGTATGTAGTTACTAATTTGGTAAAAAATTATATACATAGAAAGGGACTACATAGCCATATTAGCATCAAGTATTCTAAATAGGATAGTCTATTTTGTTTTGGAAAATATGTTTTGGCAAAAATCTATTACTCTCTCTACATATCAGTATCCAGTTAGTTTATTTACGATATCCAGTTATTTTATTCCATAGCATGTTACGTAACGTATAACTAATGCAATTAAACACACGATGATAAAAAATGAGACGGGGGTCACACAAATCACTAGGTTTTGGTCTTATGTTAGGAAAATTGAAGAAATTCGTCTTTTTCAATTGTCTTTTTCTTTGCAATATTTGAACTCGAACATCTTTAAAAGATTTTAATTCCATTATCTCTTACATAATACTTAAATAACAAATCAAACTACGGGGCGAACGTATTTGTTGGAGTTTGATCTGATTTCTAATAGAACCTCATATAGAAAAAGAAAATATTAAAAACGAAAGAAAATGGAGTCTAGAATTTATTGGCCCAAATGATTCAAGCCCAGTAACTCGCTACAAGTGTGCCAAATGAAACTGATGCTGGTGTCGGCAAATTTTCGACAAGGGACCACATAGATAATATAATCTCACGAGCCCTTTACTTTTTCTGTTTAATTTGTATTTCTTCAATATTTTCTTAATTTTAATAAAGGGCATGTCATACCACATTAAAATAGAGTATATGAAATTCTACCTTATTTTTCTGTCAAGAAGTAGGAACAATTCTCTAGAATTAAAGAAGACTTTCGGTATTAATTACTTGGAAAGTTTGGATTCTCACAACTAACAATTTTTTATTTTATGCTTAACCCAGCGGTATAAAATGTCTTAAATATTTAAGAGTTCTAGGGTTCAAACCATGATATTGTCATAGGTTTTTTAAAAAAAGTTTTATCAAATTCTTGGAGAATAATTCTCTTAATTATGTCCTCAAATTTCCTTGAAATCATTCACGTGAGTTATTATTCAGACAACCATGAATGTATATAATTTTATTTATATGACCCATTATAAGAAAAAAATTGATTAATATAAATTTAAATGAAATAATATTTTTCAAACGTCGCAAAACTACACAAGTAATCTGATCGGCTTTGAAGAAGACGAAAAGGAGTAACTAAAGGGCGGCCATTTTGGTTGTTGAACACGACCCTAATTTTGGAAAGAGGTTAATATTTTAGTTTCGGATTTAATATAATAATTATTATGCACAACAAAGTAGCTGCACAATAAATGATGCGCCTCCATGCATTCGGCCCTTTTTGACAGGAGCAGTTCTGGAGAAGTTTGACCTTTGACCTTCCCCCCGTGATTTTCATCTTCCGTTCTGCTAAATTTATCCCCCGTCCCGTTTCTGCCACTAGTTGCTTCTCCTAGACTCTTTCGTTTCGACCTGCTTGTGTTGTTATTATTGAGGAGAAGCGGGGACATGATAGTAAATTCGGTTGGCACCCTTTAAAATAATAGAAGCGACAGCTATGCGGGACATAATAATGCGGCACGGCTCATGCCGACTCTCAAAGCGCGCGTACCTGTCAAGCAACTGCCAGTGGAAGCTTGTCAGAATCTAGACAAGTTTCCAAGAAAAACAATATTCATTTCAAAAACAGAAAATTTACATTTTACTCCCTCATAGTTTTTTGGGCAAATTTCCCTCAGATCCTAAGAATTTAACGAAATTTATAATTTAGTCTCTGTTGTTTCGGAATCGAAACTTAAATCCTCTTAGTTTAATTTAATTGAACTTTCGGGTCTCTCGCTGATGTCATCATTCAATTTATTTTGAAAAGAACAATTTTGCGTTCACAAAAAAAGAAAACCATCTCTCTCCTCTGTTTTATCTTCCCCAACCTTCAACATCAACCATGTCATCGACTCCGATTCAACCCCGACCTAAGGCCACACACCAACCTCCAAAAACTCCAGCGATACTCTGACCTCCAACAACTTCGGCCTTGACAACGTGGTTGCAACTTAAAACAAGAACATATTGGAGAATCTCGATTTTAAGACAGTATACCATCTTCGACGACCTCAACCTTTCTGATCCAGCCCAGAAACGCCGACCATGGCCCTTTCTCCCTACCTGGTACTAATTGCGTCCCTCCTAATCATATTAAATATAAATAGGCGGAGGACCACCTGGAATTAATTGCCACCAAGTCATCGTTTTGATTTTTTTAATTAATAGAAAATTTGGTTTGGGGGATTTCACGGGTTGCTGAGATCGTATAAAGCCGAAGCTGGACTAGATCCGGAAGAAGGCAGAGGATCATCGAGCAGTTGTCCCATCTTACTTGGGAGTTCCAAGATGGTGCGCCTCTTTGCTCGAGTGCAGGGATACTGCTTCTTGGCGAGGCCATCAAATCGGCTTCAATATTTAAAGAGGTCGTGTCGTAGATCTTGAGTTGGCTTCGTCGCCATGGCATCTATCTTTGTGTTCAAACCAAGAAACCAGATCCACGGAGGAAGAAGAGCTTGTTTGCGGCTTTCCTAAACTGGATTTCTTTCGATTCTTGGGGTGAGGAAGCAATCTTCACTGTTAACAGAAATCTGGACATGGAGTTTAGGTCACCGAACATGATTTTATTGCCGTAAAAGATGATCGGAGATATTCGTATGACCGGAGAAGTTGACCTAAATTGTCGGAGATAGTTGACAGAAGAGATAGGATTTTTTTTGGTTAAAATGAAAGGGTAGGATAGCCATTTTCATGATTACAATATATTAAATAGGTTGATGATATCAACGAAGAATTTGATAGGGACCTGAGAGTTCAATAAACTCAAACTAGGGGATCGAAGTTTTAATTTTGGAATAGTAGGGACTAAATTAAAAATTTAGTCAAACTCGAGGGACTTGGGGGTAATTTACCTTTTTGTGGAAATGGTTGGGGCAAGCCCCTATATATAAATACGACACAATTACATCTTAAAGAACATCCTACCCACAATCCGGCCTCCTACCTAAAGGACCTTCTAGCTCATCATTGTAATGGCTACTACTTGCAAGAAATCCCTCTTTTTGAGGTTGCGGCCGCTGACTTTAGTAAACCCATCTCTTGGTAAAATCCAGTAGAAAAACTCTGTGTGAGGAAAAGAGCACATCGCCAAGGTAGGAATCTGCCTTGATGTTGATATTGCTGAACTTGCCTTTATGTCATCTATATCACTAGTCCCACGAGTACATCGAGGTATGGTAACTCCTCGCAAGTCATTTAAGTATGCATCAATACAAGACACCAATAGTATATCAAATACAACATAATCATAAGAAATCTCCAATACATGCTTCGAAAGTCACCAATGGCCAATGACGAATCCACCTCTACCTAGAATCTCTGGAATCCTCTCTCTCATGTCATCTCAAGGCCGAGGACGATTGCCCATAGCTCCACATTTAAGGAAGTACAACTCCCGATGTCCTTGGAGAAGTCACATACCCAAAAACCATATGAATCACAGACAACGCCTCCAGCTCCGGCAGGACCCAAATTGCCCATTGAAGTTTCATCCGTGTTGAGCTTTAGGAAGACCTCCGGGGTTTGCTGCCAAGAGAC
Organism: Hypericum androsaemum; assembly: GCA_963995505.1. NCBI lineage: Eukaryota > Viridiplantae > Streptophyta > Magnoliopsida > Malpighiales > Hypericaceae > Hypericum > Hypericum androsaemum. The sequence goes on along the minus strand of OZ023189.1, from coordinate 2,897,885 downwards.
CAAGATCTCGTGTTAGGGGGTGGTCGAGTAATCCGATCTGTCAGGACTCGAGCAAACTCATGTGCACGTGAGAAGTTCATTTCATCCGCAAACTTATATTATACATTTGGGCCCCAAGCTGACACTATCTGCTTTTTTTTCTCTTTTTTGTCATACAAGAAAGTTCATATCCTTCCTCTCAATCGTCCCCTTCTCGCCGACGATGACCTCACTATAGCTCTAACGCCTCCTCTCTGCGGTAATCCCGCAAAGAACACACATAAATGTATCTTCATATATTTCCATACAAATTTGAATTTTGACCTTCAGTTTGGAACCCATTTTCCTAACTAACAAGATAACAAGATTTATAAATGCAGTTCTCAATTCCCATCTTCGAAATCAATTACCACCCACATGAACAAACATCTTTGAAAGTTCAAAATTCAGCGAAAGTATGAAATATTGGACCAATCTGAAACCAACGAGTTCCTCTTTGATCTCGGATAAGAACAAGGGGGCGTACATACCAGGATAGAGCTAGAAAAGAGGGCGAGGATTTCGTAGGAAATGGGAAATTAGGGCACAGAGAGTGGGTACAACCAAGGACCAGTGCACCACAAAAAAAAACCATGAATCAGCACCGGCATCAGATGTGTAAATCTTATATTTGATTTTTTTCTTTTTTTCTCTAGGTTTCCAAGATCTGAACCCTAAAAGGTTTCTGCCACTGTTCTCCGTCGCCATTCCTTTTTTTGTCGTTGTCGCTGGAGGTAAAAGTCGAGATGACATCACCGGATATGAGGTAGAAAAGAGATGATATGGGCATAAATTTTTATTTTTTGTTCGAAGCATATAATAGTCCTTTTAAGATTAAGATAAGTATGATTGATGACGTAGGTAAGGGAGTCAAGAGTATAATAAAACCAAACACATGGGGCAGAAAAATACTTTACTAAACACGAGACCCGATCATAGATAAGACCAAACTCGAGGGACCGAGGAGTAATTTACCCTGAATATTAATATATTCACATTAACAAAGTAAACAAATAGCAATCCCAACTCAACGGCTCCAAACAAAATATAATATCGATACTCCAAATAAGACACTCAATCAAAACTCCAGAGTTCGCTCTAATGCATGACATGCTTCTCTGTTCATTTGAGCATACAGATCTCGAGTTACCCGATGATTCCTTACACAATATATTCATACTACGAGACTCAAAATGGCATTAGGAGATATTCCCTCCACGAGGCATATATCATTTTTGTTCTTCCCCATCAATTTATATATATATATATATATATATATATATATATATATATATATATATATATATATATATATATATATATCAGGTTACCCCGTGAAAACTTACACTGTATTAACAAGATCCACCATTGACAACTCGTCGAAAAAATCCCTTGAGTACTTAATGATATGGTATTTTCAACAAAATATTCTCCATCGAATAAGTCAATGAAAAATTTATCAAATTTTTCCGTGTTGAAACCTCTGGAACAATTTCATCAAAAGTAATCTCTATACGGATTTCAGAACAATAGACATTGTCCTCAATGTTGTACTTAGTGAAAAAGATTTTTTTCCCATTGTACTTCATTAACTTTTTTTGCATGTAAGCCAATTCCTTTCCTTCATCTTCTTTTCTTCCCAGCTGCCTTCAAAATGTAAATTGTTCAACATTGTACCTCGAAAAGTGTTATCACCTCTATTACTAACTTCTTTAGGTCTCCACTCTTATCCCCTACTACCAACAATCGAATCACAATCATCTTCATCATCAAAATAGCTCATGAATTTATTTTTTCTGTGACCTTAATCTTCCTCGATTGAACTCGTTCTACACACATATTAGGAACATCTTTTAGGTGCTTCAAACTTCTGCTCTCTATCCAGTTTCTTGACCTTCTTTCTAAATATAAATGTCATCTTACTCATCATGGCTTCCATAAACTCTTTTGGGTTGACCAATAATGTATTACCTTCAAATTTTATTCTTGTATTTTCGTAGGACATGTTCTTTCATAATTTTTGTTCTTTCCACTCTTCTCTTTTTTTCCGAATCCTTTTGTTGCCTTCTTTCTTTTTCTTTTCTCTGGCTACCTTTTTTTTCTTTTTCAACTATGAAACAATAAAAACAACAAACTAAAAACTAGAATCTAATTACTAAAAATAAAGGATAGATAGAACACAAATAGAATTTGACTCTGATACCAGGTGATACGAACTCCGCAAATGATGAGACGAGATCCAACAACAAACTGTTGAAATCTCAGATCGTTCTAGATCAGTTTGTGATGGAATATCTCTATCCGTAATTTAAAATATAAAAAAACCTCTGTATATAGACCGCGTGGCTTAAGTTGAAACAAGAACTTCGATATGACAAAGTCGCCACAAATGGTGATGAAGATTCGTGAAATAAGTCGAAAGAGAACACGACAAAATTATTCCGTTGTGTTCAGATAATTCCATAGAATCAAGAGAGAGCTATGCTCATATTTTTCAATCAAAATATTCTTACGCTTCTCATTGGCTATTCCTATATATATATATATATATATATGCTCAATGTTAAAAGTAGATTCTTATTGAAAAATAACCCTTAACCAGGTCAAAAGTGTGACTCGAAAGAGAAACTAAAAAATCTAAGACTTTTGGAAAGGCTACAAATGTAAATATATATAATTTTGTCATAATAATATAATTGTATTTTTATGAAGTAATGTTATGATAAGCTACATTAGGACTGAGATACGACCCAGCGATGATAAATTTTCTACAATAGGTGAAAGTCTGATGAGACAATGTCGCATGGAAGTAGAAAATCTAGGAGTCGTCAACTGCTTTTTTTTTTGGAAAAAAAACAATGACATTATCTTGAAAATAAGCATCTGCTAACTATGAACCAGCCGCTACGGTAAGACAGAGAAAGCAGACTTAATAAGTACAACCCGATGATATAAAGAGTCTTGAATTGTTATACTTACAGGCACAACATCATCAACCGAGAATAATCATTCGGATAATTGTGATTATAGGCTTATCCTTATCATATACAACTCCGAAAATGAAAGGAAAGAAGAAGTGAAACCGGAGACTCCGAAAATGAAAGGAAAGAAGAAGTGAAACCGGAGAATGATACACATTCCACGAGAGAGAATAAAGCGCGTGAGAGAGTAATGTCCAGAATGTAACGAGGTGGGGGCTGCTGTGTATATACAATTAATGTCAGCATTATGATAGGCCCTTTCCTCTCTTTTTCCCCCTCTTGCCTTTTGCTTTCCCTTCCCTCCCAACCTCTCTCTCTCTCTCTCTCCCTATCCTTTTTCTCCCTCTAGTGAACCATCTCTGACCTAATTGTCTCTCTTTGATCAATAATACCAACAACAAACTGCCACCATCACCACCACATCATACCCTTAACCCTTCTAGGGAGGAGAAGAGTTGGATCTACAATTTCCCATCTCAAAAGGGTCTCTTTTTGTTGCAAAGTTTGGTGTTGGTGGACAGTTAGTTGAGCAACAAAGGAAGGATGACTCCAGCTAGTTTGGCCAGCCAGTTTGGTGACACAACATATACAAAGGTGTTTGTTGGAGGGTTGGCTTGGGAGACCCAAAAGGAGACCATGAAGAAGTACTTTGAGCAGTTTGGTGACATCTTGGAGGCTGTTGTCATCACTGACAAGGCCACTGGCAGATCCAAGGGCTATGGATTTGTATGATTTTCCCTCTCTTCTCCTTTTTTTTCGATTGACCGTTGAGCCATCACTCACTTGATTTTCATATTAAATGAGTCTTTGGTTTTTTTTTTTTGTTATAGGTCACCTTTAGGGAACCTGATGCAGCTACAAGGGCTTGTGTAGATGCTGCTCCTGTGATAGATGGGAGAAGGGCCAATTGCAATCTTGCCTCCTTAGGTGTTCAAAGATCCAAACCCTCTACTCCTAAGCATGGTATTTTCTTTTGTGCTCTTTATCCTTCTTTTCTATTTTCTTCCACATCTCAAATTTGCCATAATGTTTAACATGACATAAAATGCATAAAAGATGTCACTACAACCCATATTTTGTGTTATCTGATTAACATAAAGTTGCATTTATTTGAATATTACTGAAGATAGGAAGGACAATCCATGTACTTCAGATCTTCAGAAAAGTGAACTTGGACACTATCTACTTTTTTTTATGTTGGCTTTAGTTATCTTTGTAATTTTGCTTTAATATCAAACTCTTTGCTCTTGGCCTAGCTTAGACAAATCAGTTATATCTTATCCCACCTGATATTCGGACTAAGTTCCAATTTGATAAAACCTGGTATATTCCTTGGGTTTTACTCAATGTGTTTCGGGTATGATTTTCCAGCTGGAGAATAAATATGAGATGAGGGGTCACCCAAAATTGTACATATTGTGTGACAAAGAATACAAACCACCGGAGTCACATCGATAGGAGTACCACATGAATATTCCTCCTAAATGGGAAATTTCCATATCTGTTGTACTTGGTTTCTTGTTTTCATTTCATGTTGCAGTTTCTGGTAAATAACACTGAAATCCATGGAATCACTAAATTTCCTCCAATCGAAGCATCCATATATGCAAAGATAACTAAAAACATGAACATGGGTATTTTAGTTTCTTCTCTTTTATTCTAATTAACAACTCTTTAGTGGCAATACATTAATTTAATTATTGGGTTTTATTATTGTACGAAAAAGGTCATTGAAGCATCATTTTTAAGTGGCAGGAGGAGGAGGAGGCAGGAACTTTAGAGTAATGAGCTCTTTCCAGACTGGGTTTGGAGGAGGTGGAGTGGCTACAACTTTTCCTTCAGCTGCATCCTACCCTCATTATGCCATCCAACAAGGGATACCTTATAATGTTTATGGGTAATCATAATATATATATCCACATTTCATATCTCACACTTTCTCTCTCTCTCCATGCACATGCATTGCCAACTCATTCACACCCAACCTATTAAACTAGGGTTGTCCACCACCATCATCCAGCCATCATATATCCACTTCGTCTAGCGTGTCCCTCTCTCTATCTCTCTAGTAATTTAACTTTAGACTTTTGTTAATTCATAATATCTAGGAGCAATATTCCCATAATTTATTTTCGTTTCTTCCCATGCACATGGTCCTTCTTTGCTCATAGATATTATATAATACCATAAAGCTAATTTGCTCACTCTCCTTTTCATATCCTCGAATCTTGTTTAACAAGTTTCGACACATACCATATGATCATTGACGCACAACACAACCAAGTAAGGACAAGTCCAACGGTACACTAGGAACTGGAAATAAGGCCTTCAATAGTAAAATATTCTTTTAGAATTCTTCTAAGACATATTTATCCTATGTAGATTGTTGAAACGTCACTAGTCGGAGCAAATTAGCTAAAAAATGCACATGTAAAAAAACACTTAATATAACAATGCGTGCAATTTTTTAGAAATCCCAAGTAGATAGTTCAACTACAAAGGTTGGTAAAACATTATATCATAAGTCCCTTCATCAATGTGCATTTATTGTCTACATCTGGTGTAGTATAATCCGCCTCCTTACTTAGAAAATAACTGTACCAATAATATTTTTTCCACTCGTAAATTTTAAATTCAAAATATTTTTAACAGAATTAAAAGTCTCTTATAGCTTACATTAGATCTCATTTGTCATAATCATGTCCACTTATCCCAAAATATAGTTTCTTTATCGATCAATTTTAAAAACAATGCGTGCAATTTTTAGAAATTCCTAGTTATTAGTTCAACTACAAAGGTTAGTAAAACTTGATATCATGAGTCCCATCATCAATGTACATTTATCCACATGTAGCTGAGTCAAATATTGCTGTCACCTATTTAGGGTGTAGTTTTCATAGTATTTTTTTATTCATAAAACTTCAATTTGAGATAAGGCGTCGTATGATTTAATGGAGGTTAAGTGTTCAAACTCTGATAATGTATAATTATGCGTAAAATTTACCTTTTAAAAAAGATTTCAATTCCGAGACTTTTTTAATATAAAATCCGGATTTGCATTTATTGTGTAATGGTAATCAGTTTTTGGAAGTTGTTGCTACTTCCATACTTACGAGTTAGAGAGAGATCCACAATCAAGTACTAATAATTTTGTCTCTCTATTTTGTGCCGTTGTTTCTCAGGTACTCCACTTACTCGCCGGACTACACTTATCCAACGGTTTGTACAAATCATTCTCCTTTTCCATGCTTTTGTGACTTAGGATGCCATTTCATGCTTAACTTTTCGGCTTTTTCCGCTTCGAAAAATTAACTTTATGCCGAATTCACTTCATTAAGCCGGATCCGGTCGGTCTCTTCCATTTTTTGCACGTAAATAAATATTTCCTAGATGTGGGTTGGACATAAAACTAAAATTGTGAGCAGAAAATTGAACGATTTATTGAATATAGAAAAGTCAAAGTAAACAACGTTGCTTCTCTTTCAAGTTTTGATTTGTGTGTTACTGTGACATTAAATATGACAACAATAGTCATCTTTAACTGTTCCCAACCTTCTAGCAATCCAAGAATTTAAGGCATGACCGCTTATGTTCTTGCATCTTTTTTAAAATAATTATCTTCCGCACTGGAAGAAAGAAGCGATATACCAAATATCTAAAAGATAAATAAGATATACAAAATTAAAAATTTTATAAGTTGTTATTTGAGGAAGAGAAGGTAGTTCAGATTGTTTCTTTTGAGCTCTTGTACATAGGCCCACGAGCATGTGGTCCACTCACTTTGTCATGCTCAGCTTTTTTGAAAGTGGATTGTCATAGCCTGAAGTGAAATTTTCGATTTATTTTATGCTAGCCAGGTGGTGGATAATTAGTTTTAACAATTTCCAAATAATTTATTAGTTCATTTGAATGGTTAAGAGGTATATTCTTACCTGCTCCTGAAAAACAACTTTGAAACAGTTACAAATTTGGATGGTAAATTTTGAGAAAAGTATAATATATTCCTGCATTGAAATTACTTCGCCGTTTTGTAAATTTTATATCCTGAACGGAATTGTAATTCTTAGAAACTATTTATGTTACAAGAAATTGAAAATTTTTGCCAATACTAGAGAATGTAATTAAAGTTTTAGATTATATTGGTCCATAAGGTATGAGTCATATACTTATCTTTCGAAATAATTGCCTGCTTATAAGTTTAAATTTTGGGATCCTGTTTACTTAAAAACAATCTCTCTTTTAAACGAATCTGTTGTACGGTTACAGAGCTACTACGGCGGCGTCTATGGAGGGGCAACCGCTCAGTACCCTATATATGGGACCGGCGGGCCAGCAGGCGGAATGTTGTCGAACTCCGCGGCGGCCTTTTACCCGTACCTTCAACTTGGGGACAGCACCGGTGGCGGCTACACCACCGGGGGGCAAGGATACAGTAATATGCAATACCCTCATCACATGTATCATCAGTACTCGGCCATTAATTCAACTGCAGGGTTCGCTCAACATTACGGTGCACCCATGTCTCTTGCACCAACTGCTGCCTTGCAATCAGGTACATTGGCTAATTGCATTACGCGAGAAATTTACTACGTTAGATCTTCGTATCCAACCTAAATTTCAAAGTTATGCATGGCCTACTAATGAGAAGAGTACTAATGTCTTTGACAGTGTGCTTCGCTGTGCCACAGGCGTGACAATGGCCGTCCAAGCGCCTCCGCCGATCCCACATCGCTAGAGATTCATAATTTTCCGCTCCAACAGAAGTTTGGAAAAAACCTTTGGCCCTGACCATGGTTCTCCCTCCCTCTCCCTCCTTCCCATCCTTTCTTCTCTAACAAAAAAAAAGAAGCCCATAAATGCTTTGGCAATTATGGTCTTTAAATTTTCACAAACCCTCCATAAGGGTTACACTCACACTATACCCATCTCCAAATTGGATTGGAGAATCATGCATCATTTTTGCCTTGCATCTTTCTGAAAAGAAAGGTTCCTCCGGAGGAACAAATTATCACATCATCTGTAATTAAGGTAGTAACCAACTCAAGCTATTTTGGATTAGCTTAAGTTGAATGGAGGAGCTTAATTAATAATTTTCTCCACAAAATCAAGTAAAATGATATGTAGTTTTGTAAAAAAAAATGTTTTTAGCCTAGGAAAGGCTACAGTTAGGGTCATATTGGTTTTGCTGAAATTGTACATTCAACCAAGAGATAATGGAAAATTTAATTCCAACTGTTTTTTGGGACAAAAAAGTGGCTAATTGTTTTTTGCAAAAGAAAAAAATGCTAATCATCTGAAGGATTAGAGACAGTTTTAGCAAAATCATGGGCTAATGGATGCCCAAAAATTTTCCAAATTGCATTAACATGTAGCTACTAGCTAGTCTTAGGATTTTAGATCTAGGACCACTAGCTAATTTTTAAGTTTTGTAAATTTAATTGTGGCTAAAACTTTGGGAGTTTTAGACCACTTAGTTACTTTGTAGGGAAATCATAAAATTAGTTGCATTTAGGTTTAGTCTTGCTAAGGTCTCCATAAAAGGATTTGGAGCTCATTAGTGCATGCATGCAATTCTTGGGATATATTTTGTTTCCCTTGAGTTCTTTCTCCTCTGACCCACCAACCATGGTTAGGACCTAGGTCTCCACTCTCTCTCTCTCTCTCTCTCTCTCTATCTATCTCTGTGAACTTGTAGCTGAAGATGATCTCAGATACTCTATTATGTGTAAGCCTATCGTTTGTTGTTGTAATTAGGATGCTAAGAAGGGCAACGTTCATTCTGTAACCATGGCGGTTCGGAATGGACTTGCTACTTAACTTTGATGTTTATTTTTCCCTAATGCTTTGACCAGAGATTGAAGCAAACTATTTATGTTGGACTTCATTTCGAAGATTATTTCGATTTGCTTCGGAGTTCATGTTCATTTAAGGATCTCTTCACCTGATCCATGGTACTAGACAGGAAACATGATCACAAAATAGTTGTCCGAAGGCGATGAGATTTAACACATCGACATCGTTAGTTATGAATTTGGTGAGTTTATTTATAAGTGTTGAAAATTTATAGACCTATAATTTTAAGATTTTGAATTGGATAAGAAAATTTTAATGCGAACGCGTGAGCCTGTTATTTACTCGCATCACCCGTATGATAGCCACTATTACCATTAGAGATTGTGATTTACAAGGCTTAGAAGACGATGCCTATCTGGGTAACCCGACAAAAAATGTGAATCTGTGGGTCGAACACTATTATTAATTATTTAGATGTAATTCTTTTCGTGACATATATTTTATATTTGTAAAGTTTGAATTCGATACTTTTTAAATATATCAAAATTTGAAAAAACTATTTTTGGTGACGGAAAATGATACTACGACCGAAGAAAATGATATTATCTTAATAGACGATGCCTAGCAAATGGCATGAAAGGAACAAGTGGAAGTGGTGCCATCCATCGTGAGGCGCGTCACAAATTCATCTCCGGTTTTTTTTTTTTTTTGAGGGTTAATTCATCTCCAGTTAGCGCTCAAGGCTTGTAGTAACCAACTCTCGGGGAATTTACGGGATCAATGTCCAAGAGGAGATGGGGTGTATTCAATTGTTTAAGTGCTACTTAAAAAAAAATTGTTTAAGTGCCTGATGTTTAAGCAGTTGATTGTTCAATCACATTATCATACACGATATTTTGATAATAAGTAGAAATAACCAATATAATATTTTTTTTTGAGAAGGGTTAAATTTTATTTTGTATAATAATATTTACATTAACACCCATGTAGAATTTTCTGGTATGATTTAATAGTTGCGGCTAATAAGCTCATTAAAATTGAGGCGCGATAAAATACTCTAAAAAAATCACGCCAGGAAAAACGTAACTGTAATAATACCGTATTAGCACAATTCCACACTCCGAAACCAAAATTTATTCTAATTAACATGAATGCACCAAGTGTCAGTTCAAACAAAATGCTCAGCTTGTAAAAATACAGGTAAGTGGTTACACCGAACAAATTCGTAAGCCTGGCCCTGCAAGAAATTTATCCTTTGCATTTGCATGAGGTTAGCCTCCGATTGCTGAGGCCCATCATATTAGCCCAGTTCTTCACATTCTTTGCCCAAGATAGAATTCCAAACGATCTCTCCTTCACACCTTCATCAAGTGAGTTTCTTCCGAAAGACTCCAAACCTCTAGAAAATCTTCCATGCACCCCACCGCCGATCCCTGTTAAATAATCCAGTTGCAGCTCTCATCAAGATGTTAAGCGTAAATGAAGTCGAATAGAATAAGTGAAGAGAAGAAAGCAGCTTACCGAAGGGCCTGAGCATGAGTTCTAAAAAGATCATGGGCCTGGCCCAACTAGAACATTCGCGTGGACTTGAGTCATTCTAGCTTCCTGGATAGAAATTAGTATAAATAGAATTTTCTGTACCAAATTAGATTTCGAGACTCCTAGAAGGAGAAATAATCGTCTCTTCTTCCTCTAGCTAGCTAGCTACTATGGCTCAGCTTAATTCACTTTAATAAAACCGTTCATCGTCTCCGTTGATCACGATCTTCAAACTTTGTTATGGTATCAGAGCCTAGGCTAAAGCAAGCCTAACCGAATCCTGGATTTTTCACAGGAGCTTCAGAGAAGCTTTAATGGCGGCCAATGCATCGTTCCTGAGCCTCCAATTTCTGGTAACACTCGAGAGACTTCCCTTTTTTACCTGCATCCTAGCGAGAATCCGACTTCAGTACTCGTTACTCCACCTCTTACTAACACAAATTATCATAGTTGGAGTAAATACATGCAACGAGCTTTGAGATCTAAGAAGAAGTGGCAATTAGTTGATCCGACCTTTACTCCGCCTGAGTTTGGTGATGATGATTATATTGAGTGGGAAGGATGCAATAATATGGTTATTAGTTGGTTAATGGCTTCCGTTGAACCTTCGATTGCTCAAAGTCTCAATGGCTTAGATACTGTTGCTGAAGTCTGGACTGATCTGAAAGAACGCTTTGGAACGGGCGATTCTATTCAGATCGCGAGGTTGCAGATGCAACTGTGCACTTTGAAATAGGGAGGACTCTCTATTACAAAATATTACACAACTTTTAGGACGCTTTGGGACCAATTCAATCAATATCGTTCTACTCCCTTGTGCAAGTGTTTGGATAAGGAAAAAGGTTCTTCGGATTGTGATTCAGTAAGGTCTACCAGAGTTTATCTGCAACAAGACTTGATTAAGTTTTTGATGGTTTGAATGACAATTACGATATGGTCCGCTCATAAATTATGTTGGTTGATCCTCTGCCCAACATGAGCAGAACATTGTATCTTGGTTTGCAGCACGAGCAGCAGCTGTTGAATTCTGGGAATAACAGCGTTGTGGTTGGTTCTATCAAGTCCAAGGACTCTGGTAGTTACAATAAATCTAGAGGTCCCAATAAAAAAAGCTGGAATGATCAAAAGAAAACTGTGTGTACCTACTGTGGCAAGGAAGGTACGGTTGAGAAGTGTTATCGGAAGTATGGTTTTCCTCCAAATTTCAAGTTCACTAACAAGCCTAGTTATAATGCAAATCCTTTTGCAGGATCAGTTCAGTCAGCGGCGTCATCTGACACTCACGGCAAAGTATATTCCAGCTCATGATCGCATTCCTCCTGAGGGCATGCCATCAATGAGCCAAAGTCTTGAGACATTGGGCTTTCGGCAGAGCAATTCCCTCATTTGGTGGCTTTGGTCCAACAAACTTTTGGTGTGCCTAAGTGTTCAGTTCCTAGTGCCTCATCCTTAGATCAATCTCAGGTCAATTTTGTTCACAAAACACCCTTTTCTGGTAAGCATTTCTCTTTATCACTTAGAGCTTTGCCCTTCCAATACTTGGGTCCTAGACTCGTGTGCTTCCGACCATATAGTCTGTTCAGCTCAATATTTCACTGAACTTCGCCCTATCACTAACACTACCATCATACTACCTAATGACCAACATATCTCAGCTACTCATATAGGCACTGTGTAACTTTCTGAACATTTGTTCTTGTTCAATGTGCTTCTCGTGCCTTCTTTCACCTTTAATCTGTTGTCAGTCAGCAAGCTAACCTCTTCATTCCCTTTTTAGTTCAGTTTTACTCATAGTTTTTGTTTTATTCAAGACCAAATCAGTTCGAGAGTGATTGGTAAAGCCGTGGAATCTCATGGTCTATATATCCTTGACCTTACCTCACCCAACCAACCTACACAACCTATTTCCCCACCTGTTGTAGTAGCCACTTACCATGAGCAGGACCTCGACCTCTGGCATTGTCGTTTGGGGCATGTTTCTTGGTCCAGAATTTCAGAGATTTGTCATCAGGACTCTTCTGTGGTTGCCAATAAGTCAGCACACTGTGAAGTGTGTCATTTCTCCAGGCATAAATGATTGCCTTTTCCTGTTTGTGATTCATTGGCTTCAACTTGTTTTGAATTGATCCATTTAGACATTTGGGGCAAGTATAGTGAACCTTCCCATGATGGTTACTCATATTTTTTGACAATTGTTGACCATACACGCTCAGTTTGGTTATATTTGCTGAAAGACAAATCATCTATTCGCATGATCATAGAACAATTCTGTCAGTTAGTGGAGACTCAGTTTGATACAAAAGTCAGGAGGATCCGTTCTAATCAAGGAAAGGAGTTTGACATGAGAGAGTTTTATGGAACAAAAGGATCATTCATGGAGTCAGTTGTGTTTATACACCACAGCAAAACAGCCGGGTGGAACGCAAGCATCAAGATATTTTGAACATAGCTCGAGTCTTGGTCATCCAAGCTTATATGCCAACTTGCTTCTGGAGTGATGTTGTGCTCTTTGCAGTTCATCTAATCAATTGATTGCCCTCTTCCTATCTTGGCAATAAGACACCTTTCGAAGTTTACATAGGAAGAAACCAAACTACAATCACTTGTGCATTGTTGGTTGCTTGAGTTACGCAGCCGTACCTATAGTTCACAGATCAAAGTTGGCACCCAGAGCTCAACAGTTTGTTCTCTTGGGATTTTTAGATGGAATTAAGGGTTATAAACTGTATAATCTATAGAATCATTAGATTGTCATATCCATAGATGCTATTTTTTATGAGCGGATTTTCCAATTTCAGAAGACTCGTCACTATTCTAAATCATATTATCATACCACAAACCCCTTACCCAATCCGTCATCCAACTCCTCACCCAAATCACATACGCCACAGCTAACAGTTTTTGATCCCCCTACCTTGCCGCAGTAGTGTCCACCACTGCAACTTTTACAGTCTGCAGAATTGCAGACACCAGAGTTGCAGAGTCTGCAACAAGACTCTCTGCTGAGTTTACAACACTCCCATCAGTTACATTTGGACCATTACGACCTGCAAAATACCCAGTTGTCTCATGTGCAACATGTGCAACAAGTTCCTCTGCAACATGTGCAGCAAGTTCCACTGCAGAATCTGCAGCAGCAAGTTCAGCCGACCCGACCACAACCTCTTCCCACATCTCCACCTAACTCATCCAATCCACTTCCACGCCAACGCCGATCCACTCGACAAAAAACCATACCATCTTACCTCCAAGACTTTGACCATGAGATTTCCATTGCACAGTTTGCCAAGATTCCCTCAGGTCAGCCCTCTATTTCTTTTTCTAAATCCACTACTCCCTATCCTTTACACTCTTATTTTACATTGTCACATCTTTCACCTACTTTTCTAGCTTTTAGTATCTCCATTGCTAGCCAAATCGAACCTGAAACCTATGAACAAGCTACTAAGGAAGAATGTTGGATCAATGCTATGCAATTGGAACTTTTTGCTCTTGCGCAGAATCAAACTTGGACTTTGGTCGATTTGCCACCTGGAAAATAGCCCATATGGAGCAAGTGAGTGTTTAAAATTAAACATAAAGCTGATGGTAGCATCGAACAATACAAGGCGTGACTAGTGGCCAACGGTTATACCCAATCTCTATGTATAGATTACTTTGATACATTTAGTCATGTTACCAAAATGACTACAATACGCACTCTTCTCGCTGTGGCTATTCAACATCATTGGATTCTTGAGCAATTAGATGTGACTAACGCTTTTTTACATGGGGATCTCATAGAGGAGGTCTATATGGCGATTCCAAATGGCTTACAGGTCTCTCCTACTGATTCACACAAAGTCTGTCGTCTTCAAAAGTCTCTTTATGGATTGAAGCAGGCTAGTCGGCAATGGTTTGCCAAGCTGACTTCGATTTTATTGGAATTTGGTTTCATCCAGTCTACAAGTGATTACTCTATGTTCACTCTCACTCGTTCTGATTCTTTTACAGTACTCTTGGTGTACGTTGATGACATCATCATGGCAGGAAATTCTTCGGATATCATCACTGAAACCAAACATCACCTTGCCCATACTCTCAAGCTCAAGGACCTCGGCCAACTCAAGTACTTTCTCGGCTTAGAGGTGGCCAGAAATGCTACTGGTATGCATCTTTTTCAAAAAAAATGCATTAGAACTCTTGAAAGATGCAGGTTATCTGGGTTGTAAGCCGAGGAGGGCCCCAATGGATTTAAGTTATTAACTCAGTGCTAATGCTGGTACTTTGCTAGATGAATTGGCTTATGATGTCGATGGCAAGCCAATTGTCAAGATCAGAATTGATGGAAAAGAAAATATTGAAGACTCTTCTCATTATCAAAGACTGATTGGGAAATTACTATATCTTATAGCCACTAGACCAGATATTGTGTTCGCGGTTCAGCAACTAAGCCAGTATCTCACTCAACCACGTGACACATATCTTACTGCTGCTTATCACATCCTCAAATACATCAAAGGTCACTAGGCACAGAACTATACTACAGTACAACACTAGGTACTCAATTGACAGCTTTTACAACACCATAAGTGCAGCTCAAGGCATATTCAGACAGCGATTGGGCTTCCTGTATTGATACAAGGAGATCAGTAAATGGCTACTGTGTTTACCTTGGTGATTCATTTATTTCTTGGAAAGCTTAGAAGCAAGTACCCATTTCTCGATCATTGTCAGAGGCTGAATACATGGCTCTTACAGCCACGACTCATGAAGTCCAATGGTTAACTTATTTGCTACAATACTTTGGTATTATGCGTAAAGAACTAGCCTTGGTATAGTATGATAATAAATCGGCAATCCACATCGCTGAAAACCCAGTATTTCATGAAAGAACGAAGCATATAGAGCTAGATTGCCATCTAGTCCGAGAAAAGGTTCAACAAGGCTTGATCAAGCTTTTTCACATGAAGACACAATTCCAACTTGCTGATTTGTTCACAAAGAACCTTACTGCAGCACGCTTTGAGTTTCTTACTAGTAAGCTGGGTCTGATGGATATACATACTCCAGCTTACGGGGGCGTGTTAAATAATCTAGTTGCAGCTCTCATCAAGATGTTAAGCGTAAATAAAGTCGAATAGAATAAATTAAAAGAAAAAAGTAGTTTTGGCTCAGCTTAATTCACTTTAATAAAATCGTTCATCGTTTCCGTTGATCACGATCTTCAAACTTTGTTAATACCCGCCACCATGGTTGGTCACAAGTAAACTTCTTCATCCGCCGTCACAAAAATTATTTATCAAAATTTTCAAATTTACATAATATATATTGTCTCAAAATTTAAAGAGTAATATAATGAACAAACAGACCAAATTGAAATGTATCAACTATGAAAGATGCAAATTTGAGAAAATTACTCAATTTCTAACCAATTAAATATGTTGTAAATTGATTCAAAAGAGGTCAGTGCAACATGCTCCAAATGGGCTTCATGACTCATCAGGTCATGGAATGCCATCTCTGTAATCTATGGAAACCGAAGGGAATGATGACGCTTATCAACTTGCCCAACGGGTATTACATGGTTCAATTTGGACACTAAGAAGACCAAACCAAGGTGCTGGCGGAAGGTCCATGGACGCTCACAGGCCATTACCTAACGGTTCACCGCTGGTTGCCAGAATTCAAACTAGCCACATCCTCGATATCCTCTACCATGGTCTGGATTAGGCTGTTCGGAATCCTAATCAACTTCTATCACGAGTGATATTACTTGGAATCTCTCAGGCCCTCGAAAAGTCGTTCAAGGTCGACGATATGACACTCTGAGCTCAGCGAGGCTGCTATTTTCGTATATGCATCGAGATCGACCTCTACAAACCACTCTCTGGGATTCTGCTAATCAATGGGAAGAGAATTAAGATTGAATATAAGAATCTCTATGTTATTTGCATGAGATGCGTACGGTCACTTATCAATGGCATGCCCAGAGGCTCCAAGTTCGGCAGCACCACCGCTGACTGAAGCTACGGGAAATGCTCAACAAACATCATCGATACACCAGGATGATGCCGGAGCAACCCTTCCCCAACCCAGACTCGGGGAGAACTAGAGCGCTAAGCCCATCATCGGCAAGTGGATGACGATAACCCGCCGTCCTTGTCGAGCTCCCAGAACAGAAGGGATCGGAGGCCCATCCGGGAAAAGATTTGCCGTGCTCAGTGGTTACGACCATCCACCAGAAGAGGAGGATCCGCCCGACAAGCAGACCATCGGAGCACTGGCGCAAATTCACCAGGGGGAGGTCTTTGAGAGGAGGGGAAAGGCCATAACGAGAAAGGCCAGAATTTCTGCTCAATCGCAGGCAAAATCTACGCGGGATCCCTCCTCGTCTGCAACGGCTACTTCCAAAGAGGGTGTCCCGCTTAAATTTACCCAATCTGTACGCGCTAGCCTGGCGAATCTTAAAAAATCTTCTCATTTAAGCCCCAATCCAGTCACTACCATTATTGACCCAAGCTCAGTTTCAAATTATGCAGGTAAAGGAGGAGCCCAAAATTGGAGGAAAAAAATAGCCCACGCCCAACGAGAGAAAATAATTTCCTTATGAACCCGAGGAGATGGAAACCCAAGCACTGAGCCCACTATGAATTCTGAGCTCGTTCCACCTATTACAGGTTTCCACGCAAAGTCCAAAGCAGCCCACAAAAGAAAGGAGAAGGCTAAGGCCCACCAGCCTCCCCCCCCAATGGGCCAATTATTACCTTGACTTAGACCAAGGGGAAGACCCGGGCTCGGCAACAACTAAATAGAGAGCTTGGACGGCCCAGATCGAAGGAGCCATTAATGGCCCAACCTCCGAATGGGCAAGATAGTGACCTAGCCCATTATCTGTGAGGAGACACAGAGACTGCCCAGTTACTGGCCCACCAGACGCTTACTAACCCAGCGGAGGCCCGAGGAGTGGATGATGTGGAAGCATGCACGGAGGAGGATGTGAGCCCTATGACCATGTCGGCATGACGTGTTGCTCTCTGTTTGAACCCTGGCAAAGGTCAGCATCTATCAAGAGTCCTTCCAGGTTTCAACCATTTATGCCAGTCCTAAAGCTGCTGAACTACAAGGTATGTGGAACCAACTCACTGCCCTTAGCTCCACCATCACTGGGCCACGGATCCTTGGAGGTGACTTCAATGATATCATATCTCTTGAGGAGAGATAAGGAGGGTCAGGTGATCTATCAGACCTGAATATCTGCTTCGTCGAGCACATTGAAACTATTGGTCTCATCGATATCAACTTTCTTAGGCCAAGATTTACATGGGCTTGGGGCCGTAAGAGTTCTACTCGAATCTTGAAGTGCCTTGATCGGGTCTTGTGCAATGGGGACTGGAGGCTAGACTGGCCTGAAGTTGGTAGTTAGACATCTACCACGGATTATCTCGGATCACTCCCTGATCCTCCTTAACTTTTGCCCAAGTGAAGGAGGAAGAAGAAGGGAGAGGCCGTTCCGCTGCCAAGCTGCCTGGCTCATACTGTCTGACTTCATGGCCTTCACAGAGACTCAGTGGCCTAGACCACGCCAGTAGAACCGGGATGTGTTCGGGCAGCAAAGAGAGATGCATGGCTAGGATTGAGGGAGTGCATAAGTCATTTGACTCGGGTACTACATGGGGTCTTCTTCGGCTAGAGGAGAAGCTTTACACAGAGTTAGGGGTTATTCTTGACCAGGAGGTACTTTTTTGGTTACAGAAATCCAGAAAGTAGTGGATAGCAGATGGAGACCGCAATGGGAACAGGGTCCGTGGACTCCTCTCCCCTGGCGAGGAATGGCTCTAGGACTAGGACTCCTTGTGTGCGCTGGCCGTTGACCACTTTTGGAGATTGTATACGGAGGAGGAGACATTTTGGCCAGAGTTTCCCTTCTGAAATGGCTTCCCCGCCCTAGATATCAGCCTCATAGCAGACCTCTGTAGACCTCTATCTCGATCGGACATCCGAGAGAGCTTGTTCTAAATGGACCTCTATAAGGCCCCATGAGAAGATGGTTATCAGGCCATCTTCTTATAGAGATGCTGGCCAGTGGTAGGTGACTCGGTGTGTACTCAGATCTAGGACTTCTTCCATAGTAGTGACTCCTCCTAACCTAAATACCACCATGATCACGTTGATCCCTAAAGTCCCCTCTCTAGAGTCCCTGACCCAATTCTGGCCTATTAGCCGTTGTAGTATTCTGTATAAGATTATTACAAAGATCCTAATGGGTAGACTAAAGCCTTTACTTGATATGACGGCCAGCCTGGCGTAGTCCAGTTTTGTTCATAGTCGCTACATGTTAGATAATATTTTTATCCTTTGGGAGGTGATCGACTCGATACCTCAAAATGGGATCGAATCGACTAGATGGTCATCAAGCTCGACTTTGAGAAGGCTTATGACTGACTTAGCTGGGACCTCCTCTATAAGATGCTCCTCATGACTGACCTTCAAGTGGCCTTTATTGATTTGGCGATGAAGAGTGTCTAGACTCCCTCGATGTGTGTCATATGGAATAGGGGGAAGATTGATGCATTACTCCCATCCTGCAGGATTCATCAGGGTGATCCCATCTCCCCGTACCTCTTTGTCCTTTGCATGGAGCAGCTCTTACATGCAATAGAGCAACTGGTACAGGAGGGGCATTGGGCCCCCATCAGACTAACACGACGTGCCCCTCCCCTATCCCAGTTGATGTTTGCTGATGACCTGATCCTCCTTTGTGAAACCTCAGTAGGCCAAGCTGAGACTGTTAGGGACCTCATTGAGACATTCTGCAGATGTTCAGGGCACTGGGTCAGTCTTCCAAGTCCAAGTTTATAGTGTCCCAGAATGTTAGCCCGGAGCTTGCCAGCCAGCTCAGCGACCTAATGGGAATTTCTTTGACTATAGACTTTGGACAGTACCTAAGTACTCCCACCGACATCATTAGAGACCGGCGCCAGAACTACTGCTATATTCTGAAAAATACGAGGGAGGTTGGACGGTTGGAAGGCGAGATCCTTGAGTAGGGCGGGTCGCCTGACCCTAGCCCGCTCGGTATTGTCTTCTATTTCCACCCACACGATGCAGACATACCTCCTTCCCATTGGCACATGCCTGGATATGGACCGCTGTGTCCGTGAGTTCATCCTATACCTCCCTAAAGAGGTGGGTAAATTGGGGTTCTGGCCTATGCTGAAGGCCAATATGGCTTTCTTTGGGAAGATGCCTTGGAAACTTCTCCAATCCCAAGAGTTCCTTTGAGCGCAAGTCCTATGGGGCAAGTATGGCAGGGAGGGCAACGACCTAAATTTGTTACAACCAAAAGTTGGAGCCTCTGCCACCTGGCAGGCCATGGTCAAGGCCCGCCGGATCCTTGCCCTTAGCCTTCCCCGGGATGTGGGCAATGGGCTACTCACATCTTTTTGGGATGACCCGTGGCTCTCTCCCTCTTCTCTCCGGAACCACCTCCTTGGCGATCTCCCTACAGAGGAAGCCGATAAAAGAGTGGCCGAGTACTGGTCCACGAAGAGCGGCTGGGACATCTCATACCTTGAGACACTATTACCTCGACATATTATTAGCTCACTGATGTCGATTTTTTTGCAGCCTTCTCTAGGGAGGACGGACTCCATGTCTTGGGGACTTACTCAATATGGGTGATTCACCTCTCAGTCGCTTTATAGGGAGCTGTGCAGGGAGGAGGGGATGCCATCGGGAGACCCGATTTGGCACTAGATTTGGACTCTCCGGGTCCCTGAGCGCATCTAATTTTTCACTTGGCTGCTTTGTCATTGTAGGGTAATGATGAACGCAGAGCACATATAGAGACAGCTCACGGTGGAGGACACAAACTGGGGTGGCGCATGTTTGTCCTTTTTGTACAAACAATTGTGTATTGCAACCAACCCGGAAAGCAGTGACATCGGTGGAGCCGTAAATTTGCTATGTATGTGGGCTTGGGAGCGGATTCGTCCATGTCGTCCCATAATTGTAAAGGAACGAGTACGATTACAAGCCTTGGACGCATTAGGCATCAGGTATAAAATTGCAATGTGTTACATTTAAATATGTCTTCGTTATATTATCCTAGTTTTTTGAATTTTTTTTTGCTGATGTAGGTGGACTTCGAGCATTGACATGAAACAATCCTTTAAGAAAATGATGCCCGATATGCGACGCGTGCTCGAACATCTACAGTACTCAGACGTATGTCATCTTACATTTCCTATTATATGTCATCTTAAAAGAAAACACATGTCTGGGTCCCATTACACGAAATAAGTCTTTTTGTTTTATTATTATAGATTGTTTGGCAACCTTATGAATCATAAGGCTTCGGTGAGAGCGTCTGCAATACGGAATTGGTACAACTGTGGCGAGCCCGGGTCCCATTAATTTATTTCGAACATGTGGAGTGGCACTATCCCGATCGCATTTTGAGACAATTTGGGATGGCACAACACATCCCACACCATCCTGAGCCCCATGAAGCTATCCACGCGGGAGATAAAAGAGGTAAATCTGATTGGAATTGGGAAAAGTATTTTAAAGGTCATGTGGCAGTGTGGAGAAATCGGCACAATCATGTGGTACAAGGTGTTCGTGGAGATCACTATATTCATTTCCACAGCAAAAGCATGAACTGGTATAGGCAAAACACGTTTCGCTTTATGACACCGTGTGGTGCGGTACAACCCGAATTAGTAAGTATATTTAGTATGAAATTAATTTGGCTGATGTCTTTTATATAACTATTATATACTAATGATTCTCCATTTTGTATAATAGGTTGACACACTTGAGCGTGTGAGGCAGATGTGTCAAAATGATGAGGTTCGCCGTGGGGTGGAATCAGCACTTGGTGCTGCTGATGAGCAACGCCGCTATCGTGATGTGCCGGTTTCCCAGGAATCCTATAATGTTGAGTTAAATGCAGATTATGGAATTGAAGAAGACGAGAAGGTAAAATATGCTACAAACTACACTGGCGGTTGTTTTCTTTTATTTACTAATTTAAATTACCTAATTTTATCTAATTAGAAACTGCGGGGTAGAAGTAAGAGAATCCTTTCAAGTAGGAGGAGACCAGTCATGAGTGTGCAGCCCATACCTTGCATTCCTGTCATGCCGCCCCTCCAATGGAATGATTACATGCCACCATGTGATCCTAGTATGCCGGGGTCAAGTTCGCAGCCATATTTAGAGTCTCGGGATATGGGGGACAATCTTCACAGCAAAGCTTCTATAGACCGGCCATGTTCGATACACAAGTACTTCAAACTTTTCAAAATTTTGGTGGTCACTCGCCAGCATTTTCCACGCCTTTTAGTCAATTTGGCAATCAAGTCACGGGGTCTTTTGGAGAAATAAATGACTTGATGAACTCCACAAGTCCAACAATGGATGTGAATGACCAAACAGGTAACAACGAAGACATACAGCTGGCGAGTGACACTGTAGAAGAAAGGGAACCTGCTCATCATGTTGTGCAACTACGCCGAGGCAGTAGAGAACGTCATCCTTCAGAGCCGTATACGACCAGTGGTAGAAATATGAATTGGAAACGTCATTAGCCTTTGAGTAATATTGCTTGTTATCTTGGTACATGTTTTGGAATTAATGTTAAATTTTTTAAATTACTTGTTTTGAAAATTCTATTATGATCCTGTTAGCTTCTTTCGCGCATATGAAAAAATGCCACACGACTAGAAATTCAACATTTATTTTGAGTGCAATTTTTTGGCCGTTCAGAAATGCCACATTTCTTTCAAATTGTTGGGCAATTTTTCCTGCATTTTTGTGTACAAAAAATGCTAGATTCTGTTCATTTTTGGGCTTGTGAATTTTTGTGCATTTTTGTGAAAAAATTTGGGGTTAGAATACACTTTGGCGTGTGAAGAGAAGTCCTCACTTTGTCCTCGTGTCAAAATTTTTTAAAATTTTGAAGTTTCCTAAGTCAACGAAATTGTTAATAAGATGAATATTTACTTCGCTGCTCTACACGTTTCTATCTTTAGTTTCTTTTAATTCGGATAATTTAGATTATCCGAATCCATATCCGAAATAATTTCAGATTTTAAATTTCAGATTTAGACTCAGATAGTTAAATAGTCATTTTGGTTAATTCAGATCATGAAAAATTTGGATAATTTAGATTTGGATTATCTGAATACTCACCCCTAGACATGTCTTAAGATAATTACAGAATTGCAATTTTGTAGTATCGTATGATATAACTACACACTCACATGATAACAGTGCTATACTGTTCTTTTTTTGGAATATCGTATGATATGACTACACACTCACATGATAATAGTGCTATATAGTTCTTTTTTTGGAGTATCGTGTGATATGACTACACACTCACATGATAACAGTGCTTTTTTTTTGCTGCCATGTTCGTTTATTGAAACACTTGTTGCCTAGAAACTTAAGTCTATCAATAAGAAGTTGATGCACTTGGCTTTTGCAAACCCAAAAAATAATATCAAATGAACTACCGGAACCACCAGACGTGGATACTTCCTCAATTTAACGATGATTATATTGAGTAACAGCGTACAGATAGAAGAGAATATTATGCTGGACTAAAAAGAGAGTGTGTGTTTCGAGTAGCCGAGTCTGAAATACTTGTTACAGGTCTGCGAATGTTGAATGCGTCTGTCTTGAAGAGGAGGTCACTTGATGTGGAAAAAATCTACATAGATTCATACGAATTAGCACTGATCATGATCTGTCAAGAGAATAACCGCATAATGCTACGACAAAATCGATATCATATGTTGGATTTGGCTAGAAAGTTCAATATCAGGTAAGGACCTATCAGATACGCATCGTGATAATATTTTTAATCATGTCAAATATATGTCTAATGAGGACTAAATTATCAATGTCCTACCTATCTTCATCTGACATTTCAATATCTGATGCTAATACGTTTACTTGACTGGTAATACACTCGTCTTCTTCCGTGTCCACCACTGGATTTGTGCCATTGCTTAGCATAAATATATATTGTCGTGCACTCTGAGTTTCACCATGTTCAATAAACTCTTTAATGCGCTGTTTCCACTCATATCGGTTGAGATGTATCTTAATACGATTATTTTCTTCCCTTATTCGAAAAAGAGCTCTCTGCATACATTCTGCATTGAAGCGTGGCATGTTGATAGCTATTGCTCGAGGAACCTTGACATTTACTGTCCGTGCATCCGATCGTAGACAATGCGATTGGTTAATATGAAGAGACCATTCATTCACCATTGTCCGAGCTACTAAGGGTGAGTTAATCATCAAGAAGTTCAATGGGTAATAAAATTCATCTTCTAGAGCCCACCACCGACCCATATTCCTGAAAGTTTTGCCTGGAGTATAATGCGTCATTTTACCTACTATAATAGGGTCAAATAATTATGCATCAAACAAGAAAACTTTGACAAATTCAACATAATAGCATTTTTAACACAATATTACAAATTCAAATATCCATAAATAAGATACATCAAAGTTGCAACCACACATCAAAGCTAGCAAACTACGAAGAAATAAAATCAACAACTACTTCGACAGCCAGGTGGCTGGCTCGTTATTACCATGTTATTGTAAAACCCAGTGGGAAAAACTAATAACATGGAAAGAGTCTCCAAAAATTAGGATAGTTGGATAAATCAATGCCCATGACGTATTCTTCCACTCGTATGACCAAGACTCTCAACATTGGTACAATGTGCGGCAGAATGCCCCTCATTCTTACAAAATGAACACACAACTCGTCGAGGTGTCTCATCCATCTCATTTTGTATTCTCTTTGTTGGATGCCCTTTTTGCCTCAATAATGTACCGTCTGGAAGAAGCGTCACATCAAAATCTTCATACGGTGGCCAATAATCCTCATTCCCAAGTGGATTGAATAAGCTCTCGTAACAATCTCTTGTGTTTTCTATTATATAACGCTTATCAATGAACAACCTGTGGTCGAGGCGTAGCGCAATGCAACAAGCAATTACATGTGAGCAAGGATAATGCAGCACCTAAAATTTTCCACATTGGCATTTCCCAGCAAACGACTTTACTTTAAAATCGTGTTGACCTTTTTGCCACACAACATCCCATCCTGTAGTAACTTGGCATATCCCCTCCTCAGGTCTAAACACTCTCACATGATGCCCTCGCGCTTTATCCATCCACCTTCGCAAACTTGAATTAAGCATTTTAGAATACATGACACCGCCGGCAAGTTCCTGTGAGCATGCTATCCTTCTTTGCCGAAAATAGTCCCGCAACTTATCAAATATTTCAGTAACCAAAGCTGTGATTGACAAATGACGGACCTTCTTAAACACCTTGTTGACACACTCGGTAATATTTGTTGTCATATGATCGTACCTGTATCCACCATCATATGCTAAACTCTACTTTTCCTTTGTCAAGTTTTCAGTCCATTGGTATGACTCCAGATGGGCTTCCTTGATCCGATTCAAATGACAATCCAACTTTATTTTTTGTGCTTTATATCCTGTGTACAAAATAATATCATCATTGCATTGTAAATGTCAAATGATTATTAGTATGTGTATGTAACTATTCCAAATGAGTTACCTGTTGCCTTCATTAAATTTTTAATTTGCGGGCACTTAAACTTGTTATTGTAGTTGCTCGCAACATGGCGAAGACAAAATCGCCACACAGCTCCTGACAACTCACCCCAGCGGCAAACATCTGTAGTCATGGCCTTTTTTTATGCCATCACGATGATCTGAAATAATACATATTCCAGAAGGAGGTGTCACATGAAGTCAAATTTGAAGCAGGAACCATGAGCAACTATCATTGTTCTCACTCTCGACCAGTGCAAATGCTACTGGAATGATAGCATTGTTTCCATCAAGTGCAGTTGCAATTAATAGAGTCTGCTTGTATTTTCTGTATAGGAAAGTCCCATCAATCAGCAAGACAGGAATGCATTTCTTGAAGGCATCGATGCATGGCTTGAAGGCCCAGAACACTCACTTGAAAATTCGTTTTCCTTGTGGCAGTCGAACATTGGTGCCGGTGTAACAATACTGATATTCCCACTCCACTACTGTTCCTGGATTTGCCGCCTGACACGCAGCAAACTATTTAGGCAACATGTTGTATGATTCTTTCCAGCCCCCCCATATCATGGCAATTGCCTTTTGCTTCCCATCCCAAGCCTTTTTGTAAGAGGGCTTAAACTTTAGATTGTCTTGCACCTCAGTAATAATGGAGATAACTGAAATAGTTGGTTGATTTTCCACCCGACAACGTATGTAGCGAGCAATAAATTTGGAATCCAGTTGCCTATGATCTTCAGACACCCTTTCAGCAAAACAAGAGTGAGAAAATTTGAACTTGGCAACGGCCCAAAAACCTTTTTTAATTGATGCACGAAAATACCAGTTACAACCTCCATCCGCAAGTAAACATCGAGCACTCCAACAATATTTTTTTGACTCCTTGACATGATAGTCGCAGCTGACTTTCATGGAGTATCTCTTAACGGCCTGTATCATGTCTACTTTTGTCGCCCAAATCATATCCTCGTTCAAATCAGCATCTCTTGCTCCTGTTTAGTTGTTGACAACCCAGCCTTCATCATACACGACCAATGGTTGAGAGTCGTCATCTTCATCACCATCTAAATTTGGCTCAACTTCGTCATCAGTTGTATCAAAATTGGGGTTTTGATATGGGGTTTCCACCATATCATTTTCATGATATGGTATCAGAAGTAGAATTTCCGGATCATGGACATGAGGAACATGATAATCATCATTAGGCTCATTCTCAGGAATAGAATTTATATCAAATTCATTCACTCTTGAAGTTCCAACTCCACTAAGATTGTATTGCATAGTACTCAAGAACTCCGTATCATAAGTACTACTAACAACTAGTTGATCCATAATATTATATTCATATTATGGTGTAGCATTTGTCCCTTTCTCAACATAAAGTGTTAGATACTTTAAACCAGGAACATCTCTCAAACTATTAATCATTGTGCACACATCATCATCATCACAAACCTCCATACTAGTATAGTGAATAGGTGGTCCAAAAATTACTGGCAATCTATAAAGCAGCTTACTTATATACTCATTCCGTCCAAATCCAATCTTACGTCTAATTGCTCCACAAAGCACATCATATGTAACTGGATGTTGAACTTTGATCACTTTTTTCCGTCCCCCAACATATTCCACGCCATCAGGACCATTAAAGTAATTGCCATCATAATTCAACAAGAATGGTGTTACCATGTTATGCTTAGACTACAAAAAATATATCTTAAATTAGTATAATAAACTACCTTTGCAGTTATAACAAATTAATATATGAAACGCAAATTAAAAGATGTAGGCGAATTTAAAAATTACCTCGTTCTCTAGGTGGAATTACGAAATGACTGTTTGAAGATGAAATATGAAGTATAAAATGGTGACATCAATATTTCGCTCGGACTATTTATAGTATATAGCTAGATTAAAAGGTGAAGACTCTTATTCGGTTTATAAATGCAAGAAATGCAAGAAACTGCACAAAATCGTGCGGTTTCTTCTCGTTATGAAACCGCATAAAAATGTGCAGTTTCATGGTTTTTCCTCCAAACAGCTTTTTTCCCGCTACGCCCTACAACCTCTCGTCAATAGTTGACGTAAAATTTAGAATAGGTACAACAAATATTTCAAAAGGTATTCAATTTCTCTGAGGCTAAGAGTGATTCAATATCCCCAAGCCCTAATAGATGAATGGTACGATTTTGAAAACCAATTAATACAACTCATGCTATTCAACTTTGTCCTCTTAAAGTAAATTTAAAAGCCATGTGTTTTATTTTGGCAAAGTGATGAGAGAGTCAATACAGGCTATATCAATACCTTCTAGTCGTAACTTGCATCAAATATTTCATATTGTAAGAAACCCCAGAAAATTGTGCGGTTTGAAAATCGCATAAAAAAAGTGCGGTTTTTTACTTTTTTCCCTCTACACCCTACGACCTCCCGAAAAAGAATCAATAATTGGCGTCAAATTCAGAATAAGTACAACTAATATTTTTGAAATGAATCAATACAGCTCATGACAATACATGGGCTTTTTTTATTTTGGGAGAGTGATGAGACATAGCCCTAACATGCATATCATGGTAGGTGATGATTTTGAAAAACTAATCAATACAACTTGTGCTATTGAACAGTTTTTAGATTGTCCTATTAAAGTAAAATTTCCAGACATGTATGTTGGCATAGTGATGAGACGAGTCAATATAGGCTAAGAGAGTGTCCTAACATGCATATCATAATAGGTGAATGCTGAAAATAATGAATATAAGTCATACTATTCCCTTTGTCCTTTTAAAGTTAATTTCTGACCCATTTGTTTTTATTTTGCCAGAGTGATGAGAGCACAGGCTATATCAATAGCCCTAACATGCAACAAATATTTCCTATTGCATGCATTTTTTTGTTATAAAACTGCATAAAAAAGTGCAGTTTTGTTCTTTGTCCCCGCTACGCCCTACGACCTCCCGGAAAATAATCAATAATTAACGTCAAATTCAAAATAGGTACAACTAATATTTTTGAAACTAATCAATACATCTCATGACAACACATGGGCTTTTTTATTTTGGATGAGACCTATTTTAGAAGGTACTCAATTTCTCTGAGGCTGAGTGTAATATCCGACTATGTAGTTGCCGAGAAAATTTAAGGGAAAACATCACCGAGGTAAGATTACTGAGTAGGAATGATTAATATATTTTCAGTAATAAACTAAGATAGATATCTAGATGATTGTTTTGCAGAAGTTAAAAATCGTAGACATGCTTATTAAATTAAGTAAATTTGAAGATCAATTAATCTTGTCAACCAAAGGTTTTTGAGATTCTTGTGAAGATAAATATATGAGAAGGATGAAATTTTGTGTGGGTTCATTTCTTGGTAATTAACGATAACAAGCAGGATAAATAAAATCAGGGAATTTTTAATATTAAGTCAAGAGAGAGGTTATAATGAAAGAAAAGGTAAATCAAAATTGTTAGGGAAATATAAGAAGGAACGGAAGATGGAAACCAAGAAAAGAATTAGAACTCGATTTGCAAGATACGAATGAAGTTTGCTTGGGAATAGAATTCTGTTTCATGAAAACGTTGGTAAAGATTAAAATCTTACTCTATAGGTTGCCGCAAGTTATGAGCATGATGACTGATTTTATTAGGCAGTGAAAATATAATTTCTTATAGAAGAAACATATCAGAATTTTAGTGTCTTTAAGGTTATATTTAAAACTATCGAGGCAAGTTGTTGACCTTCTATGAACCCAAAAAAAAAGTATAAGTTTTCGAGGTTGAATTAAAAATGTTGTGTACGAAATTCTGACACAATTAATGTTGGAGATGTAGAAATAATCTACTAGAATTTATCCGTATATTAGAGACTTGAGTTAAAAGTAATGTGTTTTGTACACATCTTTATTTGAAGGAGGTTGACTATATGATGGATGTTGTCGAAACTAGAGAATGAAGTATTTGTACACAAGGATGTAAATTCGAAGGAGATTTGGTTGGCCGTTTCGTCAAAATGGTAAACAAATAATATGTGACTCGTGCTTTCTTTGGCGCACTCTATTTATTTATTTTTTATAATTTGAATATGGTATTGTTAGTGCATATTGTGCATTTTTCATATAAGCATTATGATGTGACATTATGATTTGTAAGTGTTTGATTAATTTGGCCACGAGTGGGCACTGGAAATATTGGTTTGCTCATTGGACATATTTGATTCGTTTGGAGCCTATGAATTTGTGTGATATGAATAACTATATGATATAGATAGCTCTGCTATATGATATGGTTGCCTACGGCGGGCAGAACTATTTGGCCGATGAGGTTGGTCTGATATAATATGGTTGCCTACGGCGGGCAGAACTATTTGGCCGATGAGGTTGGTCTGATATAATATGGTTGCCTACGGCGGGCAGAACTATTTGGCCGATGAGGTTGGTCTGATATAATATGGTTGCCTACGGCGGCAGAACTATTTGGCCGATGAGGTTGGTCTGATATGATATGGTTGCCTACGGCGGACAGAACTATTTGGCCGATGAGGTTGGTCTGATACGATATGGTTGCCTACGGCGGGCAGAACTATTTGGCCGATGAGGTTGGTCTGATACGATATGGTTGCCTACGGCGGGCAGAACTATTTGGCCGATGAGGTTGGTTGATGAAGGTACCTTTGAGATATGGTATCCTCGTGTTGGAGAGGGAGTGACACGATTTAGATTCTGCTGAATATTCGTCCAGTGCTGTGATTTAATTTTAGAATTATAGGTTCATGTGTCAAATTATGTGACGATATCAAACATTGCGTAGTTTGCTCATGTTTCTGTGCCTTTGTGATTATATGTTAATATTTGGTCATCTGGTAAGTATAACTTTATGATAATGTACATGTCCACATGATTCAATTGCCATGTTAGTCATTTGCATATGTTAGGTATGTTTGTGCATCGAGTAGCTAAATAAATTGCGATGCATATCTTATTTGTTTACTAGGTGTTCCAAAATACTCATTCCCCCTCTCACCAGTTTTGCAGGAACTCGAATACGAGTTGTATTGGCTCGGAGATCTACTCTGATCGTACCAAGTCTGCTTTATTCTCCGGGACTGGTCTGGAGGTCTCCAGTTTATTTATTTTTTCCACTGATCTAGAAGCTCCGTAGTTACAGGATTTGTTTTGATCTTGGGAGTATGTATTAAAAAGGAAAAGCTTGTCTAATGTTTTGTAAACTTGGAATATGAAACTAAAGATTATTAAGTTTTAATTTTACGTTTAAAGGCTTATGATTATAAATTTTAAATACATTTGAGGCTGGCTAGATTTCAGATGTGAGTAAAGGAGTCGAAGTCTAGCGCCGGTCACCGACCTCAGATTCGGGTCGTGACACTGAGAGTGATGAGACGAATCAATATCCATAGCACTAACGTGCATATCATGATAGGTGAAGATTTTGGCAACTAATCAATACAACTCGTTCCATTGAACAGTTTTTCTATTGCCACAATCATGAGAGCACAGGCTATATCAATACCTCCTAGCCCTAACATGCATCGAATATTTACTATTGCAGGCAACTTGTACAATTTTTTTGTTATAAAACCGCATAAAAACGTGCGGTTTGTTTGTTGATTCTTTTTGTTGTACCGCAAAAATGCACAAAAAGATGCAGTTTTTAACATTTCACGAACAAAAAATTGAGTATTTTTCCTAAAGGGAGTTTATTTTCCTGACAATACTCTGATTGGGGTTCTGGGAAAAAGTTTTTCCTGTCTGGGGCCGAGCCAAAAAATGCTCAAAATAGAGCAGTTTTGTGTGCCAAATCCAAAAAAAAATTAGCGGCTTGAGCCGAGTGAGAAAGGTGGAGCCGCCTGGGAAAAAATTCACATAAAAATACACAATTGCTCTTATTAGAGAGTGCTTTAACCAACTGAGCTACGAGAGCTTATTGACTTATGCCTTTGTAATAAATAATATATATTATATAAATACAGAATCAACCTTTATTATTTAAGTTACACATTATTTATTTCATAAATACATATTTATGCAATACATATTTATATTTTGAGCATTTTTTGGCACACAAAACTGCTCTATTTTGAGCATTTTTTGGCTCGACCCCAGACAGGGAAAACTTTTCCCCAAAACCCCAATCAGAGTATTGTCAGAGAAATAAACCCCATTTAGGAAAAATACTCCAAAAAATTGCCTCTCTTGCTTTAAGTCGCTTATAAATAAACAAAGCATATCACAATTTTCTGTGTGATATTATACTAATTTATTATTATAAAATATGTAAACCAAATTGACATAATTTGTGTAAATTATATACAGGTTTCACTCTTTTCTCCATTCCGCAGAGTTTTTGTTATCAATATTACAAAATATAATGTGGTCAAAGTATTCAAAAAATTTGGAGAAACTTAGAGTTAGTGCTCATGATGTATTTCCTTCTATTTTTATAATTTTATTGTATTAAAATCGTTGAACAATATTTGTGGGCTATAATTTTAATTTATCAAATTATATTATCTATGGAACATCGTGAGTATTATCTGTAAGTTTTTGGCTTCTTTTAATTTACCTTATCTGTATTATTTGTATTTGTAAAGGATATTTTAAACATGTACAATAGGCATGCAGGCGACAAAAGTTGATTTCAGAGACCACGCGTGCAGGGTGATAAAAGCTAATTTTATAGACTACCAATAAGACTAGCTTGAAAATTTATGTCTAATTGTTGTTTCATATAAAATTGTTTGGAAATAAGGACATTCTTGTCGTGAAATGCATAGTAGTCTCAAATAATACACGCCAAAAATAATACTAATTTGTTGACGAAGTTGCACCATTTTTCTTGAAGACTTTGATCGCATTCTCATCAGTAACCATAAACAATTTATTGTTCCAGTCTGAGTCCACTTTTACCTGAAGCACATAAACCAGTCAACAAGTATTCAAACCAGTCAAAAGGATAATAATAGGATTTACTCACATTTTTAAGCAACAACACACATCTAGCATCAATAGTACCGGTAGAGTCTTTTATGCTACCGCAAATGCTGCCAGTGGGATCCTTCAAAATGTAAAAGGTAAAGTAACTTTCATAACACAAGATACTTGAGCATAATTAAAAATTATTTTAATTCTACCTGAAATGTGGCGAGTGTGTATATATCTATACGAGTCAAACTCTTCACATACACAACCATCTACAAGAATAATTTAAAGGATAATCTATAAAATTAACTATCAAATATCACAGATAAACTCAATTTAAAGAATAATTTTAAAACTATTACCTGTGAAATTGTAGTACTACTATGGGTATTTTTAAAGTCCTCAATTGTTGCCCCAATAAATGTGTTTCCAATCATCAAACCTGTACAAAAAATTAATTTTGTTTCTAAAAAAATTAGGTAATTGAAGTTACAAACATAGAATACCTTCGATCTTGACAAAGTGAATGGCGGAAATCCATGGATTTCTTTTGAACAAGTTATCATCGTACTTTTTTTTATACTATTTTTCAGGAAGAACTTCCGAAGTTTTCTTGATGTATTTCCATAGATCTTGTTTCTCTTCTTTTATGTCAAAATTTGGACCATATAAAGCTTTATAATCTATTTCAACAATGGGCCTTTTTCCTCCACTCATTTTACTAAAAAACACTCCAGTAGTATTTTTTATCTTCTCGGATGCACTCACGGAGATATGAATATATAGGGGTACAGCTACCGCCAAAAAATGCATAAAATACTGCATTTTCTCTGAGAAACGAATGAGTCGAGCTCAACATCGGAGCCGATGCAAAGATTCTCGGCTAGGGGCTGCTGTTGGGGTTGTGCAAGAAACCGCACAAAATTGTGCGTGTCTTGCACAAAACTGCATAAAATCGTGCAGTTTCTAGCAAATAAAAATGCAAAATTTTGTGCAGTTTCTTGCTCAACCCCAGATAAGTAAAACTTTTTCTGACAACCCCTTTGTGGTATTTGTCGACAATTTCAGCACTAGTGAAGAAAAAAACCCAGTGAGGGAAGAGATAAATGCTACGTGGCTTTGGTATCGGGGGAAGAGAGATTAAAAAAAAAGCCAGCCAACAGGTTCACCAAGTCTTCCCTATATAACATGATATGTAAACAGCAGGTAATTAAAATCTCTGGTCCGACTGGCGGTCTGACCGATCGACTCAGAGGACGGGGTAAAATTCCGGGTCAACGTCCGGGTCGTTTTTTAAAACTATGCATCCCTTGTGCCTTTTGGTTAAATATTTTTGGCATGAATCGATTTATCTAATCCATCTCTTTCATGTTCTTACAAGTTTAATATTTTCCTTTTTTTTGCACTTTTTTACAAGGGTGGATTGTAAATCACACAAAAAATAAAAGAGATTTTCTTCTTATTCATAGAACGGTAATGGTTTTTATAATTACGCTAAGACCAGGCACATTCACGCCTTTCAACGGCCTCGACCCGGGTCACGTCAGATAAAAAAAATTAAAAACAAAAAGGGGCGGTGCCCTCAAATAAAGTGGGGGCGAAATTCGCCCCCTCGCCCTCGCCCTCGCCCTCGACCCTTGATTTTTTTTTTACTTTTCTATCTAGTTAGTTACACTTGGTACAATGTTATTTGTATAAATAAATTTTTTGGATATTATTTATGTGGTTAAAATTTTTTTGAATTATCTGTGATAAGAAATAATTATAATTTATATAAAAATTTGTATTTTTCAAATCTCTATAAATAGAGTCCAACACTAACATATTTTCACACACAATCTCAAATTCTCTACTTTTACTATATACTATCTTCTTAATTTTTCTTGTTATATTATTTCTATTATGGATCCAAATGATCCTAATTTTCTAAATTTTCAACCATTTGGATCTTATAAATCCTTCATCTTTTTCAACTTCCGAAGACAATTCGAACTCTGAATCTTTTTTTTACTCCCAGTTGCCAATTCTAATTAATTATGTATTATGTAATTTGCATCTTCCGTATTTGTAATATATCATTTAAGACATCTCTATGTACTTTTAATTATTTTTCTCTAATTTTGTATTCCTACTTCGAGAAAAATAATTTTTTTTTAGTTTGGCCAAAAAAAATTTCTTGTTATCTTAATTACGGAATAAATATTTACGTATATTTAATATAATTTTTATATTAAAAAAATGAAATAGATAATATGTGGATGAGAGAGAAATTAATTGTTTATTCTGTGACCTAGGTTGGGGCAGGTTGCGGATGTGGGTAGAATAAATGATAATTGGGTTGTGCTGATGTAGATGAGAAAGAAATTAATTATTTATTCTGTGACCTAGGTTGAGGCAGGAAGGACACGAATGCGGATGGTCTAAATAGAAATTATCTCATTCCAATAAATAAATCCCACATTCTCGGTATGAAAGAAGTCGATGGGATATAAAGGGTGTATACACCGTCGCGACCGTATTCCATCTGACAAAAAGGCTCACTGCTCTCTACTCTCTCCTAATCCTTCCCCTCCCTCCTTCGGAGATATGATGAGCCTATCCCGGTTTCTCAAGTCAAGGTCTCTCTCTCTCTCTGGTATATCTATGAATATTATTCGGAGTCGAGTACTGTCGGACGGAACTTGTCGATGCACATAAGAGAACCCTAAACTCACCGTTTCTGCTACTCCTAGATAGTTTCCTCTCTTTTGTGCTTTACTTTACTGGGTTGGTCTGCCCTAAGTGATTCTGTTCCTTGTGAGTCGCGGATCGAAGCCCTTCTTTAGTTTCCCCATTTCGTTTTCTTAGTTGGAGTTGCACTTTTAATCGCTTTCTCGTTGGGATTTCCCCCTTTTCGATTTCGAATATGAACAGGAGCTCCTTTGGGAGATCAGTTGATGTCGCCGCGGTCACAGATGCGTTAGGATCCGGCGCTTCGGTGTTCAGGGCTGGCTTTTCGACTGTTGGACAAAATGTTGCCCAGAAAGGTGTGCTTAATCACTTCCATCGAGTTCGAATGTCTTGATTGATTTCAGTTTCTCTTTTCTTTTCTTTCTTTTTTGTTGTTGTTGTTGTTGTTTAATAATCGGAGCTACCGGTCTGTCTCTAGATTCTGTTCGGGTGCAACCTTATTGTATTTTCAAGGGCAAGGCTGCGCTATTCGTTATGCCTGTAACACCAACGCTAAAAAAGTCAGCTGTGAGTATGGATACTGATTTTGATTGATTGCCTCGGAAGCTTCGTCTTTGCACATTGTTTGGGTTCACTTATTTCTTCTCCTGTTTTGGTGCAGTCCGGGGCCATGGTTGTGGAGCGCCATGGGGCTGTTATGATGACCTTTATGCCTGCTATTGGTGAGCGGAAGTACGATAGTGAGAAGAAACAGGTAACACAATGCATTGAAGGGGTGTTCCTTCAAAATATATACGGTTGCAGCGCGCTTTAAATTGCCTTGCCCTGGCAATGATGCATCTTGAATAATTTGGATCTTTTATATGCTCATGCTATCTATGACACAGTGGTACCGATGACCATTTCCGTTGTTAATTTGCAGTATTTTGCTTTATCGCCGACCGAAGTAGGCTCTCTGATAAGCATGGGTTCAACCGATTCTTCTGAATTCTATCATGATCCCTCCTTAAAGTCCAAGTTAACTTCTGATGCCTTTTTATCTCTGTGTCTAGATGATTATTATAGTACTTGCTTGCTCTTCTTACGGTTTAATTTGCCATTCCAGTAACGCAGGTCAAGTGAGAAAGAGTTTATCCATTAAGCCTTATGGTGATGCTGGAACTGGTTATTTCATCTCATTGAGTAAGTTCACTATGTGCACATTTCTACTTTCTTGTGAACTTGGGTGGGATATGCTGTTTGTCATCTTGCTTACTTGCTTGTTGCAGTCGGACCACTTTAACGGCTACTTTACTGTTACTTGACATCTTTGAATTTCAAATATTCATTAGTTGTTTCTAAATTTCTGCTACAGGTGTTGCCAACAGCATTCTAAGAACCAATGAGCGGCTCTTTGTTCCTGTAACGATGGCTGAATTTTCTGTTCTGAAGACTGCCTGCAGTGTACGATATTACCCCTTATTTCCGTCTCTCTTTTTTATTTTTATAATTAGATGTTTCTTGGCCTTGCTTTCATGATTTTCTGACTATTAAACTATTTTATGCCTGCCAAATCCGATGCTTTATAACAGAGGTTGGAAAGAATTTGGGAAGAAAGGATCCTCGTTCTCCAAAGCATAACATTTTTGTATCTATACCTTAATGAAAAAGAGTAACCAAAGAAGAATTTTGCATGTTTCTGGGACTACATCAAATTGAATTGCTTGCAATGCTGAGGCTACTGTTGTGGGCACTCGGACAAAGAAATTGAGAAAGCAACAGCCAATGAGAGCTGCGAACATTGAGAGAACTAGGAATACAAGGTGGTTCTTATCATTGATAATGTTTAGGAGAAGAGAGATGGAGCAAAGTAAAATAAGTTATTTGATTATTTAGTAAACTAGTTTAGGAAATAAACTAAGAAACTCATTCATCCATGATATTTAGTAAATTAGCACTAGATTACTGACAGATTAAGTAACAGAAGGTCTCTGAATACGCTTGAATGGAATATGAATCCTGAGAAGTGTGGCTAACTAGTCAAGCTCTTAACCAAAATTAACAAGTGTAGCAAATGTGCAAAAAATATATTTATGGTACTCCTAGACATCCGGAGGCCTTCCAAAGCCGAAGAGGTTTGCCCATTGATTGTTCCAGCAACTTCTTCGAATATCCAGTTTGTTTTTTGTTATCTTGGCTTCTCAAGCTTTTACTTGCCGCAATTGCAATCAGTTATCGCAACTTTTCTTCCTTCTAACAACTAAGGCATACATCGGTATTCGAAAGAATACATTGTGGATTTGGGCAAAACTCTTTGCAATTTCGCAATGGCCACTTGTTGTTCTCTTCTCACATTTTTTATTTTGAAGAAACTTGATTGTTTGACAATGGCCAAGGCTAAGTTCACATGGCTATATTAGTTTCATTGGTCTAGATTGTCGTTGGTACTCCATTAGTGATATTCAAGAAGCTTTCACTGCTTATATGGATCAAGTTATCATGCTGTGCATGTGGGAATAACCGGTTGATTTTACTTATAAAGAAAACCTGTTGGTTTCTATTCCTTTTCCTATTGGTTGTTTGATTTTTACTTGGCATACATTCTTCACAGTTTCAATGTTTGTGAGGTATTATTTTTGAATTGGATATAGTTTTTGCAGCTATCTTCATTTTTCGGGGAAGATTTGTGTTCACTCTGAACTCGTAGTGTAATGTCTGCATCTTGGAAACTTATTTGCGCGCTATGGGACACGTCCTTCTTCGCCAATATGGGATTTCACCCCTGTTTATAACGCTCATGAAATTTACGAAGTGTGAAACTAATTACAGAAAGAACTATAGCAGTAGTGAGGCTTCTGTATTGCTGGACTCGGAGTGCTTTTGACCACGCATAGAGGATAACTTGAAATACAAACCCTACACCTCACTGTTCCATTTATTCATTACTTTCTCGCTATTTCCGTAATCCAATACTGGTTTATGCGTGCGTTTGCTGTGTTGTACGTAATGCACAATATGTTAACTTCCTCCGTTTTTGCTTGCAGTTTGCGTTGCCTCATATCATGGGATGGGATCACTTGGCTCCTAAAATGCCGATGAACAT
Source organism: Hypericum androsaemum (assembly GCA_963995505.1). Classification (NCBI taxonomy): domain Eukaryota; kingdom Viridiplantae; phylum Streptophyta; class Magnoliopsida; order Malpighiales; family Hypericaceae; genus Hypericum; species Hypericum androsaemum. The sequence goes on along the minus strand of OZ023189.1, from coordinate 2,860,268 downwards.
GGTCGGAGGTCCCCAAAAAGCAAATTCGCGGATGCCTAGTTTAGAATGGGACAAGTAAAACTGCGTCTTTCCTTAAAAACGCTGCGTTAGGCTTGGTTGTGTTTCAGTACGTCAGGGGACGGTCAGGTAGGTTTGTGGTTTTTGACCTTTCAGTTTTCTGTTTGGTATCGCCATCGGACATCGGCTTCCTTCTGCCAGTTCGTTGGCCGACTCTAGAAGTGCTGTTGATAGCTTTTGATGTTATAACAAGGACGAAAGAGGATAGATTTATGCTCGTAATTGGATGGGAGAGACTGTTTGGAGGAGGCATGTCCCTCTATTCTATTTCTTTTAAAGGATAGCATGCCCCTTTATTTGCTCATTTTAACTTGGTTCTAACCGAAAATAGAAAGGAAATAATCAAATCAACCAAAACTGTCAATGATACCACCCTTATGAATAAGCTATGTCGGTATCGGTTTCATTTAATCGGCCAAATCTGTCACAACCACCTAAACTAATCCTTATTCACGTCTGATGTAGCTTGTGCGTTCTTACATGGTTTTTCCGCTGTTGTCTTGCTGCCATCTAGCTCCGGTGCCTGCTGACCCGCCACTGTCCTCGACACAGTCGCAACCAGCCTTCTGCAGTCTCGGGATTTAATCAAATCTTGTTTTAAACGCTAGGTCTTGGTTAACTTCGACATGTTTTGGCTTTCGGGGTGTTCTCGTATTCTTTGGCAAACTCTCCTCCATTTTTAAGGACTCTCTGCATCACCTCGTTCCCTCTCCAACCCGGTTTTCGGTAACCGGAGGGTTGTCCATCGGCCTCCCCTCCGGTTGCCGTGTACAAACCTTATCTTGAGCGCATCCATGCTCCTCGTCTACCATTTCCAATATCATCATTGAAATACGCTATGAATGTTGAGAAAAGAAACAATGGATCTCCTGCACGGATCGATTACGTTCTTGACAAACTGCCGGACCGTCTCCGACAAATTTTCAGGTAGCAACAGGGCATGAACAAAGGAAATAAAGGAAGAAAACCTTTGGCACATATTAAATTCTATTTACAGATTTGTTTAAGGCTGTCGAATTGTACATCAAACCTCCAACATTACTACTAGTCTAAAAAACAACCTTCACTATACAGTTCTGAGCCAGCTGAAATGACAGAGAAAATGTAGCTCCTCATCCATGGTTATTGCTCCCCCTTGGCTCTGTTCAAACAAGCTGAAGCATAGATTACTCGTATACGGCAAACCAAGTTCGATGATCAAATTCGGGGGTTTCAAAAGTTGGAGTCAACGGACGCAAGCAAAGCCACGACATATCAACAACCAAACTCCAAACAAGATAAGGCAAACAACAGCATCAATAGCTAGAACAATCCTTACATGTCGCCACCACCTCCTTCGCGTCCTTTCAGAGATTGATCTGGTCCTCATTGAACCAAAATCTTTCTGTGACGAAGCTGGAGGGCCGGTCTCCGCTTGCTTATTTGAATCTAGTGCTGGTGACTCAACCTTGACCCCTCTATCTGTTGATTTCCTGTGCTCCTCCAACTCGATGTCCCTCACTGAAATCACATGATCTTTTATCCTTTTCTTGTCTTGTTTGCTTGTTTTACCAAGAAGAGGAGCCGCCGTTGAACTGGCGACGTCAACAGACCCATTCATACCAATGGGAGATGGAGATAGGCCCAGCTTATCCGATGAAGATGCTTCTGCACTCCGTCCATGTCCTCTGCGGGAAAGTTGCTCCAGAGAACTTATCAACCCGCGAATAACAGGCACAAGCTTTTCCTGCACGTTATTATGTGAGCTCGAACTCGAAAAACTTCCTCTGGAACCCCTTCTAGCCACTTTCTTGAACTCATCTCTCACATTTTCCAAGAGCCTAAGCACCGCTGGACTTCCGAAACCCTTGTCCGCGATAGCGAAATGCACGCAACCATCTTCCATAAAGAATCCAAATGTCATCTTACCAAAAGTCTCAAAGTACCACTTGTGATACGGAGGGATCCTTTCCAGGCACACAGCTGCCCAACTCTCAATCTCTGGCTCCCCCGAAGTGTGGAGGCAGAAGGTCCGGTTACCCCTCGCCACGCAAAGGTAACGAACACTGTCCTTGACCGACCCCATCACTCTATCACTCTATCTATCTATCTAACAACAACCAGAAAGAAGAAAGATACTGCAGATAAAGCAAAGATGACGAAAGTCTTCTTCTTCAGCCACAAAGTCAACAGCCACCCTGTTTTGTATTAATAAAATTCAGTACAATCAGAATAGAGGTCAAAGCCCATTAACTAACACACAATCAGAAACCCAATAAAGAATTTACATGGAGCAGCAGCTCGAAGATGGATCCACCCAAGAAAGAGACGAGAGAGAAATCAAAACCAGCTCTTACCTGATGATCGGCGATTCTTCTTCTTCTTCTTCTTTTGAAGTTTTCTACATGTGAAATTATACTTTATTATCCAAACCAGGAAGGAAAGAAAGAAAGAAGCATCGACCAAGGCTTTCCAGCCCGGCAAAGTACTCCAGCGAGAGGAAAAGTGACGACTGACTAATGCTCGTTTAGGTTTGTGTCCAGACAAATTTCCTTTTTGACTCTGTGGTCTTAAATTTACTTCAACTAACGTAGACCGATATTATGTTTTTTTAACCGATTCGTATCCGTCTCATCAGATCGACTAATTTAATTTCGAGCCGGATATGATAAAATTCTTTCAACAAGTATTTAACACTGCTGCGTACCCAAAGACTTGAACCCGAAACTTGATTAAAGTAGAACAATTCTCTAACCAGTTGATTTAAGTGTACGTTGGTAGACGAATATTATGTACATGCAATTACTAGGCCTTCTTTTATTGAGAAATATTTATTTTAGTATTATATAATTTGACAAGTGATTTAAAATTTTCTTATATGGTGAACAACATTTTCGAAATTGATTTTGATTTTGGCCTAATTGTTGTTACGAAAATTATACCCTTTCATTCATAAAATAGAAAATGTAAAAATATTAGAAAAAGTCAGAGAACCTAGCTTATTTTGGTTTATTGTTGTTTTTTCGTGTCCTAAAACTTGGCAAGAAATTTTTTACCAATTTCGTGTTTCTTATTCGACTAAACTTGAATTAGTCAACCTAATAGATAAATATCCGGACATATGTTGATTTCCACAAGAAAAGAAAAGAAATAGAACCTTTTTAATTTTTTCCTAATTAGAATTTTCCCTAAAGTTTATGAAATAGAAGTCCATTGATGAAAAGAACTAAAGTAAATGCCCTCAAAATTGAAAATATATAAAATAACGTATATCACTAATGATCAAAAATTCAGATCAAAGGATGACAAATTACATTTTGCTAAAAGAAGAAATATACAAGCTAAAGAGCCATGGTTCACCAACTTGCTGCTTAGTACAAGATCAACTTGCAAGAAAAAAACAGTAAGGCAGCTAATTCGTTCTGATATTCTCTCCTGAAGCCATCCATCCTCCAGGTAAAATGGCTTCTGCAGATGGGCAAGAAGTGCACCAAACTAGAGGCTAGAGCAGTAAGCCGAATGCCGGGTATCTCAGAGCGAACTCGACACAGATTCGAGAAGAACAACTTAGTCGTAGCCAATAGCATCCCGCGCGCGGACTGCAAAACCAGCCCGTCCTTTCGGTCGCCAAGACTGCAGGCTGTTCTGCAATTCAAGGCAAACATCTCGAGTTCAACCTCAATTTTATATTGCAGATTTATTGTTAGGCAAGACAGGTTAAGTTATCTAGATGGAGTTGATGATCGCGAAGTTGTATAACCAAATTGCACTTATCATACCAGCCAATCTTCAGCTATTATCATCCTCTTCACGGACAATTCTTGTGTGCCTTGTAACTTCCTTGACATCGTCGTTCTGAAGTCCGGATCGTCTTTCCTCTTCTCCAGCACCATTTTCATGCGCACTAGATTCTTGATTCCTCATTTCAGTCATGGGCACACTTCCTAATTCTTCTTCGCAAACCAGCCTCGGATCAGGCGGCCGTTCACCATAATTTTCAGCAGCACCAGATTCTACCTCGGTACTTGTTGAATCGGTTGAAAATTTAGAAGATGCCAGGAGAGACAAGCGGCAGAGCGGGCAAGTCATATGGTTGGCGAGCCAGTGATCGATGCAGTCCATGTGGAACGTGTGCCCACACGCAGGGATTTGTTGAAGCCGATCCTCTGCTAGGTAGTCGCCTAAGCATACAGGACATCTGTAATAATGTAATGAGATTTCTGATTAGAAAATGCAACTCCCTAACAGAGCAGAGAGACCTCATGAACACAACTAATAAAATAGTCAATGGAAGGAGGCAACTCACTGTGTATCCCTAACAGAGAAGCTCTCCTTGTACACTATGATGGGCAGCATCTCCCTCAATTCCTTCTTCAACCCGAACTGTAACTGCTAAATCACAACCAACCACCATTTTAATTAATCAAAAATAAAAGTTACCAAGCCAACAAGTCTTGTTTTTTTAGCAAGCCAACATAAAGAACACATGCCTTACATTTCTCTCTAGCATGCCCCTAAAAGTTGCAAGAAGCCACCTACTCCTTAAAATTAACGGCATCCGTCATGTCGAAGCCAATCTAGCACTTGCTTTAACGATACAAGGGACGGGTGGGAATTCAATGACCAAACAAGATAACCTAGTAAAAGGGACTTACTCTGGCGACGACATCATTGTCCTGAAAAGGGGTCCGCATCCGGAGGGAGGCCGCATTAGCCCTTCGGCGACGGAGGTAGAACAAGTAGAAGACGAAGAGGAGCACGAAAGTGAAGACAACAGGCAACGAGAAGATGAATGCTTGGTATAGCTTCAGCCCAGCTAAGGACGTCATTGAAACTTCATCATCATCAGAAGAAGAAGAAGTGCAGCAACTAGGTGGGCTCAGTTTGTATTGAGACATCACCAGCAAAGGAGGAGGAAGAAGGCCTCTATCTCTGTGAGAGAGAGAGAGAGAGAGAGAGAGAGATGTGTGATGTTTCAGGCGAGGTAGGTGAACTGAGAGTCAAACATACCGTTAGGCTTCTAAACAAAGGGGCAAGTAACGAAGCTACAAGACGACAAATTTCTTTGACGTCCCTGGTGTTTTTGAAATCACTTCTAAGATCCCTTTTGTTTTGAAAAAATATTTTGGAATATTGAAATCTGAGGAATTTGCACAAGTTCCGATGATAAGCTGTCTGTAATTTACGTTGATTTGGCACAAATTATGACTCGTAAATCTAACTTTGTCGGATGACACTAACTGGACCGACTAAATTAAAATACAAAATGGTGCTCGGACAATAAGAATCTTGTATGTCACATGTTGCGGATAGGTTTGAATCCTTATCTGGAATTTGGATTACTTAATAGGGAGTATCATTGGCTGTCGGTCATACCTTTATTTATATTTTTGGTGTAACAACATTTTACTGTATTGCCTCATCTAATATCTCGAAATTAAACAGTAGTAGTCTCAAGAAATCTGGAAAAGTACGGTATTGCGGTCTTCACGTTCATCCAGTAGAAAAGCTCAAGTGAGCATATAACTTGGCATTTCGATATTTCGTCATATAATCTTGGAATAGTCGTCGTCCGTGCATATGTCAGAGGGTTATAGAAAAAGAAAAACAAGAGAAGTAGAATCAACAAGCTTCTATTATCATTTATAGAAACAGGGAAACGTATGCAAATTACATACTCCAAAGAACAGGCAAACACCAACAGCATCCTTCCTACAAGCTAACAGTTCCTTCCGAGAAGCACCGATTGTTCTAACCAGCATCCGCTCGCTTGCTCGAAAGAAACTGACTGAAACCTAACAGAAGTCTAGATGCAGGATATAGGAAGATGGAACGGACCAGAGAGAATTGAGAAGGACATTACCGATGGCTGACAAGAATTGAATACATCTTCAACCATTCGGAACTGTGTGTACATCCTTTGGCTACAAAATTTAAGCGAGCTTGATGGGTTCACCACAAAGTTGCTCAAATTCGTTTTCCAGGACTCTAAACAAATTTGATTTAGTCCTCCGATAAATCCATGTCCGGGCATCTGAGTCCCAGTCGTACCTTGAAGGACCACTGCAAAATAGTTGCACAGCTTAGCATAGGGTGCAAGACAGTACTGATATCTCATTTAATAATAGCCCAGTTAAAATCAGCAGAGATACAACCACATTCCTAAGCAGAAGCCACTCGAGACTACCCCGTGCTTCCAATATTTGTCACAAAAGAAAACCATCTTTGATTAGTGAGAACCACTTTCTTGCCTCCTCCAAGAGAAGAATTTTGTTGGAGGTCTCCCAAAGAAGATTTTCGAATTCAATTAAACATCAACAAATATACAGTCGCACTGTCGGCGCATAGCTAAGATTTATCAGCCTGGGAAATTTGTTGAATTTCTAACATTTTTCTATGTGCTTGTGAAGAAAGAAAGCCTCCCCCAACCAACATGCCAATACAGGAACCAGATTCCCTTAGATCTTTCCCTCAGCCCCATTATTTCCTGATTAGGCACTGAAGAGTTAGTCCACCAGATGGTATGAAAAATGGTTAATCACGCGGTCTGTTGTGAACATGAGCTCCAAACCCAGATATCTTGTTACTTCGGAGCTTCGCAAATGCATTCAATTAGATACCCGATAAAATGTCCTACTCATGCGTACATGAGAGGGTATTTGATGCCACACTTAGTTGTAGCAACGGGCGCAACCATGTTGATGTATGAGGATGGAAGCCAAAGATGCCTATCAGACTTTGGAACAGGTACTCAAGTTCTAAGAGTTGCTTCAAATCGCAAGGGCATTCGGAAGAATTCCGGTTAACCTAATAAATAAGCTGGTTCAGGAAGATTTAATCTGTGAGACCGATCCATTGGGTTCATAGAATAGAAAAGCACCTCAAAAGCTTCCCATCTGGCTGTTCCAAGTTCAAATTTTCCATTTCATTAGATCATCACCAAGGCCACAAGGAAACACAACATCCAGAGAAAGAAAAACATGCAATAAGATGGTTGAATATATATACAACTGAGCAGGACACAAGAAACCCAAAACTAAAACTTATGATTGAAACGCGCAGGAAGAAGGACAACATTGCACCAAAGCAAGCTCACAAGGGAGAAATACCTGACAGGGGAAGACAGCCAGAGCTGCCTATTCGGCGTCTGCTTGTTCAGCACATAGGTGCCCTTACTCCCAAGCTTCACGGTCAAAACCTCATTCTAACAACAAAAGAACGCCAACACCAAATCAAATCATATCAACCCCCATTTCATTTAATTCCATTTTATTAGCAATAGCATACAGAAAATGTAGAACACACAATCAGCAATCTCACCCCGTATTCCACGTCGAACCCGTCGATTTGCACGGAATCCCCATACTCCTGCACATCACAGAACCTCACATATAAATCCAAACAAAGAAGCAAGCGCGCATCACATAATTAACCAATGCAAAACAATATGCAATTCGGAAAAAAAATGAATACCTCGATCTTCTCCTGAAGGTCGTGGACGGTGACATTCGCAAGCCGGTGAAACTCTTCCTCTTTTATCAAAGAACTGCAAAATCACACAAGAGAGCGTTAGAAACTACCCAGGTGGGACCAAACTGAAAAGCCGGACAAAACCCGGGGAGGTGAATTGAAATTCTCCAATTACCTGTAGTCGATGGCGGCGGGGCCTGGGTCGGCCCCGGAAGTGGGAGGGGAGGAGAAGGTCCTGCGAGGAGGAGTGGGGTGCCGAGGGAGAGGCGAAGGGAGGTGGGTCCCACTGCGAAGTGCCGAAGCTTCTAGAAGGGAGAAGGAAGAGGGTGAGAGGGAGGGGCGAGATTTGAGTAAGAGGTTTGAGAGTCTTCCCTTGAGAGACGGTGGCAGCAACTTGGAACCCATTTTTGTTTTCAATTTTCTTTTTGTAATTTAGCCTTCTTTAATCTCAGATTGAACCCTGAAGTTGATTTGTGGAGCGGCGTGGCGGCCCGGTGGTGGAAGAAGAGGCAGCGAAATTCACAGCAATTACAAATTAACCCCACTGCAACCGGCTTCAAGAGGTACACGATATGTTTTATTGGTTATAGTAAAAATCATGGATTTATTTTTTGGTGGTGAAGTTAGAAGCCTAGAGTTAAGTGGGAGGAGGTATGCAAGACGAAAAGACTAGGAGGTTTGGGCATTAGAAGCGCTAGACACGCCAGTGATGCCCTATTGATGAAACTTGGATGGAGATTCTTGAACCACCCAGAGAGGTGCTGGACGGAAGTGCTACGGAAGAAGTATATGTGCAACACGGCTAGACACGCCACATGGAAAATGCTCGGCTGTCTGGGCAGGCATGACCAAGATTGCTGGGGCTCTTACTCAAGGTCTGAAGTGGAATGTTGGAGACGGTCGGGTGATTAGGTTTTGGGAGGACGACTGGCTACCCGATGAATGCCCACTTTCTGAAACCCTCTGCAACATACCTGAGGACATACCTGAGGATCACCGGCACAAGAGAATTGTCGAGTATTGGGTCTCAGGCCAGGGATGAGACTAGTCTACCTTGGAACACCTTATCCTGGAGGCTTGGAGGTCCAAAATGGAGCCTATATATATAGATGAACCAGGGCGTACCTCTGATACATTAGCCTGGAAACACAGTGTTAACGGTGAGTTCTCTACTGCCCCAACCTACCTTGCCATAACTGAGATGAATCCCCAAGTCTCGGCCTCCCTGACGAGCTAGAACAGAATTTGGAAGCTCCGAGTCACTGAGAAGATCTGTGTTTTCCTTTGGAAGTGTAAGAAGGGCAGGATTTTGACTAACAAAGAAAGGTATTTGAGAAAATTGGCCCCGTCTCCCTACTTCCCAGTTTCCAAGGATAGACCGGAAATAACTCCATCTCCTCCGGGACTGTCCTCCAGTGCGCGTAATTTGGAGAACTCTAGTTCCCCAAATAGGACAGCAAAACTTCTTCACAATGGATAGTGAGCTTTGGCTTGAGTGCAATATGAGTATCTCGACCCAAGTTCAAGCCGATATTTCTTGGAACACGACCTTCTCCTCCTATTGTTAGTGGATTTGGAGGTGGAGGAACAAGAAGGTATTTGATAGAGATCGTCAAGTGGCCGACCCTGCCAGCTTCATCCTAAGCCAAGCCAAGGAGTTCGAGAAGGCGTGAAAACTTAGCGCAACCTAAGACCACCAGAGTCTGCCAGTTCGAGGCCCTAGCTTGAAATGGGAAACCACCCACCCCGGGTGAAACTCAATGTGGATGGTGCTTCGCGCGGTAACCTAGGACCGACGAGTGGGGGTGGGGTTATTCGTGACCACATGGGACATTGGTGTACAGGATTCGCCTTCACCGTGGGCCAGTGTGACACCCTAATGGCGGAAGTTTGGGCCATATTCAAAGGGATTGAGCATGCTTGGGAGAAAGGCTACAAGAAGCTAGTTGTGGAGATGGACTCTCAAATGGCAGCTAGCTTCATTACCAATGGTGTTGCGAAGGAGAATCCTACAGCATCACCCGTGAGTAATTGTCAACGTCTCATTAGCTGTAATTGGCAAGTCGAGGTCCACGATTATTTCCGTTCTTGTAATAGTGTAGCAAATTGGCTAGCGAACTTTGCTTTTGATTTCTCCCGGGGTTTTCACTCCTTGAATCTCCCTCCGGAAGGCTGTGCCTCTCTTGTCATGAAGGAGGTTGTGGAGTGTTTTGTTTCTATATGTAACCTTTATGCTTTTTAATGAATGAGTGCTCAGCACTCACCACTTCCAAAAAAAAAATTATTTCAAATGCTTTTTACGAAGTTAGTAGGAAATGAGATATGAATTCGAAAACTGGAGTAATCATGTACTAAATAGATATATGAATTCGACTGTGAAAGACATCATCTCACAAGAAGCATAGCTGATAATAGCAATATAATATATATTTTCTAGGATTTTTTTCCAAAATAAGCAGAAAATATAGATATTTTCTCTAATTAGGAAAAAAATTAATATATTCCCAAAATAGGTTAAAACTTAATTAAAAATTAAAAAAATTAGTGGTTGAATGAGACGACCTACAATAGTTCAACTCCACTCTTTACCATTTTTTTTAGAGTGTTAAAGTGAGAAGTTGGTGATATTTTTTGAGCTCTACGCGTATGAGAATGAGAGAATCGCAACCATCTTCATAAATAAATGATTTTTTTATAAGTAAAGTATTACTCTCTCAAGAAAAATCCACAAAAGATAATTACACTATTAGTACAAGTGATATCACACCTTAGATACCAAATAAAGTATATCAAAATGCACCACGATGATATGCATTATCTAAATAAAGTATATCAAAATGCACCACGATGATATGCATTATCTAAATACACACTCTTAACACCAAAAGAAAATCTAAACCAAGAGTGCCTTGAGGATAAGTCAAAAGCATATCCAATATACATCAAACCGAGGGCAAACCAAACATGGCCTCGGAAGGGACCAAAGTCATGGAAGGTTAAAAGTCCAAAAATGTTGTGCACCACTTGCGGCTTCCTTTATCGCTTGGAGGATAAATTTGGAGATTAACCGGGACTCTAGTTGGATTTTTTTAAATATGGCTGTCAATGTATATATTAGAAGAAAAGACAGCGGAAAAATAACGAGAAAAGCCCTTGAAAAAGAAAAAAGAATTGACGAGAAAAGGGTTGGTTCCCTCTCTCTCTCTCTCTCGCCGGGTGGTTGCTTCAATTAAGTTGCCACGACGGAGTCTACTTCTCATCCATCCCCGATACCCAGCAAGCTCTTTCCAGACCCAATTGAAGGTATTGTTCTAATTCGCCATTATGTATTCCCTGTTTGTTTATCTGATTGGAAAGCTGGTTTTTGGTGCCAAAGTTTTGAAATTTTTGTGGTTTTGGGTAGGTGGGGCGAGGGTGGCATGGGGAATATATTCGTGAAGAAGCCGAAGATCACCGATGTGGATCGTGCCATCCTCTCTCTTAAGACCCAAAGGCGCAAGCTTGCCCAGTACCAACAACAGGTCAGGCCCTCCTCTTTTCCCTTGTTCTTCTGTTGGGGCTTTCGTTTTTGGCTAAAAGTTTTTCTGCTTGTGTCGAGAATTCGGATCAGTCGATATGTTTGTTTTCAACTCTTGAGGATCAGTAGTCATTAGTTTACTTGGCCTGCTGGGCATTACTTTCTCTATGTATTTCGTGTTCGATTGGGTTTGCCAGGTTTTGTGGTGCGTGGATGATCATATTTTGTTCTGGATTTGTTTTGGATTGGAGATTGGAGGTCATCGTAGTGATGCGTATTGTTTTACTAAACATTGCATAAGGGAATGATCTATTATTTGGCTGAAGAAAAGGGTCGGATGGGATATCTATTATTGGCTGTATTGTTTTGGCTCTGCCTCAACAATGGACTTCCACGATATTTTCCCCTGTTTTCTTTGGATTCCCTCAAGTCAGAGGACAACCAGTTCTCCCAAAGGTGCTATCATTTTGACCAGAGTAAAGCAAAACTTGTGCTATCACTTGGACTAAATGGAACGAAGACCTAATATTTTTAGGGAAGTCCTTGTGGTGTATATAGAAAGGCTTCCAATCTTGTCGGAACTTCATCGAATATGTAGTTCTAGACGTTTAATATGTGTGATGTTAATATAATATGACCTGGCTGGTAAACCAGTAATTTATCATTTCTCGTCCTTTTAACATCTTTTGCTACGAATCTTTGCTTTTGTTGTGTTATGTTATCCAATGTCTTGTTTGTTATGCTCTTTACCTGTCGAGAATTAGTTTCTTGCTTTCTTGACATAGTATTCAATTGCAGCTAGAAGCTGTCATTGAAGCTGAAAAGCAAGCTGCTAGGGACTTGATTCGTGAAAAGAGGAAGGATAGGGCTCTCTTAGCACTAAAGAAAAAGAAAACACAAGAAGAGCTGTTAAAACAAGTTGATAACTGGCTTATTAATGTAGAGCAACAGGTGAGTATTCAATGCTCTGTTGTTTAACTCATGCCCACTACTTATAGCTCATCGGCTTTGTATTCATATTGTTTGAAATGGGTAGAAGCTTTTTGGCCTAGTAGATATGTTGATAAATTACTGGATGCACCTACAAGTTGAAGGCATGTGGTGCTTATGTTTTAGAGCAAGATGCTGCCGATCGCCTAATTAATGAAAAGTTTCAAATTGTAAATGTAAAACATGACAATATTAGCAAATTACTTGCACCTGGTTAAAATAAATTTGATAACAGTTAAAGATTAGAATGTTAGTATCTTGGTGGAATTTTCATATTACGCATCAATGCGAGAAATTAAGACAGCATGTGGAACAGAAGTGTTTTTAAAGATGCACTTTTTTGTGGCAAAGTATTCTAAGTCGTCTGGTACAGCAACATTAAATGAACTTGCAAGCCATAGATAAAGAGGTCTGACTCTGGAGATTGTTTGCAAATCTTTCTTGTGGTTAACTACCCCTGGCCCACTCATAGGCGAATACAGCTTCAGTACTTGTTTTTTTCCTAGTTCACAAAAATAAGCTCCAATTATGTGAGAGAATTTATGGATGTTCACTTTTTTTTCATTTGCAGCTAGAGAGATGTTTCCTTCTGTTACTCGATAGGCATAATTTATTATTTTTTCATGTTACATTTACACTTATCTCGAAACGAGGACGTCTGTTAATGCAAATAAACTTTCTTCAGTTGGCGGATGTCGAACTGGCAAGCAAGCAGAAAGCTGTGTTTGAGAGTTTAAAATCAGGCAGTGATGCTGTTAAGGCAATTCAGAGTGAGATCAACCTCGATGATGTTCAGAAGCTGATGGATGATACAGCTGAAGCTAAAGCATACCAAGATGTAAGTGACCTATGTGGACCTTGTTACATTCAAATTTTATTAATTTTTCACGTCATTGTGTTATGTTGGTTCATTGTACTTTGTGCATGATTAACTGGTAGATACAATTGAAATCAGATGAGGATATTAGATTTGTAACATATTATTCACGTTCACATAAATACATTTTCTTTGCTCTATCCTAAATATTTACTTTTTATCTTTCTTGATCCCAGACAAATTGCATAGCTTCTTTTACTGCAAAATTTGTCTACATATATTAAATTCAGCTTGTTACTTTTTCATGGTTATGCCAAGTCGGTCTTGCTTTGTTGTATCTCTTGCATCTCAGTGTACCATCTGAATTCCTGCGTGCCACTGTTTTTTGCTCTAACATCTGAATATCTGGTGTTTTGAAGGAAATTAATGCCATTTTAGGGGAGAAATTATCAGCCGAAGACGAAGAGGATATTTTAGCTGAATTTGAGAACTTGGAAAGCGAGGTATGGAAGTTCTTTCTTACTTTATGCTTGCTCGATCTTATTTGATGTCCTAACATGGCATCTGGCAGCAAATTGTTTTGGGAAATACTCGATTACAAATGGCTGAACAGAAATTAGTAACTTCGATCTGTCAAATAAGTTTTGACCCTTCCATTGGCTGTGAAAGACTGACAAGAATAATCACAAATCTAAGCAACCCGTAACGAGTTGCAAAGTTATTTTATGCGACCACGTACTTGCATGAAAGCTTGCTTTTTTGTTTATGATTTAGCTTGTCCTCCAAGCTATGCCAGAAGTGCCAGCCTCAGTTCCTTCAAAACTGCAAGAGGAAGAATTGGACCTCCCAGACGTTCCAACCAAACCGGTCGAAGGTGTCTCCGGAATTGCTTCAGCTGAAAGTTCCACAAAGAAAAAAGGTACCTCTCTCTCCCTCTCTATCTCTATGCTGCACTTGGGGGGCACACAACCATATTGAAGTGATCCAGTGACCGAAGAGTATATTGCAGTTATGGAAGAACCGTTGCCAGCATGATTCGGTACCGAGCAATTCGACTCAGTTCCGTGGACCTGCCGTGGTTGGCAAGATGGTGTTCAAGAGCATTTTGTGATTTACATGATTCTTTTGTAGGGGCGTAATAACTAACAAGGATGCAATGTTGTGGTAAGTTAGTATATTTATAATTTACATGATTCAAGAGCTTTTTCGCATGAGCTTGGTTAGATTAGTCTCTCCATGAAAATGTCATTACTTTAGGCGGAACAACAAATATCAAATTGATGGCATTATACGGGTAAAAAAGGCATCATTGGTTACCAAATTATTTTGTAAAGTTATCTTACTATATAATAAAGGGGATTCCCTTTTTTGGTCCGGCATGGTAGAAATGACAGAACTACCCCTTTCAATAAAAAATCAGAGGTGGTATGGTATGGGCTCACGATCTCGGAGGGGAAGTCGGTGGAAAGGCACTCGCAGAAGAAGGTGGCGTTGCGGTGCATCACATGCCGAAGGCTGTTGTTCACTCACTCCACCATTATCTCTTCCATCGCTATTTTGATTTTATTTTTTCTGTATCCCTCCTTTTATAATAGATTGGGGTTTGTTCTTCGAGGAGGAGGAGGAGGAGGAGGAGGACGGGGGGATTTCCTTTTTATGGGAGGGCTCTCTCTCCATTTTCCGTCAAGTTCAAAATTGTGGGCACTTGCTGGCCTCTGTGCCGTGTGGTGGGTACGTGACGAGTGTTGGGTAGTAGATGAGCCCAATTAATTACGAGAAGCCCAGTGGACATTGGGTCGTTAACATTTCACTTGAAAATATATTTTTTGAGGGTCGATTAGACCTGGCCATGAATTGAATCTGATTTGTGATTCGATTTGTTAAAAATTCAATTCGATTCGTTAATAATTCGATTCGTTAAAAATTCGATTCGAATTCGTCATAAAACGAATTGAATATGGTTCAAGATATTTATAATTCGCAAAATCGGTGAATTTAATTCGAATTCGATTCAAAAATTTGATTCGAGTTAAATTCGTGTTAAATTTGATTCAAATTCATGTACATATAATAATAATATATGTTTAAAAAATTCAAATAAAATGGGGGATTTGAGAGGGAAAAATTTGGTTATAATTCAATTATAATTCGATTATAATTCGATTCGAATTCGATTATAATTCGATTCGAATTCGATTATAATTCAATTCGAATTCAATTCAAATTCGAAAATTCATAATTCGTATTCGATTCGTCTTGTGAAGAATTGAATATGGTTTAATGTTTTGATGAATTCAAATTCGAATAAATTCGATTCGAATTCGTCCAAATTCGAACCGTGGTCAGGTCTAGGGTCAATTGAAAATATGGGAAGATGCTCTTTCGGCCGATAAAATGACGCTACAAACACCTTTTTTTAGTTTTGGTCTATACGTTATAAACAACCTTAACTAAATCCGGACCATTCTACCCCCGGACCATTCTACCAACAAAAAAAAAACTCGAACAAAGCTACCAAACTAGATGGGTGCATTTTATAATGTATTTTTTTGTAAGTAAATTTTCCTAAATATTAATATTTATATTTAGACCTTTTCTTGTGAGGTTGTTATCATCGGCCTCACTAAAATCTTAATGCGGTAAAATTTGGTGCGAAAAAATCACAATAGAGAAATAGTAGATACCTATTAAAAACTTTACAAATATAAAATAAACTATTAAAAAATCCATTTTTAGGTGATTTGGTGTTACACCGTGAAAATGTCAAAACTACTCTTTCAGTTAAATCGTGATGTTGTTGGTCTGGTCGAGAAGAGAAACGAGAACAGTGTCGTTGAGGGATAGGCGGATCCTGACGGACATGACGGGGACAAATGGGGAGGAATATTCTGGCCTAGCAAAGGGGACAATTGTCGTGGGATCAAAGCCAGATGTCGATGTAGTCCACGTGGAAGGGGTGGGAGCAGGCCGAGAGAGTCCTCACGTAGTCGTTCTCTTCGACTCCAGCAAGCACACTGTGTAGTCTCGCAAAATGGTGTCATTCGACGACGGACAGTAGAGGGAGAGAGGATCGTCTTGATGACGGGATTGGACCCCCAGACCCCAAATCCCCACCCTCGACCCCCCGACCCCCAGACCCTAGACCCCCGACCCCTGACCCTGACCCCGGACCTCAACCCCGATCCTGAGAACCCCGCCCCGGGCACCGGAACTCTCGAATCCCCAGACACCCAAACTCCTGAATCCTCGGACCTCGGACATCCGGAACCTCGAATCCCCGAACACATGAACCCTGGCCTCCGAATCCTGTACCCCCAGCCCCGCATCCCGTTCTATTTCTATTTTTGTACAGCTTATAAAAAATCAATGAACAATATGTTTTGTGAATTTTGAATCTGAATGGCATTCACATCGCGCGTGCAACTTTACTAGTAAATTTATAATGGTAATAGTTTTTTTTATGATGGTCACTCGAGTTAGATTATAGAACGATTTTTTTTTCAGAAATATTAATTTTTGAAGTCAACCTAAATGATTCAGACTGAAAGGTCAAAGTAAAAAAATTTTGTATTGACCAAATCCTAACTAAAGAGAACCATTGACCAAATAAAAAAAAGAGATACATTTTTTGGGGTTATATTGTAATGTAGTGGTCCGTTTTAATTATCCCTAGATCACTATTTCGATAAATCAATTACTTTCACGTCTAGTCCAACTATAGAATAATTGCGTTGTAGTCAAGATGCTTGGACCTTTCCTGGCGTTTTCATGATGTCTCAAGTTATAGAGTGACTTTGATTTCTTTGGAAACTGTTCTGTTTTACGGTCTATGAATAATCATGGAATATTATTGTCGCGACCCGGAATTAGAAGCGACAAGGCGTCAAATCTTTATTAAGAAGCGAAATAATTATCCCAAAACAAAAAAATCTATAACATCCAAAGTGATTCAAATATTCAGAAATCCAAATAAATACTAAAAGCTGAATGTTCAAAAGTCTTTATTAATTGGCCAGAAAACCGTGTTGATGCATGCACATGAATCACCCTACTCTCGATCCTGGATCCCACCTGAACGATCTGAAACACATACAGCTAGGGTGAGTTGATAAACTCAATAAGTGGAACGAAACACAGAAACGAAGCACAGAAAATGAATCACAGAAAACTTGCAAACCCAAAGATCCCTATCTGACTATCTAACCAACTAATCAAACGACAGAATTTCAGAACATAACATATCCACGAGTGTATCCCCTATCCGACTATCCTATCCGACTATCCTATCCGACTACATATCACATACTTAACAGAACTTATCAGAATTCGGAGACATATCGACTTTTCTACATTCAAAATTCGGACAGAAGCATAGCATACGGTTTCAACATGAAACAGATCAGAAATATCAAAACAGATTTTTCAAGCAGTAAAGAGATCGGCTTAAGCCAGATCACGAACTCAAGCCATACGTGTTCCAGACTGAGACATAGATCGTCTCAGGAAAATTAAACTCCTCGATCTACGAGGTGACCCAAATTCTACTTACCTTTCCGAGCCTAATCCAATGATCTGTCCTGGACTCCCTCAAATGCGACTCGTCCACCTACGGATCCGTCTTCTCCACCTTTTGTTTGGGAGGCAAATACATGACTTATAACATGAACCATTCAGAAACGGGTTTACTAAGTATTAATAACTTACCCTCCTCGTACAGCGATTTCCAGATGGTCCCGTCCTCTCTTGGCACCTCTTCCCAAGTCAGATTTTGCTCCTCACCTTCACAGTGAGAGAAAAATCCGTGGTTGTTAATTAGACTCCCAGAATGGACGGCCTAATGGCCTATTTATATAGACTTTCAACCCTAATCTGTCCCTAGTTAACCTAATTATAGAAAATTATCGTTTACTCCCCCAAACTTTATAAAATTCTCACTTTAGTTTTCCGATTCTTACAATTATATCACCATCACAATTATGATGCAGAAAATGCAACAATTTCAATTACCATGGTCTGGAAAAAAGATATCGGGTCTAAACGTAATGTTATACTATAATCAAGTCCTTGAAGTCATTGCCAAAGCCATCGGTGGTCCAGTTCGCAAAAACAAAATCAACCTCACTACTTCTCAGGGCCGATATGCTCGAATCTGTCTCAAACTCCACATGAGCCAACCTATGTCAGACATCATCTTGCCAATGGTTAGAGACATAAGATTGACTTGAGTACGGAGACTCACATGTAATTTGTTTGAGGTTGTGTACTAATGAACACCAAACGAGGAGGCGTTGATACGAATCCCGCCAATGCGACGAGATGGGACCAAATTTCGGATTATTTTGGATCAGTCTGTACTGAAAGATTTTACCTGTTATTTTAACTCAATAAAAATCTTAGTACGAAGACCACAACCTGCTGATTGACTTCAAATAAGAACCTCAGTATGATGAACCAAGAAAAACTTTGCTCACGCTTTTTAAACAAAATATTGTCATTGTTCACATGTAATTGTTTGAGGTTGTGTACTAACGAACACCAAACGAGGAGGCGTTGATACAAACCCCGCCAATGCGACGAGACGGGACCAAATTTCGGATTATTCTGGATCAGTCTGTAGTGAAAGATTTCACCTGTTATTTTAACTCAATAAGAATCTTAGTACGAAGACCACAACCTACTGATTGACTTCAAATAAGAACCTCAGTATGATGAACCAAGAAAAACTTTGCTAACGTTTTTTAACCAAAATATTGTCATTGTTTATGTCTTTATGTATAAACTCATAATTACAAAGAGATTATTAAATAAAACACAACTCATACTAGGTCAAAAGTGTGGCTTTAAAGATAAAAAAAATAAACAATCTAATTTATTAAAAGATCAGCTTGAAATACCACAAAAAGCAGACCTGGCCATTGTTAGAATTTGATTCATAATTTTATTCACTTCGATTTGTTAAAAATTTAATTTGATTCGTCGAAAATTCGGTTCGAGTTCGTCCTGAGACGAATTGAATGTAGTTCAAGATTTTTATACTTCATGAAACTGGAGAATTCATTTCGAATTCAATTCGAGTCAAATTTGTCTCTAATTCGTCCAAATTTACTTCTCAATTCAATAAATACTTTCTTTCTTCAAAATTTACACATTTCAATCTCTACATCTTTTTTAGATAATTTGATTTATATAAATTCTCTCTCAAAATTTACTAATTAATTATATTAGTCATATTATTCACCTAACCCAAAACCCTAACCCTAATCCTAACACAACCCTAACCCTAATACTAAACAAGAAAACAAGGTATTAAATATTAAAGAATTAATTTGAATTCGGTTCATATTCAATTCAAATTTAAAGGTTCATAATTCGTAAGGAAAAATCGAATACGGTTTAAGATTTTGATAAATTCAAATTTAATTCAAATTTATTCGAATTTGAAATGTGGTCAGCTCTAACACTAAGTAATCTAATTTAAGCTCCAAGAGATCTTTTATGGTTTTCTGTACTTCAAAAGTTGAGATAAAATAATACGGGGTCTCTCTTTACTTTTCATTCCAGATTTCGATTTCCGTAGTTAAAACAATGGCATAGACTTGATTTGATAGCTGGCAAGATTTAATAACCAAAGCAATCATCATATCATAGTGATAACTATTGAATCAAGAAAGCTACACAAACTTACGTTAAAGAAAGACTTATGTGACAGATAAAAGATAATAGGGAAAATTACGCTCAGGTTCCTGTAGTTTGGCATCTCTCCCTCTGGGATTCCTGTATTTCCGAAATCGTTCCTGACGTCCCCGAAGTTTGATTTTATCAACTGTCGGGTCCCTGATAGCTTTTTTTTCATTTTTCGTCATAGAAATGACCAAAATGCCCTTAAATAAAAAATAAAAAATTCACATTCTCTAACCTTTGAACAAAAACACCCACCACCAAAAACTAACTCAAAACCAAGATTAAACTAACTAAAATCAAGAACACAATCAAGAACATTAAGAAAAAAAACTCAAACAGAGAAAATCCAGATCTGAAGAAAGTTAGATCTAAACTCGATCGCCAACGACATCCAGCTCTGCCTCAACTCGATCCGCAAGTTCTCCACCATCGTCCGTGCCCTCGGCGAGGACCGCACCCGCAGCGAGCTCCTCCCCTTCCTCTCTGACAACAACGATGGCGACGACGAGGTCCTCCTCGCCATGGCCGATGAGCTCAGCGAATTCGTCCCCCTCGTCGGCGACCCCGACCACGCCCCTTCCCTCCTTCCCCCACTCGAGTCTCTTTGCTCCGTCAAGGAGACCGTCGTCTGCGACAAGGCCGTCCCCTCTTCTTCTTCTTCTTCTTCTTTTTTCCATCACGTGGATCTCCCACGTGGCTTGTCCGTCGGCCTCCCCCTCCTCCTAATAACCTCGCCACTTTTCCCGACCAAAAATGGTTTTGAGCTCTAATTTCTTTGTGGAAACAAGAACGGTTGAACTACGAGCTCTAATTTCTTTGGATTGAGATGGTTGCTGTATTTTTTAGTGAAGAGGGTTGCTTGCTGTGAATTTTTTAAATGGGTTTATCAACCTGTTTGTTTGTTTTAGAAGGAACTGTACAAAATGGAGGAGTTTGAGGCAATGAAGAAAGCCATGTTGGAGATGAGGAAGGTAAGTTTTTTTTTGTTAAAGGGTATTTTGGTCATTTTCATGACCAAAAATAAAAAAAGAGCTGTCAGGGACCCGAGAGTTGATAAAACCAAACTTCGGGGACGTCAGGAACGATTTCGAAAATACAGGGACCCCAGAGGGAGGGACGCCAAACTACAGGGATCTGAGCATAATTTTCCCAAGATAATATTAAAACATACAAGAGATAATAAGACAAGCTTGGTCCCGATTGTATTCAGATTGGAAGAGAAGGAAAGTAGCTGAGATAGAGAGGCAAGGAAAAGGGAGGGCAGAGAAACACCAACCAACAGAAGCAAGAAGAGCAAAGAAAGGGAGATAATAGAGAGAATGTGGATATCAAAATTGGGTTTGATGGGCTGGTTCAACAAGAAGGTCACCGACCCTCTTTACCAGATCCTCCGCCGGTATTCACCCTTTTCCCTCCCTCTCTCTCTCTCTCTCTCTCTCTCTCTCTACATTTATAATTTTGGTTTTTGATTTAATCGCCTGAGGAGGGCTTCAAAGTTTTGAGCTTTCTTTAATTTTCTACACTGGGTTTGATTAAAGATGAAAAACCCAGTAAGAAGACTCCCCCTTTCTTGTGTTTTCTCGTTTATTCTATTAGTTTTGGTACCTTCAGGAACTCATATGTTGTTGGTTGTTTCCCAGTAAAGGGTCTAGGCTTTACTTTTTAAAGTGTTGAAGAAGTGTCCACCTTTTTCTTTTAATCTTTTTTATCGATATCTTGGTGCGAAGTTGTTGGTGTATAGTTGATTCACGCTGCTGCTGATGTTGGTTAATTGTGTAATAGCATCGTCTTCCTCTGTTTCAGGGGAGCGGAGCCGAAGCAATTAGCTTTCTCTACGGCACTTGGGATCACCATTGGGATTTTCCCTATATGCGGTGTGTGGCCTTCGATCGCGCCTCCTCTAAACTTGTTTTGTGTAGTTGTGGCTCATCTATTGTTTATAATCATGTATTTGAAAGGGTTGGTGCTTGAACTGTGTGTTGGTTTCAATGTCTGAAAAGAAGACTATAAATTTTGTGTTTTATTTGGTTTGGTTGACGGTGAGGCGAATAGAGGATAAGCTGACACTTTCACTTGCAGGCGTCACTGTTGTACTATGTGGAATGGCCATTGCAGTTCTTGGGTCTCGTTGCCATGCTCCAACTGTGATGTTGGCCAACTTTGTGGCCACTCCAATAGAGTTGAGGTAATCAACTGTTTGAATCTATGTCTCACCAAAAAGTGCTGTTGAAGTCTTTGATGGGCTCTGTATTAGTGCGGACCTTCCAGGATAATTGTGATAGAACGCCGCTTTTCCATGCCTTTCTATTTTCACATTTCAGTCTGCAATTTCTCAGGAGTGTTCATTGTGTGCAATTTTTTGTAGATAGATTGTCCCAGCTCATTAACATGCTCTACAGCACAATTAGGAAAAGAAAAAAAAACCTAGACCACTACTTGTAAGGAAAGAAAAGGAGCTATTCACTTTAAATCAATTCCATTATAGCAGTGGCTCCCCAATGTCTGCCAGTGTGCTGGCACTTGTTGCAGTCGTTAGGTGTTCTTGGAGTTCTTCTTTCATGTGCTGATTCGTGATTCTGTTTCTGATTTGAAGTTTATTGCTACCCTTCCTGCGGTTTGGTGAAGCCCTGTCCGGCGGACCACATTTTCCATTGACATCTGATGCTTTGAAAAAAGTATTGACCGGTCATGCTTCCCATGAAGTCATACTGAGTATTGCACATGCGGTATGTTGCTGAATAATCTCCGCTTCATGCTAAATTTTCTTGCTTGGTACATGTACATGTACTTGATTTTGAATACAAAAGTTTCAGCTTCAATCTCACAGTTGTCTTCTACAAACTTGTTTGCATGCATCATGCAAAGTTCTGCGATCTGCAAATTGTTGCCTCCGCTGGAAACTGCCATTTCTCTGTCCCCTGACAATGCTTACTTTCTGTTACAAATGCATCCATCTCAGCAACAGCTTACATTAAGATGTGTTTTTCTTTCTCTGCAAATTTGTTATTCCATGCAAAAGCATCTTCACACCTCTTGGCACTAGATATGAAATATCAGAACCAGAAATTTCTGTGCATTTCTCCAATATGAAGATCTTTGACCATGGAGATCATTTATATTGGAAGATAGAATTTCATCTCAAGATCTGTTCCATACTTCATTATCTTCAGTTCCATCTTCAAATTTGGACAGCATTTAACACACTCCACCATGTTGTTTTTGCAGTTATTAGGGTGGGTCGTTGCAGCGCCTGTTATCTTGGTTGCACTGTATGCATCATCTTTGCCAGGCTTCAAGATCTTGGTGCACAAATTTAGCACTGCACCGGAAAGCCCACAGAAGTCGCCAACATGGTCGCCTGCAGAAATCAGCGTCAAGGTAAGAGATGTCTGATTCTTTTAGCAGTGATTTGGTTTACATATTCCACGCAGAAAAATTGGGGACTAAGGCAATTACGTCTTATGTACATATAATTGTGGCAGCTCGGCCTGTTGTACAAACATGTATTTAAATCATCATTCAGTTGATCAACTTGTTTCTTTCCATCATTCATCGAATTGAACTGCATTGCTGGCTGGTTATGGGTTGGACAGGACCTGAATTTGCACATCCTCTAAACGGTGCGAATAATGGAGCGGAATAAACGTTTGATTCCTGGAAGGGACCTGAATTTGGTAAACATATATCGGTTCTAGGATGTACAAGAAAAACATCCGGAGCTCCAGTGTAGTTGCTAGCCACTTGATGCCGTGTGCGATCGTGTTGCGATTTCCAACATCCTTTCTCTCATTCGAAGGAGGACGATAATCTCTTCGTCGTTAAGCTGCAAAGGCGAAGAAGCTCTGATAGTCTTAGTTGAAGCATCTAAAACTGCCAGATCTGATCCAAGGAGAAGGCTTATGTTTTGCCTTGCAATTTCTTGGGACTTGTAGCTGAAAACATGTATAAAATTTCAAGTAGCCTTCTTCTGCCTATATTTTCCACATCTAACACTTCTATCCAAACAAAACAGTCCAACTCGACCTTCCCCAACTTTCAATCCAAACACAAAGTAGTAGTGAAACAGGACCAGAAACCATCATTTTCTTTCTTGAGCAAATATTTTACACTAAAATGGTGCTAAGGGTGAAATGAAAGGGTCTCTAGTAATGAGTTCTTGATATCACTGCACTCCAAAATAAATGATTAGTTTTTACGATAAAGGAAAAGAATCGCTAGCAAGGTATATAACGCAACAATTAGTATCTATGTGCTAAGTTGTTAAACCGCACTCGTGAAAAAGTGAATAGAAAAAATGACAGAAATTGTTTCATATCTGGCGCGATAAGAAAATAGATTTATTTTATAAATTACAGGAAAATAATAAAACTAATTTAAAACCAATTCTATTATTAATACAGTTTAATAATAAAATTCTGAAAATTACCCGATTAGCCCGTGACGGAGGGACTAATTAGTATAATTGTTATAAATATCAATGATTAAACTGTATGAAAATGAAATTGTACGCCACCCAGCTGACTTGAACACGTGGCAAAAACCGACGAAAACCCTCGGCTTTTTCGAAAATTCAAAAGCTTCGTCCTTCCCATTTCCCTCCTCCTCGGGTTCCTTCCTATATAAAGCCAGATCAGATCATCTATGTTTCTAAAGTTAGTTCGATAAGCCAATTAGCAATCTGGAAGGGGCGACGATGGAGGAGTACTTGCAGTACATGCGAACTCTCCGTTCTCAGATGAACGGTACTTCTCTCTCTCTCTCTCTCTCTCTCTCTAAATAACTCATTTTATGGATCACGATTCTAATTCCTGTCATCTTCTCTCTGTAACTCATTTTATGGATCGCGAGCTTGTAATTCCTATCATCTTTTCTCTGAGAAACTCGGAATGCGGTCGCTTTGATTGTTGCAGATGTTGAAGATCAAGCGGCCATGGTATCCGTGGAGGAGCAGACGCAAATCACCACCGCCCAAACTCTCGACAACGATCTCGCTTCCGGTCTCTCTCTCTCTCTCTCTCTCTCTCTCCCTCTCCCTAATTTTAGTGCTATTTCGCTGATTAAGATCGCCGATTTTCTTTTCCTTTTGGCTTCTTTTAGTTTGCGCTTAAGTAAATTTTAGTGGTGACAGTTAATAGTAATACGATCTAAACATGGAGAAAGAAGTAGAAGTTGTACTTGCAATGATATATTTCCTTGATCTGTTGAAATTTCACAAGTCTGATGCTCTTTTCCGCTTCTCCGGAGACTCGATTAAAAACCGAGGACGGAATTGGAAAGCCATAGGTTTAGCTGCAGTTTGGGTTGACTTAGTCATTCATGGAATGCTGTCCAAGTGTTTGACGTTTGTAATTGTTCGAGTCGTGCACATTCGTTTTAAGATAAGTGAGCAGTGTGATCGGATATAAAGAGGGAGAGTGAGAATACCTTGCTTGTGGTGCCTAAGAGTAACCAAGACGGTCTAATCTGTCAATAGGAGACTGGAACTGTTTCTGCATCCCTGTTGTTTGGGATGCCGGGAAGTATTCGCAAATAAATTCGTGAAACTTGGAATTATGACACTCCAGAATGTATGCCCTCTTATCGAAGAATCCCGTCTGATTGACGGATGCTATTCGCGGATTGTCCTTTTGCTGTTTTGCAGCAAGATCTCAGACGAAGCAACTCAAAGAAGATACTGACCAGATGATGAAGGCCAAGGGGCAGATCTGCTCGCAGATTTTGGAAAAACAGAGAAGGATTGCCTCATTGGAGTCTGACATAGCCAACCTTAACCAGGTATTCTGATTTGATACTACCTTCACTTTGTAAAAATGTGAACTGATCATAAACTACTCACCATACTTTAGTTTAGTCATAAACTCTTACAAAAAGAACCGGGCGTCGCTCGAACAAAATTGAATTTTCCAATTACTTAAAAATATGCTGGTGCTTGTTTGCATAGGATGAGCAGATATAGCAAGCCATCAGCTTGTTCTTTTCACATTCTTTGTGCCTCGAAGTACATTTTCCCACAGTAAGACTGCAAAGGATCAAGAAGAAAATGGATGGTTAGAACGAAGGGGCAGCTTATTAAGAAATAACTTTGTTTTACTAAGCGTCATAGGAGTAGTTTGGGTTGCCATTTCTTTATGCTTATTGGATCATCTTACAAGAAACTTAGTCGGGAAAAGCTTCAACTGTCTTGTTTCA
This sequence comes from Hypericum androsaemum, assembly GCA_963995505.1. Classification (NCBI taxonomy): domain Eukaryota; kingdom Viridiplantae; phylum Streptophyta; class Magnoliopsida; order Malpighiales; family Hypericaceae; genus Hypericum; species Hypericum androsaemum. The sequence continues at coordinate 2,834,568 of OZ023189.1, read as the reverse complement.
TGGATGCTAGATAATCATAAATAATATGATTAATTTGTATAATGCAATGCTGGTAGAAATTATGTTGTTCTAGTTTTTCTGACTGGAGAACATGAATGGTCATTCAGACCTTTGTTGCTTAATTGTTGTCTGATGAAATTTCTCTAGACGCTGGAGCTGATCCAACAAGAAAGAGTAGGACTATCTGCCAAGCTTGTAGAAAAGAGGTAACATGACTTAGCTAATCGAATACTTTTAGTACAGAAAAGAGGTAACATGACTTAGCTAATCGAATACTTTTAGTACAGAAAATGTCACCTGAAGCCGTCAAATTCTAATAATCATATTCTTGGAATTGCAGAAACTACTATGCTAAGGCTGCTGATGATTTCAGTTCCAAATTGGTGGCACTGCAGGTGTGATTTCAAACTATTTATAATCCGCACCAAATGAAATCTCTGGCCCTGTCTGCTGTTATCTGTTTTGTCGTTGTTTGTTTCTCAGGACTGGGTCAGCTCCTGGATAACTAATGGCCGAGTGGCGGACAGCCAACTGGTACTTTGTCACTAGGTTTTTTCTTTCCTATTTGTTTCCCGTTATGAAAGAAAGTTAAGGAGTTAAAATCAATATATGGAAGCTTCCGCAGAGGGTGCACTCTGCAGAATACACATATTTTTTCCATTCAAATGCTGAAGACTAATAGATGGTTCTCTTTGCGATCAAACATTTTTTTTGAAGCAAGGGATTGGGAACACCATGTTATATCACGCCATTCTTGATCTTTGACCTCACCATTTTTTTCTGTTTTCTATATGTCCAACTAGACCTAATGTAGAGACAAATTGTCAAATGTTTCCCTTCCGTCGTTTCTTGATTGATGAACTCCACCTGGTTCGATCTTTCCTCACAACATTTACTATAAAATGAATACTTCTTAGACACGGTATATTATTCAAGACACAAAGGAAAGTAGAAACAGACTTACAAGATGCTGAACAGCTTCGTTTTGTGATTTTAGTGGTTGTTGATCTGTCGCAGATGTTTGAACAGCAGGGGGGTGATCTAAGGCGTGATCTTAGCACTCAGTTGGACACTGCTAAAACCAAACTTGATGAATTTGTGGAAATGAGGTCCAGACTTATTGCTGAGAACAGCAAGGTTGGTTTACCCATAGGGTTTGCTTTGTATGTGTCATTTATTGCTGCAGTTGGACACTCTTTCTTCAACTTAGTCCTGTCTTTTGGATGATGATTCAGAAAGTCAAAGTATTGTTTTTGGCAATACTATTTCTTTTCTCTTAGACTCTCTTATTGCACCTCTTGTCAACACTTTCAGATTTTCATTTAGACTGCTTGATTTTATTTCTGGCTTCCATGATCATGAAAGTTTAGGTTCAAAAATGACATTTACTGTCTTCCAGTTGGGTATATGACAATGGCTAGTGGTCAAGGACAAATGCTTGGTGCATAAGTTTCCTTTTCGTTAGCCTCCAAATTCGAGAGGCCAACGCAGATAACAGATACCTCCTAATTTTTACTCCAGTGCCATTCTTGACCAGAAACTTTTAGAAAATTAGCAAAAATCCCTTGTCTTTATTTTGTGTTCTTCTAACTGAATAAAGTTTATGGCCGTTCAAACAAGTCCAGGCTACGATAAACTCAACTATTTTTGAAAAATCCACTCACTGCTCTCTCCAACTATCCAAACCCAGAGCAGTTACTTTTAGATTTTTGGTTATATTCTTCACTGAATGTGAATTGTTGTCAAGGAGGAACGGGTGGATGGATATTTGAGGTCATAAGGTTTCTGAATGGAGTGATCAACCTTGATAGAGATCTAGTGGATATAACTGGTGGGTTTTTTTGAAGATGCTAGCTGCATATGAAAGAATATTTGGCAGTTGCGGCATCATCTCTGAGTAACATGAGAAAATATCTTGATCAAGTTCAATGCTGAATTTCTGAAAAAGGCTAGCTTCTATTGACTCAATTTGTTCTCTAACTGAGTAGTCAATATTGGTGTTATTTTGATTCTGCAACTGCATCCAACACAATATTCATCTGTCCAGCAATTTGCTCCAATGCTTCAGATGCATGGTAATTTGATAATCCAATTGCCGTGTTTCCAATTTTCATAACATTACCAATCCAAGATAAGCTCATTTGTTACTTGATATTACGAAGCTGAATTGCATATGAAATTGACAGCAACAAAACTAAATTTCAATTCTCTGGTGCAGTTGAAGCAGTCAATCGAGCAGGTGAAATGTGAGGCAAGAGATTTTAAGGTTAGTTGTTTAAGGTTCAATAGTATTATAGATAGTGCGTTTGTTAGTTTTAAGGTATATTGCTTAGGGTACTGTTGGATTTCCACGAGCTTAGAAATATTTGAATGAAACTCACCTATATGGTGTAACACCTTGTATCTATTTTCTCCAATTTTTTCCTATTGTCTCTGAGTGGTTTCAGCCTGAGCTACTGACAATGGAAATCAAGACACTGGAAGCAGAATACAAAGCCCTTTTAGCAGATAAGGAGGTAGAAATTGAGTTCCTGCAATCTCTCCAAGGCCAAATAAAGAAGCTCCAGGTATATGGTTTTATGTGTTTCCATTGCTACTACTAGATTGGCAGGGAACACCGATTGATCAATCAAATAGTTCGGCACCGGAGAACCCAGGTTGCTTCTTTCTTGTGCCAGGGAATCTCTCACATGATCAACTGCGCATGTGGCATGGAATACAAGGTGGTGATGGATTTTTGTAACCTAAGGTGGTAATGTCGCTATTCGTTGGAACAAATTTCAGATCCTGTACCGCTATAAAAATCTCAGAATCAGTGATATGGCGTTAGTTCGTAGCAAGGTAGAATATTCTGTTTAGACTGAAAAGTGTTGTCTTCATGGCTCAGGAAATATTATCTGAAGTAGTAAGCCTCTCTACTTGGTTTCTAATATTACGAGAGGTTTGAGAAGTGACATTAATCTTCGCTCCTTTTCTTATCAGTTGACAGAATTTTACTTTCGGTACGGTTTAATTGCAGTTTTCGGATAGACATTTTTAAAAATATTTGTTGATATTTCTGTGAATCTCGTTGTGCCATTGTTCTCTAGCCCATGCTTAATCCTGGGACCGCATTGTTCATGCTGTAATTAGTTGACCTTTTTTATGATTCGCGAGAATCTGACGAGCAGATTAAGCCACTTGCAACGGGGGTAAAAGGGGTGGGTCGCGACGCACCCCATGTCAGGAAAAAAAAAGAAATTGGAAAAGGATGAATCTGGCCCGGCCCAGGAGCGGCCGATCGAATATTTTTTGTTGTTGTTGTTTTTTATCTGGCTTAGTTATATTTGGTATAATGTTATTCGATAAAATTATGAAAATTTGTATTTTTAAATTTCTTATAAATTGAGTCTAATATTTTTAAAGGGTATATAATTTATTTTTTAATTTTCTTTGAAAAATTGTATAACTAATACATATTTGTGGATGAGAGAGAAATTAATTGTTTATACTGTGACCTAGGTTGGGATGAGTTGTTGTTATGAGTATCAAATATTTAATTAGGTTGAGTTGAGTATGAATGAGTGAGAAATTAATTGCTTATTCCGTGATCTAGGTTGAGATGAATAGCCTTATTACAACACTTGGGGGGGTTTGGTTACTAGGTGAATATATGAATTTTTTTCGATAATCAAAAAACAAGTAACAGACCCAATACATAAAAAAAACCCTCATGTAATCGAATATTTTGGGCTTGTTTAATTTCTTTCTTGGGGGTTAAAAAGAGGAAGATGATAATCTATTAAAAAAAAGTGTGTTGAATTAAAAAATAATCTCGGCATTCGGTATAGCAAGACCATCTCCGATCTCTTGATTAGATAAAATCGGCCTTCGATTAGCATCAAAATGGACCCAGTTGGTTCCCATTTGGGTTGAGCCCGGTTGGTCTCAAGCTTTAATTGCTGGTCTCCTCAATGACCGGTCTCAAGCCTTAGTTGTCGGTTTCCTCAGTGATCGGTCTCAAGCCTCGGTCACCGGTCTCCTCAATGATCGGTCTCAAGCCTCAGTTGTTGATATCTGAAGTCTGGTCTCCAAGGGGCTGGTCTGGTCTCAAAGTGACCACTTCCAGTTTTGAGTTGGGTTGAAATTGCCGATTATCTCCCCTAGGTCGAGACCGATGATGGTCTTCCATCAGTCGAGACCGACGAGGATTTCCCTTGGTCAAGACCAGTAACGGTAGATCGGTAATGGTAGACAGCTTTAGCGTGTTGTCCTCGGTCCACTTCGACTTGTCCTTGGATGAGCTTTGCCTAATTCAGATCAGAAGCGGGCCTAAACAAAGCTTCAAGTCTCGCTGTTGGTTTGCTCGATGAGTTTTGTCAGACTTTGGTAGATCAGCCACATCTTTTGGTTCGGACATCATATTGAGCTGATTCCTTTGGCAATAGAGAGGCAAGACAAAGACTACAACTTTGTAGTTTATAACTTCTTCAGATTCTGAGCAAAAGATGGTCTAAATTCCACTGCAAGGCTGGTCCGCCAAACCCCTTTTTTTTCCTAAGGAGACCGGCCTGCCTACCTCCTTTTTTTCCAAAGAGAACCGATCCGAATGCCTTCTTTTTTTTCAAAGGGGACCGAACAGACCGAATGCTTTTCTTTTTTTCAAAGGGGACCAGACCGGATACTTTTTTGAGGCCGGACCGACGGCCTCTTTTTTTTTCTCATAGGCCAGGCCGGTGGCCTTCACGTTTTTCCTCATGGACCGGTCTACTTGCTTCCTTTTGTTCTTTGTAGGCCGGTCCGCACCCTCGCCTTGACTGCTTGGCTTATTTTTATTGTAAGTGGACCTAATACGTAAAAAAAATCTCATGTAATCGATAAACTTTTCTCTACAATAAAAAACAAGCAGTAGATCTAATACATAAAAAAAACTCATGTAATCAAATATTTTGGGCTTGTTTAATTTCTTGCTTGGGGGTTAACAAGAGTAAGTTGGTAATCTATCAAAAAATCCAAGTTTGGAGAGAATGCATTTCTTAACATGTCTTAAATCTGTCGCGTGGAGTCGTTATCAATTCTTCTGGGTTTTGTATTATTAGACTAAATATATTTTTAAGTTTTTATCTAGTAGTAGTATGCAGTAGAATTGTATTTTTAATTGTCTTTTCCTTTTTTGTTGTTGCCAAAATTACTTCTATTTTCTTGTATGCATCGCCCATATTGTGGGACTAACTTGCTGGTCATCCTCTTTTAAGAAAAAACAGTATTGCCACACAATACACTATTGACCTTTAATAGAAGACGGGAGTTAGACTAATTGATATGTGATCACACAATACACTATTGACCTTTAATAGAAGACGAGAGTTTGACTTGATATGTGACTTATTTTTAAAATAAATTTCGAGTGCGAACATAATAGAATATACAGTATTTAAAAAATATCTCTAAATATTGACACACAATACTCTCATATAATACATAAATATTTAAGGCTTGACAGAATTCCTTCTCGTCGTGATTTTTTTTTCTTAGTAATATAACTAAATCATCTCTTCTATAATTACTAGTATCAATAACGCGTACATGAGGTTGAGAACTAGATGAAAAAAAATCAATATCCGATTAGAACAACATTTTAAACGCTGCTTCACGGTTTTAGAAATAAGTCTATCCGGGACCATAAAACTGTGACTATATATACCAAGAATTTAGGGCAAATTGCTTTCAAATCCTTGACTTATGTCATATTAATATCAAGGTCTCAGCTATTTAAAATATTATTTTTTCGTCCTTATTTTTTTAAAAATGTTGATCTCGAATCCTTGGTTTACGTCAGCACACATTTTTCCCTCATGTAAAATGACATTTATACCCTTAAGAAAAAAAACAAGAAATTTCTTCTTCAACCTCTGAACGAGCACCCAAACACTCAATTAAATTAACCCAAAGACAAAAAAAACCAATCAATCTCAAGAAAAATTAACCATCTTAAACAAAAATTAACCCGTAGAGACTCTGTTGCCATGGAAGTAGTTGCAACTAGAGGCATTAGAGTAAAATTCCCATCTTAGTTAACGATGGTGAGAAAGAACCAAGTCAAAGGTGGATCTCCTTCTTACCTAGCTGGTGAAAATCCTGTTCGACATCGTGTTCTTTCCAAACCTCTTACAAAGGGGGAAGCAACCGTAAGGAGGAGGAGGAGGAAGAAGACGATCATTCCTTGCCCCTGCTCCTCAAGCGCCTCCCTAAAATCAAAATTAGGAATATGAATCGCCAACGTAAACACCCAACCTCCTGCCAACACCACCCCTCTCCTGTCCAAGAGAAGACGCCTTAGTGGATCCAGTAGCCTAAGAGACTCCCCTGGTTGGAGCGTAGATCTAAAACCCAACGGCCGTCGTTTTATTTTCTTTTCGATTTAGGTGTTAAAGTTGCATCTACTGTGTTTGAGGATATAGTGTGTTTAAATACCATATTTAATTTTAGATCTATTGTGTTCAAGGATCTGTTGGTTTTAGTGTCCATTTGAGAGAAGCTAGAGGTTAGCCATGGCAGAGAGATGGGAGGAGAGAGACGAGAGGAATGAGGGGATAATTTTGTTTAATTGTAAGGGTAGAAAAGTCATTTGACATATAAAAAAAAATGGATACTAACATCAGTCAAGGACCCGAGACCAATATTTTTATAAAAAATAGGAACGATAAAATAATATTTTGAATAATAAAGATTCTAACTTTAATTATGACATAAGCTAGAGATTTTAACAGTAACTAACTCTATCAACCAAACCTACAAGAGAGGCCAGCAGATAGCCCACACCCATTCTAATTAAAACCTAGAACCAAAGGAAAAGAACAAAGAAGAACACTCCCCAAACCCAAACCAGAAAAGAAGAAAAGCTTAGCCGTACGTAATGGAAGAGCTGAAGCCAACCCCAGCAAACTCAACACCACTGACACCGCTCATCTACCTAGAGCGAGCGGCAATCGCCTACGCCGACAGCCCCTCCATCGTCTACAACGACACCGTTTACACCTGGTCCCAAACCCACCGGAGATGCCTCCGCCTGGCGTCCTCCCTGGCCGCCTCCGGCATCGTGCCCGGCCAGGTGGTCTCCGTCGTCTCCCCCAACACCCCCGCGATGTACGAGCTCCAGTTCGCGGTGCCCATGTCCGGCGCCGTCCTCAACAACATCTCAACGCGCCTCGACGCGCGGACCGTCTCCTTGCAGCTCTCCCACAGCAGGTCGACGCTCGTGTTCGTCGACTCCTCCTCCAGCTCCGTCGTGCACGACGCCGTACGCTTGATCCCGGAGAGTGAATCCCTCCCGCGGCTGGTCCTGATAGAGGACGACAACGGGGCGCCAGGCACCGAACATTTCTTTTGCACGTACGAGGATTTATTAAAAAAAGGGGACCCGGAGTTCAAGTGGGTCCGGCCAAGATCCGAGTGGGACCCAATGACGATTAACTACACGTCGGGAACGACGTCGTCGCCGAAAGGAGTGGTGCACTGCCACAGGGGACTGTTCCTGATGTCCCTCTCGATAGCGCTCGACTGGGGGCTCCCCAAGCGGCCTGTTTACCTGTGGACCCTACCCATCTTCCACATCAACGGGTGGTCCTACGTGTGGTCTCTCGCGGCCGTGGGCGGGACCAGCGTCTGCCTCCGCTCGTACGACGCCGCCAAGGTCATCGAGCTCATCAAACGGCACGGCGTCACCCACATGTGCGGCGCCCCGGTGGTCCTGAACATGCTGGCCAGCTCCCCGAACTGCGAGCCGCTGGAGAGCCCAGTAGAGATCCTCGTCGGTGGGGCGCCGCCGCCTGCGTCGGTTCTGTCCAGGGCGGAGCAGATGGGGTTCTTGGTGAGTCACGGGTACGGGCTGACCGAGACGGCCGGGCCGGTGATGTCGTGCGCATGGAAACCGCAGTGGGACCCTCTCCCGCTGGAAGAGAGGGCCCAGCTCAAATCTAGGCAAGCTAAATAATGGCATGGTGTTCTCAAAAAAATAATAATGGCATGGTCGTTTTGCCGAATTTGAACTCTGAATTGTACCTTCGGGCTATATACCCTTTGGTTTTTGCGAGAAAAGTAGTAACGTTAGCCATTATTTTACAGGACATATTCAGTTAGTGAGCAACTGAGCATTAATCATTGTCTTCTTTAAGAAACTATTGCGTATTTTTAGATTACAAGACGGGTACCTTTTTTCTTTTATAGGTTTCCCTTTAAACAAGTTACAAGACATGTCCGTATAATTTTTCGAATAGCTTACTAGTTCAACAATTTTCATACAGTTAGAGGGCATTTATTAAGTATTCAATTGATTTTAAATAATTGGAGGACTAACCTTTAAAATCTAATTAACCTTTTTTATATACAATGTCTTAAAATGTACCAATTTTGTAATATAAAATTCAGTAATTTTTTTATTCAATTATAAATAAGGAACCATTAATTTTATTCTGTTTGGCATTTTGATTGAATCGAGTTTCTGGCACGCTGCACCAATCCACAGGCAAGGTGTCCAGATAGCCGGGTTCGCGGACGCGGATGTGGTGGACCCAATCTCCAGCGAGAGCGCGAAGAGGGACGGGACGACCATCGGCGAGGTGGTCCTAAGAGGCGGAAGCGTGATGCTGGGATACTTGGAAGATCCCGTAGAAACCGCCAAGTGCATGAAAAGGGACGGGTGGTTCTACACGGGGGACGTGGGCGTGGTGCACCCTGACGGGTACCTGGAGATCAAGGACCGGTCCAAGGACGTGATCATCTGCGGCGGGGAGAATGTGAGCAGTGTGGAGGTGGAAGCGGTGATCTACGCCAACCCGGCGGTGCGGGAGGTGGTGGTGGTGGCTAGGGCGGACGAGTTCTGGGGGGAGCTGCCGTGTGCTTTTGTCAGCTTGAAGGAGGGTGGAAAGCACGTGACGGAGAGAGAGCTTATTGGGTTCTGCAAGGAGAGGCTGCCTCATTTCATGGTGCCTAAGACGGTGGTGTTCAAGTCGGAGCTGCCCAAGACCGCCACCGGTAAGATTCAGAAGTTCGCAATTCGGGAGCTTGCCAAGAACATGGGACCTTCCCGGGTATGTAGTATTTTCTTACACGAAAAATTGCTTCTATTTAAAATTATCAACCTTGCTGACATGAAAAGATGAAATAATAATATAGTCGAAATGGAAAACAATAAAAGAACAGTAAATGGAAAAGTTTAGATTAATATGAAGTAGATCAATATTACCAAAGACAAAAGGTAAAAATCTACTTTACAACCCTCTATTACTACCTTGTGATTTCAAGAAGTTAGACACACGTTTTTTTATTTACACTCCAATCTTTGAATAAATATTTGGACAGAAATGTCCCCAAGTATAATTAGAAAATAATTAGTTTTAAATTATTTATTGAAAGAAATTAAAAAAATATATGAAAAATTTATCACATTTTGAAACCACATAGTAATGATGTACAAATCGGCAAAATCATAAACTATACCAAAATAAAATAATTCAAGAAAATTATTTACATAATTAAATTTTATATTCAATGATTTGTCTAAAAAATTCTACCCGAATCATACCTATTCCCATTCCTACTTATATATCTCTTGCTCTACTATCACTCATAAGCTTCACTGGCTTCTGAAGCCCAATTTAATTTTGAAAATGTTATAAGATAAAAGGATGAGACAACTACCAAGAGAAAACATGGCAAACCATCTCACGTACATGTTTACATTGTTAGGACAAGGGAACGGTAAGTATAAATATTTAATCATTCATAACAAATTGTTGCAGATAGATAAGAGAAATAGAAGATACACAACATACGTGATTTAGTCGAAAAATTTATGTCCACGAATCGAGACGATAAGTAGTATAATATGTGGGGATAGAATGATATATAGGTCATAAGTGAAGATATGTCTCTAGTCACTCGTGCTTATACTACAATGAAATTGCCTAAAGCAAGCCAAAAAATAACTAACTCTAGTACCATTTAAATAAGAGACAACAAATACTATACAATAAAAATAAAGTTTCAAACTACGAGACAAATCCTAATAATATCATATTTCATACATATATAACAATATAATGATTCACTATTAATCATGCACACGAATCCTTGGAATCCTTCCCTAATCAAACTACGTATCTACATAGCCATTAGGAGGGTCTCTGGACTGTTGTCGCTAGGGCTGAGCAAACTGGCCGAATCGGAAAAATCGAAACCAGAATTATAGATATTTTGCGAACCAGACTGGATCGAATTTCATTCTGGTTCGGAACTAGAACCGAATCAATGGTCCGGTTTAAATCAGAACCAAACACGTGAACCAAACACGTCACAGAATATGGATAATTAATAAACACATAAGTAACTTGTCAGAAATGCAGCAAACAAGGGAATGCAAGTAGATGACAGAAATGAACTTCCTTCCTCAACGCAGCCACAAGGTGCAAAGTCAGAAGAACAATGTGCAAAGTCATATCAAGATCGATCCGCAAGCAACACCAAAACAGCATCGCTCGGTAGCACCACATAAGAACACCAAACCCAGAAGAACACCACGGTTTAACCCAAACAAGCAACACCAAAACAAGAAAGAACAACCCGCCTACTCGCCAAACAGCCAATATTCGAGCAATCACTTAATGAAAACACCACGGACCACGGTTACATGCTTAAATTCTTAATAAAAATACTAATTTAAAAAAAAATCCCAATTTTATTTTCAGAATTTATTTACGGACCACGGTTACCTCGGACTCGGGAGAGAGGGCGGAGGTGTGGTGGTGGCTGAGAGGCGTTGGCGGTTGGCGGCGTCGGAGGCTTCGTGGACCGTGGACCCGTGGTCGTGTGGACTGTGCTGTGGAATTGAGATTTGAGAGTGAGAGTGAGGAACAACTTGTTTATATAGTTGGCAAATTTCTAGTTCGGTCCGAGTTTTTTCAATTTGTGCAAAAAAGACCGGACCCGAACCAGAAACTGAATTTCTCACTTAGTATGGACCGGAATGGACAGTTTTTAAATCTGGTTCGGTCTGGTCTGGTTTTTTCGGCCCAATTTGATTCAGTTTAACAGTTTTTGATTTTTTTGCTCATCCCTAGTTGTCGCCTCCTTTTAAGTCAATCCAGTTATTCTTAACCGAAGGGAGCCGAGTAAGGTTGACTCGAGATACAAACTTTAAAAATATAAAGGATAAATTGTCCTCAGGTCCCTGGTCTATAGTAAAATTACCTCTAGGGTCCCTACTATTTAAACAATTATTAAGTCGTCCCTACTTTTCAAAAAAATGTTGGTCTCGGATTCCTGGCTGACGTCAGCAGTCATTTTTTTATGTCAAGAAAATGACCAAAATACTCTTAAACAAAAAAAAAAAGTCATCATCATCCTCTAGCAAAAAACACAAACCCAATCAAACAAACCCAGAAAAAAATCAAACAAAAAAAATTCAAGAACAACTTCAATCTAAAATCTAGAACACCAAGAACAAAAATTAGACAACCACAAATCAATCAAATCTCCTCTTCAACCCACGACACAAAGAAAACCCCAGAAACCACCCAATCTCATCTCTCAAATAACAGAAGCAATCAAAATTGAGGTCCATTGTCGAACCAATCTCCTTGAGCACGGGATACTCTATGAACACCCAGGGAACGAACTTTAAAAAATCCAGGATGAAGAAGAACATGAGAGAGCAGAGCGAAAAGCGGGCCTCAAACGTGTCACCAGTGGAGCGGTAAGAGCTCCGTCCTGGACAAGGAGCTGGATGAATTGGATAATTTTTAAATGTGGGTTCGTTGGATTTGTAGCCGATTAGGTTTTGGGATAAAAAAGAAGTGAAATTTTTTAAATTTGCCATGTTGTTGTTCAATCAAATTGTCAGGACAACCATTGAATTTGTCTTGTTGTTGTTTATCACTTATTGAATGTGAAGCTGGTTCTGTTGCCTGTAAATCTCGAAGAGGTTGAAGATGAAGACGGAGATGATTTTTTTTTCTTAAGTGTAAGGGTATAAATGTCATTTCATATGACAAAAAATTGAAAATCGGGTGCAAGGGATCCGAGACGAACATTTAAACAAAAAGTAGGGACGGTAAAATAATTTTTCAAATAGCAGGAACCCTAGAAATAATTTCACTGTAGATTAAGGACATGAGGACAATTTACCCAAATATAAAAGTATCATTAAAAAGATATGGTCGGATATCTCTAAATAAGTTCGGATATCTCTAAATAATTATTCTCAACGCTTTCTTCGATGTACCAGTTCTATTTAATTCCCCAACCGTCTGACTTTATAGGGCCAATTGATACTCTCACGTGTTTTCTACCCCGTTTTTAAAGTGTTACATTATTTCATTTGGTAAATTAAATGTATGTTCATGATTCGACACATTTCTCATCTTTTTATCCGTGTACAACCTTTTGCTCCAGGTTGTCAGCTCCCTACTACAGAATTCTCCATGTCTTTGCCATTTTTTGACCTCTGATCCATTGACGGGAGTCTCCCATTTGTTCCTTAGTTCACATTGATTCTCCTATTGCCCCTTAGACATGTATCTAAAATTACATAGGCATGATCCGATCCCATTAATTATCCATTATAGATCGCAGCAAAGGAGAACATGTCCCTCCTATTTACATTTGCCACAACCATGTCAAGTCTCTCCAATAATATTTCCCTCTGCTTCTTGCTTATTTGTCCATGTGAATGGACTCCCTTGCTAGCCAAGGTCCATAAGCTCACCCTTGTTTAGGAAATCATTAAGTCCTTTCAATTGAGCTCGGAGTTGATCGGAGGCCAACTCTTTTCTATAGGAATTTCCATATCCTATCCAAAATCTTAAGGTCGTGAGTAGGTGGATCATCCACCCTTATAAACAGGCTCAATCCACTTGCAACTTTCGATGTGAGATTCTCTCCAACACGTCCCCCAAACGAAGCCCATCGGACTAAAGTTTGCACAGGCTTCACACTGCCTCTTGTGCTTTCAAAGGCGGGCCGTGCGAGCACAATGGGCCATGGGCTCGTTAGAACAATTGGCTCTGATACCATATAAAAATTTTCATATCCTACCCAAAACTTTAAGGTCGTGAGTAGGTGGATCATCCACCTTTATAAACAGGTCCAATCCACTTGCAACTTCCGATGTGGAATTCTCTCCAACATTTTCTCTCCATAGCAGCAGAACTCATTAAACTCAACTATGCATAGCCATGACATGTGAAGTAGCTTGTTGATATCTTTCGTTTCTTCCCAAATTGGTGTCTCTTATCTCTGTCAGGTTCACCGATAGTAGTTTGCCTAATAGTACTAGTTTAGCTATATGTACTTGGACTTCATGATTTAGTTTAAGCTTTAGTATAACATTGTGCTTGGTAACTCTTCTTTCCAGGTAGCTTTGTTGTAGTATGGATCTTCTTGTATTAGGATGAGTTTTTTATTTTGGGTTCGTTGCTCACAAGGAGGGGAAAGGTTTCTCGTGAGAGAAAAGTTTAAGCTCCCATTCCTGGAGAGAGAATCCTTCCATTAGATTAATCGGCGTATATACGTTTTCTATCATTTTTCTTTCGTTCACAATTTCCAGTCTATTTCTAATATTTTTCAATTCAAAAACAGATATGGTACAGACCTTTCCCTCGACAACCCAAGGCCAGCTTCCGTCCGCTAAGTTGTAGCCGACAGAAGTCAGCATTTGCACATCTTTGGCAACCACAGGTCATGACGATTACAAGATCACACTCGACTCTACTATCATTTCGACCAACACCTGCTTGGCTTTGAAATGTACAAGCGTTGTTTTCTATTTCAGTTTAATAAGATGTTGAGAATGTTATTTGCTATTTCAGTTGAATAAGACGTTGAGAATGCACGAACATTATTTCACATTTCAGTTGAATAAAAAATCATTTTCGATGTAGAATATTATGGATACAAATATTTGTTTTTCTTGCATGATGTTTGTCCTTGTGACAAATGACAGGAGTATAATTTCATCAAACAAACATCTTTTGAAAACGAATCAAGATACCAGTTTTTGTTGGTTATTGCAAAAAATCATACTTACAAGTTTTTCTAATAAGTATTTGCATCAATTCTCTAGCGTTAACAAAAAATTATGTATAGTATTGTTGGTTGGCTCATATCATTTCAGTCAACTGTATTCATGAATTAGATTTTTAATCCGAAAAAAGATTTGAATTGTTTGCTGGCTTTGAACATAAGAGGTTATATAGTAAAATAAGTCTAATTAAACACAATCTCTTAGTTGATTAGATGCGAAACTTTGAGTTAATTTAAATATGCATCACACCAATTAGTAGGGTTTTTATGAGATTACTTCGAATGTTGTTAAAAAACTTACGTAACTATATATGATATTGCAAAAAATTAATTTTTGGTGTCAATAAAAGTTAATTAACTTCAAAATGATATGGCTGGTACTAGAATTTGTGAGAATTATTATAGGTTAGTGGACCTATTTTTGGACTCGGGTTGGGCTTGTTGCTCATTTCGTAGGCCAAAAACTTTTGCGCTTAGGAAATCGGACAAGTCCATCACGATTGCCTTCCAAGTAGGGATGGCAATGGCTAGGTGAGTAAGGTTCATAAGGACCCTACCTATACCCTAATTTTAGAAGTTGGATCTATACCACAGTCTCGATCCTAGAATATTTTCACTATCAGGCACATGCTCCTACTCGTAGAGTGTGCACGATTTTAGAAGTTGGATCCATTCCTCAATCTCGATCCTAGAACATTTTCAACACCAGGCTCATACTCCTACCCGCAAAGTCACACAATCTAACTTAGTTTTTGATAATTTTTACACATAAAATCAAAGAAATTTAAGATATTTTATCCATTACGCATCAATATTCAATAATAAATTTAAGTTACATAAAATTTTGAAATTTACATTAAATTATATAAGATTCTTTGAGCTCTAAGTACATCAACAATTGAAAAAAAATAAATAATTAAGTGTATAGTGTGTCATCATTTGAGTTGTCTTATGAGCTAGTTTTATAACAACATAATGACACGTGAAAATTACTCATGAAATATTTAGTATATCAATAAAAAAAATCAACATTATATATGTATCTCAAACTTTAGAGTCAATATATATTAGGGATAAATGATCTAATTATGGTCTAACTATGGCCAAACTTGTTGAGGGTTCAGAAAGTGGTCTCATCTTTATACCTTTCCATAGACGTAGTCCAAGTCAATATAACCTAGATCCGGGAGAAATAGATAGGGTCCGACTCATAAAATATGGATATTTCTACAATCTATACTTTCAAATGCTTCTCTATTGAGAAATCTAGAAAGTTCAAGGGTAACAACTTCAAACGTTTGAATAGAAGATTATGTTCTTCTTCACTACCTTGAACTTGACCATTTACCTCAAGGATCGGTTCCTCAACTGTCTACTATATTCGACGCATGCGTAAATGTAGATTACCATGGTTTTCAAAAATAACTCAGAGGTCGACCCTTTTGTCCTCTGCTCAACCGGTTCGATCAGTCGGACTGTCGATCAGACTAGTACATTTTTAAATAAAAAATATATTATTTATTATATTTATTATTAGCAGATAGTTATCTAATTTTATGAATATATAAGCAACAAAATTATACTTTAATCACTTTTATAATTTTAAATATATTTCAGTTTAACAAAATTTTACATTTTTTGATGACCGACCAGTCCAATCATAAAACTCACTGGTCAACATTGTTGATCATCGGTTAAACTAGATGTCGGGTTCATGGTCAAATTTGGCCCAAATTTGGTTTCGATTCGTGGTCCGACCAATTTTTTAAAATCATGATGCAGGATTCTTCCAAAGAGTTTGCTTGCTCGCCTTGTTTTTATAGTTTTATTGTGGTTTCCCTTTTTCTTATACTACTTTATTTCTGAATACTCACTAATTAGATTAATCCAATTTCTAGTTGTCGTTTCTCTTTTATTAGGTTACCGAACTGGATTTCGCAATGAGAATAGATGAGATCTCATGTAGACTTACATACGCTTCATAAGAGTTGGACAATATGTCGTTTCTAAAATTAGATGCAATGTTTCTCTACTTAATACAAGCATAAACAACTTTATTTCTAAAAAAACAAAATGAGACCTAGGAAATTACCACACAAGAGAACAATAACGCACAAAGAATACGGACGTAAGAGTTACGTGGTTCGATTTACTGTCTTCGTCCACGGAAAGAAATGAGAACTTTTATTGATGAGATCTGTGCCACGAAGCCATACATACATAACCTAGGATAACATAACTTTAAAAAAATTTGAATTCAAATCTTAGGAATTTCAAAAATATCATTAGCTCAACTCTAGATAAGAGGTTCACAAAAAAAAACTCTACTTTCGTCACAAAAGCCAAGCAATATAAGAAGGATTGAAATTGAAAACAATATGGTGAGAAGGGCAGGGAATACTTGAATCGGCGGGTAGTCATACTGATTTGCCTTCAGAACAAAAGGCAGCGCATGATACTTGAGGTTTCTCTATGATTTCCCACAAGACTCTTCCAATAAAGAAATGTATGTTAAGGTTTCCATTTTATATCATAGTCTACCCAAAAAATAAGAAATATGAATCCAAATGAATATTCTAAATTCTCATTTTGTGTTGTAGTTGATTTCTTTTTCTTGTCATTTCGTGTTTAGGATGAAAAACTGCCCAATTTGGCCCCGAGTCGCAGTCTAGTCGCTAGTCGGGCCATATTTTATAAAACCACACCATCGACATTTTAACTTAACGTATTTTTCTCTTTAGTTTTCCTGAGTTGTTTTAAAATATTCGATGTTCATAATCGAACATTATCGAACTCTATTTTGAAACTATCTATCAAACAATACAAACTTGTTTTAGGAACGAGCGAATACTACGCTTGTACTTCTTGTTCATCTAATGCCACAAACATCTTCTCCCGATGGGAAAAAGTCTCAATCTCACACTTTGTTGCATTGAAAGTAAAACATGTCTTGGACTGACCACTGAAGTCATAGTTGCCCACTTCCAAGATATTTGGGATACTTGCATTTAAGTCCATACATTCAATTTCCTCTCTAATTCTCTCCTTTCGCTAATTATCACTTAACCCTGAGCATGGTTATTACGTTACACATTCCTTCATCGATCTCATCTTCCTCCTCGAGTCCCAAATCACGTAGACACTTCAAAATACTTCCATTTCGGTCAAGAAGTCGAATAAAATGCAGGTCCGGAGCAACATGTATTCGGGCACCAGTGCGTCGACTAATAAAGTTCGAGCCGGGTGGGGTGATGATCACGTGTATTATTTTACCCACAGTTGTCTGATTTAGCTTGACATGGTTTTTTCCCAGTTCTGTTCATCAAAAGCCATGTCGAACACAAGTTGCAGTGAAGTCCAAGAGAGGTCACGTAGAAGGAAGTGAGGAAGTTGATGAGGGTGAGGTTGTGGAAGATGAGAAGAAAGGGACAGTGGCTGGAGCGGTTGCCCTTATAATTGGGACAAGTATTGGGTCTGGGATTCTTGCTCTTCCGTAGAAAGCTTCTCCCGCTGTAAGCATCTGACACCTCAGTTCTCACAAATTACAGGAGTCCAGGGTTTAATCTTTTACAGGTGTAATCATGACGTAAAAATTTATTTTGGTATAATCATGGCGTAAAAATTTATCTTTAAAAAAATTACGTCGACCTTTTGAAAAAAAAATATAAGCAATATGATGTGAGCAAGCCTAAGGACGCACCTACTATCAAGCTTGTAGACTCGAAGCAAGTTCAAGTTCCAATTGGGCCAATGACAAGAGCAAGAGCTAGGAAGTTGCAATCTGACTTCAATGGGCTAATGCAAGAAGTTTGGGCTCAAGCAAGTGCGTGGAGGACCAAGGACGTCCAAGAAACCCAAGGGAGGCCCATGCACGTTTTGGAAGCTAAATGGGAAGCTTGACATGCACGTAAGCTTCTAGATGCATGCGCACATAGAGAATCAAGAAGAATCAGCCTATTTAGTCCGTGCATCTACTTGTTTTGGACGTGCAGCTAGTAGTTATTCTATTAGATATTATTTGCTTATATTATTCCTTATTTAGTTGAATAAGTTCGGCCAGAATCTCTTTAGAATAGGAAAGAGAGTTTTGACCAGCCTTAAACTCCTTATTTGGAGTTAGTTTCGTTTAGGAAAGTTGTAAGACTTTTGGAGCCTATATAAAGAGGCGTCCCCCTTCAATAAACACACAACAATTCGGAGAATTACTTAGCATTGGCTAATTGAGAGTTTTGATACTCGTTTGTTCTTGCTTAGGCTGGTGAGTCGTCTTGGCTAGAATTTATCTTTCACTTATCAAGCGGATCATCCATCCCCGCTCGTGGCATGATACGACCTTAGGTCAAGGTTCAGAAGCTCTTGCAGCGGGTTAAGGTTCAAGTTCGTGCCTTAGTTCGTGTGAGTTCTTGTGAGTTGTGATCTGTTCCATTCTAAAGTAACAAACGGTCCGAGTTGTGAATCTTTTCCGCGGAGATTCATATCAGTTGGTATCAGAGCTTAGCTTGTTACTTTAGTTCATTATCCTTGTTATTTTGGTTCTTGTTGGTTCATTTTGTTGCTTGTTATTTTTGTTCTTGTTGGTTCGTTTTTTTTTCTCTTCGCTGTTTGAGAGAAAAGAGAGGAAAACAAACGAGTAAAGCAACAAAAGAAAAGAAAAGAAAAGAAAAGAAAAAAAAAAGAAAAGAAAAGAAAAAAAAAAGGAAAGAAAAGAAAAAGAAAAGGAAGCCGCAAGCTAAAGAGGAAGCAAGCTAAATTGGAAGTCTCAAGCTAAAGAGGAAGCAAATCCGAGGGAAGCTACCGAACTAAGAAGGCGCAGCAGCTAATCAAGAAAAGGGACGAGCAAGACTAAAAGAAAGACCAAAGAGGAACTTTAACATTCTGTTTGTTAAAGCGTGAAGCTCAAGCAAGGCCGTTCTAGCCTTAGTAAGAACATACAAGTATCACGAGAGGAAAAAGGCAAGAGTGTGCGAGTACCTTAGAGAGAAAAGCCAAATATTTGAGTACAAACACGAGAGAACTTGAGTGCACCATACATTGAGAGTATACACGTAAGGGAGTGAGCTTGTGAGGCCATATTTTTTTATTACTAACCAATTTTTCTTGCAGCAAACATGTCGCATGAAGGTCAAACTATGGGAAACATAGACCTTAAGTTACTAGTGGATGCCTTGGCCGGGAAGCTCGAGCAGATGGTGCAAGCTCAGATGGAGCCTTTGCAACTACGCGTGGATGCCGTGGAGAATTCTCGTGACAACCCCCAAACGCGAGGCGAACTCCAAAGGCGTAGGAGAGGAGTACCTATTGGAGAGTCGAGCGGAGCTGATTCTGAATCGGAAGAAGGCGTAGGCTCTACAAGGAGTCTTAGGAGAGCAAGAACAAACCGTCCACCTAGGGAGGCGAGGCCAAAGAGAGACGACAACATAGGGAGTATCAAACTGAAGATACCTTCCTTTGCTGGTCGTTCTGACCCGGAGGCGTACTTAGAGTGGGAGAAGAAGATTGAGTTCGTGTTTGATTGCCACAATAGCTCCAAAGAAAAGAAGGTAAAACTTGCCATCACCGAATTCACTGATTATGCTATAACTTGGTGGGATCAACTTGTGACAAGCAGGAGGAGAAATAGAGAACGCCCTATAGCTACTTGGGAAGACATGAAAGTGGTGATGAGGAAGAGATTTGTTCCAAGTCATTACTATAGAGGGCTGTATAAGAAGTTACAAGGGATGAGGCAAGGAAGTTTGAGTGTGGAGGAGTATTTCAAACAGATGGAGATGGCCATGATAAGAGCTGATATAGATGAAGATAGAGAAGTTACAATGGCAAGGTTCTTGAATGGACTCAATCCTGAAATTCAAGACAAAGTTGAGTTGCAACACTATGTGGAGTTGGAGGACATGGTGCATATGGCAACGAAAATTGAGAAGCAACTCAAGAGAGGAGAAGGGAGAACAAGAGCTACATCGAGTTCTATTTGGAAGCCAAACTACCAAAAGAAGTTTGACAAGCCACAAGCAGCCAAAGTAGAGCATAAATCCGAGAGTTCTCAAGCTAATTCTCAAAGGAAAGTGGAAGTCACTCCAGCTAGGAACCGTGACATCAAGTGCTTTAAGTGTCAAGGAAGAGGGCACATCTCAAGTCAATGCCCTAACAAGCAAGCAATGGTGATCAAGGAAAGTGGAGAGATTGAAACTGAAGAAGAGGATTCGGAGCATGAAAGCATGCCTTCTTTGGAGGACGTATCCGAGGAAGAGTACCAAGCTGCTGAGAGGCTTACTCTTGTGTCTAGAAGAGCATTGAATGTGCAAGTAAAAGAAGAAAATGATGTGGCTCAAAGAGAAAATATTTTTCACACAAGGTGCTATGTCAAAGACAAGGTGTGTAGTGTCATCATAGACGGAGGAAGTTGTGCTAATGTCGCAAGCACTACTATGGTGGAGAAGTTAGGGTTACTCACTGGAAAACACCCTAAGCCTTACAAACTACAATGGCTGAATGATAGTGGAGAAGTACGAGTGATGAAGCAAGTATTGGTAGCATTCCGCATTGGCAACTATGAGGATGAAGTGTTGTGTGATGTCGTACCAATGCAAGCTGGTCACCTATTGTTAGGAAGGCCATGGCAGTTTGATAGGAAAGTGCATCATAATGGCTACACCAACAAATACTCATTTATACTCAAGAAGAGAGTAATCACCTTGGCACCCTTGTCACCATCACAAGTTTGTGAAGATCAACGACTGTTGCAACAAGAAAGTGATGAGCAAAGAGAGCGTGACAAAAAGAAAAAGAATGAGAGGAGAGAAGAAGCCGAAAAAAGATAAGAAAAATGGCCAATGGAGAGGAAAAGATTGAGAAAACAAAAGAAGCCGGAAAAACAGAAATTAAAACGGCCAAAGAGAGAAAAACCGAGAGTTGGACAAAGAGTTACTATGTGGGAATATTCTGTTTAGTGTCCTCTGAACATAACTCGTTTAGACTGAAAAGTGTTGGCTTCATGGCTCAGCAAATATCTGAAGTAATAAACCTCTCTACTTGGTTTCTAATATTAGGAGAGGTTTGAGAAGTGACATTAATCTTCGCTCCTTTTCTTATCAGTTACAGAATTATACTTTCGGTACTGTTTAATTGCAGTTTTCGGATAGACATTTTTAAAAATATTTGTTGATATTTCTGTGAATCTCATTGTGCCATTGTTCTCTAGCCCATGCTTAATCCTGGGACCGCATTGTTCATGCTGTAATTAGTTGACCTTTTTTATGATTCGCGAGAATCTGACGAGCAGATTATTGCAACACTTGGGGGGGTTTGGTTACTAGCTAAATAGATAAACTTTTTTCGATAATAAAAAAAAAGTAATAGACCGACCTAATACATAAAAAAAAATCATGTAATTGAATATTTTGGGCTTGCTTAATTTCTTGCTTGGGGTTAACAAGAGGAAGTTGATAATCTATCAAAAAGAGCCGAGTTTGGAGAGAATGCGTTTCTTAACATGTCTTAGATTCGTCGGGTAGAGTCCCTATCAATTTTTCTAGGTCTTGTGTTATTAGAATAATTTATTTTTGTTATCTAGTAGTAGTATGCAGTAGAATTGTATTTCTAATTATCTTTTCCTCTTTTGTTGTTGCCAATGGCTTTAATGAGATCATTGACATCTACGCGGTTAACCAACTTGTCTTGATCCACGTCATCGCGGGACTAATGATAAATACAATGGTCTACCCTCCGCTATCCGTTTGGTCCCATTCCCTCCATCCGTGACCATAAAACTGTGACTATATCTACATAGAATTTATGTCAATGTACTACATAACGCTCTAACTTTAAGAGCAACTCTATCAACCAAACCTACAAGAGAGGCCAGCAGATAGCCCACACCCACTCTCAACAAATCCAAACTTCAGTCGCAATGTATACCGTTATCATTTATATTGAGAACCAATGTCAAATTGAATGTATACCATTTTTATTTATATTAAGTACAACTACCATATCATTATCATTATCATTCTCGTTGTATATCAATATCCATAAACTCACCCTTATTTAGGATCTGATGAACATTCTCCCTTTTTGATCAATAGGTTTACATACGTTTTTGATCATTTGTTCTTTAATTCACAGCTTCCAATTTATTTCTAATATTTTTCAATTCAAAAACAGAAATGGTACAGGCCTTTCCCTCGACAGCCTAAGGCCAGCTTCCGTCCATTAAGTAGTAGCCGACAGAAGTCAACATTTGCACATCTTCGGCAACCGCAGCTCATGACGATTACAAGATCACACACTACGCTTTTATCATTTCGACCAACACTTGCTTGGTTTTGAAATGTGCAAGCATTATTTTCTATTTCAATTTAATAAGATGTTGAGAATGTTATTTTCTTTATTTTCTATTTCAGTTGAATAAGACGTTGAGAATGCACAAATATTATATCACATTTCAGTTGAATAAAAAATCATTTTAGATGAAGAATATTGTGAATACAAGGTTAAATATTTGTTTTTCTTGCGTGATGTGATGTTTGTCCTTGTGACAAATGATAGGAGTATAATTTCATCAAACAAAAATCTTATAAAAATAGATCGAGATATCAGTTTTTGTTGGTTATTGCAAAACAACTGTACTTACAAAATTTTCTAATAAGTATTTGCATCAATCCACTAGCGTTAACCAAAATTTGCGTATAATATTGTTGGTTAGCTCATATCATTTCAGTCAATTGTATTCACGTGTTAGTGAACCTATTTTTTGGACTCGGGTTGGACTTGTTGCTCGTGTCGTGGTCCAAAAACTGTTGCGCTTAGGAAATTGGACAAGTCCATCACGATTGCCTTCCAAATAGGGATGATAATGTCTAGGGTGGATAGGGACTGTATGTAAATTAAATTACATATAGTAGAATGCCATCTTTGTTATAGTTTAGGTTTTTCTCGCTTTCCTATCGTTTAGTGATCCACACTGATGGATGATATTAGCATTTATTTATAGACAGAGAGAAGATCAAGCCATATACCTATAATCAATTGGGCACGTCCATCAATCTCCCAATGGACGGTTAAGATTAAACTAAGGTTAAGATTAAACTAATAGGCCACACTCATAATAATAAGACTCTTACTCCTAAAAATAATTAATAATAGAGTCCAACTATATGAGAACCACCTTAATAAAATTATCAAGACTTAATAGATAATTTTTACACAATGAAAAATCTTGGATAGCTTGTCTAATGTTCAAAAGTAGATCCTCTAGCTGCCAACAAAGTTGTGGACGCGGAAACTTGGCTTGATCCACGTCCATTCATATTAACCGAATGGTTATGTATAGGTTTGGTGGTACCCAACAATAGCTGTACTTTCCCCAAAAAGTTGAATAGCTGTAGTCAAAATTACTTTTATGTTCATGTACGCATTGCCCGTATGGTGGGACTAACTTGCTGGTCCTCCTACCCGTTTGGTAGGTTAATGTTCTTTATTAAAATATTAATATAGTAATACAATAGTCTAAAAAATTAATGATAAATACAATGGTCTACCCTCCCCTACCCGTTTGGTCCCATTCCCTCCCTCCGTGACCATAAAACTGTGACTATATATATCTACATAGAACTTAGAGAAAAGTTTACTTTAATACCCTGTGGTATAGTCCAAAATCAATTTAGTATTCTGTGGTAAAAAAATTGACCAATCAAGTCATACTTATTCTAATTAACATAAAAAAAGTGCACGGACAGCTGCCCGGACCTGCCTGATCCTTGCCCGACCAACTTGGCCAGCCACGTCACCAATTTTTGATGATGTGGCACCACGTGACCTCTCTTCTTCTTCTTCTTCCTCCTCCTCCTCCCTAAACACAAAAACATGGAGACAGCGACCGCCATGAAATTTCCAAGCACCAGCCCAGATCACGGTCCCAATCGACACCACGACTCCGATCCCTACGAACCCGTGCCTCCTGCTCGCGGAGGAGAAGTCCAATACGTACCCGATCCCAATCGACTTGAGCATCTGTACCCGACCCCGACGGCGACGTGTTGAGCATCCAGGCGAGCAACTCCATCTCCAGTATCCAGGTTGACCTCACGACTGACCGCCTCGAGAACAGCAGCATAGCACTGAAGCCGCACCGATCGTCCGATCACCAAGCGCGAATCTGCCCCTTGGCTCCGCAACTTCTGTTTGGCCCAGTGCATCGACTCTGGGGATATCGAGATGGTCTTCCTCAGTCGGCTGAGCTCTGGCGAAAGCTCGGGCGCGTGCTACTACTCGATGAAGGTGGTGGGCAGGGAGGCGGCGAAGAAGAAGAAGGCGGAGAGGTCGGAGATGGAGAGGATGATGTTGGACCACCCCTCTCGACCTCAGATCCACAACTCTCCTCGACGACGGGGAACAGTGGTGCTTATTCGGGGACGGCTGGTTGGGCGGCGATATGAACGACGTTGGCATCCATGCCCGTGGGTGCTGCCTACTCGGCGACCTCTGCCCCCATGCCGTCAGGATCTCCGGCGTCGACGGGATGGATATAGTGTGCCGTATGCTGATTTGAGTTAAGAAGAAGAAGAAGAAGAAGGAGGAGGAGGAGGAGGAGGAGGGGGAAGGAGGAGAGAAAAAGAGAAGAGATAGGGGAGTGGGTAGAGGCCACGTCATCAGTGAACGATGATGTGGCAAGTCCAGATGGACGGGCAGGGTTCGGGCAAGTCAGGAAGGATACGGGCAGCCGCCCGTGGACCTTTTTGATGTTAATTAGAATAAAGATGACTCGATTGGTCAATTTTTTACCATAGGATACTAAAGTAATTTTGGATTATACCACAGAATACTAAAGTGGACTTTTCCCTAGAACTTATGTCAATGTAGTGTATAACGCTCAACTAACTCTATCAACGAAACCCACGAGAGCGGCAAGCAGATAGCCAATACCAATCTTCATCAAACCCTAAAACCAAGGAAAAGAACAAAGAAAAACACTCCCCAAACCCAACCCCAAACCCAAACCAGAAAAGAAGAAAAGAAAAGCTTAGCCGTACGTAATGGAAGAGCTGAAGCCAACCCCAGCGAACTCAACACCACTGACACCTCTCATCTACCTAGAGCGAGCGGCAATCGCCTACGCCGACAGCCCCTCCATCGTCTACAACGACACCGTTTACACCTGGTCCCAAACCCACCGGAGATGCCTCCGCCTGGCGTCCTCCCTGGCCGCCTTCGGCATCGCGCCCGGCCAGGTGGTCTCCGTCATCTCCCCCAACACCCCCGCGATGTACGAGCTCCAGTTTGCGGTGCCCATGTCCGGCGCCGTCCTCAACAACATCTCAACGCGCCTCGACGCGCGGACCATCTCCTTGCAGCTCTCCCACAGCAGGTCGATGCTCATGTTCGTCGACTCCTCCTCGAGCTCCGTCGTGCACGACGCCGTAAGCTTGATCCCGGAGAGTGAATCCCTCCCGCGGCTGGTCCTGATAGAGGACGACAACGGGACGCCAAGCACCGAACATTTCTTTTGCACGTACGAGGATTTATTAAAAAAAGGGGATCCGGAGTTCAAGTGGGTCCGGCCAAGATCCGAGTGGGACCCAATGACGATTAACTACACGTCGGGAACGACGTCGTCGCCGAAAGGAGTGGTGCACTGCCACAGGGGACAGTTCCTGATGTCCCTCTCGACAGCGCTCGACTGGGGTCTACCAAAGCGGCCTGTCTACCTGTGGACCCTATCCATCTTCCATGCCAACGGGTGGTCCTACGTGTGGGCCCTCGCCGCCGTGGGTGGGACCAACGTCTGCCTCCGCTCGTACGACGCCGTCAAGGTCATCGAGCTCATCAAACGGCACGGCGTCACCCACATGTGCGGCGCCCCGGTGGTCCTGAACATGCTGGCCAGCTCCGCGAACTGCGAGCCGCTGGAGAGCCCAGTAGAGATCCTCGTCGCAGGGGCGCCGCCGCCTGCGCCGGTTTTGTCCAGGGCGGAGCAGATGGGGTTCGTCGTGAGCCACGGGTACGGGCTGACCGAGACGGCCGGCCTGGTGATGTCGTGCGCATGGAAACCGCAGTGGGACCCTCTCCCGCTGGAGGAGAGGGCCCAGCTCAAATCCAGGCAAGTTAGATAGTGACGTGGTCGTTGTTCCGTACTTGAACGTTCAAAGCCTTCAATTTCCCATTAATAATCTGTATTTTGATTGAATCAAGTTTTTGGCACGCTGCACCAATCCACAGGCAAGGTGTCCAGATAGCCGGTTTCGCGGACGCGGATGTGGTGGACCCCATCTCCGGCGAGAGCGCGAAGAGGGACGGGACGACCACCGGCGAGGTGGTCCTAAGAGGCGGAAGCATGATGCTGGGATACTTGGGGGATCCCGTAGAAACCGCCAAGTGTATGAAAACGGACGGCTGGTTCTACACGGGGGACGTGGGCGTGGTGCACCCTGACGGGTACCTGGAGATCAAGGACCGGTCCAAGGACGTGATCATCTCCGGCGGGGAAAATGTGAGCAGTGTGGAGGTGGAGGCGGTGATCTACGCCAACCCGGCGGTACGGGAGGTGGCGGTGGTGGCCAGGCCGGACGAGTTCTGGGGGGAGCTGCCGTGTGCTTTTGTCAGCTTGAAGGAGGGTGGGAAGCACGTGACGGAGAGAGAGCTTATTGGGTTCTGCAAGGAGAGGCTGCCTCATTTCATGGTGCCTAAGACGGTGGTGTTCCAGTCGGATCTGCCCAAGACCGCCACTGGTAAGATTCAGAAGTTCGCAATTAGGGAGCTTGCCAAGAACATGGGACCTTCCCGGGTAAGTCGTATTTTATTACATGGAAAATTGCTTCCATTTAAAATTATCAACCTTGCTCACATGAAAAGATGAAGTAATAATATATTCGAAATGAAAAACAATTAAAGAATTGTAAATGGAAAAGTTTAAATTATTGTAAAGTAGATCAATATAACTAAAGAGAAAAGGTACAATCTACTTTATAAACCTAGGTAGGTTTCAAGATGTTCTACAGAATAATAAAATTTTTATTATTGATATTTCAATATTTGAATAATTTTTTTGGACAGACCAAGTATAATTAGAAAATAATTAATTTTAAATTATTCGTTGAAATAAATTAGAAAAAATATATGAAAAATCCATCTCCGTAATATTTTTCTTATTTTTCCTAATTAATATTTTTTAAATTATAATAATGATATTGGGATATTTTTGTCTAAAAATATTTTAAAACTGAAATGTCAATTTAAGAAATTGTATGATACTGAAGTGGACTTATAAAGGAAATTTATTGACACAATTAAATTTTATATTCGATGACACGGCATCGCATTCCAGTTATGCAAGGCTTCAACTTATATATAGGGAAGGCAATTATATCATAATTATAATTCTGATAGTTTATCCAAATCTAGATCCAAAGAATTTAAAATTTGTTGACTATGACAAAATCTGAATCCAGATTCTTTCTAGATCTTTATTTTTGAGAAGGATAAGAGCATAAATATGGACATATAAGATCCCACCCAAATTCTACCACGATTTTTAGAATATATTAATATAATATATAAATTAATTAATTAATTAACTAATTTCAAAAATTTAATCTCAACCTAACCAAATTCGTATTCTTTTGATTTGGTTGTTTGGATTCTTTTTATTGACTTGTTTTAATGAACGAGTCAATGGCAATCACATTTTCGAGTACTTCCTTGCTTTTGCAAATAATCAAGTGGCAGTTTAATTTTTTTTAAAAGTAAAAATGATACAGGCTCACATATCGTCCTTATCTTGCCCGTTATTTTGACGCCCCAAGCTTATCTGAATTCTTATTTTAAAATAGAATAAAGGCAAACATTTAGATCTACTCTTAAAAAAGAGAGTAAAAATTCAAGTCTTATAGATCCTACCTGAATGATGCCTAAATAAGGCTTATTAAACATAGACAGATAAGATAGAAGTCGAACTAGGCAAATTTCTTAGCCTTTGTAATTAGCCTATTGAAATCCTATGTTATGTGGTTGACACAGGTATAAAAATCATGCTAGAAAATAATAGAAGAATATTCAAAATTCATCGGCCACGTAGCATTGTGCCGGCCTACTATAGTAGCTGTTCTAGCTCTAGCATATCTTTTGTTTTGTTCTAGCTCTACCATATCTTTTGTGGTATTTCTTCTCGAAAAGCCAACAAACATTTCTCGACTCATACAACAAACATTTCTCGACTCATACAAATTGATTCTCAGAAATACAATGAAAAAAAGGGAAAAGTCTACTTTAGTACCCTGTGGTATCGCGAAAAATTCAGTCAGTACCCTGTGGTTTAAAACGTATCAATTGAGTCATACTTATTCCAATTAACATCAATTAGAGGCCCGGGCAGCTGCCCGGACCTGTCCGAACCTACCCGACCCCTGCCCGAACTACGTGGCCAGCCACGTCACCAAATTTTGATGACGTGGCACCACGTGGACATCCTCCTCCTCCTCCTCCGCCTCCTCCTCCTCCGCCTCCTCCCCTCCTCCTCCTCCTCCTCCTCCACCCCCCCCCCCCCCCCCCCCCCCCCGCGTCCTCCTCCTCCTCCCCCGCTTCCTCCTCCTCCTCCTCCTCCCCCCGCGTCCTCCTCCTCCTCCTCCCCCCGCTTCCTCCTCCTCCTCCTCCTCCCCACGTCCTCCTCCTCCTCCCCCCGCATCCTCCTCCTCCTCCTCCTCCTCCTCCCCCCGCGTCCTCCTCCTCCTCCTCCTCCCCCCGCGTCCTCCTCCTCCTCCCCCCGCATCCTCCTCCTCCTCCCCCCGCGTCCTCCTCCTCCTCCTCCTCCTCCTCCCCGCGTCCTCCTCCTCCTCCTCTCCAAGTGGCGCCACGTCATCAAAATTTAGTGACGTGGCTGGCCACGTAGTTTGGGCAGGGGTCGGGTAGGTTGAGGCAGGTCCGGGCAGCTGCCTGGGCCTCTAATTGATGTTAATTGGAATAAGTATGACTCAATTGATACGTTTTAAACCATAGGGTACTGACTGGATTTTTCGCGATACCACAGGGTACTAAAGTGAACTTTTCCCAAAAAAAATCTAAATATGGTCTAAGGCTAAAAAATAAAAAATACAAGCTATTATAAAAGAGAAAATGTACCCATACAAAAAATTTAAAAGTCATTCTGAACTATGTATTCCCATTCCTACTTATATATCTCTCGCTCTACGAATTACTCATAAGCTTCAGTGGCTTCTGAAGGCCAATAATATAAACTTGATAATGTTATAAGGTAAGAGGATGAGACAAACTAAACTACTAACAGAAAATATGGCAAACCTTCTCACGTATATGTTTACATTGTTAGGGCAACGTAACTGCAAGTATAAATACTTGAACATTTATAACAAATACTTGTATAGAGATAGGAGAAATAAAAGACATACAATATACGTAATTCGGTCAAAAAATTTACATCCACAGACCAAGATGATGAGTACTATAATATGTGTAGATAGAATGATATAGTGGCCATATACGGTTGAATAGCATGACCCTAGCTCCTAATTTTCAAATGAATTATTACTATTCGGTGGTGTCTTCTCTAAATGTCAGGAACACCTCCTCCTCCTCTCCTCTCCTCGTAGCCATCGCTCTTGTAAATGGCTAATCATATTGTTTGCTACTTAGAAAGTGAAGGTGGTTGTAAAAAGATTTATGATCAATATGGTTGATATTCCCTCCTTTTTACATATAGATTTCTTTCAATCCACACTCAAATATTACCCATCCGTCTTAGTTAAGAAAATAGAATAAATTTGTTACCAAATCTAAATAATAAATGATGAAAAATCAATTTGATAATTTGCATCTAATATATTGTGTTATACTTGATTTTGAATAGATCTAGTAAAAAATCCAAAATTTTATACACATGATGGTGATTTTCTCAACTAAAGGAATTTGATGTGTCAATGTAATTATTGTTGTAAAAAATTATCTAAAAAAATTCATGAGATTTTTAGATAAATTGTATTCTATTGTAAAATAAAAAACGTAAGAAGTCAATAATTTATAATTTGATTAACAAATAATAATAAATTTAGAATTTCACATTAACAATTATTCCATCACCCACATGAAAAATTACTATTTAGTTATACAATTTTCGTTTGTACTTCAAAAACACGGGTTTCACGCTTATATTTATAAAGTGAGTTCACCTATTCGATAATCTCAACATATCTTATCAAACAAAAGATATTTATTGACCAAAACTTGTATAACCTTGACTTAAATTTTCGTGTCTTCAACGACGGGTCGGGCAAAGACAATGATTTAAATGATGAGTTCTCTAATAAGATGTTATAATTTTTATATTCAACCCCAAACTAAACTTTATTATAACTGGTAATAGACTTTTCATATATATAAATATAGTCCAAATATATGTCATTGTCGTTGTGGTTATTTCCAATAATTTGAACCTTTAAAAATATTTAAAATCTAATAGAGAGAAAGTACACCCTCAAGAGCTCATCATAAATCTAGGAAACAGTCAAATTTTATTCTGTCAAATTTACCAATTGATATCTATATCGTGACCAAATAACATATTTTAAGTAAACCGTAAGATACTACCATATATTTTCTCGTTATCGGGTCCACTAAGTTATATATATTTCAATATAAATGTGATTTCATTGCTCTCATCTAGAATAAGAAACATTATGTTGGTCCGTACATACTGAGTTATTTCATGACTTGGTATGTTTTTACCAATCATGTGTATTTAGTTGTCAAGGTCATAAATCAAATGACTACGATAACTAATTATGAAATAAAATTTTAAATAATTGTAGGTTAGGCTGATCCGTTGAGAGTAGTCTCCCAAGCTCTACTATTAACATCTTTGTGGCTTTATTCCTTACTTCATATTGATTCAAACTTGAAGAGCTTTCTCCTGTTGCCCCTTGGACATATATCTAGTATAACATAGACATGATCTAATCTCATAAATGGTCCATTATAAACTAGAGTAAAAGGAGAACATGTTTCTCCTATTTACATTTGCCACAACTATATTGTTGGGTATGGAGTCTGAGTGCGAGTGGAGTATTCAATCGGTCGAGTGAAGGCCTTAAGGATGGCTCGAGTGAAGAGCATGAGGAGTCGAGTGGCTCAAGTGAAGATCCTCGGGGATGGTTCGGGAGATGATTGAATTGGATTTGGTACCCGGAGATACTCGGGAGATCAATTGGATCGAGAAACAAAGACCGGGATGCGAGACAAAGAGGCGAA
This sequence comes from Hypericum androsaemum, assembly GCA_963995505.1. Lineage (NCBI taxonomy): Eukaryota > Viridiplantae > Streptophyta > Magnoliopsida > Malpighiales > Hypericaceae > Hypericum > Hypericum androsaemum. The sequence continues at coordinate 2,803,260 of OZ023189.1, read as the reverse complement.
AAGAAGCAGGACTGCTGGACCCGACGACTGCCACCTTTTGGAGAAGCACGCGGACCTGGAGGACACCGGGAAACATGCACAATTCATGCTGTCGGACAAAAATACCTCTCCCCGAGCCCCATTTGCTCCCTAGGTTTTGTGACTCTATAAATATCCTTGTTAGCCTCCTAGAATGTCTGTCAACCCTTAGTAAAATATTTGCCAAGAGAGAGAGCTCCCAAATAGTGTGAGTAGCCAAAAGAGAGAAAAGAGAGAACACAAAGTGAGAGTAGATGCCAAGAGTGTGACTTTCATTGTAAGAGCAAGTGAAGCTCAAGAGTGTGAAGATAGTGAAATCTCTCCTGACTTGAAAACCCTCGGATGTAAATTGTTGCGGATCAAACCGAGTAACCAAATCTTGTGTTCCTCTATTTCCTTTGTGCTTTGTGTGTTCGTTCTTCTTGTTGTATTTGTGCTTGCTTGCTCCGGAGTGTTTGGGCATTGCTTGATTCCACTCGGTTCCCAAGTCAAGTTTCTCCAATAATATTGTTTTCAGCTTCTTGTTTATACCTAGAGAAAGAATCCTTCCATTAGATTAATATCATTTGTCCTTTCGTTCACGGTTTCCAATTTATTTCTAATATTTTTCAATTTAAAAACAGATATGGTACAGGCCTTTCCCTCGACAACCTAAGGCCAGCTTCCGTCCATTAAGTTGTAGCCGACAGAAGTCAGCATTTGCATATCTTCGGCAACCCCAGGTCATGAAGATTACAAGATCACACTCTACTCTTCTATCATGTCGACCAACACCTGCTTGGCTTTGATATGTACAAGCGTTATTTTATATTTCAGTTTAATAAGATGTTGAGAATGTTATTTGCTATTTCAGTTGAATAAGACGTTGAGAATGCACGAATACTATTTTACATTTCAGTTGAATAAAAGATCATTTTAGATGGAGAATATTATTGATACAAGGTTAAATATTTATTTTTCTTGCGTGATATTTGTCCTTGTAACATATAATAGGAGTATAATTTAATCAAACAAACATCTTTTAGAAACGGATCATGATACCAGTTTTTGTTGGTTATTACAAAAAATCGTAATTACAAGTTTTTTTAATAAGTATTTGCGTCAATTCACTAGCGTTAACCAAAAATTGCGGATAGTATTGTTGGTTGGCTCATATCATTTTGGGCAATTGTATTCATGTGAAGAATTGTTGTAGAACTAGATTTTTAATCCAAAAAAGATTTGCTCAACACAAAATATTTGTTGGGTTTGGGTCGAAGAGATTATATAAAAAAATAAGTCTAATTAAACATCATCTTTTAGGTTATTAAATTATAAACTTTGAGCTAATTAAAATATGGCTCATCCAATTAGTTTAGAGTGTTTATGAATTACTCTGAATCTTGTTAAGAAACTTGTGTAATAATATATGACACTTGAATTTGTGAGAATTGTTCCGAGTTATTGGAAATTTTTTTGGACTCAAGTTGGGCTTGTTGCTGGTGTTGTGGACAAAAACTTTTGCGCTTAGAAAATTGGACAAGCCCATCACGATTGCCTTCCAAATAGGGATGACAATAAACCGTACCTATATCCTAATTTTAGAAATTACATCCATACTTTACTCTCGATCCTAGAAAATTTTTATTATCAGGCTTGTACTCATATTTCCAGAGTCAGCATGGTCTGACCCTTAAACACACTTAGTTTTTAACAAAAAAACCAAGTTTGTACAGAGTGCATTTCTAAACAGAATTTAGATCCGTCGGTTTAGAGAGTAGATTGGATGGGAAGTACATGAGTGATGTCCTAATGGTGGGGACTTGCATGTGGGCTGATTGATGTAATTAAAAAATATCTTACAGATCCAACGGCCAAAATTTAATGAGCTTGCTCATAAGGCCAAACTCGATATTTTACACAATACATAATTAAACTAAACTCGATTAACCTAAATTCTTCCCTCCGCCTCCTCGCATTTCTCAAACTCTAAACCCCTCCAACGGCCAAAATTTAATGAGTTTGCTCACAAGGACAAACTCGATATTTTACACAATACACAATTAACCTAAACTCGATTAAACTAAATTCTTTCCTCCGCCTCCTCGCATTTCCCAAATCCTAAACCCCTTCACCCTTTGGAAAAATGCTACCTAATTAACCAAAATCCATTTAACTTAAATTCTTTCACTATCACCTCCGCGTCCTCGCATTTCCCAAACCCTAAACCACTCCACCCTTTGGAAAGATGCCTCTGAGGTTCGACCCATCGCAAGTAGTGGACGTGTACATCCGCATCATTGGAGGCGAGGTCGGCGCAACCTCCTCTCTGTCATTGAAGATCGGGCCCCTTTGTCTCTCTCCGAAGAAGATTAGAGAGGACATCGCTAAGGAGATGGCTCGGTCAAGCTCAGAATCCAAAATCGATATGCCAAGGTCACGATGGTCTCCTCGACTACAGCGCTCATCATCAAGGAGCTCAAAGAGCCGAAGCACGATCAGAAGAAGAAGAAGAACATCAAGCACAACATCAACATCTCGATTGATGATGTCGTCGAGATTGCCAAGATCATGAGGCCCTGGTTGATGGCGAAGGAACTCAGCGGTACCTTCTGTTGCGGAGAAAGTGGGTACAAGAACGTCAAGACTACCCGAGACAGATCCGGAGTGGTTGTCCCAAGGTCGGCCTAACGGAAAGGGTGAAAAAAGAGCTAGACTACGAGCTACGAGCTAAGGAAACGATAAAGAGTAAATAAGTTTGTTTGTTGTGTTCGTGATGTCCGTTCTCTCGCCTGAGCTCCCTTTATATAGCACGTCTTGACCTAGCTCCATCCTTCCCGTGCAAGAAACGCCGTCCCGAGTGAATATTACGTTTCCAAATTAACCCGGCTTAGAATAGGAAAATATAAACCGTCTTCCTCATATGAACAGATCTCGTCTCCGATTAGGAATATGCCGGTCGTGTCGCCCAAGCAACTGTGCCCCAAAGTCTTATTGGAATCCCGAAAATCCCGGCTCTACTTAGGAAGATATAAGCCGAGCCGACCCGATCCTCTCGAACCTTCTACGCAAAAGCTCATTTTAAGCTTGTCATCGCCTAAACAGCTTACCGTCTTTAAACCCACAACGGGCCCAAGCCTTCCGCCTACATGGACCAAGACAAACTTTCTACCCGGGCCCCCAAAGCGGGATCATCAAATCCATCCGGGCCCCTAAACGGAATCGGACCTTCTGCCCGCGAACACGAAGTAAAAGGCGGGCCTTACCGCCTTCAAAGCGGAAACTCGTAGGCCTACCGCCCGGGCTCCAAAATGGGCCTTACCGCCAGCTCCTCCAAGCGGGCTCATTCCGCTCAGGCCCTAGGCGAAATTCTCCTTCCGCCTTCAACCAAGAGAAAGGCCAAACCGGTCCTACTGCTCATGTTCCAAAGTGGATCCTACCGCCCATGCTTGCACATGAAGGGCGATATACTACCGCCCGTGCTTGCACATGAAGGGTGGTATACTACCGCCCGTGCTTGCACATGAAGGGCGGTATACTACCGCCCGCCCGTGCTTGCACTTGACATTCTTGTTGATGTTCTTGACATGAAGGGCGGTATACTACCGCCCGTGCTTGCACATGAAGGGCGGTATACTACCGCCCACTTTGAAGGGCGGTATACTACCGTCCACCTCAGAGTGCATTGAGCGGTCCAATGGGTCGTTCAAAGACAACGACGAGTCCGGACCTTTCCACGCAAACCCGAAAACAACCATCTTCATCTGAAACCCGGCATATAATTTTTGTATTCCAACAATGCCCCCCGCACATCAATACTTCGAGATAACCAATCGAGAAGTGTTGATGTGTTTTCCTCCAAATTTTCAAGTTTTGGTCAAACTTGAGTCCTTTGAATTTCAAGCTCCCACCTTTGACCTAGTAATAAAGGACCCCAAGCACTTTTGACCAAGCCTCTCCTTCCTTACACACTTTCATCATCCTCTCTTTCAAACTCCTTAATGGAAAATAAATCTTGGCCTCCATCCCCTTCTCTTAACAACTTTAGTTAAGACTTTAATCCCTCCTCCTTATCTCCAAAGTTGCTAAGTTGTGCTTAATCTTCTTCCTCATCTTCAAAGTAAGTCTTCTTTTCTTCCTTCATTATGTTTGTAAAGGAAATACACGAAAGTAGCTCACTTTGGTCAAACTTTTATACGTCGTAGGAAGACCCTTACTTGGGATTGGAGTTGCTTTCCATTTTTTGGGAGGCTTACATCTTCTTGACATCTTTTTGGCTCAACTCCACTTCTCCTTCAAGGTATGTTCCCAAACCTAAACTCTTGCACACCAAGTGTTTGTGAAAATGCCAAACCCAACATTTTAGCACTTTTTGCCTTGGCTCTTGACTTAGGAGAATGTATTATGCAAGCTTTACCTTTCCGCCATCACCATCGGTCCATCACCTACCGCTTGTGCCCGAAATGAGCTCGACTTGTTCCACCTAAGCGGACTCGGACTCGGGCTCGTCCATCATCTTCGTGCTTGGCCCAAAGCGGTAAGCATATACCGTCCGGGCAGTTGGAGGACCAAGGCGGGACGTTTGATCCGCCTAGAACGGTCGGGTGGACAAACAAACCGTCATATTGCTCTTGTGTGATACCGCCATTTGCTCACCTTTGCTTATTTTGTGATGATAGGACGATCATGCCGATACCTCCCGACGTAGCAAAAGAAGAGCAACTCTCCGCCGACATACTCATCACATCGACACTTGGAGAAAGCTACCCGGTCGATGACATTTCCAAAGACAAAGAGAACCGGGTACTTGGACCCATGGTCACTAACGTTGAGTCCTTTGGAACCACCCTTCCGGTCTACTACCGTGACGTGCCTCTCTTTCAAGGTGCTCCCATCAATTTACACTTTTGGAGCAATAGTAGAGGATACCGTGGATGGCCTACACCGTTCGAAGAATTTGAGACTTGGCATGCCGTCTTGAAAAAATTCCACCATCCACTGTGGGACCAAACCGGCATCGCCTCATTCTTGTCCCTTTGCACTCACAAACTCGAGCCATATTGTCCACTACTCGGCCTTACTTCTCTATTGGTGTCCAAGTGCCAACGTATTTCTTTTCCGTTCTGGTAAGCTATGCTCAATATAGACGATTCCTTTACCGTCTACATCAAGCTTTTCACCCGTCTTACTTAATCTTGCAGGAATGAAGACCATCACACTATACGACATGGCCGCCCTCTTCGGTCTTTACCCCGATGGTGAACCAATCCTTCCATCCACCCCAGTGACCGATATAAATGCCCGGATCCGGCACGATGCCAAGAGGCCAACAGCGAATGGCTTTCCAGCCTATGTCGATGCTTACCGACTAGACGATAAAGACCCTCGAAAAGAACTCAATCCCGGTACTGTTCCCGGAGAGAGTGATTCTAACTATATGCCCGGCGATGAGTTTCGCCGTAAGGACGAACATACGGCCTTCCTTCTTCTTTGGATTGCTCGTTACATCACCTGCCCATCCTCCAAACGTGTATCGAATGAATTCTTCAACTTAGCCGCTGCACTCGCTGAAGGACGGAAGATGGCGATGGGAAAATTCGTCCTCTCCCACCTCTATGATCAGATGGCAGTATACGTGAACACCTACCGATTGAAGAAGACCTTTACCGCCAATGGTCCCTTATTGATAGCTGCCATGTGGTGCTTGGCTTACTTCCCCGAACTGACGACCTCACTACCAACATACGATGGGTCATTATCCAGCTATAGCCACCACCTTCTTCGGGCTCGGGTAAGGAAACCTACAAAAGATCTTCGTCCTTACTTTTGGGTCTTCAACAAGGACCACGGTGGCAATCAATCTTCCCCACTTCTTCACAAAGCATATCGTCCTAGCTTCCTCAAGTTTTCTGACGTGACCCAAAGTGCTGATGCCTGGAAGAATATACTCACAGCCCGAGATCTTATTAGTGGAGGCTCTACCGGAAGAATGGTTGTAGAACCATATAATCCTCACTTCGCCGCTGAGCAACTCAGCCTTGTCCAAGGAGTACCATTCCCGACCACCTACCTTTTCCATGGACAACGAGCCGACCGAGGTTCATACCAGTGGGAGAAGGTGGAGCTCTCCCTCGAGGTCAGCAGCTACCTTTTACAGCGAAGTACGATAAGCAACTTCAACTTCTCTCCCGGTCGTACTCCCGCCTTTGCGACTTGGTGGGCTACACTCACGTGTTGGGAGGCTAACGACAAGCAGCTAGCCGAGACCTTTACTCTCGTTAAAGCAACATCCCCCACGGCAGGCCCTATCTCGAAGTCGGGAAAAACCCCTCCGAAGAAGAAGCAAAAGGTCGATCATTCAGCCAGAAGCGACCGGGCGGGTGCTTTGACATATCCTTCCAAAGTTGACGACTCCGGCCTACCAGAAGATGGTAAGTCTCCTGACTCTTACATCCGCCACGTTCCTTACTTGGCAATTTCAAACATTCTTTTCTTGTTAAATAGGTGACGTCCTTCGAGCTTCCTCTCCTCTGGCCAGACTTGTGGGATACCCTTCTTCTTCATCCGAAAAGGTAAAGATTAACTTCAGGAACTCACTCGGTATGAATCAAACGTTCGTAAAGTATGTTCTCACCATTTCAGGATTCGTCACCTGAGGCATCTCCCGCACGAATCTACCCTACTACGGGCCCTGAGTCCACCCGTGCCATCTCTTCTTTAAGGCTCAGAAGAAATCCTCCGCGTCAGGGTCGCCCTACTAGCATTATGGATTCCGCACCCTTAGACGATGAAGCCGAGTTCCAAGTAATGCTCGATCCTATTTACTCACCTGGTTATACTCCTTCGCCTCCAGCAGTACGTCCTTCAACCGGCGGCACCACTTACACCGAGATAACCGAGATCGAGCAGGCGCCGGGCCTGATACGTCTCGCTCCCCAGGATGATCCTTATCCCATAGGTGAGACCATGCACGCCTCTACATCTATGACCATTACGCATCATCAGACCACCTCGGATGTCGTACATCCTCTGACGCCTTTAACCGTCGCACCGCTTCCTGCGGCTGGACCACCAACACCTACCGTTGTTCCACCTCTGCCTACATCTCTGATCGACGCCTCCGAACTCATAAGTGTTTTTTTTCCAACTTTGTTTTTCCATACAATTCATCGCTCCTTAGGCCATATACGACACTTCATGCTAGGCTTTCTACGAGAGCATTGGATTCACTATAGACGAGTTGACCGATCCTCTGGTCATCCCCGCTTTGTTGCCTGAAGTCCCGATACTCGCTCATGCTGACACTGAAAAGGACAAGCGAAAAGCCAACTTGATCCGTTACCTTCGCGACCTCAAAAACCAGACAATAAGCACTATGCTCCCAAAGCCTCCAGCCTATGCATATGATGCTCTTAAGTACTTGACGAACCATGGGCCATCCTCTGGGACTCAGCTTGCTCCCATCCGTAAGCTACATGCCGACTTTGCACATACGATCCATTGGTAAACTCCCTCGTACTCGTTCTTCTCTAACCGCCTTGACTGAACCTTGTCCACTTCTAACACTTGTTTCCTTCAGGTATCAAAGGGGCCAAAGGTACGTTGACTCCATTTATTGTATGGAGCAAAACGCAGAAACCCACATTAAAACCTTCACGGAGACTCAGAACAAAATGGCATCAAGGGTCACCGAGTTCAAACTGGTCAAGGCTGAAGAACTTGAAGCCGCGCAAACGGCCGCCACCCATGGTGAGACGACAAATCGAATTCGAGCTGAGATCGCTCGCCTTCAGGAGAGCTTGATCCAAGCCGATTCCGAGCACCAAAAATCACGAGACGAACTTGCCCGTGTGAAAGAGAAGAGAATAGCCTGCCATCAAGCCAACATGGAATACGGGATGACCATCTTCAAAAGTGCCAAAGATGAGTCCGAACTTGCCGACGCGCTATTAGGGCATGAGAGAAATGCCTATGCCAATGACCGAAGTTTTATCGATGCCGCCCGAGAACTAGTAGACGAGACGATCTCCTACCTTTCTGAATCTGATGTCGGTGCCACCCCGCCGGAGGATGACCGATGAGCATGAGCTCAACTTCCTAAAGCTCTCCGATCCCGCTGGCTTGACTAGCTTTTTGTGTTAGGGATCTTTTGGACTGTCGTATTTATTATTTACCCAACTTTGATGTATGTACGCTCGGTCTTATCGAGACCGTATGCTAGACTTGAGCACGACACATGATTTTGATGGCCCTTGAAGAGGCTGATGAAGTAACTTGACCTTGGTTGACCTTTTACATTGACTATTAGCCAACTAGATACATTGTCAAGCTACACGTATGACTGGTTCCATCAAAAACTGAAAAGACTATCGTCATAGTCTATACCGACTAAGTACGATTCTACTACAAATCCATCACCGGCTAGGTTACATCTCTCGATTGTAAGTTCGTGCGTAATCTTCAAATAGACGATCATCCACCCCCTCCCACATGCTAGGCCGGTACCTCTTCAGGTAAAGTTCATTTATCGGACGGTCATGAACTTCACCGTTGACGCCAGCAAGTCGATAGGACCCATTCCATAGCACATCGTGCACCTCGAACGGTCCTTTCCAGTTTGGCGACCACTTACCAAGCTCGGGGTCTTTGCGCCCCAGTGGGAGAATAACCTTCCACACCAGATCCCCCCTCTCGAAATGCTTTTCTCGGACCCGCTTGTTGTAGGCTTTCTCTACAATCTTCTTCTGCTGGACGATCGCGTCCAATGCCCTTAGCCTTTCTTCTGGAAGATCTTCAAGCTCGGCCAACATGGCCGAGTCATAATCAAGTCGGGAGAGGTTTGCCTGCTCGGCCCTCCTCAAGGATCGGACCGTCATTTCCAATGGTATCATAGCATCGTGTCCATAAGTAAGAGCAAACGATGTTGTTCCAGTGGCACCCTTCTTTATAGTGCGGAATGCCCACAACGCCTCTGATAGAGCAAGATGCCATATTCTGGGTCGCTCTCTCACCATCTTCTCTACGCATGCTTTCAATACCTTATTGGTAGCTTCCGCTTGACCGTTGCCTTGAGCATAATAAGGTGTCGAGTGGGTGATTCGGAAGCCCATATCTCTAGCAAACTTTTAGATCTCATCTCCGGTGAACATAGTAGCTTGGTCGGTCGTGATCGTTTTTGGTAACCCGAACCTATGGATGATGTGTTCTTTAAAGAACTGGATCACCATCTCTTGATTCACAACCTTCATTGGGACTGCCTCCACCCACTTTGTAAAATAGTCAGTGGATGCTATGATGAAGGCGTGACCCTTGGTAGAAGCGGGATGGATCTTCCCGATAACATCAACTGCCCAGCCCCGAAATGGCCAAGGCTTTACTACGGGATGAAAAGTGTTAGCCGGCGAGTGTTGAACTTGTCCATGTCTTTGGCATTCTAGACAACCTTTCGCATAATTGATGCAGTCATTTGCCATACCCGGCCAAAAGTAGCCGTGACGATGCATCAACCATCTCATCTTGATGCCTGATTGGTGTGCTCCACATATGCCTTCATGGACCTCTGTCATGGCTAGCATAGCTTCTTGTGGACTTGGGCAAACCAGAAGTAACCCGTCGATGGTCCTTCGATAGAGGGTATCATTGATGAGCTCGAAACGAAGAGCCCTTATCTTCAAAGCCTTGTCGGAGGAAGAGCTTGGGTCCTTGAGGTAGTCAATGTATTCCTGTCGCCAGTCTCGGTCGAGTTGTAACAAAGCAATCTCGACTGTCGGGTTAAGCTCCTCTAATGCCGAGTTTGACCTGACCTTCACCGGTACGGAGTTGAATTTGGTGAATGCACGAAAACCGGACCCGGTCTGTGCTAACTTGTTGGCCTCCATGTTCTTGGTGCGATCCACGAATCCAATGATCGCATCTTTGAAACTCCGTAGTAACGACCGGGCTGGGTCACAATAGGCCTGGAAGCCTTCTCGCTCGCACTTAAATTCGCCCGCCACTTGTTTGACCACCAACATTGAATCACCAAGCATCTGGACGGTTTCGGCCCCCAGGTCCTTCAAAATATATAACCCCAGCATCAAAGCCTCGTACTCGGCTCGATTGTTGGTGCAAGGAAAATTAAGTAGAAATGATGCCTTTGTTTTGATACTAGCCGGAGACTTGATCACGATCCCAGCCCCGGCACATTTATTGGTACGGGAGCCGTCAATCCAGAGTGTCCATGGTTTCTTTGCCACTAACCCGAAGTCCACCAAAGTACCAGCAGACATGTCAACACATGGGTGGTCGGCCAAGAAGTCAGCCAACGCTTGTCCCTTCACCGCTCGCTAAGGCACGAACGTTAAGTTGAATTCTACTAAGGCTAATGCCCACTTGCCAAGTCTTCCTCTCATGATGGGTCCAGCGAGTAAGTGCTTGATGACGTCGGTCTGGGCTACTACCTTCACCTCCGTGGGTAAGAGGTAGTACCTCAACTTCCTACAAGCAAAGAAGAGACAAAGGCATAACTTTTTAATGGATGAATATCGTGTTTCCGTTCCTAAAAGAGATCGGCTCAAGTAGTAGACAGCTTGCTCCTTCCCGTCGTTATTCTCCTGAGCAAGTAGACACCTGATTGAATCTCGAGCGGCCGATATGTACAGCAACAATAGTCTGTTCGGGGTCGGCGGAGTGACTACGGGGGGTGAGGATAAATACTCTTTGAGCTCGTCGAAGGCTTGCTGGTGCTTGTCTTCCCATTGGAATTCTCCTCCCTTTAACTTGAGCAAGTTGGAAAACGACCGTGTCCGGCCCGCCGTGTTGGATATGAACCGACGTAAGAAATTTACCTGGCCGAGGAAATGTTGCAACTCCTTCTTATTTCGAGGAGGTTGGGCTTGTTGAATCGCCTTGATCTTGCTTTCATCGATCTCGATGCCTCGCTTATGGACAAGAAATCCCAAGAAGTTCCCTGCGGACACCCCGAACGCACACTTTAACGGGTTCATCTTCAGCTGGTGTTCCCGCATCCTCTCAAACGATGCTCATAAGTGCTTCAAGTGTTGGGCGTGATCATGGGACTTGACCACCACATCGTCAATGTATACTTCCATAAATTTGCCGATGAAATTCGGAAAGATCAGGTGCATCCCCTTTTGGTATGTAGCTCCGGCGTTCTTGAGTCCAAAAGGCATAACTACCCATTCAAAAATCCCGATAGACCCTGGACATCTGAACGCCATCTTATGAACGTCCTCCTTAGTAAGATAAATTTGATTGTAACCCGAATGACCGTCCATGAAGCTCAGTACTTCATGCCCGGCTGCCGTGTCAACCAACATATTGGCGATGGGCATTTGATATTCATCTTTTGGAGTAGCAGAGTTTAAATCTCTAAAGTCAATGCAAACCCAAAATTTTCCATTCTTCTTGACAACGGGTACAATATTGGATAGCCACTCCACATAATCGGCTTTTCGTATGAAGCCGGCTTCTAAGAGTCTATCTATCTCTAGCTTGACTTTCTCTACTACTTCTGGCATCATCCTCCTCATCGGCTGTTGATAAGGCCGAAAACCCGGCTTTATAGGGAGTCGATGTTCTACGAAGGATCTATCCAGGCCTGGCATCTCGTCATAATCCCAAGCAAAACATTCTTGGTACTCTGTCAGTAGCTCGACCAGGTCCTTCTCGAAGTCTTCAGGAAGCCGCTCACTGATGAACACAGGCCGGCCTCCTTTTTCTGATTGGAGAATTATTTCCTTTAGGGGATCCTTCACCTCTGCCTTGGCATCATCGAGCTTGCTTGGTGCCGGGTAAAGATCGCTCATCCTTAATAGCTCCAGTGGGTCTTGGCCGTCATCCTCGAAGACGTACTCGGCCGCTTCATATTGTGACAAGGCGTAGACCTCCATCCGCCTTGCCATCTCCTCAACAGTTGGATTACTCCCGAAAGGCAAGCCTAAGCGGTTGCCCCCCGAGTGCAGCTGTAACTGGTCGTTGGGTAGAAGAGACCTCCCTTTCGACCGAGCATGCGATCCCGGCAATGCGGCCATCTTCGTTGCTCCATGCCATTGATGTTGGTATCACAGAGCCATCATAAAAGGCCGCTTCCACATTATTGGTATTCAACGCGAAGGGATTGGTGTCGGCAGCCACCAACTCTACCTTGCCGTCCGGCTTCCATTGGATGAGGAACTGATGAAGGGACGACGGGATGACTTCAGCCGAGTGAATCTAATCTCGCCCCAACAAGCAGTTTTAGGAAGTCTTCGCGTCTACGACAAATTCGGCTGTGAGCATTCCGAGTGGACGTGTACCCTTTCCCGTGAAGTCCATCATGACCATGTCAGTCGGAATCAACCGCTCCTTCTCCTTGTTCAGCCTCCGGAGTAATGACTGGGGAATGATATTGACGGTAGCCCCATTGTCCACCAGAATCCTTCCAACTGGCTTCCCGAAGATATAAGCCGTGATGTACAACGGCTTGAGGTGCCTACACATGTTGGTGGTGGGTTTTGCAATAATGATGCTATTGCTGAAGTCTTCAATTATGGGCACCGCCATAGACTTTTCTCCGATCTCATACTTTCCGAGATCTCCTTCAATCACATCCCCTTCCAGGTAACTGGGTTGATTCTCCTTTGGTCCGAACATGGCCGGGAGGGTGAAGACCATATTGACTTGTAAGTCTTGGTTATTTTCATTAAGGTCATCCTTATTCGCGCTATCCTCCAGCTCTACCTTCTCGCCCATCTCATCTTCACGAACAAAATGCCTCATCTGCCATGCCAGGTACTCTCTCTCGTTACTAGGACTTGGTGGTTCATCGTCCTCGCCGTCCAGCACGAGACCATCACCATCCCCAATAAGTTTATCTAAATCTAGTAACTCTTCTTCGTGATGGTCGGGGAGACCGTGTAGTCTCAACTTCTCATAATTCTTGATCATAACGCAGGCTGGGTGTACGGCCTTTTTCTCTTTGAGAGGGTTGCTAACCTCCTTGTCCTCGCTAGTGCTATCATCCCGACCTGACCCCTCATTCTGACTCGAGATGTCGTTGAGACTCAACTTCTCGAAGGATCCAAACCTTGCCACCCCCGCATCTAGATCGACCATGACTTCCTCGTGTGGAGTGGTTCGCCCTTTTTGTGGGGAGTTATCTTTGGGGCGGACCTTACATTCCATCTTCGATACCCATACCTTATTCAGCTCTCGTTCTCCCCCGAAGTCGATGTGCCTCTTTTCCTTGATGAGTGTTGCCGACATCCTCGATCCACTAAATTCCTTCATTGGAGCTTTCCCCTTGTCGGATCTTTGTGTTGATGACTTCGTTTCATCACCAAAGTCTTTCATGGGCGTCTGGTCCTTGCCATCGACCTCTCTCATCGGTGCTTTTCCTTTGTCGGGCCTTGGGGCATCGATCTCCATAGACCGGCTTTGTCTGGAAGCCGCACGGCGTGAAACTTCGGGAAGGGCTAGGAGAGCTTCTTGCTCTTTGAGTCAAGCCTTGCGCTCGGCTAACATTTTTTCCAGATCTCGAGTAACTTGCTTCTCGACTTGAATCCTCCTTTCCAGGCTACGCCTTTGAATATGAGTAAGGGGTTCAGGTGTAAGTGGTCTCGGTGCACGCCTCTTCTCTCCTAATCGGTGGAATACACCTCCCTGATGCTCAGTGCTGTCTCGAAGATCTATTTTGATGTGAGGGTGACGAAGCTGTCCACCTTGCATGTTCTCGCCTCTTGGATGTTCTCGCCTCTCGGGACTCTCCTCTGGGCCTCTTGGAAGTTCTTTCCCTTCGAGTGTCTCCTTGAGCTCCTGCAGCAGTTGTTGTGCCCTAAGTTGTCTCGTGGACTCACTCGGCTGCTCTCGCCTTTCGTGTTTAGGCGATCCTTGCTGTCCGTGTTTGCCGGATCCATCCCTCTAGTCCCGGTGGTATTCTCGTCGTTCATTTCTCCCGAGTCTATCCCTCAGATCTCGAGAAGGTTCTTGGCGTCCATGCCCCCCATGTTTCTCTCTCAGGTCTCGGGCAGGTTGACGTTCATGCCCCCCGAGTTTCTCCCTCAGATCACGAGAAGGTTCTCGGCATCCATGTCCTCCGAGTATCTCTCTCAGGTCTCGGGAAGGTTTTTGGCGTCCATGTCCGAGCTTCTCTCTTAGGTCGTTGAGGGGTGACCGTCAGGCATGCTTGGGATCTTCCTCCTCATTCTGGTCCCTTGCCATACTCACCATATTGATGGGTACGGTGAAGGGTGCCGAGGGTTGTTCTTTGGGGAACCTCAAACGCCCGTCCTTGATTGCTTGTTGCACTTGGTTGCGAAACACCACACAATTGGCCGTATTGTGTGACTTACTCGTATGCCACTCGCAGTACTTCATCCCCTTCAGCTCCTTCTCTTCGGGTATCTTGTGTCCGGGTGGTAACACGATCTGGCCGTTCTTGAGGAGATTATCGAAAATCTCATCGGCCTTTGTGACATCGAACGAGTACTCTCGGCCGACCTTGTTGAAGCCCTTGCTCTGTTGAGGCGAGTTCCCAGGACGGGTGAACTCTTTGGGGACCGTCATCGTCTTGTGGACCAAGCTTTTGCACTCGTATGGCTTGCCCTTCTTGAACTCGGCCACCATCTCCTCCATTGTCTGTCCTTCTTCGAGACCCCATTCATCATTAAATTGGTCAATCTCAAGCGTAGGGTCATAGCGATGATAGGTACCTTTTGAAGAAGAAGTCCTTCTGTCCTTTTCGTAGATCAGCTGTTGTGCCATGGCAGCCTTTTGCGCCAACTCGGATAGGTCTCGGAACCTCCCGACTCCGAGCTTCTTCCGAAGGCGAAAGGTAAGCCCTTGCATGGCCAAAGCTGCTAAGTCAGACTCTGATAAGTTGGTCGGGCACCTGTTCTTTGCCTTCCGAAAGCGAATTATGAACTTTTCCACAGATTCACCTTCGAGCTGTTGCATATGAGTGAAGTCTGATATGGTTATGGTCGGCTCTGCCCTGTAGAATTGGTCGTGAAACTTCTGTTCCATGTCAGGCCAATCTCGCACCGATCCCGGCGGTAGGCTAATATACCAAGCGAAGGCTGTCTTGGTCAGAGTCATAGGGAACTGGCGTAGAAGCCATGTTCTATGGATCGAGGTTTCTCCGCATTGAATGACGAAGCGAGCAACGTGCTCTACCGTCGACTGGCTCTCTTCGCCCGAAAACTTGGTGAACTCCGGGACTCGATATCCCTGTGGGTAGTGGACTCGATCAACATCCGTCGGGTAAGGCTTAACGAACCTTGGACGCGGGATATTCCTTGGTTCGAACCCCAGGTTCCTAAGCATCTCGGCCAATCCCTCCCTCTGGTAGACCTCTTGGTTGAGGTTAGGTATCGGCCGCCCCTCTAAAGGTGGTCGCTGGTTCAGCTCCTCTTCTTCAGGTCTAGGTTGTCGCTGGCCTGGCCTTGCTTGATTTCCATCATATATCAGCTACCGAATGACGGGGTTGTGGACGTCCTCCTCGTCCAACTCGGTTTGCCTTGGTCGAGGGGTCATAGTGATTGGGGCGAAGTTTGGAATCATTGGCTCGTACAGGGCGTTTGTCCGGATGCTCCCCCTCTCGAAGGAACCTTGATCAGCCTCAACCCTGGGAGGACATGACCTCTCCTGAGCGCCGAGTGGTTGGGTGTACCCCATTCCTGAATCATCCATCCCTTGGGTCCCCTTGCTTGAGGATGCTTGGAATGGCACGTACATGGGCGTCCCTGCTGGTGGCTTCCGGCTGAGCACATAAGGTGTTTCCGGCGCTTTGTCGAACGACATGGTGCCAACCTTGGAGTGATCGAACGGTGCGGAGACACCCTTTCCCTTGCTTTGAGCCTCCAATGCCTTGGCAGTTTTGTTCACTATAGCAGGCCTCACGATCTGGGTGAAGTAGTCCACGGTGTGCTGGTTGCTTTCCATAGCCGCTCTCTGGATTGATTCGTCCGCGTGTTTACGGACTTCTTGGATCTGACTGGAGATCTGATTAGAGAACCGCTTGTAGGACTCCTCGGTTTGTCGGGTCATCCCTGAGATCTCCTCCGAACGCTTGATGACCTGTTCGAGGTCCTGTTGTAGTCCTTCGTTCCTCTCCTCTATGATATCAAGCTTCTCAACCACAGAGGTGATTTGGTCGGCTAGCCTCATGAGTAAAGCCAAGTCGGTAGTATTCGATTCCTTGAAGGGAATCGGGTTGGTATTGCTCCTCCCGATCCCCGTCTGGACAACAGGGAGAGCCGGCTCCTTGTTGCGAGCCGAGTTGGTAAAGTTCTTCCTGGCATTTTGCTGAGAAGATATGGGTGGTGCCGTCTCCTTGCCGGAAACCGCGTCGGATGAACTCCTCCCAACGAGTTGCTGGGAAGAGGGTGCCGCCTCCTTGGGGTTGGAATTGGCTTGAGCAGCATGGTTCTTGGTCATCTTGATCGAACGAAGCTAGACCGCCTTCTCAGACGCCCTCCTTAGTCCCACCGAGCGTGCCAAAAATATGTTGCAGAAAAAGTGGGTACAAGAACGTCAAGACTACCCGAGACAGATCCGGAGTGGTCGTCCCAAGGTCGGCCTAACGGAAAGGGTGAAAAAAGAGCTAGACTACGAGCTACGAGCTAAGGAAATGATAAAGAGTAAATAAGTTTGTTTGTTGTGTTCGTGATGTCCGTTCTCTCGCCCGAGCTCCCTTTATATAGCACGTCTTGACCTAGCTCCATCCTTCCCGTGCAAGAAACGCCGTCCCGAGTGAATATTTCATTTCCAAATTAACCCGGCTTAGAATAGGAAAATATAAATCGTCTTCCTCATATGAAAAGATCTCGTCTCCGATTAGGAATATGCCAGTCGTGTCGCCCAAGCAATTGTGCCCCAAAGTCTTATTGGAATCCCAGAAATCCCGGCTCTACTTAGGAAGATATAAGCCGAGCCGACCCGATCCTCTCAAACCTTCTACGCAAAAGCTCATTTTAAGCTTGTCATCGCCTAAACAGCTTACCGTCTTTAAACCCACAACGGGCCCAAGCCTTCCGCCTACATGGACCAAGACAAACTTTCTACCCGGGCCCCCAAAGCGGGATCGTCAAATCCATCCGGGCCCCTAAACAGAATCGGACCTTCCGCCCGCGAACACGAAGTAAAAGGCGAGCCTTACCGCCTTCAAAGCGGAAACTCGTAGGCCTACCGCCCGGGCTCCAAAATGGGCCTTACCGCCAGCTCCTCCAAGCGGGCTCATTCCGCTCATGCCCTAGGCGGAATTCTCCTTCGACCTTCAACCAAGAGAAAGGCCGAACCGGTCCTACTGCTCATGTTCCAAAGCGAATCCTACCGCCCATGCTTGCACATGAAGGGCGGTATACTACCGCCCGTGCTTGCACATGAAGGGCGGTATACTACCGCCCGTGCTTGCACATGAAGGGCGCTATACTACCGCCCGCCCATGCTTGCACTTGACGTTCTTGTTGACGTTCTTGTTGATGTTCTTGTTGATGTTCTTGTCATGAAGGGCAGTATACTACCGCCCGTGCTTGCACATGAAGGGCGGTATACTACCGCCCGCCTTTAAGGGCGGTATACTACCGTCCACCTTAGAGTGCATTGAGCGGTCCAATGGGTCGTTCAAAGACAACGACGAGTCCGGACCTTTCCACGCAAACCCGGAAACAACCATCTTCGTCTGAAACCCGGCATATAATTTTTGTATTCCAATACCTTCAAAGAGATCCTTGGGACTTGCGTGTCAGTGGGATGTATCGTTGATGGGAAGCATCCTAAGGATTTGCGGGAAGAGATCACCAACGGCATGATTGGAGCGTGATTGTTGAACACTACGTAAATGATATTTTTGATTTTGTGCCTTGGAGCGTGATTATTGTATACTATGAAATCGCAATGTTGCGCGCCATTGAATCTTTGAGTAGGAAGTTAAATTGATGTTTTGTTACCATTATCATTCTCGTTGTATACTAATATCATCTGCAATGTATACCACTATTATTTATATTGAGAACAAATGTCAAATTGAATGTATACCATTTTCATTCATATTAAGCACCACTGTTAGACCATTATCATTTTTGTTGTATATTCTCTTGCCTTTTCTTGCCTTTTCATGACTTTTCTTGTCTTTTCATGCCTTTTCATGCCTTTTCATTGTTAGTCGCCGGGCAGTTATTTAGGTTAATTAGCTTAGGTTCTACCCACGATCTTGCCTTCATTAGGTTTCCTTTTCTTTTATTGATATGCTAATTCCATTTCTCTGACCTTTTCATTGAGCGTGAATTTTTAATTAATTAGAAGATTCTAATGGAACTTGAAGGATGGTGATTGCATCAGATTGGTATAAATTTGCGTTTGTATTTGTGATCTTCTGTCTTTTTTTTTTTGGGGATAAGTTGATATACCTATTTGAACTTGTTGGTGTGTTCCTCGATAGATTTAAAGAAACAGAAATATCTGTTTGTAGTTTACGACTACTTGTATAGAAAAATATGTGACGAGACTAAATAGAAAAATATATCATGCCAAAGGAAACACAATTATTAATTAGGTACTCTGAGGTAAGGATGAGCATTCGAATTATTCAAATTCGAATTTGTCATCATCCGAAATATCCGAATTGAAATATCTAAATCCGAATCCAAATTCAAATAGTAAATTATCCGAAATCTAAAATTTTTTCGAATACGGATAATCCGAATTTAAAAACAAAACTCCACAAAAACTTCAAACATAAACTTTGATGGTCTAATTTTTCACTAATAAGCCCACAAATCCCAGCCCAAGCCCATATAGAACAGGTCTAATTTAATTTGGACATATATTTCGGATATTCGGATAATCCGAACTTACAATTTTGTTGTCCGAATCTGAATTAAATTTTTTGGTTAATCCAAAATCTGAATCCGAATATAAATTATCCAAATCTGAATCCGAAATTTTTTTCGGATATCGGATACCGGATAATTTGCTCATTGAGTATGGTAACAACTTAGGAGAACAATTGTGATTTCTGAAAAATCAACCCATGAAAATTGGTGTGACAAGATTTGGGCTATGATTTGATCAAGTTTTTGTTTTGTTCGAACCCAACCTAATATAGTTTAAGACAAACTAGAGTATACTTAGACCTGACCACGGTTCGAATTTGGACGAATTCGAATTGAATTTATTCGAATTTGAATCGAATTTATTCGAATTCGAATTCATCAAAACATTAAACCATATTCAATTCTTCACAAGACGAATCTAATACGAATTATGAATTTCTGAATTTGAATCGAATTATAATCAAATTCAAATCGAATTATAATCGAATTATAACCGAATTATAATTGAATTATAACCAAAATTTTTCCTCTCAAATCCCCCCATTTTATTTGAATTTTTTTAACATATATTATTATTATATGTACATGAATTTGAATCGAATTTAACACGAATTTAACTCGAATCAAATTTGAATTAAATTCGCCGGTTTTGCTAATTATAAATATCTTGAACCGTATTCAATTCATTTTATGACGAATTCGAATTGAATTTTTAACGAATCAAATTATTGACGAATCGAATCGAATCAGATCACGAATCAGATACAATTCATGGCCAGGTCTAAGTATACTTGCCACGGGCAACCTCGAAATGTACATGTAATCTTTAAATTATTTTTGTTTACTCTGTGGATAAGTAATCGAGTTTTACATTGTCGTCTGCAACAGGTCCCCTCATGGAAGCACCACGACCGAAGAGAAGATCAGATGGTCCCTGGGGAAGCTAACTGTAACAGATGAAACGATCCATAGGAACAAGCTGGTCACTGATCACATGGGAAGGCATATTGGACACAAGCAACAAGTTGTTAAGAAAAGAACCGAGGTTGTCAAGTACGAGTCCGGGGAGAAGGAGAAAAGCCACCATCACCAGCACCAGCACCCTCGCGAGGTTGTCGAGTATGCGTCCAGGGAGAAGCATAAGAGCCATGACTACCACCGTCACCAAACTCGCGAGGTTGTCAAGTACGAGTTTAGGGAGAAGGGCAAGAGCCATCAGCAACAACAACATCACCAGGCTCACGATGTTGTCGAATATGAATCTAGAGAGAAGTACAAGAGTCGGGGCTACCAACATCACCATCACCAGTCTCGCGAGCTTCTGAAGTATGAGTCGAGGGAGAAGCAGAACAATCACCATCACCAGTCTCGCGAGCTTCTGACCAACACCAGTCTCGCGAGGTTGTCACCGGGTATGAGTCCACGTTGAAGTACCATCCAAGTAACTATCTATATCTACAAAGACACCTAAGCAAAGGATTTTGGCCACTTGAACTCTTTTTCTTTGATTCAAGAGCTTAAATACTCTTTTGTATGGTAGAATTAATTGTTGATTTTGGTATTCGATAATAATAATTTTAGTTAGAGAAAAAATTCTGCCTTAGTTGAGATCATCTGATCATAGGTAGTTCTCGCATTAACATTAATTATATTTCTTTGATGCACGCACGTTTGTTCTCAGTATTTTACCACTTGTACTAATGAAACTTAAAGAGAGTTTTCCATTTTCATGTCAGGTGTATCAATTCCAATTCCTTGGTGGTAATGGAACATGTCTGCTCTCAACATCCATGTCTCCAAGTTACCGTGTGGTTATCTGCTATTTGTAGTAAAAAAGAAATCTTGTCTTATGTTATTTATTGTTTGTATTTTGCTATGTTTTTGTTTGATGTTGATGTAAAACTCGCTGGGAATTCCACACGAACGGACCGCTGCTACTTGATGGATGAGAAAGACTCCAACTCCAACTACGCAATGCACGAACCTTGGTGATGTCTCACCGCAACCCGAACAATGGAAGTCAAGAACCCAAGTCCTTAAGTCGAATCACGCCACAAACAGAGGTGGATAATCTGTTTGATAAGTGAAATACGTTGCCCTAGCTAAGCGACGCACTAGCCTAACCAAGAACACACAATGAGTATCAAAACTCACAAACTAGCAATAGCTAAGTATATTCTGAATGAATAAAAGATTGTCCACGTTTTTATTGCTAGGAGTCCCTTTATATAGGCCCCAAAAGTCTCAAACATTCCTAAACAAAAACTAACTCCAAATAAGGAGTTCAAAGCTGCCCAAAACTCACCTTCCTAAATAAAAGGGATTCTGGCCTAATCATTCACTAAGTAGGAAAAACAAACTAAACTAAGATAGATACTAGAATATCTAGTAAATATCACGTCCTAAAACATAGGAAAAGAAGTTCCTAAAATTTAGGGATGCATGTCCAAGATAAGCTGAAATTCTGTTTGCATGCATCCAAAAGAATCTTGCGCATGCTAGGCTTCTAAAATAGCACCAATAACGTGTATGGGCTTAACATGGCCTTCTAGGTCGTCCTTGGGCTTGCTTGATTCAACTTGAGTCCGAATGCCTTCAATAAATCCATTCAGTTCAGCTTGAAGCTTCTTGGCCCGTGCTCTTGTAATCGGCCCAATTGGAACACGCAATGCTCCATGCTCGTTGTTGGATGGTCTCACATCATTCCCCCTCTCTTGAAAAGGATTTGCCCTCAAATCTTCACCTGCATCAAAAGGGCTTAAGTCAGCAACATTAAATGTAGCACTTACATTATACTCACCAGGTAGATCAAGCTTGTAGGCATTGTCATTAATGTGCTCTAAAACTTGGAATGGACCATCTCCACGAGGTAGTAACTTGGAGCGACGTTGAACGGGAAAACGCTCCTTTCGCATATGCAACCAAACCCATTCACCAGGCTCAAAGACAACTTTGTGCCGTCCTTTGTTGGCTTGCCTTGCATAGTGCTCCATTCTCTTCTCAATATTCAGCCTTGCCTTTTCATGTAATTGCTTGACAAATTCTGCCTTCTTCTTGCCATCTAAATTAACATGCTCACTCAAAGGTAAAGGTGACAAATCCAATGGAGTCAAAGGATTAAATCCATAAACAAGTTCAAATGGTGAGAATTGAGTAGCAGAATGAACTGATCGATTGTAAGCAAATTCAACATGTGGCAAACATTCCTCCCAATTCTTAATGTTATGCTTAATAAGTGCTCTTAAGAGTGTAGATAGAGTTCTATTCACAACTTCAGTTTGACCATCAGTTTGTGGATGACAAGTAGTAGAGAATAACAACTTAGTACCTAACTTGCACCACAAGGTCTTCCAAAAATAGCTCAAGAATTTAGCATCTCTATCAGAAATAATTGTCCTAGGCATGCCATGCAATCTAACAATTTCTCTAAAGAACAAATCAGCAACATTAGAAGCATCATCAGTTTTATGACATGGAATAAAATGTGCCATCTTAGAAAATCTATCCACTACCACAAAGATAGAATCTCGTCCACGCTTAGTCCTAGGAAGTCCTAACACAAAGTCCATAGAAATATCAATCCAAGGCTCACTAGGTATAGGTAGTGGAGTATACAAACCATGGGGTTTTACCTT
This sequence comes from Hypericum androsaemum, assembly GCA_963995505.1. Taxonomy (NCBI): domain Eukaryota; kingdom Viridiplantae; phylum Streptophyta; class Magnoliopsida; order Malpighiales; family Hypericaceae; genus Hypericum; species Hypericum androsaemum. Next base: position 2,780,816 of record OZ023189.1, on the reverse strand, counting down.
TGACTTGGCTTGCTTCTCAAGTTCTTTCGTCTCCTCCGGATTGCTTCTATAAGCTGGTCGGTTTGGAATTGATGCTCCCGGAACGAAGTCAATCTGATGTTCAATTCCCCTTATTGGTGGCAAACCTGGTGGTAGCTCATTGGGGAATACATCCTCAAAATCCTGTAAAAGAGATTTAACCATGCTTGGCAAATGTGGCTCAAGCTCGTTAGCAACCAAAAGTGTCTCCCTATACCGAAGTAAAATCATAGACTGTTTTTCAAAACAAGCTTGCTTAATCTCACTTGCTCTCACATAGTAGTTTCTTTTCCATCCCTCGGATTTTCTCTCAATGGCCGACTTTATTTCTGTTTTTCCGGCTTCTTTTGTTCTCTCAAGTATTTCCTCTCTTTTGGCCATTTTTTCTTTCTGTTTTTCGGCTTCTTCTCTCCTCTCAATCTTTTTCTTTTGATCACTCCTTTTCTTTTCATCACATTCAATTTGCAACTTCCTTTGATCCTCACAGACTTGTGATGGTGCCAAGGGTGCTAAGATGATCAACCGCTTCTTGAGTATGAACGAGTACTTGTTGGTGTAGCCATTATGAGTTACTCTTCTATCAAACTGCCATGGCCTTCCCAACAGTAGGTGACCCGCTTGCATTGGTACCACGTCACATAACACCTCATCTTCATAATTGCCAATGCGAAAGGCCACTAACACTTGCTTCATCACTCTCACTTCTCCACTATCATTCAGCCATTGTAGCTTGTATGGTTTAGGGTATTTTTCAGTGCGCAACCCTAGCTTCTCAACCATAGTGGTACTTGCTACATTAGCACAACTCCCTCCATCAATGATGACACTACACACTTTGTCTTTAACATAACACCTTGTGTGAAAGATGTTTTCTCTTTGGGCTGCATCATCTTCTTCTTTGGCTTGGGAGTTCAAGGCTCGCCTACTGACTAGGGTAAGTCCCCCGGGTGCGTGATACTCCTCCTCGGACAGATCCTCCAATGAGGGTAGGCTTTCATGCTCCGACTCCTCTCCTTCAGTTTCAATCTCCCCATTTTCTCTAATCACCATGATCTGCTTGTTGGGGCATTGACTAGATATATGACCCCTTTCTTGACACTTAAAGCACTTAATGTCACGGTTTCTTGCGGGAGGGGCCTCCACCTTCTTCTGAGAGTTGGTGTTGGAACTCTCGGATTTTTGCCCTTCTTTGGTAGCCTGTGGTTTGTCAAACTTCCTTGGATAACTCGGCTTCCAATTAGAACCTGATGTAGCTCTTGTTCCTCCTCCTCTCTTTAGTTGCTTCTCAATCTTGGTGGCCATGTGCACCATGTCCTCCAACTCCACATAGTGTTGCAACTCTACTTTGTCTTGGATCTCAGAATTGAGTCCATTCAGAAATCTTGCCATGGTAGCTTCTCTATCTTCCTCAACATCAGCTCTTATCATGGCTAGCTCCATTTGCTTGTAAAATTCCTCCACACTCAAGCTCCCTTGCCTCATGCCTTGTAACTTCTTGTATAGCTCCCTATAGTAATGACTTGGAACAAACCTCTTCCGCATCACCACTTTCATTCCCTCCCAAGTAGCTATAGGGCGCTCTCCATTACGCCTCCTGCTTGTCACAAGTTGATCCCACCAAGTTATAGCATAATCAGTAAACTCAGTGATGGCAAGTTTTACCTTCTTTGCTTCGGAATGATTGTGGCAATCAAACACAAATTCAATTTTCTTCTCCCACTCCAAGTAAGCTTCCGGATCAGAACGACCAGCAAAGGTAGGTATTTTTAGTTTAATGCTTCCTATGTTGTCTTCCTCTCTTCGCCTTGCCTCCCTAGGATGGCGTTCAACTCTCGGCCTCCTATAGTTCCTTGTGGATCTTGCATCTTCGTCATGGTCAGATTCTTCTCCACATGCTTCTATAGGCGCTCTCCCTCTACGTGCATGAATTTCGCCTCGTATGGGTTGTTCAACTCTCGGCCTCCTATAGTTCCTTGTGGATCTTGCATCTTCTTCATGGTCAGAATCTTCTCCACTTGACTCTTTTGGTGCTCTCCTTCTTGGTGCATGACTTGTGCTAGCTCGCTCCATTGCACTCATTTGTTCGCGTATAGGCTCAATTTCAGCTTGCATCATGCGTTGGAAATTCCTTGTTAGAGCCTCCGTGAGCAACTTAATGTCAACTTGGGCCAAGGTTCCCTCCTTTTCTCCCTCGCCTTCGTGAGACATGCTGCAAGAAAACTTGGTTAGTAAAAAAAATATGGCCTCACAAGTTCACTCCCTTACGTGTTTCTCTCAATGTAAGGTGCACTCAAGTTCCCTCGTGTTTGCGCTCAAATATTTGGCTTTTCTCTCTAATGAGCTCACACACTCTTGCCTTTTTCCACTCGTGATACTTGTATGTTCTTACTAAAGCTAGCACCGCCTTTGCTTGAACTACAAATTTCACCAAACAAACAGAATGTTATCCGCTTGTTTTCTTGCGTTTAGAAGGCTCTACTTGGTCTCCCTCTTTGGTCTTGCACGTTTCTCCTTGCCCTAGGCGCTTCCTCTTTCTTGCGAATGCCTATTTAGTCTTGCAATTCCTGTTTGGTGCGTACTCTCTCTTTTCTTTCTTTCCTTTCTTTTCTTTTCCCTTTTCTTTCTTTTCTTTTCTTTTTTTTTTCTTTTCTTTTCTGATTGTATTCGCTCTCTTTCTTTTCTCTCTTGTCTCAACCGAATGCAACCAAACAAACTCTACTCAAGTTCGGCAACAAAACAAAGACGAATTGTAAGCTGAACTTAGTAAAACGAAATTAAAGGTAGTAGCAAGCCGTAGCTCTGATACCAAATGATGTAAAACTCGCTGGGAATTCCACACGAACGGACCGCTGCTACTTGATGGATGAGAAAGACTCCAACTCCAACTACGCAATGCACGAACCTTGGTGATGTCTCACCGCAACCCGAACAATGGAAGTCAAGAACCCAAGTCCTTAAGTCGAATCACGCCACAAACAGAGGTGGATAATCTGTTTGATAAGTGAAATACGTTGCCCTAGCTAAGCGACGCACTAGCCTAACCAAGAACACACAATGAGTATCAAAACTCACAAACTAGCAATAGCTAAGTATATTCTGAATGAATAAAAGATTGTCCACGTTTTTATTGCTAGGAGTCCCTTTATATAGGCCCCAAAAGTATCAAACATTCCTAAACAAAAACTAACTCCAAATAAGGAGTTCAAAGCTGGCCAAAACTCACCTTCCTAAATAAAAGGGATTCTGGCCTAATCATTCACTAAGTAGGAAAAACAAACTAAACTAAGATAGATACTAGAATATCTAGTAAATATCACGTCCTAAAACATAGGAAAAGAAGTTCCTAAAATTTAGGGATGCATGTCCAAGATAAGCTGAAATTCTGTTTGCATGCATCCAAAAGAATCTTGCGCATGCTAGGCTTCTAAAATAGCACCAATAACGTGTATGGGCTTAACATGGCCTTCTAGGTCGTCCTTGGGCTTGCTTGATTCAACTTGAGTCCGAATGCCTTCAATAAATCCATTCAGTTCAGCTTGAAGCTTCTTGGCCCGTGCTCTTGTAATCGGCCCAATTGGAACACGCAATGCTCCATGCTCGTTGTTGGATGGTCTCACATCAGATGTATTCTTGTTGGCCACATAAAGCTTTGGGCCCACAACCACCTCTTATAATGTTTTCCGGATTCTAAATCGGAACGAACTGCTATGGACCCACCGAAAACAAAATTCAAAATTGAAGAATGATTAGAACATGAGTACAATGGTTTGGAGATTTTTAGTTTAAGCAGCAAATCTTCTGTAATCATCTTCACACCAACGTTTAGGGTCATCCCACATCTCACGTGACATGATGCATTTGTAGGCGATCGATTTTAAGTATGGATGGCGATGGGTACGGCATGAACCAACGTTTTAAAAGCTGCAGTTCGATCGGTAATCCGACCGGTTGTCCGACTGGTCAGATTGTTACCCGGGATCAAATCTGGGTCAATTTTTACATACAACCCAGAATGCAGTTTGATCGGCCAAAATTCAGTCGAACCATCCGGTCAGGTGCTTCCGGGTGAACCGGTTTGTCCGGATTAGAAAATTTTGTGTTTATTTTTTCTATTTTATTGGATTTAATTTAGAATATATACCATTATTATTTATATTGAGTAACAATGTCATATTGAATGTATATCATTCTCATCTATATTAAGTATCACTTTCAGACCATCATTATTCTCGATTTATACCATTATAAGTGCAATATATATCATTATCATTTATATTGATTACTAATATTATATTGAATGTATATCATTCTCATCTATACTGAGTACCACTGTAAGATCCTATTGACATTTTGTTTTTCCTTTTTTTGTCTCTTTCCATAATTATCAGATCCATATCTTATAGTTGGGTATATTTAAAAACGTATTTTTCTTGGTATGTTTAAAATTTTGTTTTTTTTCCTTTTTTTATCTTTCCATAATTGCCTCATCCCTAATTTGTAGCTTGGTATATTCAATAGTCCCTATTTGTCATATTTTTACAAGATTACCACCCAAACGCTCTTTGATGGACGCAGATTGGGTGCGGGTAAGAGCAAGCCCGCAGCACCTGCTGCAGGGTGACGCGTAGTCGCCATGTGTCCTATTTATATTTTTTATAAGTGATAAATTTTACTTTAGTACCTAATATTTTTACACGATTTTATTTTTATATATTTTAATTTCCTTATTTTAGCCAATATTTTTTTTAGTTTTTGGGACTATAATTATTAAAACTTCGACGGACCATAACTTTTGACTCGTTTGGAGTTTTTACTATTATAATATATGTGCGTAAAAAAAATTTAATGATCTACAAGAATTATGACTTTATTTTTTGAAAATTTATGTGCCATTAGGATTGTGTGCCGTTGAAAATTTAGATGTGCCGTTGAAAATTTTGATGTACTTTTGGGAAGCGCCGTTGAAAATTTTGATGTGCTGTTGGGATATACCCTTGAAAAACCTAATTTGTCGTTGAAAATTGATGTCCCGTTGTGATTTTACCGTTTAAAAAATTGATGGGCCATTGAAAAACTAAATGTGTCATTGAAAATTGATGTGCCATTATGATTTTGCCGTTAAAAAACTTGATGTACCGTTGAATGTTGATGTGCCATTGTGATTTTGCCGTTGAAAAACTTAATAGAAAAAATTAAAATGTACGAAAATAAAATCAGGTATAAATATCATATTTACCAAATGGTTATGAATAGGTTTGGTGGTACCCAACAATAGCTGTCCTTACCCCAAAAAAACCAATAATTTTATGTTCTTGTAAGCATCCATCGCCCATATCGTGGGACTAACTTGCTGGTCCTTCCTACCCGTTTGGTAGGTTAATGTTCTTTATTAAAATATTAACATAGTAATACATTAGTCTAAAAAATTAATGATAAATACAATGGTCTACCCTCCCCTACCCGTTTGGTCCCATTCCCTCCATCCGTGACCATAAAACTGTGACTATATCTACATAGAATTTATGTCAATGTACTGCGTAACGCTCTAACTTTAAGAGCAACTAACTCTATCAAACAAACCTACAAGAGAGGCCAGCAGATAGTCCACATCCATTCTCATCAAATCCTAGGACCAAAGGAAAAGAACGAAAGGAGAACACTCCCCAACCCTAAACCAGAAAAAAGAAAAGCTTAGCCGTACGTAATGGAAGACCTGAAGCCAACCCCAGCTAACTCAACACCACTGACACCGCTCATCTACCTAGTATTGTTTGTCGGAGGTGGTGTACTTGATTAGGATCTTGCAAAATCGAGGCAAAAGTTTAACTCATGAATGCTCATGCAATGAGTTGTGGGGTGAGATGCAAATGAGGGGGAGAGGCCTATTTATAGGCTCTGTATGGGAGGGAGGCAGGCACTCTGAAAGGGCACGAGGCACTTCCGAGAAGATGCATCCGTTCGCCAGCAGGCAGATAACCTCCTTCAGGCACCTTTTCGGTAGACATTCTGGATTCTTTCGGATGCGCAAGTGCACCACAAAGCGCCCATTGTGTCACGTGCGCGTGCTCGGATGGTGTTATGCACCATCCTCGCAACGGTCCGAATTGGCTTTCCAGGTAGTCAACTCATTTCCTAACTAACAAAGAGCATCTCCTTATAAACTAGGAAAATTTTGTTACATTTTCTAATATGGGATTGCCATTTCCTACTCCATATTGGACCTCCCACTTTGGACTTTCCTCCTTTGAGCTTTAATACTTTAATTAGCATTTATTCCAACACCTAGAATGAGTGGCAATCGCCTACGCCGACAGCCCGTCCATCGTCTACAACGACACCGTTTACACCTGGTTCCAAACCCACCGGAGATGCCTCAGCATGGCGTCCTCCCTGGCCACCTCCGGCATCGTGCCCGGCCAAGTGGTCTCCGTCGTCTCCCCCAACACCCCGGCGATGTACGAGCTCCAGTTCGCGGTGCCCATGTCCGGCGCTGTCCTCAATAACATCTCAACGCGCCTCCACGCGCGGACCATCTCCTTGCAGCTCTCCCACAGCAGGTCGACACTCGTGTTCGTCGACTCCTCCTCGAGCTCCGTCGTGCACGACGCCGTACGCTTGATCCCCGGAGGGTGAATCCCTCCCGCTGGTCCTGATAGAGGACGACAACGGGACGCCAAGCACCGAACATTTCTTTTGCACGTATGAGGATTTCATACAAAAAGGGGACCCGGAGTTCCAGTGGGTCCCGCCAAGATCCGAGTGGGACCCAATGACGATTAACTACACGTCGGGAACGACGTCGTCGCCGAAAGGAGAGGTGCAGTGCCACAGGGGACTGTTCCTGCAGTCCCTCTCGACAGCGCTCGACTAGGGACCATTAATCTTCTGTATGGCATTTTGATTGAATCAAGTTTTTGGGACGCTGCACAATTCCACAGGCAAGGTGTCCAGATAGCCGGGTTCGCGAAAGCGGATGTGGTGGACCCCATCTCCGGCGAGAGCGCGAAGAGGGACGGGACGACCATCGGCGAGGTGGTCCTAAGAGGCGGATGCGTGATGCTGGGATACTTGGGAGATCCCGTAGAAACCGCCAAGTGCATGAAAATGGACGTTTGGTTCTACACGGGGGACGTGGGTGTGGTGCACCCTGACGGGTACCTGGAGATCAAGGACCGGTCCAAGGATATGATCATCTGCGGCGGGGAGAATATGAGCAGTGTGAAGGTGGAGGCAGTGATCTACGCCAACCCGGCCGTGCGGGAGGTGGCGGTGGTGGCCAGGCCGGACGAGTTCTGGGGGGAGTTGCCGTGTGCTTTTGTCAGCTTGAAGGAGGGCGGGAAGTACGTGACGGAGAGAGAGCTTATTGGGTTCTGCAAGGAGAGGCTGCCTCATTTCATGGTGCCTAAGACGGTGATGTTCAAGTCGGAGCTGCCCAAGACCGCCACCGGTAAGATTCAGAAGTTCGCAATTAGGGAGCTTGCCAAGAACATGGGACCTTCTCGGGTAAGTAGTATTTTATTACATGGAAAATTGCTTCTATTTAAAATTATCAACCTTGCTGACATGAAAAGATGAAATAATAATATATTCGAAATGAAAAACAATTAAAGAATTGTAAATGGAAAAGTTTAAATTATTGTAAAGTAGATCAATATAACCAAAGAGAAAAGGTAAAATCTACTTTATAAACCTAGGTAGGTTTCAAGATGTTCGACCGAATGATAAAATTTTTATTATCGATATTTCAATATTTGAATAATTTTTTTGGACAAAAGTACCCTAAGTATAATTAGAAAATAATTGATTTTAAATTATCTGTTGAAATAAATTAGAAAAAAAATATGAAAAATCCATCTCGGTAATATTTTTCTTATTTTCCCTAATTTATATTTTTAAAAATTTTAATAATGATACTTGGGTTATTTTTGTCTAAAAATATTTTGAAAGTGATATGTCAATTTAAGAAATTGTATGATACTCAAGTGGACTTATAATGCAAGGAAATTTGTTGACACAATTAAATTTTATATTCGATGACACGGCATCGCATTCCAGTTACGCAAGGCTTCAACTTATATATAGGGAAGGCAATTATATCATAATTATAATTCTGATGGTTTATACCTCAAGAATTTAAGATCCGTTGACTATGACAAGATCTGAATTCAGATTTTATCTAGATCTTTATTTTTAAAATTTTAATCTCAACCTAACCAAATTTGTATTCTTTTGATTTGGTTGTTTGGTTTTTTTTATTGACTTGTTTTAATAAGCGATTCAATAGCAATCACATTTTCGAGTACTTCCTTACTTTTGCAAACAATCAAGTGGCGGTTTAATTTTTTAAAAAGTAAATGATAGAGGCTCGCATATTGTCCTTATCTTTCCCGTTATTTTGACACCCTAAGCTTATCTAAATTCTTATTTTTAAATAGAATAAAGGCAAAGATTTAGATCTACTCTTAAAAAAGAGAGTAAAAATTCAAATCTTATAGATCCCACCAGGGGGTCTGAATTTGGTACAGAGAGAGAGGGGTTTTCTGTACCAAACAGGATTTAATATGGTCTATTGATCTTAATAATTAGGCGCGCGTCAGAGATCTGACGGTTGTAATTCGTATGTGCATTTTTGTCTTTTACCTACCCTCCTTTATTTTTCCCTTCTCCCCCCTCCCTGCCATATTCTTCTTTTGCCTTTTACCTCTCTCTCTCTTTTACTCCCTCATCTCTCCCTCTAATTAAAAATTCATGGTTCTAGATCTAAGGCCGACGACATTGCCATGAGCCTGACGTCGACCACCACTCCGACGCCGACGAGGAGCAGACCGGAGTCCAATTGTGAAGAAGGAAGGATGGTGAAAAGTGGTTGAGAGATTTCGGTTGGAGAATCACAATTTTTTACTACAGAGTCCGATTGAGTTGATTCAAGTTGCTGTGTAAAGCTGAGATATGGATCTACAACTTTGTAGTTTATGAATTCTCCAAATTCGAAGTGAAAGGATATCAAAAATATATTTGAAACTACTAGTCGATTGAGTTCCAAAAATATATTTTGCTTGGGGGATAATAAGTTCTTACTCCGGAGTCCGATTAAGGTGATTCAAGTTGTTGTATGAAGGTGAGATGTATATTAATAACTTTATAGTTTATAACTTCTCCAAGTTTGGAGTAAAAAGATGTCAAAAATAAGTTTGAAGTCAATAGTCGATCGAGTTATAAGCCCAGGTTATGTCAAATGGCATGTACACGTTATATAAAATGACATGTCCAAGTTATGTCAAATAGCATGCCTAGGTTATGTCAAATGATATGTCAGATTAATATTGAATAAAATATAAATAAATAAATAATTAATTAAATAGTAGGTCCGATTACGATTAAATGGCACGCCCGATTATGTAAAATGGCATGTCCGATTACGTAAAATGGTATGTCCGGTTACGATAATATTGTTTAATACTTATAATAAAAAATTAAATAATTAGTTAAATAATATATTAGTTTGCTTTGTTTAAGTATAATACGGGAATAAAGACAAAAAAATTTTAAAAAGGGTACTTGAACACACTCCTCCAACCCCCTCTCGTCTCTCTTCTTGCCCTTGTAACTTTTCGTATTGTTGTTTGACTATTTTATCCCCTCTTGGACGGTACAGGAAATAATGATCCTGTACCGAATCCAGGCCCCCCCACCAAGATGATGCCTATTCCCATTCCTACTTATATATCTCTTGCTCTACGAATTTTTTTTAAAGTATGAAATTTTATTACCAAATAAAAGAAAAGTTGCAGAATTGTGGTGAGAGAGAGGAGAAAAGAAGAAAAAAGAAGAAAAATATGAGCCAAGGCTGTAATGGGAGACAAACCCGCTGCCATATCTAGTGACTCACCCAAACAACCCACAAGTCGAGTAGTCAAGAATGATATAAAATAGTCGGGGTGCCTCAAAAGTCCACCTCATACTCCGACCAGCGAATGTCCTCAACAGTGTAGGTAATTTCCAACCTCTTTCTCACCTAATAGCGAATCTCTCGTTCTACGAATTACTGATAAGCTTCACTGGCTTCTGAAGCCCAATAATATAAACTTGACAATGTTATAAAGTAAGAGGATGAGACAAACTAAACTACTAACAGAAAATATGGCAAACCTTCTCACGTATATGTTTACATTGTTAGGGCAACGTAACTGCAAGTATAAATACTTGAACATTTATAACAAATAATTGTATAGATATAGGAGAAATAAAAGACATACAATATATGCAATTCGATCAAAAAATTTACATCCATGGACCGAGATGATGAGTACTATAATATGCGTAGATAGAATGATATAGAGGCTATATACGGTTGAATAGGATGATCCTAGCTCCTAATTTTCAAATGAATTATTACTATTCGGTGGTGTCTTCTCTAAATGTCAGGAACACCTCCTCCTCCTCTCCTCGTAGCCATCGCTCTTGTAAATGGCTAATCATATTGTTTGCTACTTAGAAAGGGAAGGGGAGTGGGACTATTCATAGGCGAAGGTGGTTGTAAAATGATTTATGATCAATATGGTTGATATTCCCTCCTTTTTTCATATATATTTCTTTCAATCCACACTCAAATATTACCCATCCGTCTTAGTTAAGAAAATAGAATAAATTTGTTACCAAATCTAAATAATAAATGATGGAAAATCAATTTGATAATTTTGCATCTAATATATTGTGTAATACTTGATTTTGAATAGATCTAGTAAAAAAATCCAAAATTTTACACACATGATGGTGATTTTCTCAGCTAAAGGAATTTGATGTGTATTTCACCTATTAACAGAAATACAGAGTACAGTCCCTAGTCAATGTAATTATTGTTGTAAAAAATGATCTAAAAAAATTCATGAGATTTTTAGATAAACTGTTTTCTGTTGTAAAATTAAAAACGTAAGAAGTCAATATTTATTTAAAAGAATCTGCATTAAAAGAAGAATATTATTAATTAATTCAAATTTTCTGTTGTAAAATTAAAAATGTAAGAAGTCAATATTTATTTAAAAGAATCTGCATTAAAAGAAGAATATTATTAATTAATTCAACTTTCAATTTGATTAACAAATAATAATAAATTTATAATTTCACATTAACAATTATTCCATCACCCACATGAAAAATTACTATTTAGTTATACAATTTTTGTTTGTACTTCAAAAACTCGGGTTTCACGCTTATATTTATAAAGTGAGTTCACCTATTCGATAATCTCAACATATCTTATCAAACAAAAGATATTTATTGACCAAAGCTTGTATAACCTTGACTTAAATTTTTGTGTCTTCAACGACGGGTCGGGCAAAGACAATGATTTAAATGATGAGTTCTCTAATAAGATGTTATAATTTTTATATTCAACCCCAAACTAAACTTTATTATAACTACTAATAGACTTTTCATATATATAAATATAGTCCAAATATATGTCATTGTCGTTGTGGTTATTTCCAATAATTTGAACCTTTAAAAATATTTAAAATCTAATAGAGAGAAAGTACACCCTCAAGAGCTCATCATAAATCTAGGAAACAGTCAAATTTTATTCTGTCAAATTTACCAATTGATATCTATATCGTGACCAAATAACATATTTTAAGTAAACCGTAAGATACTACCATATATTTTCTCGTTATCGGGTCCACTAAGTTATATATATTTCAATATAAATGTGATTTCATTTCTCTCATCTAGAATATAAAACATTATGTTGGTCCCAAAAGTCATTTCCTGATGTGATATTTTTCTACCAATTTAGAAAGACCATGTGTATTTGGTGGGCCAGGTCATAAATAAAATGACTACAATAACTGATTATGAAATAAAAACTCAAATAATTGTAGGTTAGGCTGATCCGTTGACAGTAGTCTCCCAAACTCTACTATTAACATCTTTGCGGCTTTATTCCTTAGTTCATATTGATTCAAACTTGAAGAGCTTTCTCATGTTGCCCCTTGGACATATATCTAGTATAACATAGGCATGATCTAATCTCATAAATGGTCCATTATAAACTAGAGTAAAAGGAGAACATGTTTCTCTTATTTACATTTGCCACAACCATATTATTGAGTATGGAGTCTGAGTGCGAGTGGAGTATTCAATTGGTCGAGTGAAGGCCTTGAGAATGGCTCGAGTGAAGAGCACGAGGAGTCAAGTGGCTCGAGTGAAGAACCTCGGGGATAGTTTGGGAGATGATTGGATTAGATTCGATGTCTGGGGATGCTCGCGGGATCAATCGGGTCGAAAAATAGAGGCCGGGATGCGAGACGAAGAGGCAAAAAGAAGCAGGGCTACTGGACCCGGTGGCCGCCCAAAACCCGGTGGCTGCTGCCTTTTGGAGAAGAATGCAGACCCGGCAGACTTCGGGTCCCCCGGCGGACACAGGGAAACACGCAAAATTTGTGCTATCGGACCAAAATGCCCCTCCCCGAGTCCCATTTGCTCTCTAGGTTTTGTGGCTCTATAAATACCCTTGCTAGCCTCCTAGAATGTATGTCAAACCCTAGTGAAAGGTTTGCCCAAGAGAGGGAGCTCCCAAATAGTGTGGGTAGCCAAAAGAGAGAACCCAAAGTGAGAGTGGATGCCAAGAGTGTGGCTTTCATTGTTAGAGCAAGTGAAGCTCAAGAGTGTGAAGATAGTAAAATCTCTCCTGACTTAGAAACTCCCGAACGTAGATTATTGATGATCAAACCGAGTAATCAAATCTTGTGTTTCTCTCTTTCCTTTGTGCTTTGTGTGTTCGTTTTTGTCGTTGTGTTTGTGCTTGCTTGCTCCGGAGTGTTCAGGCATTGTTTGGGTCCACTCGGTTCCCAACGCATGTCAAGTTTCTCCAATAATATTGTTTTCAGCTTCTTATTTATACCTAGAGAAAGAATCCTTCCATTAGATTAATAGGTTTAGATACGTTTTTATCGTTTGTTTTTTCGTTCACGGTTTCCAATTTATTTCTAAAATTTTTCAATTTAAAAATAGATATGGTACAGGCCTTTCCCTCGACAACCTAAGGCCAGCTTCCGTCCACTAAGTTGTAGTCGACAGAAGTCAGCATTTGCATATCTTCGGCAACCGCAGGTCATGAAGATTACAAGATCACACTCTACTCTTCTATCATTTCGACAAACATCTGCTTGGCTTTGATATGTACAAGCGTTATTTTATATTTCAGTTTAATAAGATGTTGAGAATGTTATTTGCTCTTTCAGTTGAATAAGACGTTGAGAATGCACGAATACTATTTTACATTTAAGTTGAATAAAAGATCAATTTAGATGGAGAATATTATTGATGCAAGGTTAAATATTTATTTTTCTTGCGTGATGTTTGTCCTTGTAACATATTATAGGAGTACAATTTCAGCAAAGAAACATCTTTTAGAAACGGATCATGATACCAGTTTTTTTTTTGTTATTACAAAAAACTGTAATTACAAGTTTTTCTAATAAGTATTTGCGTCAATTCACTAGCGTTAACCAAAAATTGCGGATAGTATTGTTGGTTGGCTCATATCATTTTGGCCAATTGTATTCATGTGGAGAATTGTTGTAGAACTAGATTTTTAATCCAAAAAAGATTTGCTCAATATAAAATATTTGTTGGATTTGGGTCGAAGAGATTAAGATTAGATAGAAAAATAAGTCTAACTAAACACCATCTTTTAGGTTATTAGATTAGAATCTTTGAGTTAATAAAATATGGCTCATGCCAATTAGTTTAGGGAGTTTATGAATTACTCTGAATCTTGTTAAGAAACTTACGTAATAATATAAGACACTTGAGTTTATGAGAATTGTTCCGAATTATTGGACCTTTTTTTTGGACTCAAGTTGGGCTTGCTGCTCATGTCGTGGGAAAAAAAATTTTGCGCTTAGAAAATTGGATAAGCCCATCACGATTGCCTTCCAAATAAGGATGACATAGACCGTAAATATACTCTAATTTTAGAAGTTGGATCTATACTTTATTCTTGATACTAAAAAAATTTCACTGACCCTTAAACACACTTAGTTTTATACAAAAAAAACCAAGTTTGGACAGAGTACATTTAGGGATGGCAATTAGACCCTTACCCTGAGGGTCTATCCTGATCCAGACCCGAAGGGTCCAAGACCCGTTGACTTTGACCGGGTCTAGACCTTGATCCTGCCCGGATCCTGATATTTTAAAAGGATAAGGGCATGGGTATGGATCTATAGAATCCTGCCCTGATCCTACCCGAATTTTCTATAGAATCCTGCCCGGATCCTGATATTTTAAAAGGATAAGGGCATGGGTATGGATCTATAGAATCCTGCCCTGATCCTACCCGAATTTTTTAAATTAATATTAAAATAATATACATGTATATTAATTATTAAACATAATACAAATTCTCAATTTTGTTGGTAGGTAAATATTTTTTATTAAAACAAAAGTTCAAAATAGAGGAAGCGCAAAAGGAAAGATAAGATAAAGGGGCCCGATATTACATCAGTTATAACCCCACCCCGACCAAAACGTTCCCTCAACCTCAAGAGGTAAAGAAAAGGGACCTATAAATTCTTGTAGGCAATCAAGAAAGTGATCAGCGATTGATTGTGAATGATCAAGGCATCCGTCCAAAGGATCCACTCTTGGACATGAAAGAGCACAAAATACAGAGAAACTCATTATCGTACCTCGCCTCATTGAAGATAATACCATTACGAAGCAGTCACATGCCCCAAGTAATAGCAGCAAAAATTACAAACCAAATTCTCAATTTTAACTTACCCAACTTCAACTTTTTTTTTGATTTGTTTTTTTGGTTTCTTTGTATTGATATGTTTAATGAATGAAAATGTCCCATTGCTATTTGAAAACTATCAAAAGATAATTTAATTTTTAAAAATTAAATATATTTAAAAAGATACGGACCCGCGGGTCGCCCTGATCCTGCCTGATTTTTTAGGATCCAGATCCTGCCCGAATCCTTATTTTTAAAGAGGATAAGGGTAAGGATTTGGTTCCACCATTTTAAAAGAGGGTAAGGATCTGGGTCCTATAGATCCTACCCGGATCCTGCCCATTGCCATCCCTAAGTGCATTTCTAAACAGATTTTAGATCCGTCGGGTTAGAGAGTAGATCGAATGGGGAGTACATGAGTGATGTCCTAATGGTGGGGACTTGCATGTGGGCTATTCGATGTAATTAAAAAATATCTTCCAGATCCAACGGTCAAAATTCAATGAGCTTGCTCACAGGGGCAAATTCGATATTTTACACAATACCCAATTAATCTAAACTCGATTAACCTAAATTCTTCCCTCCGCCTCCTTGCATTTCCCAAACCCTAAGCCCCTCTGACGGCCAAAATTTAATGATTTTCGTCAGAGGAACAAACTCGATATTTTACACAATACTCAATTAAACTAAACTCGATTAACCAAAATTCTTCCCTCCGTTTCCTCGCATTCCCAAATCCTAAACCTTTCCACCCTTTGGAAAAATGCTACCTAGTTAACCTAAATCCATTTAACCTAAATTCTTTCACTATCACCTCCCCTCCTCGTATTTCCCAAACCCTAAACCACTCCACCCTTTGGAAAGATGCCTCTGAGGTTCGAGCCATCGTAGGTAGTGGACGTGTACATCCGCGTCATTGGAGGCGAGGTCGGCACAACGTCCTCCCTGCTGCTAAAGATCGGGCCCCTCTGTCTCTCCCCGAAGAAGATTGGAGAGGACATAACCAAGGAAACAGCTCGGTCAAGCTCACGGTCCAGAATCGATAGGCCTAGGTCACGATGGTCTCCTCGACTGCAGCGTCATCATCAAGGAGCTCAAAAAGCCGAAGCGCGATCAGAAGAAGACAAAGAACATCAAGCACAACATCGACATCTCGCTTAATGGCGTCGTCAAGATTTCCAAGCTCATGAGGCCTTGGTCCATGGCGAAGGAACTCAGCGGCACCTTCAAGGAGATGCTTGGGACTTGCGTGTCGGTGGGATTTATCATTGATGGGAAGCATCCTAAGGACTTGCAGCAAGAGATCACCGACGGCATGATTGGAGCGTGATTGTTGAACACTACTTAAATGATATTTTTGATTTTGTGCCTTGGAGCGTGATTATTGTACACTATGAAATTGCAATGTTGCGTGCCATTCAATCGTTGAGTAGGAAGTTAAATTGATGTTTTGTTACCATTATTATTCTCGTTGTATACTAATATCATCTGCAATATATACCACTATCATTCATATTGAGAACCAATATTAAATTGAATGTATACTATTTTTATTCATATTAAGTACCACTGCTAGACCATTATCATTTTCGTTGTATATCAATATTAGTCGCAATGTATACCATTATCATTTATATTGAATATCAATTTTATATTGAATGTATACCATTATCATTTATATTGAGTAACAATGTCATATTGACTATATACCATATTCATCTATATTAAGTATCACTGTCGGACCATCATCATTCTCGATTTATACCATTATCATTTATATTGATTACCAATGTCATATTGAATGTATATCATTCTCATCTATACTGAGTACTCTCAAATCCTGTTGAAATTTTTTTTCCTTATTTTTTGTCTATTTTCATAATTGTCTGATCCATATTTTATAGCTAGGTATATTTAAAAATATATTTTCCTTTCTTGGTATGTTTAAAATTTTGTTTTTTTTTATCTTTTCATAATCGCCTCATCCCAAATTTGTAGCTTGGTATATTGAATAGTCCCTATTTGTCTTATTTTTACAAGATTACCACCCAAAAGCCCTTCGATGGACGCAGATTGGGTTCGGGCAAGAGCAAGCCCGCAGCACCTGCTGCGGGGTGACGCACAGTCGCCACTTGTCCTATTTATTATTTTTTTAGAAGTGGTAAATTTCACTTTGGTACCTAATATTTTTACACAATTTTATTTTTGTACATTTTAATTTTCTTATTTTAGCTGACTTTTTTTGGGACAATAATTATTAAAACTTCGATGGACCACAACTTTTGACTCATTTGGAATTTTTGCTATTATAATATATGTTCAAAAAGAAAATTTAATGATCTACAAGAATTACGACTTTATTTTTTTAAAATTTATGAGCCGTTAGGATTGTGTGCAGTTGGGAAATTTTGATGTGCCGTTGAAAAATTTGATGAACCATTGAAAATTTTGATGTGCCGTTGAAAATTTTTATGTGCCGTTGGGATATGCCGTTGCAAAACCTGATTTGTCGATGAAAATTGATACGCCATTGTGATTATTCCTTTGAAAAATTTGATGTGCCGTTGTGATTTTACCATTGAAAAATGTGACGTGCCGTTGAAATTTTACCGTTGAAAAATTTGATGTCCGTTCAAAAACTTGATGGAAAAAATTAAAATGTATGAAAATAAAAAAGCGTATAATATCATATTTACCGAATGGTTATGTATAGGTTTGGTGGTACCCAACAATAGCTGTACTTACCCCAAAAAAAACAATTAGCTGTATTCAAAATTACATTTATGTTCTTGTAAGCATCCATCGCCCATATCGTGGGACTAACTTGCTGGTCCTTCCTACCAGTTTGGTAGGTTAATGTTCTTTATTAAAATATTAATATAGTAATACAATAGTCTAAAAAATTAATGATAAATACAATGGTCTACCCTCCCCTACCCGTTTGGTCCCATTCCCTCCATCCGTGACCATAAAACTGGGACTATATCTACATAGAATTTAAGTCAATGTACTACATAATGCTCTAACTTTAAGAGCAACTAACTCTATCAACCAAACCTACAAGAGAGGCCAGCAGATAGCCCACACCCATTCTCATCAAATCCTAGGACCAATGGAAAAGAACGAAAGAAGAACACTCCCTAACCCTAAACCAGCAAAAAAAGAAAAGAAAAGAAAAGCTTAGCCGTACGTAATGGAAGAGCTGAAGCCAACCCCAGCGAACTCAACACCACTGACACCGCTCATCTACCTAGAGCGAGCGGCAATCGCCTACGCCGACAGCCCCTCCATCGTCTACAACGACACCGTTTACACCTGGTCCTAAACCCACCGGAGATGCCTCAGCCTGGCGTCCTCCCTGGCCGCCTCCGGCATCGTGCCCGGCCAAGTGGTCTCCGTCGTCTCCCCCAACACCCCGGCCATGTACGAGCTCCAGTTCGCGGTGCCCATGTCCGGCGCTGTCCTCAATAACATCTCAATGCGCCTCGACGCGCGGACCATCTCCTTACAGCTCTCCCACAGCAGGTTGACGCTCGTGTTCGTCGACTCCTCCTCGAGCTCCGTCGTGCACGACGCCGTACGCTTGATCCCGGAGAGTGAATCCCTCCCCCGGCTGGTCCTGATAGAGGATGACAACGGGACTCCAATCACCGATCATTTCTTTTGCACGTACGAGGATTTATTAAAAAAAGGGGACCCGGAGTTCAAGTGGGTCCCGCCAAGATCCGAGTGGGACCCAATGACGATTAACTACACGTCGGGAACGACGTCGTCGCCGAAAGGAGTGGTTCACTGCCACAGGGGACTGTTCCTGATGTCCCTCTCGATAGCACTCGACTGGGGGCTCCCCAAGCGGCCTGTCTACCTGTGGACCCTACCCATCTTCCACATCAACGGGTGGTCCTACGTGTGGGCTCTCGCCGCCGTGGGCGGGACCAGCGTCTGCCTCCGCTCGTACGACGCCGCCAAGGTCATCGAGCTCATCAAACGGCACGGCGTCACCCACATGTGCTGCGCCCCGGTGGTCCTTAACATGCTGGCCAGCTCCCCGAACTGCGAGCAGCTGGAGAGCTCAGTAGAGATCCTAATCGGCGGGGCGCCGCCGCCTGCGCCGGTTCTGTCCAGGGCGGAGCAGATGGGGTTCTTGGTGAGCCACGGGTACGGGCTGACAGAGACGGCCGGGCCGGTGATGTCGTGCGCATGGAAACCGCAGTGGGACCCTCTCCCGCTGGAAGAGAGGGCCCAGCTCAAATCTAGTTAAGCTAAATAATGAGATGGTCGTTTTGCTGAGTTCGAACTCTGAATTGTACCTTCGGGCTATATACCCTTTTGTTTTTGCGAGAAAAGTAATAACGTTTCTTTACCAAAAAAAAGTAGTAACGTTAGCAATTATTTTACAGGACATATTCAGTTAGTGAGCATTAATCATTGTCTTCTTTTAGAAACTATTGCGTATTTTTAGATTACAAGACGGGTACCTTTTTTTATTGACAAGTTACAAGACATGTCCGTATAATTATAAATAATATTAAAATCTAAGTATTCAATTGATTTTCAATAATTGGAGGACTAACTATTAAAATCTAATTAACCTTTTTTATATACAATGTCTTAAAATGTACCAATTTTTTTTATAGAATTCAGTAAATTTTGTATTCAATTATAAATAAGGAACCATTAATTTTATTCTGTTTGGCATTTTGATTGAATCAAGTTTCTGGCACGCTGCACCAATCCACAGGCAAGGTGTCCAGATAGCCGGGTTCGCGGACTCGGATGTGGTGGACCCAATCTCCGGCGAGAGCGCGAAGAGGGACGGGACGACCATCGGCGAGGTGGTCCTAAGAGGCGGAAGCGTGATGCTGGGGTACTTGGGGGATCCCGTAGAAACCGCCAAGTGCATGAAAAGGGACGGGTGGTTCTACACGGGGGGGACGTGGGCGTGGTGCACCCTGACGGGTACCTGGAGATCAAGGACCGGTCCAAGGACGTGATCATCTGCGGCGGGGAGAATGTGAGCAGTGTGGAGGTTGAGGCGGTGATATACGCCAACCCGGCGGTGCGGGAGGTGGCGGTGGTGGCCAGGCCGGACGAGTTCTGGGGAGAGCTGCCGTGTGCTTTTGTCAGCTTGAAGGAGGGTGGGAAGCACGTGACCGAGAGAGAGCTTATTGGGTTCTGCAAGGAGAGGCTGCCTCATTTCATGGTGCCTAAGACGATGGTTTTCAAGTCGGAGCTTCCCAAGACCGCCACCGGCAAGATTCAGAAGTTCACGATCAGGGAGCTTGCCAAGAACATGGGACCTTCCCGGGTAAGTAGTATTTTCTTACACGAAAAATTGCTTCTATTTAAAATTATCTACCATGTTGACATGAAAAGATGTAATTATAATATATTCGAAATGTAAAACAATTAAAAATTGTAAATGGAAAAGTTTAAATTAATGTAAAGTAGATCAATATAACCAAAGTGAAAAGGTAAAATCTACTTTGTAAACCTAGGTAGATTTCTAGATGTTAGACGGAATGACATAATTTTTATTATTGATACTCCAATATTAGAATATATTTTTGGACAGATGTACCCTAAGTATAATTCAAAATAATTAGTTTTAAATTATCCGTTGAAATAAATTAGAAAAAATATATGAAAAATCCAGCTCCGTAATATTTTTCTTATTTTTCCTAATTTATATTTTTTAAAATTTTAATAAAGATACTTAGGGTATTTGTGTCTAAAAATATTTCAAAAATAAATTTTCAATTTAAGAAACTTCTCTCAAGTCGAACATTTTAAAATCACATAAATAATGATGTAAATGGCGAATCATATTGTGTTTGCTACTTAGAAAGTGAAGGGGAGTGGGACTATTCATAGGCGAAGGTGGTTGTAAAATGATTTATGATCAATATGGTTGATATTCTTATGCAGGAGAGCACGTGGATAGGCAATCGTAAACCTATTATTTTTTAGAATACCCGAAAAATATAATAAAAATATTGATTCATTAATTCTACGAATACCGAAATCGATAAGAATAAGAAAAATCCTTAATTTTAATTATCAATATTCAATCACCGAAAATAATAGAGCAACTGATGTGAGCACACCTACGAACACACCTACATTCAAGCCACAAGACTCACGGCAAGTGCACGTACCAATTGGACCGGTGACACGAGCAAGAGCCAAAAAGTTTCAGGCAGAATTTAATGGATTAATGCAAGAAGTCTGGGCTCAAGATGGTGCGTACAAGTGCAAGGACATGCATGAGGCCCACGCTAAGCCCATGCACGTGATAGAGGCTATTTTGGAAGCTTGATATGCATGCAAACTTCTGGATGCATGCGCACATGGAGAATCAGAAAGAATCAACCTATTTAGGCCGTGCATCTACTTGTTAGGACGTGCAACTATTAGTTATTCTATTAGATATTATTTTCTTAGATTATTTCCTATTTTAGTTGAATAATTCGGCCAGAATATCCTTAGATTAGGAAAGAGAGTTTTGGCCAGCCTTTGAGCTCCTTTTAAGGAGTTAGCTTGTTTAGGAATACCTTGGTACTTTGGAGCCTATATAAGGAGGTCTCCTAGCAATAAAACGGACACAACTTTTGAGATTGATAATTTTGTGAGTTAGATACTCCTTGCGTGTTCTTGCTAATTGCTGGATTGCTTAGCTTGAGCGAAACTTTTCACTTATCAAACGATTCATCCATCATCGTTTGTGGCGTGGTTCGACTTGGACCATAGGTTCTCGAATTTCCATTGCTTGGGTTGCGGATCTTCTAGATCAAGGCTCTTGCAAGGCTCGAGTTCAGGGGTTGCAGTCTCTTCCATCCAAAGTAGCACGGTCCGTTGTAAATCTCCTGCCGAGGTTCATATCATTTGGTATCAGAGCTACGGCTTGCTACTATCTATCCTTACCTTTCCTTTTGTTGGTCTAGTATCCAATTCATTTTTTTAATAAGTAGTTTGATTCGTTTGTGTTTCGAGCAATCAGATTCGTGACTTAGTTATTCTAGGTTGTGTATTCTGATCAAAAGAAAAAAAAAGGAAAAAAAAAGAAAAAGAAAACAAAAGAAGAAGCAAGACTAAACAGGAAATTGCAAGACTAAAGCGGAGCAAGGCGAATTGGGAAGCTTGTGATTAAAGAGAAAACGCAAGAGAAACAAAAGAGGAAGCAAGAAGCAAGTCCAATAGGCGGACAGAAAACAAGAGGAAGTCAGTCCGAATAAATCTACGTGCAGCGCAAGAAGACAAGGAACTACCTTTGATAGTGATCCGTGTAGTTCAAGCAAAGCCTTGTTAGCTTAGTAAGAACGTACAAGAGTATCACGAGAGGAAAAAGGCAAGAGTTTGTGAGTGCATTAGAGAGAAAAGCCAAATAATTGAGTGCAAACACGAGTGAACTTGAGTGCAACTTACATTGAGAGTAAACACGTAAGGGAGTGAACTTGTGAGGCCATCAATTTTTTTTTACTAACGAAATTTTCTTGCAGCAAGATGTCTTACGAAGATCAAAGAGAAAAAGAGGGTACGTTGGCTGATGTTGGTCTTAAGGTATTTGTGGAGGCCCTGACAGGAAAATTCCAACAAATGATGCGAGCGGAGATGGAGCCGTTGCAACAACGCATGGATGCAATGGAGGACACTCGCAACAGCCAACAACCAAGAAGCGAAGTCCAAGCACAACGAAGGTTTGCACCTTTGGGAGGCACAAGTGGAGGAGAATTCCGTGCACAAAGAAGGAGAGCCCCTTTGGGAAGCACAAGTGAAGAAGATTCCGACCCTTTCCAGGAGGAGGACGTAGGTTCTACAAGGAATCTTAGGCGAGCAAGGACTAACCGCCCACCTAGAGAGGCAAGGCGAAGAAGAGATGACAACTTGGGAAGTATTAAACTGAAGATACCTTCCTTTGCAGGTCGTTCTGACCCGGAAGCATACCTAGAGTGGGAGAAGAAGATTGAGTTCATGTTTGATTGCCATAATTGTTCCGAAACAAAGAAGGTAAAGCTAGCTGTGACTGAGTTTGCTGATTATGCTATAACGTGGTGGGATCAACTTGTCACAAGCAGGAGGCGTAATGGAGAGCGTCCTATAGCTACATGGGAGAAGATGAAAGCGGTGATGAGGAAACGTTTTGTCCCAAGTCATTACTACCGAGAGCTATACAAGAAGTTACAAGGAATGAGACAAGGAAGTTTGAGCGTGGAAGAATATTACAAACAGATGGAGATGGCCATGATAAGAGCTGACGTGGAGGAAGATAGAGAAGCTACCATGGCAAGGTTCTTGAATGGACTCAATCTTGAGATCCATGAAAAAGTAGAGTTGCAACACTATGTGGAGTTGGAGGACATGGTGCATATGGCCACGAAAATTGAGAAGAAACTAAAGAGAGGAGGAGGAGGAACAAGAGCTACATCAAGTGCTAATTGGAAGCCAAACTATTCAAAGAAATTTGACAAACCACAGGCAACCAAGATAGAGCACAAGACTGAGAGTTCCAATGCCAATTTCCAAAAGAAGGTGGAAGCCACTCCCACACAAAACAGTGATATCAAGTGCTTCAAGTGTCAAGGAAGGGGGCACATCTCAAGTCAATGCCCTAACAAACAGATTATGGTGATTAGAGAGAGTGGGGAGGTCGTAACAGAAGGAGAAGATTCGGATCATGATAGCATGCCTTCATTGGAAGACGTATCCGAAGAGGAAATTCAAGTTCCTGAAGGACTCACTCTAGTGGCAAGAAGAGCCTTGAACTTGCAAGCAAGAGAAGAAGATGACAAAGTACAAAGGGAGAATATCTTCCATACAAGGTGTTATGTCAAGGACAAGGTGTGTAGTGTCCTCATTGATGGAGGCAGCTGTGCTAACGTGGCAAGCACTACTATGGTTGAGAAGTTAGGGTTACTCACGAAGAAACACCCTAAACCTTATAAGCTGCAATGGCTGAATGATAGTGGAGAAGTACGAGTGGAGAAGCAAGTGCTAGTGACATTCCGCATTGGCAAGTACGAAGATGAAGTGTTGTGCGATGTTGTACCAATGCAAGCTAGTCATCTACTGTTGGGGAGACTGTGGCAGTTTGATAGAAGAGTAACTCATGACGGACACACCAACAAGTACTCATTCACACTCAATAGGCGTGTGTTCACTTTGGCACCCTTAGCGCCATCACAAGTTTGTGAAGATCAGATGAAGTTACAAAAAGAAAGTGATGAGAGAAAAAAAGGTGAGCAAAAGAAACGAATTGATAGGAGAGAAGAAGCCGAAAAACAGAAAGAAAAAATGGCCAAAAGAGAGGATACAATGGAGCGAACAAAAGAAGCCAGAAAAACAGAATTGAAATCGGAGAAAATCCGAGGGATTGAAAAAGAACTACTATGTGGGAGCAAGTGAAATCAAGCAAGCTTGTTTTGAAAAAAAGTCTATGATCTTACTCCGGTATAGGGAGACACTTTTTATCACTAACGAACTTGAGCCACACTTGCCTAGTGTGATTGTTTCTCTCTTGCAGGACTACAAGGATGTCTTTCCCGAAGAGCTACCAGCTGGATTACCACCTATATGAGGGATTGAGGAGGGGAATGATGTGAGCACACCTACGAACACACCTACATTCAAGCCACAAGACTCACGGCAAGTGCACGTACCAATTGGACCGGTGACACGAGCAAGAGCCAAAAAGTTTCAGGCAGAATTTAATGGATTAATGCAAGAAGTCTGGGCTCAAGATGGTGCGTACAAGTGCAAGGACGTGCATGAGGCCCACGCTAAGCCCATGCACGTGATAGAGGCTATTTTGGAAGCTTAATGCACGCAAACTTCTGGATGCATGCGCACATGGAGAATCAGAAAGAATCAACCTATTTAGGCCGTGCATCTACTTGTTAGGACATGCAACTATTAGTTATTCTATTAGATATTATTTGCTTAGATTATTTCCTATTTTAGTTGAATAATTCGGCCAGAATATCCTTAGATTAGGAAAGAGAGTTTTGGCCAGCCTTTGAGCTCCTTTTAAGGAGTTAGCTTGTTTAGGAATACCTTGGTACTTTGGAGCCTATATAAGGAGGTCTCCTAGCAATAAAACGGACACAACTTTTGAGATTAATAATTTTGTGAGTTAGATACTCCTTGCGTGTTCTTGCTAATTGCTGGATTGCTTAGCTTGAGCGAAACTTTTCACTTATCAAACGATTCATCCATCATCGTTTGTGGCGTGGTTCGACTTGGACCATAGGTTCTCGAATGTCCATTGCTTGGGTTGCGGATCTTCTAGATCAAGGTTCTTGCAAGGCTCGAGTTCGGGGGTTGCAGTCTCTTCCATCCAAAGTAGCACGGTCCGTTGTGAATCTCCTGCCGAGGTTCATATCAGTAACTCCTATTTATAAAGAACCAAAACAAACATATTAAGTAGAATTCTATCATATATCAAACTACTAATACTACTCTATCATATACCTTCATCCTTATCTCAATCATTCTCCCTTGGTTGGAGAAATCCGTCCTCCAATTTGAAGTCGTTGGCCAGCTTGAGTCCTTCGTACATGCATTTTTTG
This sequence comes from Hypericum androsaemum, assembly GCA_963995505.1. Taxonomy (NCBI): domain Eukaryota; kingdom Viridiplantae; phylum Streptophyta; class Magnoliopsida; order Malpighiales; family Hypericaceae; genus Hypericum; species Hypericum androsaemum. The sequence goes on along the minus strand of OZ023189.1, from coordinate 2,755,496 downwards.
ACACATTCGAGCGACGTGGTGATACTTGATATTGGTCATTCCAGCAGAACAAATACTTGGAACCTAGGTAACCGCGAATATTCTCCAGATGAAAGACCACTAACTCGCTTTTTCGAGCAGCTTGCTCTACTTTCTTTAGCCTATTCTACAAGTTCAACAATGAAGAACCCTCAACATATTCAAACTTGTCAACGCTGAGAAAATCAATGTCCTCTATATACTCAACCTAATAATCTTGGCCCATGGGTTTAATTGCAGCATCAATAACTCCAGTGTCAATAGAAATTGCATATTGGCTCATGTCAACAACATCCATAACACATGACTCGTCCAATAATTCTCTCAGAGAATGTAATGATGGTTCATATTCATCAAAATATTCTCCATCAAAGCAATCTTCAGCAAACTCATCAACAACAACTTCTCCAACCTCGTCCTCCTCATCAGGATAGGAGTCATAAATTAGTGCATCAAACTCTTCCCAATCCAAAGTATCTTCAACTACTTTAGGTTGTGGAATATGTTGCTTCCTTAAGATCTCAGCCAGCTCCTACTTCAAATCATCCAAATTAGCTTGAATCTTATGCAACTTCTCGGCCATGTGTCGACCATATTGTTCCAAAAAGTGACGATGTTTGTCAGTAACAAAAAGCTTGTGAATATCAAAGTATATCTCCACATTGACAAGCCACTTAATAAAACTTATTGTCAAAACTTCTTCATCGAGATCCAAAAATCGTGCAATTTAGGAATATGCACCATAGACACCATATGATTAAGCATCTTCAATTAAGCCCAAAAGAATCAATCTATAAATTCCAAAATTTTGTATGGACCAAACTGTAATTTGCCTGTTAGAAAATTCTGAATCAGTCACCCAAGTCTACACAAATCTTCAACTAGGCCTCAAACTTTTGCCAACTTCACAATTAGTCTAGATAATTCTCAAATCAACAGAAACCCTTGTTAGAGAAAGGGGGAAAAACCAAACCAATCTCAACCACCGAGAATCAAGGCGGCAGCAATGTGGAGGCGGCACGGCAAAAGATGCCTTGGCTGGAGGAGGCCTAGATGAAGGGGTGGGCATCTGGATGGGCGATCCTCAAATGAGCTTGGGCATTCGTGGTCGCGGGTGCTAGCCGCTGTAGTTTGGGTTCGGACAGAACGCGAGGCGAGGGTAGTAAGCATCGTCTCTCGTGGCCAAGCCATCAGGTCAAGGGTGAGCTAAGCTGGCGACGTGTCGGGCAGTGACTCCCTGGTCTCCGGCATCAAAGCGGCTAGCGGCAACTACCATGCATTGGTGGCGGCGTTGGGGTTTTCTTGCGAAAAGCCAAAAATGATTCTGCCTCTTTCTTTTTTTGATAGAACGTACTACTAATCAGAAGGATCGAACATCACGAGGAACAAACACAACTCTTGATACCAACTGATGTAGGGGAGCACGTGGATAGGCAATCGTGAATCCGTTAATTCTGAGAATGCCCAGAAATATAATAAAAGTCTCAATCCGTTAATTCTACGAATAGCGGAAAGCGACAAGAATCAGGGAAACTATTAATTTCAATTATCAATATTCAACCACTTAAAATAATAGAGCAACTTCTATTTATAAAGAACCAAAATAAACATATTAAGTAAAATCCTATCATAAATCAAACTACTAATACTACTCTATCATATATCTTCATCCTTATCTCTATCATATTCCCTCCTTTTGTCATGTAGATTTCTTTCGATCCACACTCAAATCTTACCCATCCGTCTTAGTTAAGGAAATAGAATAAATTAGTTACCAAATCTAATTAATAAATGATGAAAAATCAATTTGATAGTGTTGCAGCTAATATATTGTGTGATACTTGATTTTGAATAGATCTAGTAAAAAATTCAGAATTTTACACACATGATGGTGATTTTCTCAACTAAAGAAATTTGATGTGTATTTCACCTATTAACAAAAATCTAGGGTTCAATCCATAGTCAATGTAATTATTGTTGTAAAAAATTATCTAAAACAATTCATGAGATTTTTAGATAAATTGTATTCTATTGTAAAATTGAAAAACGCAAGAAGTCAATATTTATTTTAAAAGAATCTATATTAAAATAAGAATATTATTAAATAATTCAACATTCAATTTGATTAACAAATATAATATATTTACAACTTCACATTAACAATTATTCCATCACCCACATGGCAAATTACTATTTAGTTATACAATTTTCATTTGTACTTCAAAAACTCGGGGGTTTCACACTTATATTTATAAAGTGAGTCCACGTACTCGATAATCTCAACAAATCTCATCAAACAAAAGGTATTTATCGACTAAAGCTTATGTAGGATTTCATGCATATGAATCTTATTCATATAAGCATGATCCAAATTATGAACATAGTCAAGTTAAGCCATAAAGTAAAGTACCTCTTGTAGCACAGAACGTTCTCCGAGAGAAGGTGTCACAGGATCGTAATGGAAGGTCATCATTGGCTTGTCCTAGCTCACATATTCGAAACTAGGATTGGATTTTACATCCTAAAAATGCAGAGGCTTAGGGAGAGACTCGAACGTCACCGTTCGTGTGTCACTTATGTGGTCTGTAGGGTGTATCTCTTTTTTTAGGGATAAAAATACTTCATTCATTGATAAGAAAAGCCGCTGATACATCCAGAAGAACCAAAAAAAGTATCGATCAAGAATAACCTAAGCTCGAGCCGTACAATAGCACGAAAGAAGCACTACCCACCTAGGCCCACCACCCTCCGCCTGGCCCTATTGACCTATACTACCTACCCATCCTGACGTTCATCGTACAATAGCACGAGAACACTACCCTCCTAAAACTATCCCTCAACACATGGCACTCCCTTGCACAGAGTACAAGGTTGCAGCCGCCGGCCTCGGTAAAAACTTATCCGGTAAACCTGCCCCAACCAGGATAATCCCGAACTAGGAAAAGAGTGCACCGCAGAAAGACCCGCTCTAGCGATAACATTGCTAAAGCTGAGTGACATGTGTTGTCCCTGATACAACCATTCCCAAGAAAACCCAAAATACCCACCCATGCACCTAAAATCTACCAACCCGCCCTAACCCCAAAGAGTGCCAAAACCAAGACGACAATCATCCTTGGATCCAATCCGAGTCAGTGTCTGCAACACGCTCTTCCGCCAAGATATCTGCCAAAATCGGAGGAGGAAAGGAGAAGAATGGGAATTGCATCTCATCCATGATCTGGAGCTTCGTAAGCATATGTGCAACTCTATTTCCACCGCGTTTGATGAAGCCAAACGAGCAGTCCTCCAAGCCTTTGGCCGCCTCAATACAGTCCTCAACCTGCAAGGCCAAATCACTTCTATCTGGTACCTGTCTTTTTAAAGCTTGAACAAGGGATAAGAAATCGAATTCGAAGCAAACATACCTGAGTCTAAGAGCCAAGGCTAGCTCAATGCCCACCAGCATACCACGGGCTTCCAAAAGGGTCGGATGGACGTGATTATCATACCGCCTAGCAAAACCTGCAACAAAATTACCCATCTCATCACGAATTAAAGTACCTACTTGAGCTTCACCTGAAGGTCCAATTCTAGCATCCGTATTGACTTTAAACCATCCTGCCTCCGGCGGTCTCCTTAGTACTGTCAAATTAATTCTACTCGTAGGGGAATGACTGTTAGCTGCAACATAATCCATCCATAACCTGCATACTGACTCCAGGACCCCCAGTGCAGCATCGAAAGTTGTATTCCTAAAAATCACCTCATTTCGCACCTTCCAAATGCCCCACAACCAAGCTGCTCTTCGACCTCTTTCCTTGCTAATTAGAGTCGCAAACAGCTTCGTACATGCTTGGACAAGAGAAAGTCCTCTGAAAATATGTAGATCTATCCCTGCTCGGCCGACCTACACTCAAAGAAAAGGTGAGAACCTGACTCTGTAGCCCGCGTGCATAGAGGGAATACATCATTCACCACCATGCCCCTTTTTGAAATATTTGTGCGAAGAGGGAGGTTATCATCAAGTAGCCTCCATACCAAGGTTCGAATACGCGAGGGACATTTAAGGTTCCATACTCGACTCCAAACCTCTCTAGCATGCGTCGGAATAGTCGCCAGCTCTGAGTTCTCCCACCATACCTGCAAATCAATGAAATATGATCTTACCGTATAAATGCCATCTCTGTTATGTCTCCACCAAATAGTATCTATCGGTAGTCTAGTACTAAGCTGTATCACCTTAATCAGTTGTACTTCCTCCAAAGAGAAAAGCCGCTCCAGTAAAGTTCCATCCCAAGCACTAGTCCCCTCAACTAAAAGCTCAGAAAGTGGTGGTACGCATCCAAACCTGGCCAAGAGTAGCGTGGGTGTCCCAACTCGGAGCCTGGCAGCCAGTAGTCATCCCAGATCTTGATGTTTGTACCATCTCCAATTCGCCATTCCAGGTTCGGAGCTAATAAGTCCATTCCCTCTCGTATACTCCTCCATGTGTAGCTTGGTGTGTAACCTGTACTTGCAAAGAGAAAATCACCTCTGGGATAATACCTTGCTCTCAAGACTCTTGCAGGTAGAGAGTCAGGAGAACAAAGCAGCCGCCAGGCCTGCTTAGCTAACATCGCCCTGTTGGAGCTGACAAGCCATCGAAAACCCAAGCCCCCATCTGCCTTAGACCGACACATACAAATCTAGCTCCTCCAGTGCATCTTCCGCTGACCCTCTTTACTGCCCCAATAGAAGGCATTGAGCTTCTTCTCAATTCTCTCACAAGTCTCCACCGGCAAGCTGAAGCAACTCATAACATATGTGGGGATGGAAAGTAAAATTGATTTGATCAAGGTCTCTCGCCCAGCTCTCGAAAGAAATTTTTCCTACCAACTCCCAATTTTTGCATTAATCGTGTCCTCGATTGAAGAGAAAATTTATCTTTTTGACCTTCCCATTAGTGTCGGTAGGCCCAAATATGTATCCCCTTCTTCTCTCAGCCTCATCCCCAGAATGGAACAAAGTCGAACTTGTTCCGTCTCACACACGTTCCTGCTGAAGTAAACCGAACTCTTCTATAAATTTACCTTTTGCCCTGAAGCCTTGGAGTACATATCCAGAAGGGAGAGAATGTTTCTTAGCTCTGCCTCTGTTGCCCTAGCAAATAAAAGATAGTCATCTGCAAAAAAGAGGTGAGTAATAGCTGGAGCGCCTCTTGCCACTTTTACACCATGTATTCACCGTGCACTCTCCGCCCGCCTTATAAGTGCGCCCAGGCCCTCCACACATATAAGGAAGAGGTAAGGAGATAATGGATCCCCTTGGCGCAATCCCCTGCCCGGAGTAAAAAAGTCTCCTACCTGTCCATTGACCTGCACAGCATATCTCACACTACGAACACATCTCATAATGAGGTTAGTAAAAGACTCTTGAAAACCCAAAGCCAATAACATCTTCTCCAAAAATCCCATTCGATTCTATCGTAAGCCTTCATCATATCTAATTTAATGGCACACCACCCTAGTCTACCCGACGTCTTCTTTTTAAGGTAGTGATATGACTCGAAAGCCACTCAGGCGTTATCAGTGATTAGCCGCCCTGGAACAAACGCCCCTTGGTTTTCATGAATGATGTCATTTAAAAAAGTCTTAACCCTGTTTGTGATAGCTTTAGTGATGATTTTCATAACCACATTGCATAAGCTTATGGGTCTGAATTCAGAGCAGCTAATAGGTCTTTTAACCTTAGGGATCAGAGCAATAATGGTATCGTTCAGATAAGAGGGATTATCACCATCATTAAGAATAGCTAGAGAGGAACGAGTTACCGATGGACCAACCACTTTCCAATACTTCTGATAAAATAGGGGGGCATGCCATCCGGTCCAGGTGCCTTTGTCGGGTGCATCTCACAGACAGCAGCATACACTTCTTCCTTCGTATAGGGAGCACTTAGTTATTGCTGCATGTCATCTGTCACCCTCCTTTCCATCATGCCTGTCACTTCTGAGACCTGCAAAGCACCTTCAGAAGAAAATAGGTTAGAATAGAAGTCCCTAAACACCCTTTCCAGATCGGTCCATTCCCTGATTTCAGATCCATTTGGACCATCTATCTCTAGAATCTGATTCCTCATGCCTCTACTCTTAGCCTTGTTGTGAAAAAATTTGTATTGCGGTCACCCTCACGTAATCAGTCCACACGAGATCTCTGAGCCCACATGGCCTCCTCCCTAGATAGAATCTCCTCCCTGCGCTTAAGAAGCTCCTCCATCTCACTCTTCCTCCAAACAGTCAAAGGTTGCTCTTGAATAGCTCCAATTCTCTTCTCAAGCTCCTCCTTTTGTCTTCTCACGCTGCCAAAAACACTTCTGTCCCACCCTTTAAGATGATGTGCACAAACCAACAGTTTAGAAGCTAAGTCCAAACCCTGCGTACAATCCCAACTTAGCAGAATTTCTTTCTCAATGTCCTTGTGTCTGTCCCACATTTGTTCAAATCTGAAGCATCTATGTTGAGGCCTGGGCTCCTCGACCCGAAGCTGAGCAATCAAAAGTGAATGATCTGACCTCATTCAAGGTTTAGCTTCCACAGAAGTAAAAGGGTAGAGATCAAACTAATCCATTGTAGCAAAGACCCTGTCTAACTTGCATTCAATATGATCTGCGTCCTCTTGACCATTTGTCCACGTGAACCAAATCCCTGTCTGACGAACTTCTAAAAAATCACATTATTGGATGACCTCCTGAAAAGCGTCCATTCATCTCTGAGGAATAATGTTGCCTCCCCTCTTCTCTGCCAAGGAAATAATCTCATTGAAATCTCCCCCACAAACCCATGGTATTGACGACCGCTCCTTCAGTTGTCTTAGTAATGACCAAGATTGATGTCTATCCTCCGTATTCGGCCATCCGTAGAAACCTATAAATCTCAAACAACAAAAATCCACGACTTCTACATCTATATGGTAGAGTGAAAAAGAGAGTAAATTAATGTCCATATCTCGGTGCCAAAGAAGGACAAGCCCGCCACTACGCGCTCTACCCGTCCCCCGACACGCTACATAGATACCACACTCATAACCAAGTCTCCATTTGAGGTCCTCTGCTTCTGACTCTTTGAGCTTTGTCTCTGATAAGAAGAGGAGGTGGGGATTGCAGGATTGGACCAACCTGCGTAGTTGAAGAACTGCCCGCGGACTCCCCGAGCCGCGACATTTCCACCATATGATATTCATGATTCCTACAAGAAAGAACAAAATACCAAGACACAGCAAATAGGCGATAACGAAACCAACAATAACGAAAGCAAGAAACTGGAAAATACTAGAACTAAGCTCTATGGTAGCCAGCACGGGATACCAAACCTAACCGACCGAAAGTCAAGCAAATGACCAAAACGAAAAACACAAATTGAAATCTAAAAAGCAATCGAAACCCTGAAAAAGTGAAGCACTATGCAAACCTACATCAAGCCTATCAATGAATATAAAAAGAACGAACCAATATGCATGAAGACAATTCTATTAAGCAAAAAGACAAAACTGAAGACAAGTATATTATGCAATTCTATTAATAAGCCACAACGGAAGATCAAAAGAGAGACGACGAGAAACAGATCAATGAGGACAGTCGAAGGCCTGAAGTACGGTGATGATCAGTAACGTGAGCGCGAAGGAGATCGAGATGGTGAAATCGAAGCAGATCGGCTAAAAAACCCTAGAAAGGGTGACGGCTCTGTAGGGTGTATCTCTTTTGGTGTATCTCAATTCTATGGATTTTACTCTTTATATAGAACCCGGGAAGAGACCATCTATTTTCCGTCATTAACTCATGCCATAGAGCTTTGTATCCATTACAAACCTTATGGCTTCCTATACTTAGTAGGAAGGTTATGAATTCTTTAGCTCACTAATGAATCTACAATTATGGCAATCATGGGTGTACCCATTGGGATTCCAACCGCTAGTATAAGCTTGACTTCACTTTTCGTGTCTTCAATTATGGGTCGGGAGAGGACAATGAGCTACACAAAGAACTCTCTAATATAATGTTATAATTTTAATATTCAACCCCAAACTAAATTTTATTACAACTGGTAACAAAATTTTTATATTCATAAATATAGTCAGAATATATATCATTGTCATTGTGGTTATTTCTAATAATTTGAACCTTTAAAAATGTTTACATCTAAATGAGAAAGTAAACCCTCAAGAGCTCACAATAAATCTAGGAAACAGTCAAATTTTATTCTGTCAAATTTACCAATTGATATCTATATCGTGACCAAATAACATCTTTTAAGTAAACCGTATAGATATTACCATATATTTCTTGTTGTCGGTATACATATATTCCAATATATTTTTGATTTCATTCCTCCCATCTAGAATGTGGCAGTCTTTATCTCTTCTCCTATCATGTCCTTGATCATGTCCATTTGCATCTCCCATGTCAAGGAATTTATATATATTCCAATATATTTTTGATTTCATTCCTCCCATCTAGAATGTGGCAGTCTTTATCTCTTCTCCTATCATGGCCTTGATCATGTCCATTTGCATCTCCCATGTCAAGGAATTTAGCATTGCCTCCAGAATCTGAACTGCATGGTTAGTTTCAGCTGAGCTAAAAATTTCCTTGAAATAGGAATGGATGTAACGTGCAACCTCAGCCTCATCTTCCAAACATGTGCCTTGGTCATTTTTTGTTCTCCTTATCTGGTTTTTTCCCCTCTGTGTAGCAGTTGTGTGAAAGAAGCTAGTGTTCGTATCACCATATTGTAAATAGTTGACTCGAGATTTTTGGTACCGAAATATTTTCTCTTGTTCATAGAGGTGATCAATTTCTTTTTTCAGCTCAGTTTCCCTTCTTTTGTTTGCTGCATTAGGTTGCTGGCACTCTATGCAATCCACCTCTTTGGTTTTTTCCTCAATTTGCAGCTTTCTATCCGTGTACAACCTTTTGCTCCCTACTACAGAATTCTCCATGTCTTTGCCATTTTCTGACCTTTGATACATTGACAGGAGTCTCCAAGCTCTACTAATAACATCTTTCCAGTTAGTTCACATTGATTAAAACTTGAAGAGCTTTCTCATATTGCCCCTTTGACATTTATCTAGCATTACATAGGCATGATCTAATCTAATAAATGGTCCATTATAAATCAGAGCAAAAGGAAAACATAACTCACACCCAAATCATCGACTGCATATGCTCTAGATTATAGCTATTTCTGCCGACAAATCTAGTTTTAGCTTGACAATCGAAAATTAATATTCAAAATGGTCCAAAACGCAGAGACAAATATAATATAATTGGAATGAAAATATACCAGAGAAGGAGAGTTACTTACGTCAAAGTATCCATGCAAATCAGGTACGAAAGAAAAGCACCGTCCACACCCACAATCTATCCCATTTGTTATGTAGCCATCGGAAATAGTGTGGTCTCCAAGAAGTACTATAAAACAAGGGCACAACCACAGCTCCAAGACCAACAACGGAGCCCAAAGACATGCTAACATAGAGTTCATCATATTCAACACCATGATGTTGGTTGTCTCCATGTTGCTCCTTCAGATCTGACTCCCTAAGACCACAATTCATTGACACCGGAGGCCCACATAGCTTGTTACCAATATAGCTGGAAGCATCGAAGCTCTGAAGTTGAGTGCTGGTTGGAATTCTTCCGGTAAGATCATTGAAAGAAAGGTTCAAGAAACCCAAGAATGTCATATTTGCCATGCTTTGAGGAATCTCACCAGAGAGCCTGTTGAAGGACAGATCCAAAGCTTCTAGTGCTAGCATATTGCCCATGTGGTCGGGAATCCTCATCGTCAAAGAATTTCCTGATAAATTCAATGACATGAGTGCAACCAGATTGGTGATACTCTCCGGAATTGGTCCTGACAAGCTGTTATTTGAGAGATCAATAAGAGTAAGGAACCTTAGATTCTTGGTGTACTCAAGTACCAATGCTTTTATCACCAATATTTCACTCTCTTCATAGAATGAGTTGTATGTATAATCGCCTTCAGAAAGTGTATATGTGAAATAAGACATTGACGGTTTAGCCATAGCAGAGAGATTAGCTAAACAATCCGGAATTCCTCCTGATAAGTTGTTTTGAGCAAGGTCTAGAATAACGAGTAATGAAAGAGCACAAATCTCATTTGGAATATAGCCTCTGAAATTGTTCGACCGGAGGTTGAGGATTTTGACATTAGATAGCCTTTGACCAATCCATTTTGGTACTCTTCCACCTAATTTGTTTTCTGCAATGTCAACAACTTCAAGCTTTGTGCAATTTTGTAGTGATGAAGGCAATGTTCCTGACAATGAATTGTTGCGTAGGTACAAGTATTGGAGCTCGCTTAAGATCCTAGTGACTTCGGGAGAATACCGGTCAGATTATTGTTTTGGAGCTCAATTGTGACTATGGATGGCCATCTAGTCCAGCAATCTGGAATTTCTCCAATAAGATTATTGTCTCCCAAGTGTAGAACTCTAGATCTTACCGCATCATATTCCACATCGCAAAGTAGTCTTGAAATCGAGCCAGAAAATGAATTGTTAGAAAGGTCAAATATATAATAGCTAGAGCTTAGTATCTCAACATGGAGATGGTTGTGTGACACATTTAGACAGCAGATGATTTGAGATGTCATATTCCAAAACTAACTAGGAACAATATCATTGAGTCCTGTGTTAGATATGTCCAAATACGCAAGACTTTCTTGTGATGAAAGCCATTTCGGAAAATTTGGGCCCAGGTACCATGATGCTAAGTAGGCTCCTTCCAGCTGAAAAGGTGGAATCCAATCAGGGTCAACGTCGAACTTAATTTTGTTTCCATGTCCAATTAGATACCTCAGTCTTGTTAAATTTGCAAAGAAATTTGACGGGAGAATGCCCTCTAATGAATTTAAACTAGTATCCAGAGTATCTAGTTGGATGAGCTGTCCAAGACTTGGAGGAAGAATACCACTTAATTTATTACTCGAAAGGTCCAAATATGATAAGGAAGTAAGAGATCCCATAGAATCAGGAATAGGACCAGAAATACCATTCGTAGACAAATCCAGATGCTCCAAGTTCTGTAGTTGTCCCAATGATCTAGGAATTTCACCTTCAAGGAAATTGGCTGACAGGTCAAGGTGGTTAAGTAACGTCAAATTTGCAATATCATCTGCTATATTGCCTCGAAAAGAATTCCCCCCTAGCATAAGTTGCTCTAACTGGCTAAATTTGTACAACCAGTTGGGCAACGTTGAATTTATCGAGCAACTAGATAAGTCAAGGTACTTAAGAGATGTTAAATTTTCTAAACCACAAGGCAAGGAGTCAAACATGTTGCCATGGAGATCAAGTATGACAAGATGGGAGGTGTTCGCAAATGGAAACTGAGTAATATGATCATGGCCGTATCGGAGTCCACAATCTTGTAGATGATGCAATCCATCAATGCTCTGAAGGGCACCAGAAGTTTCTGGGAATGATACATTACTCAAATCAAGGTATCTAAGCATGGAAAGATCAGAAAGCCACCCAAGACTCTTGGTCTGAAGACTGTATGAATTGGCAATACCAAGATAAGTTACCAAGATGAGAAGGAATCTCCCCTCCGAACCCAGCAACCGAGAGATTGAGAAACGTTAAGCTCTGCATAGACCCAATGAACAATGGGACTTGGAGGCCTCCAAAATCATTGTTACTCAAGTCCAAGTGATGGAGGTGCTTCAAATCAAGTAGAGAATTATTGATCCTACCTCCGAACTGTGGTAGCTTGTTTCCATTCTCACCTATCGGATAATAATCAGCATCACCGAATGAGAAAGGAGCCCGGAGACGAAGCTCCAGAACATGACCCGTCAAGTTGTCGCAGACTACTCCGCGCCAATTACAGCAGCTGCCGCCAGGCATCCAGGACGAGAGCCTTCCAGTAGGATCGGTGAGATCATGCTTGAAACTCAGGAGAGCTTGTCTTTCATTTTGGTGGCAGTGGGGGACAGCTTCTATAAAGCCAACAGAATCGATCGCAGCACCCAACACCGCAGTGGTGATAACGATGATGTTGAAATAGAACGCCGGATCACTCATTTTAAAACTAATACTTTGTGTGTAGTGTTGTGCAAGGAGCAGGCTATTTCCTTTCTACTATTTATTTAGTTCTCTATTACAAGTTTATAGCCAATGTTATGTTCCAATATTAGCGTAAGGTTTGGTTTAGAGTTTCGAGTCAGTCGTCTCTCCGGTCCTGTCCTCACATAAGTTGTGTTTTCTTCTAAGGATAAGGAAAAAAGGGGTGGGCAGCAAGACAGGAAGCCGAGATGTGGGTACAACTTTAATGGGTTTTTTAATCTCAGGTATTAAGTCGAACATTATGGCCCAATTGTAGGAAATGCTATATTAATAATATCTTTTATATTTTTAAAGTTTTGAAAAAAAATCTTAAATAAATTCAAGTCACTTACCACTTTTATCGGAACACTATATAATGGTCTATTTCTTCCATTAACTTCACTCTTTATCCAATGAAAAACATTCTTTGAAATTTCAACTACACCTCTGAGCTCGATGTAACTCGTATTCGCAACCTGTGACACTTGAACCAAATATTCTTCGAATCGCAAGTACTCGATATCACCCACCTCTTCTAACTTCTAACCGATTTTTTTGAAAATTTTTAAGTAACTTTAAAAAAGTTTTAAAGACTGTACCAGAAAATATATTATCGACGTACAAAGAAAAAACATTTGCTAGCGAAAATCCATATACAGCAAGCGTCCCGACGACTCAATTTAATTGGTTGGAATATTAACTCTAAGTAAAGTTTGTGAGTCGTTGATGTTGACCCTTTTTTTTTCCCGAAAGGTAGATATTGACCAATATCTGGGTAACTCAACTTGCATGGAGTCTTCGATGACCACCAATATTTCAAGTCCAACGAACGGAACGGAACTCATAACAATAGGCACTTATATCAACTGGTGAGAGAGTTGTTCTAGTTTAATCAGGTTTCGGGTTTAAGTCCTTGGGTACGCAGCAGTGTTAAATACTTGTTGAGAGAGCTTTGTCACCTTTTAAAAGTTCTATCCGGCTCGAAATTGAAATAGTCGACCTAATGGGCCGGATACTAATTGAATAAACCAAAAAAAACGAATGGAACGCATGGGTTCGACTTGTAGTGTTTGCTTGTTGTTGATGTTGACCAATGTCCGGGTACCTTCACTTGCGGGGGCCGGGGAGTCTTCGATTGCAATCAACATTTCAAGTCCAAAGTACGTAACTTATGGTTACGATAATGCCACCCAAAAAAGTATGGGTTATCAATTTCACACACCTTGCAATAAAGTGTGACAATGTTTGTAGTCTCACAAGGAATAAGGTTTAATTAATTCGGCTCAATTACCAATCTGAATGATGAGTTTTAGCAAATTAGGCAAGAATGAGTTTGGTACCATTAGCAACTTACTTAATCAATTAATTTATGACTTAATTAGGGAAATTAATTTATGACTTAATTAGGGATATGTTATGGTTCAGATGTTTCTTGAGCGATTCATTGATGTTATCGCTAAGAATTAGTCTGAATAGGTCTTTCTTTTCTTTTTTTGAGAAAGAACAAACACTGACAAGGTATCCTTAATTAAACTTAGATAAATTAAAGAATATTCAGCCTAGCGGCGCAAGATGTATGATCATTCGACGGAGATCACGGGTTAAACACTGACAAAGTATCCTTATTGGTGTAAAAAAATTATTTTTAAAAAATAAACTTAGATGAACTAATTTGTGCTTCCACTACTAATCATCCTCCTAATTTAACTAATTATCAACTAAATAAATCACCCGATGAACTATTGATCATAACAACTAATCAATCAGTTAAAATTTCTATTAACCTTACCGACGATTAGATTTAACACTAATCATTATCTAAGTATCGATATATAATAAGAATTAAGTTTATTAACTAGTTCATAAAACTAAGCATATTTAATAATAGATACATTACCCGTAAGAAAATTACTCACATTGAAGACTTCATAAATTCCATTTGATAGCAATAAATGTGCAAATATAAAGATATAGTGAGAAAGAATGCTCAATAATGTAAATAAGGCCTCCTCAAGGCCTCATCTTCAATTTTCCAAACTAGTTTTTCAATGAAAATCTAGAGTTAAGAGAGAGGAAATGTGGATCCTCCTCTTTCATTTCACAAAATTGGCTAAATCTCATGTCCTCCCGGGAGAGGACAATTGGGCGTTTGTACCAAGGCCTTGTAAATTACATTCCTAAACTATCGTAATGTTTCAGAAAAAAAGAAAGAAGGTAGTAAACGACATGGGCCTCACTGAGGGTTTTTGGGGCCTCGTTACAATAATTGGGAAATATCAATATTTTTAAAATCGAATATGGAGGCGACCCAAAAATTTTCTGATTTTTAGTCCACCTAGTTGAGACATTGATTAGACTGAGATTTTTATTTTTATACAAATAATTATTAAATGTGATGAAATAAATTTAATTTATCATAAAAATGGTAAAATATGAACTAAGTTCAAATATTCACTTTGGTATATAATTTATCCAAACAAAGTCTTCAAATATTAATTTAACAAGTTTAGAAATTAATGAAGATGATGATATATTTTTTAAATTTATTATATTAGTCGAAAAAGCTTAACTTAATGAACATATTATGTGAATTGTTAAAAATATAAATTTATTGTGATACAAATGTGATTTACACGCTCTGAATGTAGAAGTGGGAATGTTGGTTGTGAATTAAATTGGATAAAATAAAAAAATATTAATTTTTTCTATTTCGGGCAAACTAGGTCACCTCGAGATTTATGATTAGGTGGTCTGATTAGATTTCAAACGGTCAGATCGCGCTCCTATTTGGGAAAAAAATCGACCAGAAATTGGTGCTGGACAAACTGGCTAGAATAATGAAAGGTGGATCGCAATTTTTAAAATAATGAAAAATAGAATTGTCAAACTATACAGACTTGGCTTAGGCAAGCTATTTAGCAAACTCGCAAGGTTTAGGACAAATGAAAGGTGGTTTGATGACAATAGTAAACTAAACACTAAATAAAACTAAAGCAAACGAATTTTAAACCAACTAGAGAAGAGTGAATAAGTACCTCTTTTAGCAACTTTCCTGACTAGATTACTTTGAATTTAATAAAGTTTGTGTTGAAATTTTTTTTGAAAGGTAAATTACACCATTAAAATGTCAAGAGTTTAAACCATAAATTTTCTAGATATTTATAATGCCTTGTGCCGTTGGGTTACAGACTCTTTTGCACGTTTGGGTCGAAACTGGGTGGTTCCAAGGCATTGGATTAACGCTCCGGCTAATAGACCCACCTTAATGCTCATGCACTAAGATGGACCTACTAGTGATCATGCACCTGGTGCTTCTATTTAGGTCTAATCCAGTTAATTAATGCTCATGCACTTAATCTCCCACTCTTAAATCCATCTGAGATCGGATTGAGTGGGGACTAAAGATTTTTTGTCCACAGGTAGGGACTCCTACCTATTTAAAGTTTGAGAATAGGTCGAGGACATTGCATCCCCGATGCCTCTAATCATTGGCTTTACGCCTCTGCTTCTTGTTTATTCGTCCACGTGAATGGACTCCCTTAGTAGCCAAGATCCATAAGCTCACCCTAAACTATCTAATGAAAATTCTCCCTTTTTGATTAATAGGTTTATATACGTTTTTGATCATTTGTTCTTTAGTTTGGAGCTTCCAATTTATTTCTAATATTTTTCAATTCAAAAACAGATATGGTACAGGCCTTTCCCTCGACAACCCAAGGCCAGCTTCCGTCGATTCAGTTGTAGCGGACAGAAGCCAGCATTTCCATATCTTCGGCAACCACAGGTCATGACGATTACAAGATCATACGCTACTCTTCTATCATTTCGACCAACACCTGTTGGGTATGGAGACTTCGGACACCGCGGGGGGGCGTAGCCCCGTCCAGAACTGGGATCGACCTGCCAGGTCAGGTCGCGGGGGTCTAGGGGGCAGCGCCACCTAGCGGGGGTCGAAGGGGGGCAGCGCCACCAAACGGTACGCGCTTCAGCTTCTCCATTTTGCCAAAGCGTGGACAAAAATGCCCCTGCGTGTGTGTTTTGGTTCCTAGGTTTGTTGGCACTATAAATACCCCGCTTGTCTGTCACTGTATACTTATCTTCTTCCTTGTAGAGAGAGACAGAGAGAGAAGAGGAGAGAGAAACACCATTGTTGAGCCTGCGTAGCTCCAAAGTGTAGATCGAGCTTGATATAGTGAAATCTCCTGGCTTGGTACGCCCCCGGACGTAGATCGGTCAAGATCGAACCGGGTTACCAAATCTGTTGTTCTTGTTTTTCGTAGATCTTGCTCCTATCTTGTTCGCTGCGTTGTTTGGGTCCACGGGAAAGTGGGTCACTTCCCAACAATTGGTATCAGAGCACCTGGGTTTAGGGCGTGGTGGGAGCAATCACGATGGGTGATGTGAGATCGCCCGTGGAGAAGTTCGATGGCGTCGACTATGGCTTCTGGAAGATGCAAGTAGAGGACTACTTGTATGGCAAAGATTTGCACTTGCCGCTTGATGGGAAGAAGCCTGAGGACATGAAGGAAGAGGAGTGGAAGCTCCTAGATCGGAAAGCGATGAGCGTGGTGCGCTTGTCTTTGTCTAGAAACGTGGCCTTGCACACAGTAAAGTCAAAGATCACGAAGGAGATGTTGGAGACGTTGTCCGAGATGTACGAGAAGCCATCGGCGGCCAACAAAGTTCACTTGATGAGGAAGCTCTTCAACCTTAAGATGGCGGAGAGTACCTCGGTATCGGTACACCTCCACGAGTTCAATGCGACCATCGCTTCTTTGAGCTCGGTGAAGATTGACTTCGATGATGAGGTACAAGCTCTAATTTTGCTAAGTTCCTTACCTGATAGTTGGAATGGCACGGTCACGGCGGTGAGTGCCTCGGCGGGGAAGGTAGTACTCAAGTTGGATGAGGTGAGGGACTTGATTATGAGTGAGGAGATTCGTAGGAAAGAGTTCGGAGTAGCCTCAGGTTCGGCCTTGAATGCTAGCAATAGAGGGAGGTCCGAATCTAAGTGGAAGGGGAAGAAGGACCGGAGCAGGTCCAAGTCCAAATCGAAGGATGGTTCGAAGAGGGACATGAGTTCCATTAAATGTTGGAACTGTGAGAAGTTTGGCCACTTTAGAACCCAATGCAAGGCACCGAAGAAGGAGGACAAGTCGGCAAATACAATAACAGAGGACCACGGGGATGCATTGATCTTGAGTGTTAGTAGCCCGTTGGAGGCTTGGGTATTGGATTCAGGAGCATCATTCCACTCTTGTAGCGACAAGGGGATAATGGAATTGTATACCCCAGGAGAATTTGGCAAGGTTTATCTAGCCGATGATGAGCCATTGCAAATTGTGGGTAAAGGAGATGTGAGAATCAATACTCCCAATGGATCATTGTTATTGTTGAAGGGGGTGAGACACATCCCAGGGTTAAGAAGAAATTTGCTTTCCACAGGACAACTAGATGAAGAGGGGTATAATGTAACCTTTGGTTGTCGGACATGGAAGATCACCAAGGGAGCTAGAGTGGTGGCTCGTGGTGAGAAAGAAGGTACGTTGTACATGACAAGGAACACTCATGAAAGCATTGATCTTGTAGGAGCAACCAATGATGCAGATCTGTGGCATAGTAGGCTTGGCCACATGAGTGAGAAGGGGATGCGGGTGCTTTGTTCAAAGGGGAAGCTACCGGGTCTAAAGACCGTGGACGTGGGTCTTTGTGAAGACTGTGTATTTGGGAAGCAGAAGAGGGTGAGCTTCTCAAGAAGTGGTAGAACTCCTAAACCGGAGAAGCTTGAATTGGTCCACAGTGATCTGTGGGGACCGGCACCGGTGGCATCCGTGGGTGGTTCTTTGTATTACATGACTTTCATAGATGACTCTACAAGGAAGGTGTGGGTCTACTTCCTAAAGCATAAGTCTGATGCTTTCAATACCTTCAAGAAGTGGAAGGCTCTTGTGGAGAACGAGACGAATCTCAAGGTGAAGTGTTTGAGGTCCGATAATGGTGGTGAGTACGAGCTTCAAGAGTTCAAAGACTTTTGTGCGAAGTATGGGATTCGCATGGAAAAGACGGTAGCTGGGACCCCCCAGCAAAATGGCATAGCTGAGAGGATGAACCGAACACTAAATGAGAGAGCAAGGGCCATGAGGTTGAAGAGTGGCCTTCCGAAGATGTTTTGGGCAGATGCTGTAAATACTGCAGCATTCTTGATCAACAGAGGGCCATCAACTCCTTTGGAGAATGAGATACCGGAGGAGATGTGGAGTGGCAAAGAGGTTGATCTGACTTTCTTACGAGTGTTTGGTTGTGTTTCCTATGTGCTTGTGGATGCAGGTGATAGGAGTAAGCTTGATGCAAAGTCCAAGAAGTGCACATTCATTGGATATGGAGGAGATGAGTTCGGGTTCCACTTTTGGGATGAGAAGAACCGAAAGGTGGTGAGGAGCCGGGATGTCATATTCAATGAGAAGGTGATGTACAAGGACAAGGGGGATTTAGCTGATGAAGTGGATCGTACCGGTGAGATGGTCGAGTTAGACATCTCAAACTCGGGTGGGAGCAGGATACTTGATGGCCAAGAGGCCGAAGTGGAGATGGGGCCAAGATCACCACTAATAGTGGTTCCATTGAGGAGATCCACTAGACAACGTGGATCTCCGGATAGATATTCGCCAGCAAACTACTATCTCTTATTGACCGATGGAGGAGAACCTGAGGATTTTGAAGAAGCTCAAGAAAGTGAGCAAGTGAACGAGTGGAAACTTGCCATGAATGATGAGATGGAGTCCTTGAGGAGCAATGGAACTTGGGAGTTAGTTGAACTTCCCAAGGGTAAGAAAGCATTGCATAACAAGTGGGTCTATAGAGTGAAGAAAGAGGCGGATGGCACCAAACGTTACAAAGCAAGACTGGTTGTTAAGGGATTTCAGCAGAAGTATGGTATTGACTTCACTGACATCTTCACTCCTGTTGTGAAGATGACCACCATCCGGATGGTGCTAAGTATGGTGGCTGCTAAAGATTTATTGCTAGAGCAAATGGATGTGAAGACGGCATTTCTTCATGGTGATCTAGAGGAAGAGATCTACATGGAGCAACCAGAGGGGTTCTTGCAAGGTAACGATAAGCTTGTGTGCAGGTTGAGGAGGAGTCTGTACGGGTTGAAGCAAGCTCCAAGACAATGGTACAAGAAGTTTGATGGATTCATTCGGGAGATTGAATTTTCTCGTTGTGGAGCGGATCATTGTTATTATATGAAGAAGCTGGATAATGGCTATATCATCCTCCTGCTTTATGTTGATGACATGTTGATAGCAGGCACCAGTGCAAGTGAGATGAGCAAGGTGAAGAAGCAATTATCCGAAAGGTTTGCCATGAAGGACTTGGGTGAGGCTAAGCAAATCCTTGGAATGAGGATTGAGAGAGATAGAGCTGCAGGGAAGCTATTTCTCTCACAAGCCGAGTACATTGAGAAGGTACTGCAGAGGTTTAGCATGCAAAATGCCAACCCCAAGTTGACTCCTTTAGCTGGACACTTCAAATTGTCCAAGAAGGACTCGCCTAAGACTAAGGCAGAGGAGGCTAAAATGGAGAAGACTCCCTATGCATCGGCGGTGGGTAGCTTGATGTATGCTATGATTTGTACGAGGCCAGACATAGCACATGCGGTGGGAGTAGTGAGCAAGTTCATGAGCAATCCGGGTGAGCAACATTGGGTTGCAGTGAAATGGATCCTTGGCTACTTGAGAGGTACCACCGAGAAGTGTCTTTGTTTTGAGGGCAAAGATGTGAAGCTCCTAGGCTATTGTGATGCGGACTTGGGGTCCAATGACCATGATGAGAAGAGGAGCACAAGTGGTTATGTCTTTACGCTGGGAGGGACAGCGATATCTTGGGCCTCGAGACTACAAAAGGTAGTAGCTTTGTCAACCGCGGAAAGTGAGTACGTGGCTGTGACGGAAGCAAGTAAAGAGATGGTATGGTTGCAGAATTTCTTGGTGGAGTTGGGGAAAGAGCAAAGTGAGAGTGTGCTCCACAGTGATAGCCAAAGTGCGATACACTTGGCAAAGAATCCCGCTTTCCACTCAAGGACAAAGCACATTGAGTTGAAGTATCACTACATACGTGATCTCTTGGAAAGGAAGATCTTGAGGCTTGAAAAGATTGACGGGAAAGTGAATCCCGCGGATATGTTGACTAAGGTGGTTACCTTAGAGAAGCTGAAGCTCAACATGGCTTCAGCGAGTCTAGTAAACTAGAGAAGAGACCCGGCGTACCAAGAAGTGAAGAGGAGAAGGTGTCATCAAGTGAATGGCGGCAGGTGTTGAGGTCAGTCTCCAGGTGGGAGATTGTTGGGTATGGAGACTTCGGACACCGCGGGGGGGCGTAGCCCCGTCCAGAACTGGGTAGAGAGAGACAGAGAGAGAAGAGGAGAGAGAAACACCATTGTTGAGCCTGCGTAGCTCCAAAGTGTAGATCGAGCTTGATATAGTGAAATCTCCTGGCTTGGTACGCCCCCGGACGTAGATCGGTCAAGATCGAACCGGGTTACCAAATCTGTTGTTCTTGTTTTTCGTAGATCTTGCTCCTATCTTGTTCGCTGCGTTGTTTGGGTCCACGGGAAAGTGGGTCACTTCCCAACAACACCTACTTGGCTTTGAAATATACACGCATTATCTTCTATTTCAGTTTAATAAAATGTTGCGAATGTTATTTTCTATTTCAGTTGAATAAGACGTTCGCACGAATATTATTTCACATTTCAGTTGAATAAAAAATCATTTTAGATGAAGAATATTATGGATACAATATTAAATATTTGTTTGTCTTGCGTGATGTTTGTCCTTGTGACAAATGATAGGACCATAATTTCATCAAACAAACAACTTTTGAAAACGAATCAAGATACCAGTTCTTGTTGGTTATTGCAAAAAATCGTAGTTACAAGTTTTCCTAATAAGTATTTGCGTCAATTCACTTGTGTTAACAACAAATTGCGTATAGTATTGTTGGTTGACTCATGTCATTTCAGTAAATTTCATTCATGTGGAGAATTGTTGCAGAATTAAATCTTTAATCCAAAAAAAGGTTTGAAGTGTTTGTTTGGTTTGAACATAAGAGGTTATATAGAAAAAGAAGTGCAATTAAACACAATCTCTTAGTTTATTAGATGGAAAACTTTGAGCTAATTAAAATATGGCCCACACTAATTAGTTTAGGGTGTTTATGAAATTACTCTGAATCTTGTTAAGAAACTTACGTAACGATATATGATCTTGCGAAAAATTAATTTTAGGTGTTTGCTTGGTACTAGAATTTGTGAGAATTGTTCTGAGTTACTGGACCTATTTTTGGACTCGGGTTGGGCTTATTGCTCGTGTCGTGTGCCAAAAACTTTTGCGCTTAGGAAACTCGACAAGCTCATCATGATTGCTTTCCAAATAGGAATGGTAATGGCTAAGGTAGGTAAGGTCCATAAGGACCCTACCTATACCCTAATCTTAGAAGTTGGATCCATACCTCAATCTCGATCCTAGAAAGAGTATTTTGACTATCAGGCTCATACTCCTACCCACAGAATGTGCACGATTTTAGAAGTTGGATTCATACCTCAATCTCGATCCTAGCATATTTTTACCATCACACTCATACTCCTACCCGCAGAGTCGCACAGTCTAACTTAGTTTTTAATAATTTTTACGCATAAAATCAAATAAATTTAAGATATTTCGTCCATTACACATCAATATTCAATAAAAAATTTAAGACACCAAATTTTTAATTTACGTTAAATTCTAGAAGATTCTTTGAGCTCTAAGTACATCAAGAATTCAAAAAAAATAAAAATTAAGTGTCTAGGTGTCATCATTTAAGATGTCTTATGAGCTAGTTTTATAACAACATAATGAACACATGAAAATTACTCATGAAATATTTAGTATATCAATAAAGAAAATCAACATTGTATTTATATATTTCAAACTTTAGAGTCAATATATATTAGGAATAAATAATCTAATTATGGTCTAACTACAGCCAAACTTTTGTTGAGGGTCCAAAAAGTGGACACATCCTTATACCCTACCATAGACATAGTCAAAGTCAATATAACCTAGAATTGGAGGATACGGGTAGAAAGTTCTACCATAGGATATATCTGATCCATAGGATATGAGTATTTCTACCATATATACTTTCAAATGCTTCTCTATTGATAAATCTAGAAAGTTCAAGGGTAACAACTTCAAACGTTCGCAATAGGAGATGATGTTCTTCTTCAGTACCTTGAACTTGACCATGTACCTCAAAGATCGGTTCCTTAAATGTCTGCTATATTCGACGCATGGGTAAATGAGATTACCATGATTTTCAAAAATTACCCGGAGGTCGACCCTCCTGTCCTCTGGTCAACCGGTCTGATCAGTCAAACTGCAGAGTAAATTTTAAATAAAAAATTTATTTGTTATATTTATTATTAGCAAATAATTATCTAATTTTACAAATATATAAGTATCAAAATTATAATTTAATCACTTTAAAAATTTTAAATATATTTCAGTTTAAAAAAGTTTACATTTTTGTGATGACCGATCGATCCAATCAAAAAATCCACCGGTCAACATTGTTGACCACTGATTGAATCAGATATTAAGTTCAGGGTCAAATTTGGCCGAGACTTGGTTTTGATTCATAGTCCAACCAGTTTTTTAAAACCATAGTGATTACTATGATGCAGTATTCTTCCAGAGAGTTTTATTGTGGTTTCTCTCTTTCTTAAACTACTTTATTTCTAAATACTCACTAATTAGATTAATCCAATTTCTCGTTGTGGTTTCTCTCTTAACAAATAAGACCTATGTAGACTTACATACGCTTTGTAAGAGTTGGACAATATGTCATTCCCAACATTAGATGCACAATAGCTCACTACGTATATCTAGGGTGCTTTCGAAAGTTTGCATATATAACTCGGGAATCTAGGAACTAAAATATTTAGAAATTTACGTTGTTTACCAACAGAAAAGCTGACGGTTATAGAGTAAGGGTAACATTTATAAAAATTATAGAAAAATTATAACAAATTTAGAGGCGCTCACGTAGATTATATCACCAACCCTTCCATGGAAACCTTTCCCCTTCCCTCTAGCACCCTTCCCCTACCTTCCAACAACTATCCATGGCCGCTAACCCTCCCTGTACACTAGCCCAACCCTTTCCCATAACACCCTCCCCTCTCCCTAATCCCTTTCCCTACCCTCCTCCGCATATTGGTTTAGGCAACGGTTGGACTTCATTCTGGAAACAGCTAAGTTTGGATTCTTCCCGAATTCCCAATGGCGACTAAGTCATCCTCGGCAACCTTGTTCGTTGACTGCATCCCTGCTCAGTGGAATCATGAGAACTTGCGGCGTTTTTTCTCTAAACAAGTGAAGGTCCTGGATGCTTTCATCCGAGCAAGCTATCCAAGCACGGTACCAAGTTTGGTTTCGTCCGGGTCCCTCTCGGTAATGATTCCGCACTTGTCATCAAGAATTTTAATGGGGCACAGGTTGGCAAAATCTAAAATTCTGGTTGATGTTGCTCGTTTTGACCGAATTGTCAAACCGCCCTTGAGTTCAAAAGGTGCACCCGGGTCAAGGAAAATTCTCACAAAAGCTGCGAACAGGGCTCCTAATACTTCTTATGCTGATGCTCTTAACAAGAAATCTCATGGAGGGAGCACTTCAATAACGGACATCCCAGGGTCCTCGATCACTACAGTGGAATTCTCGCCTCCTAGCTGGCTTCTCTGTAGCATAATACTGACGGTGAAAGATGTCAAGCAGGGATCTTGTCTCAGTCACACTCTCAAGAGTCTCGGCTGCCAGTTTCCTCCCTTCGTGCGTTGGGAGGTCCCCAATTCCTGCTGTCCTTCTCGGATTGTGAGTTGAAGGTGTCTTGGGCAGATAAGTTAAAGCCCCATTTCTTATCGGTTCAAGACTGGTCACCATCTTTTCAACCTTCTCTGAGGTCGGTTTGGCTTTCATGTACTGGCATTCCATTGAATGCTCGCTGTGATGACTTCTACCGGACCCTGGTTGCATCGATTGGCTCTTATGTTTCAACAGCGGAAGATTCTTGTCACTCCATGATTCTTCTTGTGCACACGAAGGTTTCAAAAGTCAAATCTGGCACTCTACTTTTAGAATATGGGCCTTTTGTCCGCTGCTGGGAATGGGCCTACTATTCAGGCCCAGGAGTATAATGCTTTGTCTATTGCCGAACCCAATATCCAAGCAAATGGCAAGAATATTTCTGCAGCCCTCTCTTAAGCCAGAAAACAAGTGTAAAAAGAAGAAGAACAACTGGAAGTCTATTAATCTGCTCACATACAATCTCAAAACCCTTAAAGAGGCTTCCTAGGTGCAGGCTAAGCATTAAGATGATGCAGGGTGGAGACCAAGAAATTCAAAACAGAAACAAAGTGATACTCAAGAAATTTGGTTTCCAGGTGGTTAAGGCTGACGAAGTTTGGAGGATGGCCTCGGCAGCGGGGGTGATAGCAAAAGGAGGTGAAGATGTGTTGCGGGAAGTTCTCAAACTACTATTCCCTGGACATTTTACCCCAGCTGTTGGACTAGCTTTGCTGGGAAACTCAGGAGAAGTATCAAGCCAATGAATTGGCTTTTATGGAATGCAAGGGGTATCAACGATCTTGCGACAAGGCGGGTCGTTAGGAACTTGGTCCGGTCAAATAAAGTAGGTATAATTGGTATCACGGAATCAAAGGTTGAGAGGCCTTCCTCTGTTTTGGCCAAACAACTTTGGCGGAAGGAAGCTATGGGGTGGGATGCAGTCCCGTCCAATGGTCAGTCGGGTGGTTTATTTCTTGTGTGGAGTCCAGCCTTCTTCAAGTGCGAATCTGTAGCCAAAGGGGTGGCTTTATGTGGAAGGCGAATTGGTCTCGAAAGCGGTCCGTTGTAGCATACTTTTGGTCTATGGTCCTTCTTCTGCCGTTGATCAGCTTAAGCTTTGGGAGGATTTGGTCGCTCTGAGGAATTCTTCAAATTGTGATCAATGGCTAATCATGGGTGATTTTAATGTGGTATTGGAAAGGAATGAGCGGCAAGGGAGTTCAGATTATGGTCTTTTGGAGTCAAGGCAGTTTCGTGCTTTCGTGGATGATATGAATGTTGTAGACTTACCTCTCTGTGGTCGTAGATTTACTTGGCGAAGTACTAGATCTACTAGCCGACTTGATCGATTCTTGGTTTCTCCATCCTCGTTACAACTTCATCCGGATTGCACACAAGTTGGCTTATGTAGAGGAGGGTCGGATCATCACCCTATCTTGCTCAAATTAGATGTCATTAACTGGGGACCGAAGCCGTTTAAGCCCCTGGTTTTAAGAACAAACTCTGTTCTTGGTGGACTGAATTTGACAACCAGACTTTTGGGCCAAGTAAGGTGATCTTCAAGCTGAAGCTTCTCAAGTAAAAGCTCCGAAATGATTATTTTACTCCTTTTGCTGATCTTTCGGAAGGGGTAAAATGCTTCGAAGAGGAGTTGGATGCTCTTGATTTACTCGATGAAGCTACTGGTCTGACGGAGTTGCAATGCACCAGGAGAAAGATGGGTTGGGACTGATCTGGCTTGATATTCAAAAAGAAGCTTTGCTCCTAAAGTGGATTTGAAGGTATCTCACCAATCCGGATGCCTTCTGGGCTTCTGTCATTCGGGCAGTTCATGGTATTCCTGATCGTGTTGATGCATCCATCTTATCAAGGATCCCTCATTATTCGCGATTTCCCGAACTTTCGCTAAGTGTTTGGAATATTGCGACATCCGAGTATGCCTCTGCTGTCAGCTTTAGGCGCAGCATTAGTATTTTGCTTGGCAAAGGTGACTTGGCAAGGTTCTGGGAGGATAGCTGGTACACAGAGACTCCACTTTCTACTTTGTTCCCGAGACTGTACTTGCTATCATCTAATAAAGGTGATCCGGTTTGCGAGTTTGGAGAGTGGAATGCAGGCCACTGGGGCTGGTTATTGCATTGGAGGAGGCCTCTTCGCACATGGGAAGATGAGTCCATGAAAAACATGATGTCCACCTTACCTGTGAGCCTCTCCTCGCGGGACCAGGCTGATCGATTCATTTGGAAACCTGATTACAATGCAGGTTACTCGGCGAAGAGCCTTTATAGGCTCATGTTTGATAGATTTTTCTTTGACGCTCCGGCTATTTTTCGAAATGATTGGCCTAGACTTGTGCCTTTCAAAGTCAGTTGTTTTCTTTGGATGGCTTTACAAGGTCGGATCAAAACAAAAGGTAATTTATATCGCGTCGGCTTGCTTGGCAGGGCGGTTCCCTTATGCCCCATTTGTGGTGTGGAGGAAGAGTCTGCCAACCATCTTTTCCTTCTCTGTGTGCATATCAGAGGGGTCTGGGACTGGTTGGTGGGGATGTTGGGTATTAGTTGGTGTGGGAGTAATTCTACTTTACATTTCGCGGAGATGTTGGTTGGTTTGGTGCTTGGAAAATCCCTCAAACAAATTTGGTATACCGTCTTCACTGCGATTGTTTGGAGTGTTTGGCTAACGAGAAATTGAGTTGTATTTGATAATGAGCCTTTCCATGCTTGCAAGTTACGGCTGGATATCATGAGGAGAGTTGCGGAATGGACCTTTTGGTCTGGTGTGGCTACCCAATTCAACGTGCAGGATGTATTTTTGGCGATTAGGACAGTGGTGTAATCTGCAGTTTTTTTGGTTTCGTTACTGCTTGGTGTAAGAGGCAATTGGTGTGGACTCATGTGTGTTGATTGCTGACTGTGCAATCTTCACTTTTGTGAATTGTTGTAATTACTTCGGTGATCAATAATATTATATACTTTTCAAAAAAAAATTATAACTAATTTTCAAAAACTAAGGACATTAAAGGTGATTTTCTCGAACAGCAAGTACCATAGAGGAATTTGCCTTTTCATGAAGCCAATTTGGCAGCAGGCCGTAGCTAGAGAAAGGTTCCATTTCCAACCGCTATATCGTTTTAGCTTTAGTCCAAAATCAAAGTGGGATTTATGTCAGTCCAGCCTGGTTCACTAGGTACATGAAACAGAACGAAACAAATGCAGGATCGAAAGAACGATGAAACTTATGACGTCTTTTATCTACAAAAGTTCAAAAAATTTGTGGTCGTAATCGGCTCAAATTCAGATTAGTTGGCTTAGTGGATGATTGAGATAAAGGGGTAGTTCCAGCAAAAAAAAGGAAAAGAAAAAAAAAACTAACAGAAGTACTTAAGAGGGAGGCACAGGAAGGACAAGACAATCAAAACTGGAAACCAACCTTGGATGCTTCTCCTAGGCACTTTATAAACAGGCACGAGCTGGTGGAGTTCAACAAACCAAACCTGAACATTCAAGTGAAAATGTGGAATCCACATGTTGTAGCGATTCCTTATCCAGCACAAGGTCATGTGATTCCATTGCTGGAGCTCTCACAATGTCTAGTGGAACATGGAATCAATGTCACATTTGTTAACTCCGATTTCACCCACAAGAGGGTCTTGAATGCCTTGGGAGATAAGGTATCACTTAGTGATAGAATTAGTCTGGTCTCGATTCCTGACGGGCTCGATGATGGGCCTAGAACCTTCCTTCACATTTCCTTCTTCAGGGCTTGGACTTAAGCTGTGAGGTTGACCAAAGTCAACTGCAGCTGGTGACTTTCATGCCTAACTTGGAGATAAGAATAAAGTGTACATTACATGCGTTTCTAGGACAAATGTGTTCATAATTGTCCCAGGAGGATGGATAAGCACATCATCAATTTATTATAATGAGGCCAATTCGCATTTGTGACAATTGACAACCGCGTCCTAATTGGTTCTTGACGTACGTACTCAACCAACAAGCTTAAATAATGCAAAGTACCTCGAAACGCATGACAATAGGGTAGAATTCTGTCACATAACGAGGGTAGTACTATAGGGTCATTGGCCACTTGGCATTAATGGCTGGAGATCAAGTTGAATGGTCCAACATTCTCCTTACCCTCACGAAAACCAATCAGGGAACAAGAAGTACTTCGCATTTCCTTTTCTCGGACACCATCCGGTATCCGGATAGATAAACAAATCTAGGTTTCGGTCGAGTTACACTTGCAGGACTTAAACGTTAGACCTATTGTCATGCGTTTCGAGGTACTTTGTATTACTTAGGCACTTGGGGGGTTTGGTTACTAGGTGAATAGATAAACTTTTTTCGATAATCAAAAAACAAGTAATAGACCTAATACATTAAAAAAAAACCCTCATGTAATCGAATTTTTTGGGCTTGTTTAATTTCTTGCTTAGGGGTTAAAACAAGATGAAGTTGATAATCTATCGAAAAGAGCCAAGTTTGGAGAGAATGCATTTTTTAAAATGTGTTCAATCCGTCGGGTGGAATCGCTATCAATTCTTCTAATTATTGTATTATTAGACTAAATATATTTTGAGAAAAGTCCATTTTAGTACCTTATGGTATCGCAAAAAATTTAGTCAGTACCCTGTGGTTTAAAATGTATCAATTGAGTCATACTTATTCTAATTAACATCAATTAGAGGCCCGGGCAGCTGCCCGGACCTGCCCGAACCTACCCGACCCCTGCCCGAACTACGTGGCCAGCCACATCACCAAATTTTAATGATTTGGTGCCACGTGGACATCCATCTCCTTCCCTCCTCCTCCTCCTCTCCTCCTCCTCCCCTCCTCCTCCGCGTCCTCCTCCACCTCCTCCGACTCCTCCTCCGCGTCCTCCTCCTCCTCCTCCTCCTCTGTGCGTCCTCCTCCCCGCGTCCTCCTCCTTCTCCCCGCGTCCTTCTCCTCCTCCTCCTCCTCCCCGCATCCTCCTCCTCCTCCTCCTCCTCCCCGCATCCTCCTCCTCCTCCCTGCGTCCTCCTCCTCCTCTGCGTCCTCCTCCTCCTCCGCGTCCTCCTCATCCTCTCTGCGTCCTCCTCCTCTGCATCCTCCTCTGCGTCCTCCTCCTCCTCCTCCTCTCCGCGTCCTCCTCCTCGTCCTCGTCCTCCTCCTCCTCCTCCTCCGCGTCCTTCGTGTCCTCCTCCTCCTCTCCGCGTCCTCCTCCTCCGCGTCCTCCTCCTCCTCCTCCTCTCCGCGTCCTCCTCCTCCTCCCCGCATCCCCCTCCCCGCGTCCTCCTCCTCCTCCTCCCCGCGTCCTCCTCCTCCTCCTCTCCACGTGGCACCACGTCATCAAAATTTGGTGACATGGCAGGCCACGTAGTTCGGGCAGGGGTCGGGTAGGTTCGGGCAGGTCCGGGCAGCTGCCCGGGCCTCTAATTGATGTTAATTGGAATAAATATGACTCAATTGATACGTTTTAAACTACAAGGTACTGATTTGATTTTTTGCGATACTACAGGGTACTAAAGTAGACTTTTCCCATATATTTTTGTGCTTCTATCTAGTAGTAGTGTGTAGTAGAATTGTATTTCTAATTATCTTTTCCTCTTTTGTTGTTGCCAATGGCTTTAATGAGATCATTAACGTCTACGCGGTTAACCAACTTGGCTTGATCCATGTCATCGTGGGACTAATGTTAAATATATGGGCAAATTACTCTCAAAGTCTCTGACCTTTGGTCACCCTCCCTCTAGGGCCTCTGACTTTTGGAAAATGATTGTCCCGTCTCTAAGTTTTGATGATAATAGACTCTCGGGTCCATGGAGTCGGAATATTCCTTTTTCTCCGTTGAACTCTCACTGAAAATGACCAAAATGCCCTCCCACTAAAAAATAAAAATAAAATCTTCGCCATCATAGCAAGACAATCCATTTAGCAGCTAATTATCAAAACCCAAGAGTGAAAAAAGCTTCGAACAGTTCAAAAACTTACCATTTCTGTAAAAAGATAGAAGTTGTAAAGCCATGTCCGGAAAATTGCAGGTGCAGATGGAAGAAAATTAGAAAGAAGCATATGAACGCAACTGGACCAGAAAAATAATTCATCATGAATTAGAAATAAAAAAGGGCAAAAAAAATGAATGAGAAGCATATGAACTCAACCAGACCAAAAATTCACCGTTGTCGATCAAGTGGCCTATTACCCACCGGCGCCTTCGTCCCCTCTGAAAACTTTTGAAATTGGGCGACCCACCCGCTTAAAGCAAAAAAAAAAAACCCCACCCTAACTATCGAGCATGGTCGGAGAGGGCGGAACCCTAGCCAAGGAAGTCGAAGTAGAAGCCGAGGAGGAAGACTTGGACAAGCTCGAGACCGAACTCGACCAAATGGCGGCGACGATTATGGAATCCTGCGCCACCTTCCCATACCTCCTCTCCTCCACCATGTCCTCCATCCTCGCCGGCCGCCATCCCAGCACCCCCGTTTTGGATCCCGGGCCCTCTGATCAAGGTGTGTTAGTGTTTTGAATTGAGTTCGTGAATTTCTTTTTGTAGTTTGGAAGAATGAATTGACGATGCTGCCCCTTATGCAGGGAAGAGAGAGTGGGAGGAGCGGGGGGTAGAGGAGAAGGCAAGGTTGGTGAAGGAGAAGATGGGGAGGAACGCGTTGGAGATGCACGTGGTGGTCGAGAGGTTGACAGAGTGCGCGGCCAGGACCGAGAAGCTGCGTTCTTCTTCTTCTTTAGCTTGTAATGGGATAAATAGCATCCACCCTACTTTTAAGAAGAGGAAAATCTTCCTTTAATCTTCACGAAATGCAAAAATTTCTGTATATTCCTCTCTTTCTTCACGAAGGCGGCGATGTCGTGGGAGGTTGGGAACGGGAAGCAGAGCGTAGCAGATTTAATTAGTTTAGATGTTAATTGGTTTTGATTTTAAGTTTTGGTTTTGGATGAGGTGGGAGGAAGAAGAGTTTTTTTATTTTTTAAGTAGAAGAAGTATTTTGGTCATTTCAAGTGGGGGTTCGCCAGAGAAAAATGAATATTATGGCTCTAGGGACCCGAGAATCTATTATCATCAAAACTTAGGGACGGGACAATCATTTTTCAAAAATCAGGGACCCTAGGAAGAGAGTGACCAAAGATCAGAGACTTAAGAGCAATTTGCCCTAAATACAATGGTCTACCCTCCCGTACCCGTTTGGTCCCATTCCCTCCATCCGTGACCATAAAACTGTGACTATATATCTACATAGAACTTATGTCTACCTTTAAGAGCAACTAACTCTATCAACGAAACCCACAAGAGCGGCAGGCAGATAGCCCATACCAATTTTCATCAAACGCTAAAACCAAGGAAAAGAACAAAGAAAAACACTCCCCAAACCCAAACCAGAAAAGAAGAAAAGCTTAGCCGTACGTAATGGAAGAGCTGAAGCCAACCCCAGCGAACTCAACACCACTGACACCGCTCATCTACCTAGAGCGAGCGGCAATCGCCTACGCCGACAGCCCCTCCATCGTCTACAACGACACCGTTTACACCTGGTCCCAAACCCACCGGAGATGCCTCCGCCTGGCGTCATCCCTGGCAGCCTCCGGCATCGTGCCCGGCCAAGTGGTCTCCGTTGTCTCCCTCAACACCCCGGCGAGGTACGAGCTCCAGTTCACGGTGCCCATGTCCGGCGCTGTTCTCAATAACATCTCAACGCGCCTCGACGCGCGGACCATCTCCTTGCAGCTCTCCCACAGCAGGTCGACGCTCGTGTTCGTCGACTCCTTCTCCAGCTCCGTCGTGCACGACGCCGTTCGCTTGATCCCAGAGAGTGAAGCTCCTCCGCGGCTGGTTCTCGTAGAGGACGACAACGGGCCGCCAAGTACCCAAGTAGCTGGCGGTAATTTCTTTTGCACGTATGAGGATTTCATACAAAAAGAGGACCCGGAGTTCAAGTGAGTCCCGCCAAGATCCGAGTGGGATCCAATGGCGATTAACTACACGTCGGGAACGACGTCGTCGCCGAAAGGAGTGGTGCACTGCCACAGGGGACTGTTCCTAATGTCCCTCTCGACAGCGCTCGACTGGGGGCTCCCCAAGCGCCCTGTTTACCTGTGGACCCTGCCCATCTTCCACGCCAACGGGTGGTCCTACGTGTGGGCCCTCGCGGCCGTGGGTGGGACCAACGTCTGCCTCCGCTCGTACGACGCCGTCAAGGTCATCGAGCTCATCAAACGGCACGGCGTCACCCACATGTGCGGCGCCCCGGTGGTCCTGAACATGCTGGCCAGCTCCCCGAACTGTTAGCCGCTGGAGAGCCCAGTAGAGATCCTCGTCGCAGGGGCGCCGCCGCCTGCGCCGGTTTTGTACAGGGCGGAGCAGATGGGGTTCGTCGTGAGCCACGGGTACGGGCTGACCGGTGATGTCGTGCGCATGGAAACCGCAGTGGGACCCTCTCCCGCTGGAGGAGAGGGCCCAGCTTAAATCCAGGCAAGTTAGATAATGACGTGGTCGTTGTTCCGTACTTGAACGTTCAAAGCCTTCAATTTCCTTCTGCATGAAAAAAGTTTAACTGAACCATTATTTTGCATGGTTAGATAATGACGTGGTCGTTGTTCCTTATTCTTTTAGAAACTATTGCGTCTTTTTAGATTACAAGACGGGTTCCCTTTTTAGTTATAAAATAAAATATTCATACAGTTAGAGTGCATTTATAAAATATTCAATTGATTTTAAAAAATTGAAGGACTAACCATTAAAATTCAATTAACCTTTTCATACAATGTCGTTTAATGTACCAAAAACATTAAACAACCATTAAAATTCAATCACTTTTTTATTCAATTAAAAATAAGGAACCATTAATATTTTGTATGTTATTTTGATTGAATCAAGTTTTTGGCACGCTGCACCAACCCACTGGCAAGGTGTCCAGATATCCGGGTTCGCGGACGCGGATGTGGTGGACCCAATCTTCGGCTAGAGGGCGAAGAGGGACGGGACGACCATCGGTGAGGTGGTCCTAAGAGGCGGAAGCGTGATGCTGGGATACTTGAAAGATCCCGTAGAAACTGCCAAGTGCGTGAAAAGGGACGGCTGGTTTTACACGGGGGACGTGAGCGTGGTGCACCCTGACGGGTACCTGGAGATCAAGGACCGGTCCAAGGACGTGATCATCTGCGGCGGGGAGAATGTGAGCAGTGTGGAGGTTGAGGCGGTGATATACGCCAACCCGGCGGTGCGGGAGGTGGCGGTGGTGGCCAGGCCGGACGAGTTCTGGGGAGAGCTGCCGTGTGCTTTTGTCAGCTTGAAGGAGGGTGGGAAGCACGTGACCGAGAGAGAGCTTATTGGGTTCTGCAAGGAGAGGCTGCCTCATTTCATGGTGCCTAAGACGGTGGTGTTCCAGTCGGATCTGCCCAAGACCGCCACTGGTAAGATTCAGAAGTTCGCAATTAGGGAGCTTGCCAAGAACATGGGACCTTCCCGGGTAAGTAGTATTTTATTACATGGAAAATTGCTTCTATTTAAAATTATCATGAAAAGATGAAATAATAATATATTCGAAATGAAAAACAATTAAAGAATTGTAAATGGAAAATTTTAAATTATTGTAAAGTAGATCAATATAACCAAAGAGAAAAGGTGAAATCTACTTTATAAACTTAAGTAGGTTTCAAAATGTTCGACCGAATGACAAAATTTTTATTATTGATACTCCACTATTTGAATAATTTTTTTGGACAGAAGTACCCCAAGTATAATTAGAAAATAATTGATCTTAAATTATCCGTCGAAATAAATTAGAAAAAATATATGAAATATCAATCTCCGTAATATTTTTCTTATTTTTCCTAATTTATATATTTTAAAATTTTAATAATGATACTTGGGGTTTTTGTCTAAAAATATTTTGAAAGTGAAATGTCAATTTAAGAAACTGTATGATAGTCAAGTGGACTTATAATGCAAGAAAATTTATTGACACGATTAAATTTTATAATCGATGACGCGGCGTCGCATTCCACTTACAATAAATTTTATGAAATTTATATATTTTAAATTTTTTTAAAGTAAATGATACAGACTCACATATCGTCCTTATCTTGTCCGTTATTTTGACACCCCAAGCTTATCTGAATCTTTTTTTTAATAGAATAAAGGCAAAGATTTTGATCTACTCTTAAAAATAGAATAAAAATTTAGATCTTATAGATTCTATCTAGATGATGCCTATCCCCATTCCTACTTATATATCTCTCGCTCTACGAATTACTCATAAGCTTCACTGGCTTCTGAAACCCGATAATATAAACTTGACAATGTTATAGGATAAGAGGATGAGACAAACTAAACTACTAACAGAAAATATGGCAAACCTTCTCACGTGTATGTTTACATTGTTAGGGAAATGTAACTATAAGTATAAATACTTGAACATTTATAACAAATAACTGTATAGAAATAGGAGAAATAAAAGACATATGATATACGTAATTCTGTCAAAAAATTTACATCCATGGACCGAAATGATGAGTAGTATAATATGTGTAGATAGAATGATATAGAGGCCATAAAAAAGACTATTTCTCTAGACTAACTTGCGTGCTTATTCTACAAAGAAATCGCCTAAAGCAAGCCAAAAAATAAGGAACTCTTGTACCTATTAAAGTGGAGACAATCTCAATAAACTATACAATAAATATAAAATTTTAAACTAGCTAAAATTCGAAAAAATCCTAATAATATCATATTTCATAAATATAATAATATAATGCTTCACTATTAATCATGCACACGCATCGTTGGAATCCTTCCCCAAGTGTTGTCGCCTCCTTTTGGGTCAATCCAGTTATTCTCCACCGAAGGGACTTAGTTGACTTGAGGATCTAAAGTTGCATTCAAAATTTATAAATAGAAAAATAGTCATCGATGTTACTCACGCTGAATAATTAATTATGCTCGACGCTTTCTTCGATATACAAGCTCTGTATAATTCCCCAACCGTATTATATCTTGACTTTATAGGGCCAATTGATACACTCACGTGTTTTCTACCCCGTTTTTAAAGTGTTCCATTAATTCATTTGGTAAATTAAATGTATGCTCATGATTAGATACATTTCTCATTTTTTTTAATTCACAAATTCATATCATTCTTTTTTTAAATGTAAAATTTTAAACCACGCCAAGACTCAGACCTTGAACCTCCTTGAAATTTACAACGCCTTGTGCTGCTATGCTATCAATTCTTACCCACCAATAAATATGCATTTACACTCCATACCACATCATCATTTTTATCATCAATAATCGAATATTAAATGCAACCTAAGAGTAATAAAACTATAATTCTAAAAACTCGTTTGGTCCCGGTGAAAAATAAACTATTTGTATATAAGAAATTCTAAAGAAAAAGTAGCAGGGAAGAGATGCAAAACTCACTTGCATCAATTTGAATAGCATGATCCTAGCTCCTATTTTTCCAATGAATTATTACTATTCGGTGGTGTCTTCTCTAAATGCCAGGAACACCTCCTCCTCCTCCTCCTCCTCCTCTCCTCTTAGCCATCGCTCTTGTAAATGGCTAATCATATTGTGTTTGCTACTTAGAAAGTGAAGGGAAATGGGACTATTCATAGGCGAAGGTGGTTGTAAAATGATTTATGATCAATATGGTTAATATCCCTCCTTTTTTCATATAGATTTCTTTCAATCCACACTCAAATATTACCCATCCGTCTTAGTTTAAAAAATAGAATAAATTAGTTACCAAATCTAGATAATAAATGATGAAAAATAAATTTGATAATGTTGCATCTAATATATTGTGTAATACTTAAATTTGAATAGATCTAGTAAAAAATCCAAAATTTTACACACATGATGGTGATTTTCTCAACTAAAGGAATTTGATGTGTATTTCACTTATTAACAGAAATCCAGGGTACAATCCCTAGTCAATGTAATTATTGTTGTAAAAAATGTATAAAAAATTCATGAGATTTTTAGATAAATTCTATTGTAAAATTGAAAAAAAGTAAGAAGTCAATATTTAAAAGAATCTGTATTAAAATAAGAATATTATTAATTAATTCAACTTTCAATTTGATTAACAAATAATAATAAATTTATAACTTCACATTAACAATTATTCCATCATCCACATGAAAAATTACTATTTAGTTATACAATTTTCATTTGTACTTCAAAAACTCGGGTTTCATGCTTATATTTATAAAGTGAGTTCACCGATAATCTCAATACATCTTATCTAACAAAAGATGTTTATCTGCTAAAGCTTGTATAACCTTCACTTTACTTTTCATGTCTTCAATGAGGGGTCCTGCAAAGACAATGAGCTACATGATGAATTTTCTAATAAGATATTATAATTTTCATATTCAATTCCAAACTAAATTTTATTATAATTGGTAATAAAATTTTTCACATTTATAAATATAGTCCAAATATATGTCATTGTCGTTTTAGTTATTTCCTATAATTTGAACCTTTAAAAATATTTAAAATCTAAAAGAGAGAAAGTACACCGTCAAGAGCTCATCATAAATCTAGGAAACAATCAAATTTTATTCTGTCAAATTTACCAATTGATATCTATATCGTGACAAATAACATCTTTTAAGTAAACAATATAGATACTACCGTATATTTTCTCGTTGTCGGATATACTAAGTTATATATATTCCAATATATTTGTGATTTCATTCCTCCCATCTAGAATGTGGCCGTCTTTCTAGCTCCGATCATGTCCATTTGCATCTCCCATATCAAGGGATTTGGCATTGCCACCAGAATCTGAACTGCGTGGTTAGTTTCAGCTGAGCTAAAAATTTCCTTGAAATAGGAATGGATGTAACCTGCAACCTCAGCCTCATCTTCCAAACATGTGCCTTGGTCATTTTTTATTCTCCTTAACTGGTTTCTTTCCTTTCACTGTGTAGCAGTCGTGTGAAAGAAGCTAGAAGGAAACTAGTATTCTTATCACCATATTGTAAATAGTTGACAATATACGTTTTTGGTATCAAAATATTTTCTCTGTTTCATAGAGGTTGCTGACACTGTATGCTAGCCACCTCTTTGGTTTTTTCCTCAATTTGCAGCTTTCTATCCGTGTACAACCTTTTGCTCCAGGTTGTCAGCTCCCTACTACAGAATTCTCCATGTCTTTGCCATTTTCTGACCTCTGATCCCATTGACTGGAGTTCCCCAAGCTTTACTAATAACATCTTTGCAGCTTTAATCCTTAGTTCACATTGATTCAAACTTGAAGATTTAGTTCACATTGATTCAAACTTGAAGAGCTTTCTCCTATTGCCCCTTTGACATGTATCTAGTATTACATAGGCATGATCTAATCTCATAAATGGTCCATTATAAATCAGAGCAAAGGAGAACATGTTTCCACTATTTACATTTTTCACAACCATGTCAAGTCTCTCCAATAATATTGCCCTCTGCTTCTTGTTTATACGTCCACATGAATGGACTCCCTTGGTAGCCAAGATCCATAAGCTCACCCTTGTTTAGGATCTGATGAACATTCTCCCTTTTTGATTAATAGCTTTATATACGTTTTTGATCATTTGTTCTTTAGTTCACAACTTCCAATTTATTTCTAATATTTTTCAATTCAAAACAGATATGGTACAGGCCTTTCCCTCGACAACCTAAGGCCAGCTTCCGTGCATTAAGTTGTAGCCGACAGAAGCCAGCATTTGCGTATCTTCGGCAACCAGAGCTCATGACGATTACAAGATCACACTCTACTCTTCTATCATTTCGACCAGCACCTGCTTGGCTTTGAAATGTACAAACGTTATCTTCTATTTCAGTTTAATAAAATGTTGTGAATGTTATTTTCTATTTCAGTTGAATAAGACGTTCAGAATGCACGAATATTATTTTACGTTTCAGTTGAATAAAAAATCATTTTAGGTGAAGAATATTATGGATACAAGGTTAAATTTTTTTTTTCTTGCGTGATGTTCGTTCTTGTGACAAATGATAGGAGTATAATTTCGTCAAACAAACATCTTTTGAAAACGGATCAAGATACCAGTTTTTGTTGGTTATTGCAAAAAATCGTAATTACAAATTTTTCTAACAAGTATTTGCGTCAATTCACTAGCGTTAACCAAAAATTGTGTATAGTATTGCTGGTTCGCTCATGTCATTTCAGTCAATTATATTCATGTGGAGGATTGTTGCCGAATTAAATTTTCTATTCAAAAAAAGGTTCGAAGTGTTTGTTAGGTTTGAACATAAGAGGTTACATAGAAAAATAAGTCTAATTAAACACAATCTCTTAATATATTAGATACAAAATTTTGAGCTAATTAAAATATGACTCACGCCAATTAGTTTAGGGTGTTTATGAGATTACTCCGAATCTTGTTAAGAAACTTACGTAACGATATATGATCTTGCAAAAAATAAAATTTCGGTGTCAATAAAATTAATTAACTTCAAAATGATAAGGTTGGTACTAGAATTTGAGAGAATTGTTCCAGGTTACTGGACTATTTTTGGACTTGGGTTGGGCTTATTGCTCGTGTTGTGGGCCAAAAATTTTTGTGCTTAGGAAACTGGACAAGCTCATCATGATTGCCTTCCAAATATGGATGGAAATGGCTAACATGGGTAAGGTCCATATGGACTCTACCTATACCCTAATTTTAGAAGTTGGATTCATACCTCAATTTCGATCCTAAACATTTTCACTATTAGACTCATACTCTTACCCACAGAGTGTTCACGATTTTAAAAGTTGGATCTATACCTTAATCTCGATCCTAGAACATTGTCACCATCAGGCTCCTGCTCCTACCCGCAAAGTCGCACGATCTAACTTAGTTGTTGATAATTTTTACACATAAAATCAAAAAATTTAACATATTTCATCCATTACACATCAATATTCAATAATAAATTTAAGTTACACCAAATTTTGCAACTTAGTTTAAATTGTAGAAGATTCTTTGAGTTCTAAGTACATCAAGAATTCAACAAAAAATAAAAAATTAAGTGTCTAATGTGTCATCATTTATGATGTCTTATGAGCTAATTTTACAACAACATAATGAACACGTGAAAATTATTATATGAAATATTTAGTATATAATTAAAGAAAATCAATATTGTATATATATCTCAAACTTTAAAGTCAATATATATTAAGGATAAATGATCTAATTATGGTCTAACTATGGTCAAAATTGTTGAGGATCCCAAAAGTGAACTCATCCCTATACCTTACCACGGACCTAGTCAAAGACAATATAACCTAGAATTAGAGGATACGGGTAGGGTCCGACCCATAAGATATGAGTATTTCTACCATCTCTACTTTCAAACGCTTCTCTATTGATAACTCTAGAAAGTTTAAGGGCAACAACTTCAAATGTTCATAATAGAAGATGATGTTCTTCTTATCTACCTTGAGCTTGATAGGGTACCTCAAGGATCGGTTCCTCAAATGTCTACTATATTCGATGCATGGGTAATTCGAAATTATCATGATTTTTAAAAATGACCCGGAGGTCGATCCTCCTGTCCTCTAGTCAACCGTTTCGATCAGTCGGATCGCCGATCAGACTAGTGTATTTTTAAATAAAATAATGTATTATTTATTATATTTATTATTAGCAAATAGTTATCAAATTTTACGAATATATAAGCATCAAAATCATAATTTAATCACTTTTAAAATTTTAAATATATTTTAATTTAAAAAAGTTTACATTTTTTTTATGATTGATCGATCCAACCAAAAAATCCACTGGTCAATATTGTTAACTACCAGTTAAACCAGATATCGGGTTCAGGGTCAAATTTGGCCCAGACTTGGTTTCGATTCATAGTTCAACCAATTTTTTAAAATCATAGTGATTACTATGATGCAGTATTCTTCCAAAGAGTTTGCTTGCTCGCCTTGTTTTTATAGTTTTACTGTGGTTTCCCTCTTTCTTAAACTACTTTATTTCTGAATTATCAAGCCTCGAATATAACATGACAACTGTCCGAGGTTTTAAATACCCCGATCGACACCAAACTTTATTATAAAATAAATCTAAAATATCGAAAATACTTATAAATGGAAAATCATATTACTGTCATGAAAACCAAATACTGAAAGTAGGGAAAAATAATAGTCTTTATTAACGAAATGAAACTGAGATGATGCATGCAGCTGAAGCCTTCTACGAAACTACTCCCGATCCTGAACCTCTCCTGAACAATCTAAAAATGCATACGACTAAGTTGATTAAACTCAGTAAGTGGAACAAATTAAACAAAATTCAGAACAGTAACAGATTTTACGAGCACCTTACCATCTTGCATAAGTATGCAACCAACCCATTCCTCGAAGCATCACTGTAAAAAAATATAGTCCTTCCCTTCGCTGGGTTGTGCCAGTATAGGTGCTGACACTAATCTTTTCTTCAGGTCCTGGAAGCTTTGCTCACATTCTTCACTCCATGTATACTTCACCTCTTTCTGGGTTAACCTAGTGAGTGGCATTGCTATCCTAGAGAATCCTTCCACAAAATGTCGATAATAGCCTGCCAAGCTCAAGAAACTGTGCACTTCTGACACATTACTTGATTGCCTCAATCTTATAACTATCTCAATCTTGCTAGGGTCTACAGATACTTCTTCCTTAGATATGACATGTCCGAGAAAGGCGACCTTCTCTAACAAAACTCACACTTCTTTAATTTGGCGTACAACTACTTCTCCCATAGTATTTGCAGCACCAACCTTATGTGTTTCTCATGCTCCTCCTTGCTTGGCTAGTACACTAAGATATCATCAATAAACACCACCACACATTTATCCGAGTATGGTCTAAAGGTACGATTCATTAGATCCGTGAACTTGGTCGGCGTATTTGTCAGCCCAAAAGGCATTACCAGAAAATCGTAGTATCCATATCTTGTGCGAAAAGCAGTCATATGCACATCTTCCTCCCTTATTTTTAGTTGGTGGTAGCATGATCGTAGGTCTATTTTTGAGAATACCTGAGCTTCCTTCAGCTGATCGAATGGATCTTTAATTCTTGGAGGGGATACCGATTTCTGACAGTAAGCTTGTTTAACTCCCGATAGTCAACATACATCCTTATGAATCCATCTTTCTTCTTTATAAATAATACAGGTGCTCCCCATAGTGACATACTTGGCCTGATGAATTCCTTTTTCAGTAGGTCTACTAATTGAGTTTTCAACTCCTTTAGCTCCACCGGGGCCATACGGTAGGGCACTTTAGACACTGGCCTGTCTCTGAGAATCAACTTAATTTGGAACTTCACTTCACAATCCTGTGGTATCTCTTGTACCTCTTCTGGAAATACATCTGAGAAGTTTATAGCAATGGGTACTTGATCCAATATAATCTTGTTTCGAGTGTCCATAGTAGCGGCTAGGTAAGCCACCGCACCATTATGTACTAGTCTCCTCGCTTCCACTGCAGAGATTATACACAAAGGTGTTTAAACACCCTCACTCTCATATATGAATTCTCCTTTTTCTGGCGGCCGGAAGGCAACTGATTTACACTTGTAATTGATAAAGGCATATTGTTCTGCCAGCCAATCCATTCCCAAGATAACGTTGAAGCCCATCATTCCCATAATTTGAAAGTGTCCCTTGAGTGAATGGCAACATAAAACGATATCGCAGTCGCAACTTTGGTCTACAATAATGGTCTTTCCCACTCGTGTCTTAACTGCCATCTCTTTATTGCATTTGTTTCTCACTAATTTATATCTCCTCACAAAGTGTTCAGCAATAAATGAATAGGTTGCTCCAGAATCAAACAATGTATTCGCAGGAAAACTAGCTACTAAAAATTTACATGCGATACGGTCCTAAACTCAAATGACATTCTTATAACAGCATAAACAAGTCACTAAATTGATTGGCTTTGCCGCCTTTATTCACTTGCCCATCTTTAGAATGAATATTTTTCTTAGCCTTGCACGACTCCACCACATCTCCCATTTGGCCAGCATCAGTTTGGTTTAGTGCATACACCCGTGCCGTGGCTCTCGCTGTTGGGTTCCCTCTTGTAGAAGCTGCAGTGCAGGTATTGGGATTTTTTATTACTTAGGCCCGTGCACGCATCTCAGAGTAGGTTACCAGTTGGTTCCCCATCTTCTCACACCTGAAGTATGCCCCGGTAATCCACCTTGAAGACAAACACGTGTTATAACACAAGCCTGATCCAAATTTGAAAGTTTAAGTCTTCTGAATGATTAAAATGATAGTTTTATTCACCTGCATTGATCCTGAGTGTGACCCGCCAGCTTGCATCTCCCACACCACGGCTCCGTGCTTCTAGCTGAAGTCCGCCCCGCTGTTGAATTGTAGGTTCTCTTTGTTGGTTCGGTGTACTGACTCCCTACCTGATGTCCCATTCTCTTTTAGGGTGGTTCCTTCTCCACCTTGTTTCGGCCTAGGTTTTGTTCAATCACCAGTGCCCTCTGAAGTACCTCTGAATAGGTGAGCAACAACAAAGGTAATATAAGGTCCCTGATATCTTCTGCAAGCCCATATTCAAATTCCTAGCCCGAGTATCTTCGTCTAAGGCAGCAGCTGACTTGAAAATTGAGTTCCTGTGCCTTTTCTCTTCTCTTGGCTGGCGAAACAAACTGGCCCCTGAAATCTCTCAGGAAAGCTTCCCAGCCATACATCTCCACTTCCACCACCTCATCAGCATGTTGGCGGGCTCTCCTCTTCTGCCCGCTTGTCTTGCCAGATCCTTTCCTGGGGTTCCCACCATCTACGGGCGTCGCCCGTCAGTATGTAGGAGGTCGTACATCACTTTTTCTGCAGACTGAGTGCGAGCAATCTGAAAGGCCTTCTCCATCTCATTCACCCAATCCTTTATCTGTGCCGGATCTTCCAAACCATCAAAATTGGGCGGTCGAACCCTCAGAAATTTCCAATCCTTTGAAAAACTTGATGTGCCGTTGAAAATTGATGTGCCGTTGTGATTTTGCTGTTGAAAAACTTGATGTGCAGTTGAAAAACTTGATGTGCTGTTGAATGTTGATGTGCCGGTAGGATTTTGTCGTTGAAAAACTTGATGTGCCATTGAAAAACTTGATAAAAAAAATTAAAATGTACGAAAATGAAATCGCGTATAAACATCATATTTACCGAATGGTTATTTATAGGTTTGGTGGTACCCAACAATGGCTGTACTTACCCCAAAAAAACCAATAGCTGTATTCAAAATTACTTTTATGTTCTTGTAAGCATCCATCGCCTATATCGTGGAATTAACTTGCTGGTCCTTCCTACCCGTTTGGTAAGTTAATGTTCTTTATTAAAATATTAATATAGTAATACAATAGTCTAAAAAATTAATGATAAATACAATGGTCTACCCTCCCGTACCCGTTTGGTCCCATTCCCTTCATCCGTGACCATAAAACTGTGACTATATCTACATAAAATTTATGTCAACGTACTACATAACGCTCGATCTTTAAGAGCAACTAACTCTATCAACCAAACCTACAAGAGAGGCCAGCAAGCAGATAGCCCACACCCATTCTCATCAAATCCTAGAACCAAAGGAAAAGAACGAAAGAAGAACAGTCCCCAACCCAAACCAGGAAAAAAAAAAGCTTAGTCGTACGAAATGGAAGAGTTGAAGCCAACCCCAGCGAACTCAACACCACTGACACCGCTCATCTACCTAGAGCGAGCGGCAATCGCCTACACCGACAGCCCCTCCATCGTCTACAACGACACCGTTTACACCTGGTCCCAAACCCACCGGAGATGCCTCAGCCTGGCGTCCCCCCTGGCCGCCTCCGGCATCGTGCCCGGCCAAGTGGTCTCCGTTGACTCCCCCAACACCCCCGCGATGTACGAGCTCCAGTTCGCGGTGCCCATGTCCGGCGGTGTCCTCAATAACATCTCAACGCGCCTCGACGCGCGGACCATCTCCTTGCAGCTCTCCCACAGCAGGTCGACGCTCGTGTTCGTCGACTCCTCCTCGAGCTCCGTCGTGCACGACGCCGTACGCTTGATCCCGGAGAGTGAATCCCTCCCTCGGCTGATCCTGATGGAGGACGACAACGGGACGCTAAGCACCGAACATTTCTTTTGCACGTACGAGGATTTATTAAAAAAAGGGCACCCGGAGTTCAAGTGGGTCCGGCCGAGATCCGAGTGGGTCCGGCCGAGATCCGAGTGGGACCCACGATTAACTACACGTCGGGAACGACGTCGTCGCCCAAAGGAGGAGTGTTGCTCTGTGTTGAAAAGTAAACTTGATTTGTATTTATTTTAGTCTAGAATTATCTAGGAAGTACATGTATAATTTAGAGTTATCATGAATGTATTAAAAGTCAAAAATGGTGGGTAATAAAAGTTTCCTACATAATTATCTAGATAAGATTAGAGATGAGGATTATCT
Organism: Hypericum androsaemum; assembly: GCA_963995505.1. Lineage (NCBI taxonomy): Eukaryota > Viridiplantae > Streptophyta > Magnoliopsida > Malpighiales > Hypericaceae > Hypericum > Hypericum androsaemum. The sequence continues at coordinate 2,711,071 of OZ023189.1, read as the reverse complement.
AGATAAGATTAGAGACAATAATAATTATCTAGATAAGTTTAGAGATAAGGATTAGAATAGTCATAGGAGGTGAAGCACTCCCTATATATAGGGATGGTGAACTAGCAATTAGAAGTTGTAATTGAGTAATCAAATAAAAGTGAGGTCTTGTAAAAGTTAAAGTGTTGTGTAATAAAAAGTTTGTGTCCTTCTCATTAAGTATCAAAAGTATATCCACTAATTTTAAACAAAGTGGTATCAGTGTAAGTTCAAATGGCTAGTGATATGTTCTCTTTTCAAGTTCCTAGACTCACCAAAGACAACTATGAAAATTGGTCCATCCAAATGAAGGCATTGCTCAGCTCACAAGATGTGTGGGAGATCGTAGAGAAAGGTTATGTCGAACCGGAAGATGACGCGGCACTTTCACAAAATCAAAAGAAAGTTCTACGTGGCTCGAGAAAGAGAGACAAGAAAGCTCTCTATCTCATCTATCAAGGTATGGATGAGTCATCATTCGAAAAGATATCGAGGGCCACTACCGCAAAGCAAGCATGGAAAATTTTACAAAATTCTTTCAAAGGAGTTGATAAAATGAAGAAGGTTCGATTACAATCTCTAAGAGGTGAGTTTGAATCTCTCTCTATGAAAGAGTCTGAATCTATATCGGATTACTTTTCAAGAGTTTTAGTTGTCATCAACCAATTAAGAAGAAATGGAGAAGTTTTGGAAGATAGTCGTGTGATCGAGAAAATATTACGATCACTTGTTCCAAAATTTGACTATATCATTATCGCAATTGAAGAGTCTAAAGACCTCGAATCTATGACTGTGGACGAACTCATGGGATCTTTGCAAGCCCGTGAAGAAAGAACGAGAAAAAGAAAGCAAGAGGGTGTTGTACAACAAGTGCTACAAGCTAAGCTCACTTTAAAAGAAAGAGGAGAAAGTTCTAGTAGCAACAGTAGAGGAAGAGGACGTGGCTATTACAAGGGAAAAGGAAGAGGCAAACCGAATGATGATGAACAAAAGAGTCAGAGGCCAAGCTCCACCAGAGGACGTGGTAGTGGAAATTATTCATGGCACAACTATAAGCCAAGGTATGAAAAATCTCAAATGGAATGCTATAATTGTCATAAGCTTCGTCATTATGCTTCGGAGTGTTGATTTTCTTCTAACAAAGTTGATGAGAAAGCCAATTATGTTAATCAAGAAAATCAAGAAGATCAGACCTTGTTAGTTACCTATAAAGGAGGTGACTTTGATGAAAATTGCATGTGGGTGCTTGATACGGGAGCGAGCAACCATATGTGCGGAATGAAGGAGAAGTTCGTGGAGCTTGATGCATCAGCTTCTGGCAACGTGACATTCAGAAATGGTGTAAAAACTCCAGTGAGTGGTCTTGGCAAAATCTTGATTCGATTAAAAAATAGAAATTATCAATTTATTTCTAATGTTTATTATGTCCCTAATGTTAAAATAAATATAATAAGTATGGGACAACTCTTAGAAAAAGGCTACAGGATGAATATGGAGGATCTTAGCCTTTTCATAAGAGATAATATAGGAAAATTAATTGCCAAAGTGCCAATGACGGGAAATAGAATGTTCTACTTGAACATTCAAAATGACATCGCAAGATGTCTGACGGCTTGTGTGAAAGACTCGTCATGGCTTTGGCATCTCAGGTTTGGACACCTTAATTTTGGAGGATTAAAGTTATTGTCCAAACAAAAGATGGTAAAAGGTTTGCCAAGTATTGACCACCCAGATCTGTTTTGTGAAGGATGTTTACTTGGGAAACACTTTAGAAAAAGTTTTCCTAAGGAAACATTGACAAAAGCCACAAAGCCGCTACAGCTAGTTCACACAGATGTTTGTGGACCTATAAAGCCAAGTTCTTATGGAGGAAATAATTATTTCCTTATATTTGTCGATGATTTTAGTCAAAAAACTTGGGTTTATTTCTGAAACAAAAATCAAAGGTTTTTGCCAATTTCAAGAAATTTAAATCCCTTATGGAGAAAGAAAGTGACTTTGAAATTTTGTCTATGAGATCAGACAGAGGAGGAGAATTTACTTCAAAAGAGTTCGAGGCCTATTGTGAAGACAATGGAATACATCGTCCTCTTACAGTTCCATATATGCCACAGCAAAATGGAGTTGCCGAAAGAAGAAACAGGATAATTCTCAACATGGCTCGAAGCATGTTGAAGACCAAAAGAATAACCAAGGAGTTTTGGGCAGAAACAGTTGATTGTGCAGTTTATTTGATAAACCGATGTCCTACAAGAAGTGTGTGGAACATGACTCCTCTTGAAGCATGGAGTGGAGTAAAACCCGGCGTATCACATTTGTGAGTATTCGGAAGTATTGCATATGCTCATGTGCCAAGTCAGATGAGATCGAAGCTTGATAATAGAAGTGTCAAGTATATATTCATCGGTTAAGACTCTCGATCCAAAGGATACAAGTAGTACGATCCAATCAACCGTAAGGTCGTCATAAGCAGAGATGTGGAGTTTGATGAAGAAGGCATCTGGGATTTTGGTATTCAAGAAAAGAAATATAATTTTCTCCCTATCTTAGAAGAAGAAGAATCACCAGAACCAGTCGCTTCAGCTACTTCACCACCTCCATCACCTCCAGCAGTGCATTATGATAATCCATCATTATCGGATGAAAGTTCAAGTGAGAGGCCATTACGGACGAGGAGTTTAGATGATATTTATAGGGACAATGTATCTCTCTTTTGTCTCTTTGCAGATAGTGATCCCATAACCTTCGAAGAAGCTGTGAAAAGTGAAAGATGGAGAAAAGCAATGGATGAAGAAATCAATGCAATAGAAAAGAATAATACCTGGGAGCTCGCAACACTTCCGGAGAGACTGAGAGCAATTGGCATAAAGTGGGTGTACAAAGCCAAGAAAAATGCCAAAGGAGAAGTCAAAAGATACAAAGCAAGATTGATTGTTAAAGGCTACAACCAAAGAGAAGACATCGACTATGATGAGGTATTTGCTCCTGTTGCTCGTCTTGAAACTATTAGATTAATTATTTCTCTAGCTGCTCAAAATAGATGGAAAGTTCACCAAATAGACGGGAAGTCTGCCTTTCTAAATGGGTATCTTGAAGAGATAGTTTACGTCGAGCAGTCGCCAGGGTATGAAGTCAAAGGACATGGAGATAAAATCTTAAAGTTAAAAAAAGCTTTATATGGCTTAAAACAAGCACCGAGGGCGTGGTACAGCAGAATTGATAAGTACTTCCAAGAAAATGATTTCAGTAAGTGTCCGCATGAACATGCTCTCTATGTGAAGGTGAATGAAAAAGGAGATAAGTTGCTCGTTTGTCTTTACGTGGATGATTTGATCTTCACCGACAATAATCCAACAATATTTGAAGAATTCAAAAAAGTGATGACGAGTGAATTCGAGATGACAGATATTGGTCTCTTGTCATACTATCTTGGGCTTGAAGTTCCATGGAATGCAAAATCAAGCTATCAAAGATTGACGGAGGCAAGAAGGTCAATCCAACTCTTTACAAGAGTCTTGTTGGTAGCTTAAGGTACTTAACATGTACAAGGCCAACATTCTCTATGGAGTTGGACTCGTCAATCGTTACATGGAGATACCTACAACTACTCACCTAAAGGTTGCCAAGAAAATTTTGCGCTACACAAAAGGTACGCTTGATTTCGGTCTATTTTACTTGTCATCGGACAAGTATCAACTTGTTGGATATAGTGATAGCAATTGGGGTGGAGATTTAGATGAAAGAAAAAGTACTACTGGGTTCATATTTTTTCTCGGAGATACGGGCTTCACCTGGAGTTTAAGGGAGGATGTTGAAAAGTAAACTTGATTTGTATTTATAATAGTCTAGAATTATCTAGGAAGTACATGTGTGATCTAGAGTTATCATGAATGTATTAAAAGTCAAAAATGGTGGGTAGTAAAAGTTTTCTACATAATTATCTAGATAAGTTTAGAGATAAAGTTTATCTAGATAAGATTAGAGATAAGAATTATCTAGATAAGATTGGAGACAATAATAATTATCTAGATAAATTTAGAGATAAGGATTAGAATAGTCAAAGGAGGTAAAGTACTCCCTATATATAGGGATGGTGAACTAGTAATTAGAATTTGTAATTGAGTGACCAAATAAAAGTGAGATCTTGTAAGAGTTAAAGTGTTGTGTAATAAAAAGTTTGTGTCCTTCTCGTTTAGTATCAAGAGTATATCCACTAATTTCCAACACAATGCCACAGGGGTCTGTTCCTGATGTCCCTCTTGATAGTCCCTCTTGATAGCGCTGGACTGGGGGCTCCCCAAGCGGCCTGTTTACCTGTGGACCCTACCCATCTTCCACATCAACGGGTGGTCCTACGTGTGGGCCCTCGCGGCCATGGGCGGGACCAGCGTCTGCCTCCGCTCGTACGACGCCGTCAAGGTCATCGAGCTCATCAAATGGCACGGCGTCACCCACATGTGCGGCGCCCCGATGGTCCTAACATGCTGGCCAGCTCCCCGAACTGAGCCGCTGGAGAGTCCAGTAGAGATCCTCGTCGCCGGGGCGCCGCTGCTAGCACCTGTTCTGTCCAGGGCGGAGCAGATGGGGTTCGTCGTGAGCCACGGATACGGGCTGACCGAGACGTCCGGGTCGGTGATGTCGTGCGCATGGAAACCGCAGTGGGACCCTCTCCCGCTGGAAGAGAGGGCCCAGCTCAAATCCAGGCAAGCTAGATAATGGCATGGTCGTTTTGCTGAGTTAGTTTGAACTCTGAATCATACGGTCGGGCTATATACCCTTTGGTTTTTGCGAGAAAAGTAGCAACATTAGCCATTATTTTACGGGACATATTCAGTTAGTGAGCATTAATCATTGTCTTCTTTTAGAAACTATATACCCTTTTTTTAATAGGTTTCCCTTCAAACAAGTTACAAGACATCATTCTCAAAAAAAAGTTACAAGACATGTCCGTATAATTTTTATAGTTCCTTTTAACCAAAAATTTGTTTATAGTTCCTTTTTTATATACAATGTCTTAAAATGTACCATTTTTTATAAAATTCAGTAAATTTTATATTCAATAAAAAATATGGAACCATTAATTTTATTATGTTTGGCAAATTGATTGAATCAAGTTTCTGGCACACTGCATCAATCCACACGCAAGGTGTCCAGATAGCGCGAAGAGGGACGGAACGACCATCGGCGAGGTGGTCCTAAGAGGTGGAATCGTGATGCTGGGATACTTGGGGGATCCCGTGGAAACCGCCAAGTGCATGAAAGGGGACGGGTGGTTCTACACGGGGGACGTGGGCGTGGTGCACCCTGACGGGTACTTGGAGATCAAGGACCGGTCCAAGGACGTGATCATCTTCGGCGGGGAGAATGTGAGCAGTGCGGAGGTTGAGGCGGTGATCTATGCCAACCCGGCGGTACGGGAGGTGGCGGTGGTGGCCAGGCCGGACGAGTTCTTGGGGGAGCTGCCGTGTACGTTTGTCAGCTCGAAGGAGGGCGGGAAGCTCGCGACGGAGAGAGAGCTTATTGGGTTCTGCAAGGAGAGGCTGCCACATTTCATGGTGCCTAAGACAGTGGTGTTCAAGGCGGAGCTGCCCAAGACCGCCACCGGCAAGATTCAGAAGTTCGCGATCAGGGAGCTTGCCAAGAACATGGGACCTTCACGGGTAAGTAGTATTTGTGTTATACGAAAAATTGCTTCTATTTAAAATTTTCAACCTTGCTGACATGAAAAGATAAAATAATAATATAGTTGAAATGGAAACAATTTTAGAATAGTGAATGGACAAGTTTAAATTAATATAAAGTAGATCAATATTACCAAAAGAGAAAAGGTAAAACTCTACTTACAAGGTCTGGACTTTACAAAGTTTCAAGATGTTGATTGAGTGATATAATCAGAAAATAATTGGTTTTAAATTATCTTTTGAAACAAATCAGAACAAATATATGAAAAACCCATCTGGCAAATTTTTTCTGATTTTTCCTAATTTGTATTTTTAAAATTTTAATCTAATGATACTTAGGGATATTTTTGTCTCAAAAAAATTCCAAAAGTAGAGTGTAAATTTGGGAATCCTTTCTCACTCGGTTGAACATTTTAAAACTACATGGTAGTGATATAAGAATCGACAAAATTACATAGTACTTGACTTTACCAAAAAGAAAATAATACAAGGAAATTTATTGACACAATTGAGTTTTATATTCAATGATACGGCATAGCGTTCCAGTTATGCAAGGCTTCAGCGGAAATTATATCCTAATAAAGGGTCTATTCAAATTAAGATTTGAAGGGTGCAAAATTTATTATCTTTGATCAGGTTTTGATCTGGATTTTGTTCAGAAATTTATTTTCGAGAAGGCTAAGAGCATAGATATGAACCTATAAGATTCTACTTAGAGTTTATCCAAATTTTTAGAATATATGAAAATAATATATATATATATATAAACTAATATCAAATTATTTATCTCAACTGACCAATTTGGAATACTTTTGATTTAATTGTTTGATTTTTTTTATTGACTTGCTCGAATCCTTATTTTTAAGAAGATAATAATAATGATCTAGGTTCACTCATTAAAAAAAGATAAGAATTCGAATCTTATTGATCATACCCGGTCGTGCCTATTCCCATTCCTTCTTTTTTATCTCTCGCTCTACGATCACTCATATGCTTCACTGGCATCTGAAGCCCAATAATATTAATGTTATAAGATAAGAGGATGAGTCAAACTACTAAGAGAAAACATGGCAAACCATCTCACGTACATATATACATTGTTAGGGCAACAAAACCATAAGTAAAAAACAAATACTTGTAGACAGATACGAGAAACAGAAGGCACACAATATACTATGTGAAAAAATATATATAATTCTAAAAATAAGCACTATAATATGTGAAAATATATGTAGGCCATAAGTAAGACTATGTTTCAAGCTTAATTCTCATGCTTATACTACAATGAAATTGCCTAAAACAAGCCAAAAAATAACAAACTTTTGTACCTATTAAATACGAAATAAGCTCAATATGCTATACAATAAAAATAAAATTCTAAACTAGCTAGAATTCCATACAAATCCTAATAATATCATATTTCATAAATATAACAATATAATTTTATTTAGGGTATAACAATATAATTCTTCACTATTAATCATGCACACGAATCGTTGGAGTCTTTCCCTAATCAAACCACCAATTTACGTCTTTTTTTTTAAACATACGTGGTTTAATTTTATCAAAAAAATTAAGGTAGATAATCATCATACAAAATAGCATCAAGTGCCATAAGATGGGTAGTAACCGATTCCAAAGGTAGAAAAACAAGCCGACATTGTTAAAGCAAATTGAATAGCTTGAAATTCTGCCTCAAGTGGAGACATAGAGGTCCTTAAAATCTGGCCTCTAGTGATAAGGGGGCAGATTTTGGTGAAGATTAGTCTAGTCCGGGGTTTGATTCAGTGGAGATAAGATCTGTCCCCACTGAAATGGATCAAGTAATTTTGGTTATAGACACGGTTTTTTATAAATGTCAGATCTCTAGATACGATTTTTAATGAAATCTGATGGTCCAAACGAAATTCCCTCCATATAGATGACTTTTATGTTGTCCCCACTCAATCCAAAACCGTCTAGTTCCCACTCAATTCAGTTTCTGATAAGATCTTCGTGGGTCCTTGCAATTACGACAGTCCCAACATCCGATAGGTCATCAAGTCATAATTGATCTTCACCTCTCCTTTCTGTTGGGAAATAACCTACTTTCCCGTGGACCCAAACAACGCAACGAACAAGATCGGAGCAAGATCTACGAACACAACGAGGAGATCGACCACAACTACGAATAAAGAAAACTCACAGTCAAACAAGAACAACAGATTTGGTCACCCGGTTCGATCTTAACCGATCTACGTCCGGGGGCGTACCAAGCCAGGAGATTTCACTATATCAAGCTCGATCTACACTTTGGAGCTTCGCTTGCTCAACAATGGTGTTTCTCTCTCCTCTTCTCTCTCTGTCTCTCTCTACACAAGGAAGAAGATCAATATACAGTGACAGAGAAGCGGGGTATTTATAGTGCCAACAAACCTAGGAACCAAAACACACACGCAGGTCGATCCCAGTTCTGGACGGGAGCTTCGCTTGTCTCCTCCTTTTGGGTCACGATCCAATTACTCTGAACCGAAGGGAGTTGGTTGATTCAGGGTCTCTAGTTGTTGTATTTAAATTTTAGGAATGTAAAAGTACGGCCGGTTATTACAAATTTACAATAATTATTCTCGACGCTTTCTTCGACATACAAGCTCTATTTAATTCTCCAACCAGTATTATATCTTCTGACTTTATAGGGCCAATCGATATACTCACAGTTTTTGATGACTGTCAGATCTGTAGACACGATTTTTAATAAAATCTGATGGTTCAAATGAAATCACCTCTGTAGGGACAACTTTTATGTTGTCCCCACTCAATCCAAAACCGTGTTTTCTACCCCGTTTTTAAAGTGTTCCATTATTTTATTTGGTAAATTAAATGTATGTTCATGATTCGATACATATCTCATCTTTTTATTCACAAATTCACATACTTCCTTAACAACCAATAAACATGCATTTACACGCAATACCACATCATCATTTCCAGTTCAGTTAATGTAGATTTCATTCCATCCAAACTCAAATCATTGATCATTTAATTTCGATTATTGATTATAAAAATGATTTATGATCAATATGGTTGATATTCCCTCATTTTGTCATTTAGATTTCTGTCGATCCGCACTTAAATCTTATCCATCCGTCTCAGTTCCGAAAACAGAATAATTTACCAAATCTATTTAATAAATGATTAAAAATCATTTTGGTTATTACAGTATTACACAATATATTGTGTAATACTGTAATACTTGATTTCTGTCGATCCAGAATTTTACACGCATGATGGTGATGTTCTCAACTAAGAGAATTTGATGTTCCAAAAGTCATTCAACCTAACGAGGGATTAACTTAAGTTCTGGTTCAATCCCTAGCCAATGTAATTATTGATGTAAAAAATTATCAAAAAAAATCCATGAAATATTTAGATAAAATGTATTCTATTGTTAAATTAGAATATAATTAATTAATTCAACATTCAAATTGATTAACAAATAATAATATATTTACTAACTTCACATTAACAATTATTCCATCACCCACATCACAAATTACTATTTAGTTATACAATTTTCATTTTTACTTCAAAAACTTGAGTTTCACATTTATATTTAGAAAGTAACTCCACCTGCTTGATAATCTCATCACATTTCATCAAACAAAAGGTGTTTATCGGCTAAAACTTGCATGAGATTGACTTTACTTTTCGTGTCTTTAACTGGGATCGCGTGAAGACAATAAACTACATGATGAGCTATCTAATATGATGTTATAATTTTTATATTCAATCCAAATTTTATTACAACTGGTAATAAATTTTTCACATTTATAAATATAACCCAAATCTGCCATTGTCGTTGTGATTATTTTAAATATTTTAAAATCTAAAAGAGAGAAAGTGCTTTGAGGCTCATCATAATCTAGGAAACAGACAAATTTTATTTTGTCAAATTTACCAATTGATATCTATATCGTGACCAAATAACATATTTTAAGTAAACCGTATAGATACTACCATATATTTTCTCGTTATCGGGTCCATATATTTCAATATAAATGTAATCTTATTGCTCTCATCCAGAATGGAGAAACATTATGTTGGTCCCTACAGTTAGTATGTTTCCACCATTCTAGAAAGACCATGTGTATTTGGTGGGCCGGGTCATAAATCAAAGGAATACAATAACTAATTATGAAATAAAATCTCAAATAATTGTAGGTTAGGCTGATCCATTGACAGGAGTCTCCCAAGCTCTACTATTAACATCTTTGCGGCTTTATTCCTTGGTTCATATTGATTCAAACTTGAAGAGCTTTCTCTTGTTGCCCCTTGGACATGTAATAACCAACAAAATTTGGTATCATGATTCGTTTCTAAAAGAAACTTAAGTAATAATATATGACAATTGAGTTTGTGAGAATAGTTCTGAATTATTGGACCTATTTTTTGGACTTAGGTTGGGCTTGTTGCTCGTGTCGTGGGACAAAAAATTTTGCGCTCAGAAAATTGGATAAGCCCATCACGATTGCCTTTGAAACAGGGATGACAATCGACAGTACCAATACCCTAATTTTAGAAGTTGGATCCATACCTTACTCTCAATCTTAGAAAATTTTTACTATCAGGTTCATATTCCGACCAGCAGAATCTGCACGATCTTACCGTTGAACGACTTAGTTTTTGATAATTTTTACACATTAAATTTTAATTTTACATACAAAATTCAAATAAATTTAAGATATTTCATCTATTACACATCAATATTTAATAATTAATTTAAGTTACATTAAATTTTTTAATTTACGTTAAAATGTAGAAGATTCTTTGAGTTCTAAGTATATCAAGAATTTAACAAAAAATAAAAAAATATTTTAGTGTGTCATCCTTTAAGATGTCTTATGATTTAGTTTTGTAACAACATAATGAACATGTGAAAATTACTTATGAAATATTTAGTACATCAATAAAGAAAATCAACATTATATAAATCTCAAACTTTAGAGAAAAAATATATTAGGGATAAAGGATATAATTAGGGTCTAACTACCGTCAAACTAGTCGAGAGTCCAAAAAGTGGTCTCAAAACTCAATATAACCTAGATCTGATAGATACAGGTAGGGTTTGATCCATATGTATAGATATTTGTGCCATCTCTACTTCAAACACTTCTCTATTTGAGAAACCTAAAAGTTCAAGGGTAACAACTTCAAATGTTCGCAATAGAAGATGATGTTCTTCATTAGTTTCTTGAACTTGACAGAATATCTCAAGAACCAGTTCCTCAAATGACTGCTATATTCAATGCATGGGTAAATGGTGATTACTATGGTTTTCAAAAACGTCTCGGAGGTAGACCCGAGATTTTTCATGTCCTCCAGTCGGTCTGATCGGTCGAACTGCCAGTCAGACCAGTACTTTTTAAATAAAAAATATATTATTTATTATATTTATTTTGAAAAATTAGCAAATAGTAGTCAATATTGTCTAATTTTATTGCAATTTTGAATATATATAGACATCAAAATCATAATTTAATCACTTTTAAAGTAAAAAATATATTTCAAGTTAAAAAATATACATTTTTTATGACGGATCAGTCCAACCAGATAAACTTGGATGGTCTGACACAAAAACCTGCTTGTCACGGTGTTGAACCAGAGACCGGGAGCAAGGCCAAACTCGTCCCAGACTTAGATTTGATTTGTGGTCCGACTAACATTTTTTTAAAACCATGATGATTACCAGTGTAGCGAATATATATCGAATTTCTTGATGATGCAATATTTTTAAAACCGACCCAGAAGGCGGCCCGGAATCTTCAAAATTTCATGTTCGATCGATCGGACCGGCCCGACCGTCGGTCCGACCGAAACTTCTATTTGTTATTAATATTATTAAATTAGGTTTAATAAATTTAATTTAGCATTAAAAAATGATAAAATATCAAATAAGTTCACATATTTAGCAACTTTGTTATACAATTTATCCAAAAAAATCTTCGAACATGAATTAAACAAGTCTATAAATATAAAAAAATGATCATGCAAGTTTTCTTGTTCGACATATTATTCTAATTCGTTTAACTTAGTTGACATATTATCGAGAATTGTTAAAAAAATATGTTTGTTGTGATCCAAAAATGATATATACGCTCCGAGCGTAAAAGTTGAGGTTTTGTTTCTAAATTAAAGCCGATAAAATAAAAAAAATAAACATAAAATTTTCTCATCCAGGCGAACCGGATCACCCGGAAGTACCTGACCGGGTGGTCTGACTGAATTTTGACCGGTCGGACTAGTTGCTGGGTTTTATACAAAAATCGACCCAGATTTAATCCCGAGTAGCGGTCCGACCAGTCGGACCGCCGGTCGGACCATAGTTTTTAAAACATTGTGATGATGCACTATTCAATGTGTATTCTTCCAAAGAGTTTGCTTGCTCGCTTTGTTTTTATAGTTTTATTATGGTTTTCCTCTTATTTTATAGGAATAAAGATCACATGAACCTCTCTACTTACTCAAAAATTCAATACACACCCTATACTTGATAATAGTCCATTTAACTCCCTGTACTACTCCAAACGGGTCAATTTATATCCCGCAACCGCTTTTACGGTCACCAGCGACATCTCATCATTTACGTAGCAGCCATGTCATCCTCAAATATGCCACATCATCTATCATCTCTCCAAAGACAAAAAAAAACAAGCCACCACCAGCTTGGAATTCATAGAGCTTCCTTTTGCCCTGCATCAGCTGCAACACTAACTTCAGTGTTTAGTATTCCTATGCTGCTTGAAGATGGAATCCTTGATGAAAATGGTGAGTTCACTTCACTTGCACATCAGCCAACCCTAACCACAATATAATGATCTCGGTGAATTTTCTGTTTTGTAGGGACTCCTTTGAAGGAGGAGAAGATTCAGTTAGCACCGAACATGCCTTCCATGAACCCCGCAGACTTTTTTGGGCTTGCATTGGAGACAGGACCACAAGAAAAATCATGTTCGATCTCGCTGCGAACAACAGTAGGACCACACTCTCTGCTAATCGGATCATCTGCAACTCGGTCTATGAATTTGAGGCTGGTGCTTTCACCTACTCTCCGAGCATCCTTCCTATCGGGCCACTTCTTGCAAGCAACAGACTCGGAGATCCAATTGGCAACTTCTGGCAAGAGGACATGACTTGCTTGAAATGGCTGGACCAACAGCCTCCAAACTCGGTTGTCTACGTGGCATTTGGAAGCTACACTGTCTTTGATCAAACCCAGTTTCAGGAATTGGCTCTTGGACTTGAACTCTCCAATAGGCCCTTCCTGTGGGCTGTGAGGCCTGATCTCACAAGTGAAGCAAGTGGTGGCTATCCTGAAGGCTTTCAAGAGGGAGTAGCTCCCAAAGGGCATCTTGTAGGTTGGGCATCTCAACAAAAAGTTCTTAGCCATCCATCCATTGCCTGTTTCGCGAGCCATTGCGGTTGGAACTCTACAATAGAAGGTGCAAGCAATGGAGTACCTTTCTTGGGTCGGCCATATTTCGCTGATCAACTTTCCAATGAGAGCTACATTTGTGATGTTTGGAATGTGGGGTTGATGTTTAGTAAAAATGATAATGGAATCATAAGTGGGGAAGAAATTAAAAACAAGGTGGACCAGCTTGTTGGTGACCAAGGATTTAAGACAAATGCCTTGGGATTGAAGGATTTGGCCAGGAAGAATGCTTCCGAAGATGGACAATCATACAGTAACTTCAACAACTTCGTCAATTGGATCAAGTCAATGTCCACCTCTTTAGTTCGTGTGGATGAGTAAAAAATGATAAGAGATTTCATGTTAATTTCCAACGTCTTAGGATAGCTCAAGCAGAATGAACATAGATAATACTGATAGAGAATTAGTGTCACTTAAAAAATAAAGTTCGACCAAGATTAACACCGAAAACCCGGAACACCCAAGTATGACATTGTCGACTGCTTGCTTAAGAGGCAAATACACGACCGCTTGCTTAAGAGGCAAATACACGACCGCTGTGTTATACAGACTTATCCGCGTATGTTGAGGCGGGATTGAACGGGGTGGGGTAATGGAGGGAGAGGCTCATCGGGGCAAGGGGAGGTTTTGAGTTGTATTTAGAAAGTAGTGGGTTTGTGCTATAGGTAATTAAAATCAATTATCTTGAAATTTTGGTTGCATATAAAAAATATTATTAATCTATTCCGCAACTTAAACATGTAAATTAACTTGCATCCAAGTGCATGTTATCGTAAAGCCAATTTGGCAGAAGAGTGGGTTGATTCCGAGTTTCGGTTCGAATATACCATATTCACCAATCGAAAGGACATTAATGTATTGGAATTACCATAAAATTAACATCTTTTTCCAAGCCAATCTGGCAGCAGAGTGGGTTGGTTCAATCCTGCAATATCACAAATTTAAGTCCAAACCGGATTTTTTTTAAATACTTATTCAGCAAGTGAAAAAGCAAACTACCGAGAGAGAGTGAGTCCTTGGTCAACTTCCTTTTGATGCTCCCTACGTTTGTTTACTAGGAGGGGCAATATGCCGTTCTTGGATAACAAGTTCAAACAACAATTACTCATTGGTTTTTATAGCGAAAGAAAAATGGTTTCAGATCAACCACATCTAAGTTCTTATACACCGTCCAATCTGCGACGTCGCAACTTTCCTATCGCAGGCATGGATCATTTGGTTAGGCTTCTACCTGGCGTCCTTTGTCATTCTGGTTTGGCATATTTCCTTCCCATAATTCGGAAAGTTCCCTCCGAAACCAAGAGCTGACAACCACAGGCCCCAGTGTCGAAGGGACCTACGAGCACATGAGAGAAGATGTTGGAGCAAGTCATCAGCATAGCACAGCTCCAAAAGAACATGATTGTGTTTGGGATGATCACTATATTAATGTTACCAATGAAGTTAAAAACAAAGCATGTTGTGAGGGTAATGGCAATCTATCATTTCAACTAACTACACAAGTAGCCATCTCAGTAGGTCCGGCTGGGATTGATCTAGTTCAGATATGTAATTTCCTTTCGATGTAGAGCACCCTTCGGTGATTTGGTTCCGCAAGAAAGAGAAGTCAATGACGCCCTTCCAGGGGACGCAATTTAGGGAAATTAACTAATGTTAATTAAGATGATAGGTTCTAGGATAAAATGGAAAAGAAACTTGGTAGCACGTCCGAAATGAAAATGGAGAATTTACAAAGCAGAAGAGATTTCTACATCCCTGTCTAGAAAAACATTAAGTTTTAGTGCTAACACTATCGCTAGACAAATAAACCACAGAAATTGGTGCTACGAGTTAAAAATGTAAAATCAAAGTGACAACAAGCTGAAGAGCTATATCTATCATGCCTTGATGGAAAATAACATTTTCAATCTAGGCAGAAAACTTGGTTTTTGAATGATTTGTAAATGCAGTAAGACGAGAACAAATAGAATGAAAGTCAAAGAATGTGAAAAGGAGGCAGCTCAATTCAGACAGATTCAAATAAGCACACAAAGGGGACAATATAAAATCCATCGAATGGTAAGAACCCATTTTTTAGTAGGACAACCTCAAACGAAGGCGGGAAATTAGAAATTATCAGGAAGAAAGAGGTGAACCAATTTCTTTAACCTCAATATCTGGGCCAAATGAACTGGAACAGTGAAAAAAATATGATATAACCCAACCCACAAGATTGGGATTAAGAATTCTTTTATCAATATTGGGATTTCAGTTTTAAGATTTTGATCCAGTGAAAATGTGCCTAGATTTCCGATTGAGTAGCTTGCTAGATATTTTTTTTAGAAACATGCTAGAAGGATTCAAGATTCACATACATGAGAAAAAGAATAGTTGGTGATTAACATCAAAATTAATTGTTAATATAGCCAAGACGAGCATTAAAAAAGGCGTACCAGGTAAAGAAGTGCTGGTTGGGGTGAACGAGTCAAAACTCCAGCGGCCAAAGCAGTTACCAGACCAATGGCATACCCGGGAAGGGCATACCAGATATACTTGTGTCCCTTCGAGGAATGTAAATCTAGGAGGCTTATTGGATCTCTACTCTTTCGATGGTCAAAACAAAGAACTAAAGCGAGCAGCATCGCGGGAATAGCCTGAAATGATAGGAAAAAGCTGATGAAGCAAACAGCCAGAGAAAAAAAAAAGGAAGAGGATGCACTATCAAACTATGTGTGTCAGAATGCCAATTTGAGAATTTGCAGTGGACAGATCACCTGCGGGGCATAAACATGGATACATCTATACGACAACACGAGAACCAACCACATCTACGCATGCATGCTTATGCAAAAAAACAACACATAGATCCAGGACTCGAACGGCTTATTATTTTCATTAGCCAGGTTGTTGCAAAAAACATTGTGATGGATAAGATATATCAAGTGGAAATACCACATACTATCAAGAATGATCACCAATGAACCCATGACCTGACACCTTAATCTGTAACTGTCCATGTGCAGTAAGCTTTGGGTTTTCTTCATCCCAATCGGTGAAAAAACATAAAGAAGAAGATTTCTAGTGCAACTCTCGATCAAAGTTTTTTACTGGACTCTGTCAAGAGGCAGTAAACACAGGTAAACGCTCAGTCTAGAAACACATGAGCCTTGCCAAACAACATCACAACATAGAAGCTACTTTATCATGACAGTGAAATCTCTGCCTAGATGGTTTTACCAGCCGAGAAACAGACAGAACAACAGCAAAAACATTGGTATGGAGAACAGAGAAGTTGATATAAATATGATACGTTGAAGCCGCAGTTGAAAAACTAAAATAACGCGCACATTTTCACCAAGTTCTTCAAGCTTTATGAAAGAATATGCAAACATACCATGTCACCAAGACCAAGCATCATGAAGTCTACAGATTTTCCTGCAGGGGCTGCACCACCCAACAAGTTCCTTGGGAAGACGATTTTCACTGGCAATTCAAGTTTCTTTGTTATCAATTTGATACCAGGAAGATTCAGACTGTTCGCCACAGTATGAACAGGGTTTGATGCTTGTTGGGTAGCAACTGAGACCATGACATTAGCACCAAAGAATCTCTCCGAGAAGAATACCCAGAATATATCATATACAAACAAACAGGATAGAAGCATTGCACAGATCTTGATGTTTGGAAGTCGCACATGACTCACAAATGCAATACAGATGGAGATACCCAGCAGATTATTTAATATCCAATGCCCAGAAATAAGCCAAGCTGCCACAGTCATGGAACATGCCAACAACAAGAGGCCCTGAATTCTGGTGAACGATTTTGAACAGCAACGGGCAACAAATGGGTCTGCGAATCCACAACGAGACTTCATGAAGGCAACATAAGGAGCGAAACAGAAGAAAAGGGACGAAGCAGAGGCAACAGCAGTGAAAGCAGTGAGGAGTTGTGAGACAGAAGAGAATAGGTAAAACATCAGAAGCAAGCTACAAGAGCTCATAACTGGAATCATGAGTGCTTGGGACCTATCCAAGGTAATTGAAGCCTCGGAAAAGTCATGGTTCTTCTCCATTTCTTTCCCGTAATTCAAAGCCCGAAATGCAGAACCAAATGTTACTGCGACTGCAGTCACTATAAGAGTAATGGGTGCAGGTTCCAGCAGATACAAAAGCTTCCATAACGATTCCATATCAAGAAGTGCAATGCTATCTGCTTAATCGATTATTGTCTCAAACCGTTGTACTCTGTCGGCGTTTCAACAGTTTGCTCGCGTCTCATCGACAAATGCCAGGTAACTCAAGCTCAACCCAACGACAACACAGTCCTGCCAGAGGAAACAGAAGGTAGAAAAAATTTAGCAAGAAAGCGGACCAAGAAATGCATAAGAAGCCATCTCGGTATGCCTTTAACATTAAAACCCAAAACCAAACCCAGAAGCTGAAACATCTACATCGTCATCTCGCATTTTCTGCGATGTTCTTCCCCTCTCATAAACAAGGCAACCAGAAGCTCAAATTGACTCTTTGTTAATGAACCATTAAAAAAAGACATACCGAGAACATTCACACCAAGAACCTACAGGAAGAAGAACTCCCAATTGACATTTATCTTCTTTTGCAACTTCTAAATATTGTGCCTTTTTTAATTTTATCTGGTTCCCAAAAAAAAATCAAAAAACCAAACTTGAAGACTTAGATTTGCCCATTTGGGCTCACTAAACATCCCACAAAAAAGAACCCAGAAAAGAAAAGGGTTAAACTTCCGAATTCCAATTCGGAAAAAAGGATAACTCCCTCCATCCATGGAAATCGAAAAGTTGGTTCCAAGAACATAACTAGTCGTGACCTCGGTAACAAGAGCGAGGGAAATGTAAGAGTGAAGGGAATGGGGTCATTGCTTCACCTGGGTCGCCGGAGAGAATCCCACTTGCTTCGTTGCTCGCCGGAGAGGACTGGGCCGCGTGGGCAGGCGAGCTCTGAAGCAGGTGGTGATGGGCTTTTTAGGGTCTTTTCTTCTTTCTTGGAGGTTTCTTTGCTCTTTAGCGTAAATGACTAAATTCTCAAACGCGTGTTGGAAAAATTTATTAGTATAGCTGCTAGTTTACTTCTGATTACTTATTCATTTTTAAATAAAAACAAAATATTGCAAATTCCAATTGGTTATTTTTCTTTTCTTTTTGTGTAAAATTTCTAACAACATTCACTAGTGAAATTGCCCATAATATATCCAATATGAAAAACAAACAATAAAAACTTTAGAAAAATTGTAACTGTAGCATTATATACGATGGAAAATTTTATTAATTAGTTTCTTTAATAAAAAAATACGTTCATTAAATAAAAAAAATACACAATGAATAAGGGTAGTTGTTAGAAAAGTATAAATATTATTTTTTACTTATAATCGGAACATTAAACAAGTTATACTTCCCTGTTTGTACTTATTAAAATAAAATAGAATAATTACTGGTTGGTAATCTGTTTCGACCACCAGATTCCGCAAGCTTAAGTAGGCCCGATGCCAACCATTATACCACGTGCGTCCAAGAAAGTTGGAGTAAAAACATAGGAGTAGCCACTGGAACTTGGATTGCCTATAAAAAGGTGCATTAATCTTGAGGGAGGGAGACACATACACACGCCAACAAAGAGATCCCGGTCATCTTAATCTTGCAGATAATATGTTTTTGGAAGTCTGTCATAAATTCAAAGTACAAGTGATTCGCAAGGAGATATCTAAATTTGCCGAGTCACTTGATACTCTTCTTATCATAGACGAAACCAAATACATCCATGACCACTCCCGCATAGGTTTGGCTATGTTAATACATTCTCGGGTGTACGACACATATTATTTCATTAATGAGCTCATCGGAATCATCCATGCATTCGAGGCGAATGAGAAGAAAGCAATGGACGAGGTTCACAACAGCCTAATGAAGATAAATTTTGGGCACGATATGCAAGAGGCGCAATCTGCGGCTCGGTCTCTTCTACGAAAAGTGCCTGACGAGATGGCTCCACTGTCAGGCTGGTTCTTTAAGGTCTTACGATTGTCAAGGAGACTTAGCGAGGTAAAAGTTCTCTTGGCTTAGATTTGGTTACTCTGTTTTGTAAGCATCTCGATTAATCGATGTGAAGCCTAGGTTTTTGGACTATTACGACTTGGGTTACTGTTTTGTAAGCCCTATCGGGTTTAGGTCAACTCTCCGGTTATTTTTGTTTTAGGGGAACATATTATTTTTTCGTGATTGCACGAGCTGAATGCTGGAACATTCTATAATGAATTTCAGTTTGAGTAACTGTTGGATTGAATTGTTCTAAAATTTCAACTCATTGAATCGTGCTATAATTGACCCGGGGTTGTACCAATATGGACATAACATTGGCATAACGTCACATTACAACGATATATCATTTTTTTTAACATAAGGCTACATCACAAGGCTTATTAGTTTTTCAAAACAAAAACAATATCAATTTTCAAAGACTAAAATATGAGGACACGTCAATTTTTAAAGATAAATACAATGGTTGGTAGGTAGGATAACAACGATTCGTACCTCGTTTAGATCAATTCCTATTCCTTGCAAAAATGAAAATACTTTGTTTAAGATGGGAACAAAACCCAAAATTGTTTAAAACTTCGAAGTTTAGGCCAACCTGCATAAATTACTCAACCAAATAAAACTTTCAAAGATGAAAACAAAGACACCAATTTCAAAAGACGAAAACACATTAGAAAATGATTCCAAGGCTCAAAACTTCAATTAAAAGAAAATAAAAGTCGAACAAAGCAAAGGAACCAACTTCACCCGGCACCGAGCATCTTTACTTCAACCAGCGAGCTTAGAATCCACTAACTCGATATTTGGTTACCAGTGACACTTCTTCCTCATGGAGGCACCGATAGGTACTCCTAAATATTTGAATGGCAGGATTTGTTTCTTGCAACCCCAGTCCTCAGCAATACCATTTGAAAAAAGTCCTCAGCAATACCATCCAAAAAAGTTTTTTTTAATAAGTAAAATTTTATTTATTCAAAAATAAATCATCTAAATAACAAGTAATTAAACTTACTATTTTTTACACCTTAGTGCTCATGAGCACATTTCGCCTAGATAAATATAAGATAAAAATTAAACTAATAAGCAACGCTTAAATAGAAATGGATTATTTTAGATTTAATTCATGATCATCTAAACTCATCTTACGATAAATCCATGAACATCTTTTAAAATAACATTTAGTCAAGTCGTATGAATCCTTTTTCATTTCGAGCGCCTTGTGAGGAATTTGCCCGTAATCCATCCAAAAAAATTCATCCACGTTTAACCCAATAATGGAACTCTTATCAAAATTAATCGAGAGTCCCGACACTAGCAAGAACACCATAAAGATATGCTTTAAGTTGGTGAGGCTACTAGGTTGATGCCCTAGAGAACAACACCGTATCATCACCAAACTAAATAATATTCAAATTACGCTCCAACCCAAGTATTCCAATTCCATGAACCACATTCATATCGGCCGCCTTGCATACTAATCGCCTTAGACATACCGCTGCGACCAGAAACACATATGGCGACAGAGGGTCGCCCTGTCACATGCCCTTTTCCAATTGACTTGGCCAGCTACGGTAGCTGATAACTTTTCGAAAGAGAAGAATATCATCAAAATAATGCTAACTAAAGTGACAGCTGATAGGCACAAAGCCACATCAAGAATGCAACTCTGCACATATGAAAACTGCGGTACACCAGAAGCGTACTCGTAGAGTCAAGGCCGGTAAGTCCAAATAAGATTATATTAATCACAAGCCAAAAAAAGATAGACGCTAAGATCTGGATAATTCTTAGATCTGTATCAAACCAAACTACGGAAAAGGAGTCTAGCAAAAAAATGAAGCAGAAATAAAAATAACAACAGCACAATGAAAGAAAACTAATAACAGAAAGAAATAATCATAAGCATATATGAAAAATACCAGGCTCTGCTGGAGGGGAGGTATAGAATGACCAACTTCTCTGGGCCAGGATCCTGCTGGTGGTGACGCGGACGAGGAAAAGAAACGACTAGAAAGGTTAGGACTTGGTGAAACTCGAGAGGCCGGAGGAGAGGCAGAGACGTTCGGACGCTAGGTGACGTAGGAGGCGGAGTCGACTGGAGCGGTGGACAAGCTCATGTGCTCCGGCGAGGCTTGAAGCGGTGGACGGCCTCGACTAGAGCTGCCTGGAGGTCTCTAGAAGAGCTGCTAACACGAGCTAAGTCAGACACGAGGCGTCTAGATGATGTCGGTTGCTTGTAGGTCGACTGCTTGGGCTAGAGCAAACGATTGGAAGCGGATCTATGAGGAGGATACCTAGAGCTACTGACGAACGTGGATTCTGGAGAGCGGCGGTTGCTGGAGGTTGGTCCGGTCAAAACCAGAAGCAAAGAGCAGAGGTAGTAACCCACGGTGGGGTTGCTGGAGAAGGAAAAATGTGTCGCCAGAGAGAGAAAAGAGGGTGAATCGGCAGCTATGGTGGGTAGGCGTGGAGGAGAAAAGGTATTAGGTGTGGAGGAGAGGAGGAGGGGAGGAGGAGGGAGCTGCGGAGGAAGGAGGTGGGGAATGGGCGACAAAAACCTTAGTTGCTCTCAGCGAGAGAAAGAGTTTTATATAGAAAAAGAAGAGATATTCTCAAAAATAATTTTCTATTATTTTTTCGAGGAAGATGGAATGATTGAACTAGACGATACTTGGCTCCTTATATTGCACGTAAAGACACTATGATAACGATACAAAACTTAGCAACCGTGTCCAGACTCATAATCTCCACTAAACTATGTAAATTACATGTGTAATACCTACCACTAATAAAATTCTACAGTTCAAAAAAGAGATGTTAGAGCTATGACGTGGATAAAATACCTAAATAAATAGTACGCTATTAATATTAATAACTTAAGAGAAAAACAATAGAGGTTCCTTCATAATAAAAAAGAGACAATAGTGTTCACTCAAAAACCAAAGGGTATTTAGCCTAGCAGTACAAGAGTACATTATTTTTAGGAGGTACAGATTCAAACTCGTGTGTGCAAAAAATTTATCTTTCAATAAAAATAGTGGTCACTCAAGAAAGAGAGAGAAAAGTTTAATCTTTTTCGGATATATTCAATTTGGTGGCCTATGTCGCTTCCTTAGGATTTCTCTCTATGTGTGAGTGCGGTCCTTGACATAAGGGCTTCATCGCCATGATCGGCTCCACAACTACTTCTGACAAGACTAACCAGTGAAACATCTTCATTGATCTCCAAAGGTCTAGGTTTAAAGGATGGGTAGTTCCTTTTTTAGGTTTTCACACGGGGGCAAGTTAGGGTTTCGAGTTAGGGTTTTGAGTTAGGGGAGGGTGAGAGTAGAGTGTAAAAATAGGTGAGGGGTCGAGGAGTGGGTTAGGAGAGGGAGGGATCGACTAGCCCACAAGCATGCAAGGACGATCCTGACATGATCAAGGTGAAAGGTGGATTTTTGGTCCACTTGCAACAAAGTGAAAGTAGTGCCCCCATACCTACAAGGAGTGGTATCTAGTCCATCTATTTGGTTCATTAGCTAGTCTAGGATAATTTTTTTGTGGTTTTTTTGGTGGTCAGCGCGCAAATGAAGACTAAGACTAATGTAATAGTATGGAAAGATGGGCAAGGCACTTTTATTATGCAACCTTTCTCACTAGACATCTTATGGGATTTATTAAGTCTGTGACGGTTAGGGTGTTCCTAAGGCAATAAATGATTCATTCTAGTTCTTCACACTAGCAAAGCTAGATTTTTTGGATGACATCTCCAACTTTATATGGTAATTTTCCATATAGTTGTCGACCTAGCAGCGCCTCTCCTAGCCGATGGCATTCACCAGTAACCCGACTCATTAAGCACCACCCTAAGGACAATTATCTTAAATTCCTTCATTCTCGTTCTTCAGAAGTCCACTTGTCAACTAATTGGCCATTTTCATGGTCTCTATTCACTCTCGTTCTTTGAGTTCGCATTAGATCAATTAGCAAGTTCATAAATCAAGCACACTAACTAGTACTAACTAGTTCCGCTCAGACCAGTTCCTCTTCGCGTGGCAGAGCTTGGCGAAGATCTTTTCCCTTTCGTAAGATGCTGGCTGTGACTTCAATAGAGCATTTTGTGTGGCAGCACACCTTCAGATCTTCGCTATGGCTTTGTTCCGCACGGATTAGAATCATATACGCATCGAGAAGGTATTTAGAACGATATAGAAAATTCAAGAAATGCCAAATTTTGCAATTAAGTTAAATGATAGAAAGTTCTATCTTTTAAGTTTTAAGTACACAAACAATTTCACAAAAAAAATATAGAAAAGTCCTTCTAATGATCCATCCTTCACGATATCTTCTGAGCTAATTTTATAAAAATATATTAAATATGTAAAAATTAATCATAGACTATTTAGTATCTTACTATAATAAATAGAATTGTCTTTTTAGGTGGTTTGGTGTCACACTTAGAAATGTCAAAATTACCTTTCCCCACCTCCATATTTACACCCATCACCCGTGAGACCCCACTCTCTTCCCGCTGCCGTCTCCGCCAGTTTTTACACTACATCCCCCTCCTTCTACGAGCAACGTCGTTCTCATTTGCAACTTCCGTAGAACTGTGGTGGTGGCTGTTGCCGTTCAGCTGGGGAGGAGGAGGAGGCGGCGGAGAGCTGCGTGGCGGTCGTCGCTGCGGCTCTTCCTCGGTGTCGCCATTTTTGGTTTTAGTGGTGAAGGGGAAAGAGATGGTTATGGAATAATATATACGTGTGGATGGTTTCTTGGTGGAGGGGACGATTGGGTGGTTGCGCCATGTCGCAGGGGAGTTCGAAGTCCGTTTGGCTTCTTTCATTTTGGGGGAAATTTAGCTATTTTGAACATATTAAGTGACAAATTCAGTTTTCCGTCTATATCAACTTTGTGAGGTATCCTAGATGAATTTTTTTAAGGTAGATTTTTAAGCCATGAATGTATCCTAGGTAAATTGCAGTTTGTCGGATATGTTAAAAAAATATAATTTGATTATAATATTTATATTAATAGAGTGTATTGGCGAATTTAATTTTGAGTAATTTTAGACTGTGTAATTCTATGAGAAGTTTTTAAGTGTGTATAAATGTCGGAGAGGTGAATTCAGATTTCATAAATAGTACTTAGATTTTAAGTTCGAATTATTTATTTTATAATTTGACAAAGAAAATTATGTTGTCTTTTATAATTAGATTTAATTCAGAAATTGTAAAGTTAAAGAGTATGTTTTTATTTTCAAATATGGCACAGATGGTTGTTAGCTATTTTTCTTTAATTTAATACGTACTTTGTAATAGTCAGAGGGATATTAACATTTACCACAAAATGTTACTAATTGTGGAAAATCCACAGCTTGGAATATTTTGTAAGAATCACGAAACCTCCTTTTTAGGGTTTAGGGCCAAAACCCAAACTCCCAACTCACAACCCCGGAATCTCCTTACCATGGACCCGTACTCCGGGCCCCGATATTAGACCACGGACCCTGGACCTAGACTCTAAATGCCAAATTCCAAAAACCCAAACCCCAAACTCTAGACCCCCGGACTCCCAACCCCGGACCATCGGACCACGGATCCCGGACTCTTGACTCCGGAGGACTGAACTACGGACCCCGGACCTCGAACCACCGGACCTCGGACCAACAGACCCCCAAACTCCGACCCTCGGACTCCCCGACCCCACCCCCGAACCCCCGACCCCAGACTCCGACCTCTGGAACCCCCGACCACGGACTCCTACCCCAGACCTCGACCCCTGAAACCCCGACCCCCAGAACACGGACTCGAACCCCAGATCTCTGGACCTCAAGACCCCGGACCCGTTATGTTTTTATTTTTGTACAGCTTAAAAAAGAAAATCAATGAACGATATATTTTACATATTTTGAAATGGAATGACACTCGCAATGCACGTGCGTCTTTACTAGTATCAATAAAGAAAATTAAAATTACATGTACTTTGAATTCAAAATTAATATCATCAATAATTGAAGTATATTTCAAAAAATGTAACCAGTGTAGCGTAACATTAAAGATTTATGTTTTGCCATTAATTATATTTTATATATTATCAATAAAAGGGTGTACTTAGCTTCGGTATTGTAAAAAATAGGGTAAAAAATAAAGGGTAGGGTAGGACAAAAATTCTATGGATTCAAACTATACTCTAGAAAAAAAATTTGGATAAGTTACCGTAGATCTTAATTATAAACATGGATCCGTACATACCATTGCTAGACACAGTCAAAATACCCTATTCACTAGTCAACATACCGAAACCCATACCGAGACCCAGTTATAGTCGGACCCACAAGATATGTGCATTTATGCTATTACTACTTCTAAATGGCTATTTAGGCAAGATTTCTGTTTGTTTATAGATGCCATTGGCAATCATGATTAGTCGTTAGCGTGTAATTGTGGGTTGTGTGCGCGCCCGTCGGGGTGTATGTAGCGGGTTCAAATTCAGTGGGGACATGGGTAATCCCCACTGAAAGGGACAGGGACAATATTTGAAATATAATAATTAAAATAAATAAATAAAATATCAGCAATAAATACAAGTATGAGAATATTTGTTTCCATTTTCTCGGATATTGGTTTCCATCTTCTATTCTATTGGTTTCATTTTACTATGATATTGGTTTCCATCTTCTATGTTATTGGTTTCATTCTACTATGATATTGGTTTCATTCTACTATGATATTGGTTTCCATCTTCTATGTTATTGGTTTTATCCTACTATGATATTGGTTTCATTCCACCGTGATATTGGTTTTCATATTCTCTGATATTGGTATCCCATTATAAGTGAAAATATATATCATTTGAATGTATTGGTTTCATTCTTCTCGAATATTGGTTTCATCGTTCTATGATATTGGTGTCATTCTACTTTAATATTGGTATCATTCATCTATGAATTTTTGCTACAATTTTAAGCACTAAGTTCAAATCTAAATAGATCCAACAATCCAAATCTCACCTTCACCCACAAAGAATACAATTACAGAGAGGAAAAAAAATCACCGTAATTAACCTAATCGAAACAATAAAATAAGTCGACACCACTTCAATTAAGAATGAAGCAACCGTCTGCCAAAAGGGAACGCGGGTCTGAGGAGCTCGCTTCTGCCATGAGTCATGAAGAAACAAAATAGTGGGGGGTGGGGGGGAGCGGCGGGGGGGAGGGGGCGGGTGGGGCGGGGACGGGGATGCGGGAGGGGGACGGGGGAGCGGCGGGGAGGGTGGGGGGGGGATCGGGATCGGGATCGGGGAGGGTGCGGGGGGGATCGGGATCGGGGAGGGGGGGAGGATCGGGATCGGGGAGCCGGGGGGAGGAGGGGAGGGATCGGGATCGGGGAGCCGGGGGGGAGGGGGGGATCGGGATCGGGGAGCCGGGGGGGGAGGGATCGGGATCTGGGAGCCAGGGGGGAGGGGGGGATCGGGATCGGGGAGCCGGGGGGGAGGAGGGGAGGGATCGGGATCGGGGAGCCGGGGGGGAGGAGGGGAAGGATCGGGATCGGGGAGCCAGGGGGAGGAGGGGAAGGATCGGGGAGGGGGGGGATCGGGATCGGGGAGCCGGGGGGGAGGAGGGGAAGGATCGGGGAGGGGGGGGATCGGGATCGGGGAGCCGGGGGGGAGGAGGGGAAGGATCGGGGAGGGGGGGATCGGGATCGGGGAGATGATGTCGATTTGGGGAGATGATTTTAGATCGATGCCGATTTGGGAAGATGATTTTATATTTTTGGCGTTTAGATCGATGCCGATTTGGGGTTGATGATTATTTTTTTTGAGATTATATAGGAAAATGGTGGAACCCTAATAAGTATGTTTGGGTAAAAACTCGAAAATACCCTCAACAGATTCTGGCCGTCAGATCTATAAAAAAAGAATTTGATCAAATCTAAGAGTCCATATTTAGTCCATACCATGGGGATGGCTTTTATGTAGTCCCCCTGAATCCAAATCTGCATGTAGCTAGTGTAACACTTTTTTTCTACAGAAATTCTTTTACTCTAATATTATACTTGCCATTCAACCCGAATTTCTGTTAATTTATTATTGCACCTTGTATAGTTGGGACAAGTGTTCAATAATACCTTTTTGTAGGAGTTGTAATAGGTGTGATAATAGGTGTGGTAGGATAATGGTTCATAAGATGTAAACCCAAACCTTAAATTCTGCAGTATAGATTCATACCTAGACTCGCAGGGTCCTCATAGTCTAATCTAAGATGGATGCCTATCCATGGACCCATTTCTTACAAAATAATTTATATATCTACGGTTGAGAAACACGATGTAAAACGTTCCACAATCATATGTTCACCTAGCTGCCACGGCCAAAAGTACAAGAATTCAGTACCTGGATCAATTTTTCCTTTCATTCTATCATGAGTTACTATAGTTTCGGTTTGTGAGTGCTTTCTCTCGGAGATGTAGAAACAAGTACTGCCTTTTTTTTCTTCGGTTTAAAACATATCATTGGAGCGACTAACCCAATTCGAGCCGGGTTTGAAAGGTGGCAATCCTCATAAGTATTCAACACTGCTACTTTTATCATGAAAAGGAGAAACTTAGCCTCTGGTGATGTTTGTTGTTTGTGCAATTTGGGCTCTGATATTATATTGCATGTAACGCTCCGTGATTTGATCGACTGTCTCCACAGACCAACACGAGTCTTTTCCAGCGTATTTTGTCCTCACTCACACGCATCTCGGAAAATTTCCCAAGAGGTCACCCATCCTGATCCTAATCCCGGCCAAACGCGTTTAACCTTAGAGTTCTCTCAAGATGTATGCCAGAAAAGAAGGTGCACCTTGTTAATATGAATAGTACCAATTAAATCATTTAAGGTGTTTCAGACAGTACATATCATTTACGGAGTATCACATTCACCCCTCCTTAAATACGCGACGTCCTCGTCGCGCCAGACAGAATACAGAATAGTCCCAGGAGCGCAATTGCTCTGATACCAAATGTAAAGCCCCGTGATTTGATCGACTGTCTTCACAGACCAACACGAGTCTTTTCCAGCGTGTTTTGTCCTCACTCACACGCATCCCAAAAACTTCTCAGGTGGTCACCCATCCTGATCCTACTCTCGGCCAAACACGTTTAACATTAGAGTTCTCTCAGGATATGTGCCGGAAAAGAAGGTGCACCTTATTGGTATGGATAGCCAAATCAAATCACTTAAGCGTTTCAGACAGTACATATCATTTACGGAGTATCACATTGCATATCTTGACATGCTAGAAACCCTTAGTTGATTTGTCAATTAGGTTAAAGATCTGATAGTCACCGAGTTCTAGACTTTAAAGAATGGCTGTCAAAGATCAGACTTGAATTGTTGCAACAACATGCTTCTGATCTATGTGCACTTATTGCTTTCGTATGTTGGCAGATTTGGAAAGTTCGTTGTGCGGCTATCTTTGAGGGAGTCTAGCCGCATCCACCGACAACTACGCTTCTAACTACCAGGTACTGGCAAGGATGGGTTACATCGAGAAACACCGGACTGATAGAGCTGCATCAGCTCTGCCTATCCAAGGTTGGCACCCATCTCATAAATATGAGGTGTTAGTAAATTGTGACGCTTCCTAACACGTTGTTGATGAAAGTCCAGAACTTACGACAATTGCTAGAAATTATCAAGGCCACAATGGTACGTGGTCAGTGTGAATTCATGAAAGTTACTTCAACTTTGGGAGATGAGATCAAAACTATCATACTGTCTCTTCGACTCATATCAGATGGTTTTAACAATGTGGGTGTGACCATATTGTCGGACTGCAAGACTGCAGCAGATTACATCAATGGAAAATCAACAAACAATTGACTGGTGAGTGGAACACGATGAATCGTGGCCAGATCCTCACTTTCCTGTTTAAACTCATGTAATTTTATGTTTACTCTAAGATTAGCAAATCAAGTTACTAATTGAATTTTTTGAGTTAGAACTAGACAATGTGCATCCAATTGGAGTACCCATCACCCTCTAGAGCTTCAAGCTCTATTGTACCAAGACTTTCCTTCGTGAGGTACTTAATATTAACAGTTTGTTGGTTTCTAAAAAAATAAGTATTTAATGTTACTGTATATCCATGAACACAAACTCAAGACCAGTTGATATAAGTATATGTTGGCATGTACTGCATGTTATATCGTAGTACAGTAGAGCTGCCTTATTTCTAAAATTTTGCATACAATTAAATCTTCTAAAAAAAGGCCTTTAGTTTTTTTTTTTGTTTATATCACTTGGCATCTGGTCCATTAGGCTGACTAATCGAAGTTCTAGCTGGGTAGGATTTTTGAAAGGTGGCAAAGCTCTCCTAACAAGTATTTAACGCTGTTGTATTCCTAATTACTCGAACCTGGGATCTGGTTAAGTTAGAACAACTCACTCAATAGTTGATCTAAATTTTTGTTGGTAAAAAAGACCTTTAGTTGAGTAAACAAAGTTAACGTAGTTGGAGAAGGCAAGTTTCAAAAATATTTCAATATACTTTGCTAAGTAATTTCAGTTTCACATAAAATGAGAAGAACTCACTGATATTTGTGTAAAAGAAAAAATATTGAGGTCTCTCGATTCCAAGTTTGATCATGTTAATATGGCCATTGAAGAATCAAAAGAGATCTTAGAGAAGATGACATATGAAACAATTGATTGGATATCCACAAACATATGAAACAAGATTGAGGCACAGAAGTGATGAGAAAAATATGGAGATAACTGTAATGTATTAATGGGAAAAAAATCTCTAAGAACAACGTTGCGTCCTCACTTGGAGATGGTATGGTCTAAACATCAAGAGAAACAAAAGTACCCGCCATTAATGTCGAATCCTGCGGACACGGGCTAGTCCCAAGCTGCATCGCCACTTCCTCGGTGGTCCTCCTCTCTAAGTCAACCCATACAGGACCGCTCAAACGCCCATGAACCAGAAACTTTCTCCCATTCTCCGAATAATCCAGCAGGCATCTAAGCTCATCAAAGAGGCACAAAGACAACGCGACCCGAAGCAACTTAGTCCACGACTCCTCCTTCCCGCCATAATCGGTCATTGCCCATGCCTCAATCTCACGAGTTTCCGGTAAAATAAATAGCGCGCAGAGTTGATCTCTCAAGACCTTAACATCCTGAAAGCTCCCGGCAACTCCATAACTCGGCAGTCCTGCAAGCCCTCGGAACTCCTCTGTACCTAAATTAAAAGCCAAAATACAATCCCCATCGGGATAGCCAGGGGGATCCCATGTAGCAACCGCAAAGTGAAGCGCCCCACGGAAAAAAACACCGTACGGTCTCGCAGAAGAGACTGAGAACGTAAAAGCAGGACCATTCACCTTTCTCCAAATATTTGACTTGAAGCTATAAACCCTAACTTGGAACCCATACATCTGATGGCTTCTTCCATACGTTGGATCTAATACAATTTTATCTATCCTCACTTGCTTGTAATCGCTCGTGAGGGGATCGT
Organism: Hypericum androsaemum; assembly: GCA_963995505.1. Classification (NCBI taxonomy): domain Eukaryota; kingdom Viridiplantae; phylum Streptophyta; class Magnoliopsida; order Malpighiales; family Hypericaceae; genus Hypericum; species Hypericum androsaemum. The sequence goes on along the minus strand of OZ023189.1, from coordinate 2,680,364 downwards.
ACCCAAACCCTAATGCATCGGGCCACATGAGCCGGGAGTTTTCCGTCTCCGGGGCCGGTACCATCTTGTGCTTGTCCGTGAATGGGTTCCACACGACAACGTCGCCCCAGTTGTTTTCGATATGGAGGGCAATTAGGCCATGGCAAGAACCACATAATCGAATCTTTGAGCCCGCGGGATCGAGTGGGATGGTTAGCCTTCTCACCTTCGGAGTAGCGAGGCAGTGTTCGACTAGTTGGACCTGGCCATCTTCGCAGATGACTAGCGTTTCGTATGGGCCATATTTTAGGGAGTGGTTGAGATGGAGCTTCGTAAATTCCCCGCCATCAATTTTGGAGCAGAGCGATCTGGACAAGCACCGGAAGCGGAGAACGCTCTTAGGGGGCAGGCGGGGAAGGATCTCGTGGATCATGTCGTCTGAGAATAGCTTCATAAGGTTGGTAGGCATTGTCTTTGGGAAATTGTGTTTTTAGAAGAATTTCGTGATGGGGTTCGTGGGTAGTTAGGGTTTAAGTAGCACCAAGAGATTGAGTCACTTTGCAATTGGTAAGCCTGTAAATCGAAACGAAATTATTTAAAACATCACAAATAGGAAAAAAAATTGTGGTAAGGATCTCTCCTATAATCTCGTAAACGGAAATAAAATTATTGTGTCTCTACCCACACAGCGGTGACCAACATCAACCAGGGATAGCACAAACAAGAAAAAAAAAAAAAGGCCATGACAGCCGACTAGGGCAGGCGCTTAATTTTTTTATTTTATTTTTGGTTCTCTCAATCTAATTTAATGACATGTAGCCATTCCTGAAAAAAATTAAAAAAGGGGGCGTGCGGGACCGAGCCGGATTCTTTTTTAATTGCCAAATTCGTATTCGTATTGTTAGGCCCCAACAGCACTCAATCTGACACGCATATCATTGAACTAAGCTGTAGGTGCATCTTATTAGATATCAAGTTCACCGCCTCAAATATCACAGAATAAATAATTAATTTCTTTTTCATCAATATATAACCTAAGTTTACCCAATTTTTTACTATCATGATCTGGTCCAACCAAGTTATCAAATAAATAATTTATTTATCTCTTATCCACATGCATGTATTATCTATTCGAATTTTCATAGAGAATAGAAAATATGATAACATTGTACTATATTTATAGAGAATTAAAAATACGAATTTTTCTATTTTAAAATTTTTTTCCAGGATTGGCTAAATGTCATTAAATTAGATAGAGAAAATAAATAATAAATAAATAAGGGAAAATTACTGTGAAGCCCCTCGGATTTGCTTAAATATACTCAAAAGTCCCTCCTGTTTGCAAAATGTACGCCGACGTCCCTCGTGTTTGATTTTATTATAATTTCGAGTTTCTGGCGCACATTAGCAATTTTTTTCATTTTTTCAATGAAATAACTAAAATACCCTTACTCCGGTCAACTTAGATCTCCGGTCATCTTTCAGGCGAACAAAAAACCTTAAAAATTAAAACGTAATCCCGCTCCTACGGTCACCACTATCCTCAATCCCACCAACAAATCATCTCCTTCTCCCTTGCTCTCCATCGACAACCAGATGGAGAGACCGTCGGTGCCATCGTCGACGGCGAGAAGGGACTCCCCAACCGCCAAATCCGCGGCTACACCGACTTGGAGATCACTGTCACTGATATCAGCATAGTGGGCCTTCACGCCATCCCCGACATCGGCATAGTGGCCTTCACGCCGAGAAAATCAGAATCGGGAGCGTCTTCGTCGACGGGGAGCCCGCCGAGTTCAAGTTCTACCCCCTGCCTGCGGGAGCTATGTATGGGTCTGCACTTGAGCGGGAGCTTGTCCCTAACCTCCCTAACCTCGAGCGGGTTTTGGTCGAGGCTGCTCAGGTGGACATGGACAATGGAGCTCAGTCCTCCGAGCGAGATCTCTTTCTCGATCTCACCGGTCCCTTCCGCCGCCGCCTCCTCCCAGAGCTGTATCTCACCTCCCTCATAGAAGCTGCATCTCGCCTTGCTCATAGAAGGCGTCGGGCGGGCGATGACAAGGATGAGGTGGCCTCCTTCCACGACCGGTGAAGAGGACCAAGATGGATGATGAACTAGAGGACAGTTGATGAATTTGATTTAAGTTTTTAGTTGTTGGGTCGCCGTCGGCGAGTTGGAAAGGTCGGGAGGAAGGGGTGATTTTTTAAAGGGTATTTTTATCATTTCAATGACAAAAACGGAAAAAAAAAAAAGAGTTGCTGACGTCAGCTAGAAACCCGAAAGTATAATAAAATCAAATACGAGGGACGTCGGCGTGTATTTTACAAACAGAAAAACTTTTGAGTATATTTAAACAAATCTAAAAACCTAAAGGGTAATTTCCCCATAAAAAAATTAAGCCTGCCCTAGTCGGCTGTCATGGCCTCTTTTTTATTTTTTCTTGTTTGTCCTATCCCTGGTTGATGTTGGTCACCGCTGTGTGGGCAGACTCGCAATAATTTTATTCCCGTTTACGAGATTTTAGGAGAGATCCTTACCATAAATTTTTTTTCTATTTATGAGGTTTTAGATAATTTGGTTTCGATTTACAGGCTTACCAATTGCAAAGTGACTCAATCTCTTGGTGCTACTTAAACCCTAACTTCCCACCAACCCCATCACGAAATTCTTTTGAAAACATAATTTTTCAAAGACAGCCTACCAACCTTATGAGGCTATTCCCAGACGACATGATCCACGAGATCCTTCCCAGCCTGCCCCCAAGAGCGTTCTCCGCTTCCGGTGCTTGTCCAGATCGCTCTGCTCCAAAATTGACGGCGGAGAATTCACGAAGCTCCATCTCAATCACTCCCTAAAATCTGGCCCCTACGAAACCATAATTATCTGCGAAGATGGCCAGGTCCAACTAGTCGAACAACGCCTCTTCTCACTCGATCCCGCGGGCTCGAAGGTCCGATTATGTGGTTCTTGCAATGGCCTAATTGCCCTCCACATCGACAACAACTGCGGCGTCGTTGTCGTGTGGAACGCATTCACTGGCAAGCACAAGATGCTACCCGCCCCCGGGATGGAAAACTCCCGGCTCAAGTGGCCCCATGCATTAGGGTTTGGGTACGATTCCCTCACTAGCGATTACAAGCAAGTCAAGATAGATAAAATTTTATTACAGCCGAAGTACGGATGGCATCAGATGCATGTATTCCAAGTTAGGGTTTATAGCTTCAATTCCAATACTTGGAGAAACGTGAATGGTCCTGCTTTTACGTGAATGGTCCTGCTTACGGTGTTTTTTCCCGTGGGGTGCTTCACTTTGCGATTGCTACGTGGGATCCCCCAGGATATCCAGATGTATTTAGTTTATTAGAAACTCGTGAGATTCAGGCATGGGCAATGACTGATTATGGCGGGAAGGAGAAGTTGTGGACTAAGTTGCTTCGGGTCTCGTTGTCTTTGTGCCTCTTCGATAAGCTTGATTGCCTGTTGGATTATTTGGAGAATCGGACAAAAATTCTGGTTCATGGGCGTTTGAGTGGTCCTGTATGGGTTGACTTGGAGACTACCACCGAGGAAGTGGTGATGCAGCTTGGGACCAGCCCATGTCCGCGGGATGCGACAATGATGGCGGGTTCTCATGTTTCTGTTGATGGGTAGGCCTTTAGTTGCCATACTGGCACCTTCCTTAGACCATACCATCTTCAAGTGAGGATGCAACGGTACTTGGGTTTATTATTCTTGGGCTCTTTTGCAGTATAAGTTTCTGCTGTCAATCCTGCTACGTTGTTCTTAGGGTTTTTTTTATACCTTAATACGTTACTGTTATCTCCATGTTTTTCCCATCATCAATCTTGCCTCATATGTTTGCGAATATCCCATCAATTGTTTCATGGTCATCTTCTCGAGATCTCTTTTATTTTTTAGTGGCTACATTAACATGATTAGATTTGGGATCGAGAGACCTCAATATTTTTTCTTTTACACAAATATCAATGAGTTTTTCTCCGTTTCTTCTCATTTGATGTGAAACTGAAATTACTGTGCAAACTATATTGAAGTAGTTTTTAAACTTGCCTTCTCCAACTTCTTTCACTCCAACTAAAGGCCTTTTTTAGGAGATTCAACGAAATTTACAAAATAAGGCAGCTCAACCTGGCTGGCTGTCCACGATATAACAGGCATTACAGGTTTGAATATCTCCAAGAGAAAGCAATCAGAAACCGAAACTATAGTAACTCGTGAGAGAATGAAAGAAAAAATTGATTCAGGTACTGAATTCTTGTACTTTTGGCCGTGGCAGCTTGGTGAACATATGACTCTGGAACTTTTTTCATCGTCTTTCTCAATTGGAAACAACATATGGTTCCTGACGGAGCTAGAAAATTTGGAGAGTGAGAGCAATATAATTTTTTGGGCCCGACTAGCATATGATAAGTCGGTAATGGGTCATTCTAATTTCAATTTTTAGGTTGATTAATTTTTTTGTGGAGTCAATTTCTAATTTTAGTAAAAATATATATTAAAAAATATACTTAATTATCAAACAAAAAATAACTTAAGCGGAGACAATTGGCCCACAACATCCTACCTCCCTCCGCCCTCAATCACCCGGGTCGTGAGAGTCACTTGCTTCGTTGCTTGACGGAGAGCTCAGAAGCAGGTGATGGAGGGTCTTTAGTGTAAATGACTAAATTCTCAACCGCGTGTTGGAAAAATTGATTAGTATAGTTTACTTTCGATTATTTATCTTAATATAAAAAACAAAATATTGCAAATTGCAATTGGTTATTTTTCTTTACTGGTGTGAAATTTCTAACAAAATTCACTAATGAAATTTCCAATAATAAATCCAATATGAAAAACAAATAATAATGACTTTAGAGAAATTGTGACTGTAGCATGATTTACGATGAAAAGAATTTACTAAATAGTTTCTTTAATAAAAATACGTTCACTAAATAAAAATATACAATGAATAAATTTCACCTGGTAGTTGTTAGAGAAGTATAATTATAACTTTCTACTTAGAATCGGAATATTAAACAACCTATATTTTCATTAAAATAGTTTATATATACTTATTAAAATAGGATATTCATACCCTTTTGGCCAATTTTCTGATCATATGTCTACATCATCGTCACTTTTTGGATTTGGCACGGGACTATGTTCTCGTGGGGCGGATTTGGTGGGGACTGAACTAGTCCTCATCCATGGGGATTAATTCAAACCAATATCATTACACATGCAAACCAATATCACTTCACATGCAAATCAATATCACTTCATATGTAAACCAGTATCTTGCAAACCAATACCACTTCACATGCAAACCAATATCACTTCACATACAAACCAATATCACATGATAGGTTATTGACCATCAGATTTAAATATAATCAAATCTGACGGCCCAAAATGTAGTCCCCACCTGTGGACAAATTTTCTTTAATCCCCACTCAATCCGGTCTCTGTTCTCGTACCCTACGGGAGAGGGACAAAATAGGAAAAGGGGGACATGCGTGCGTATCATGTGTTGGAGGATGTGGTTGGGGGCACGTGGGTTCACCTCCTACTTTTTTTTGATATTATTTTTATTCGTATATTATACTAAAATAAATCAAATTTATTTATTATTTAACTAATTATTTAATTTTTATAATAAGTATTAATTAATATATTAATCATTTTAACATAACATGTATGTCTTTTTATCATAATCGGACATACCACTTATCATACTTGGGCATGCCATAAGACATAGTCGGCATGCCATTTGACATATCCGGGCATGCCAATTTATCGAACCTGGGCATGCCATTTTTTTAATAACCAGGCATGCCATTTTTTTTATAATCACACATGCCATTTGACATAACCAAGCATGCCATTTGACAAACACCTTCCAACTGCTTGTAACTTGGTCGACTATTAACTTCAAATATATTTTTGATATCTCTACACCACAAATTTGGAGAAGTTATAAACTACAAAATTGTAGATATATGTCTCATCTTTACACAATAACTTGAATCAACTCAATCAGACTCCGGAGTAAGAAATTGTGACTCCCCAACCAAAACTTGTCCTTGTAACTCGGTCAACTATTGACTTCATACGTATTTTCAACATCATAAACTACAAAGTTGCAGCTTCACACAACAACTTGAATCAACTCAATTGGACTTCATAGTAATAAGTTATGGCTCCTCAATCGAAACTTATCGACCGCTTCTCACCGTCGCTCCTTCTTCACAATCGGGTATGCCATTATATATAGCTGGACATGCCATTAGTCATAGTCGGGGATGTCATTTTAATATAACCGGATATGTCATTTAGTTAATAATTTAATTTATTTATTTATTATAAATTTTATTAAATATTAACCGGGCATGCCATTAAACATACCCGGGCATGCCATTAGACATACTCGGGCATGCCATTTGACATAACCGGGTATGAAAATTTATCGAACTGAGCATGCCAATTTATCAAACTTGGGCATTTCATTTTTTATAACTGGGCATACCATTTAACATAACCAGGCATGTCATTTGACAAACACCTTCCAGCCGCTTGTAACTCGGTCAACTATTAACTTCAAACATATTTTTAATATTCTTACACTTCAAATTTGGAGATGTCATAAACTAAAAAGTTGTAGATATACATCACAGTTTTGTGCAGCAACTTGAATCAACTTTATCGGACTCTAGAGTAAGAAGTTGTGGCTCTCCAACCAAAATTTATCCTTGTAACTCAGTCAACTATTGATTTCAAACGTATTTCTAATACACTTGCACTCTAAATTTGGAGAAGTCATAAACTATAAAGTTGTGGATATATATCTTAGCTTTTCATAGCAACTTGAATCAATTCAATTGAAAAGATATTTTGGCCTTTTACATCATTCATTCTCTGTCCTCTACCACTCTCGATTTCATTTCATTTCCAAAACTTCCCAAAGCAAACGACGGACGAGCGACAAGGAGCAACCGATGAGCGGCAATAACACCGTCGCAACGACGCCAACGAGGATGACCACCACTCTGACGTCAGCTCCGAGGTAGAAATAACATGTTTGCAATATGATTCAGACACCACATTCCACAAACTTAAAAAGGCCCCTAGGGCCTAACTCGATGCCAGCATTATCCCATGTGCCTCGAGCAAAGTTTATCTTCGTGAAAGTTTTGGTGGTAAAGAAAAAGATTATTGGCAGATTAGTAGCTATGATGAGGTGTTACTGGAGCGGATTTATTTTTTTGCAACACAACAGATACATATAAATTTGGGGACCATAAAACTTTTGGTTGTGTCATGGTGAGAAAATCTTTGAGAATTAATGGATGGAATATATGTAAGATCTTAAAATTTTTGGGTGACTTAATGAATATTAGTAAAATTACGGAAGGTATGGTTTAGAGATGACTTGAATAAGGATTGAGTAGAACTAATGAATGCATGATTCAAAAATAAAATGAAGAAAAAATTATTGAAAGAAATATAATTATGAGTACAAGATAAACGACGAAAAGAGATAAAAAAAAGTTATGACTAATTTGTTGGTAATGTCATGAAGTATAATAGTTGGAATTTAGCAAAAGTTAATTATGTATCATTTTGAATTGTGATCACTAAAGCTTGATGTGTCAAGGAGTCTTGCTTGAAAGGAATCAGAAAAAATAAAATGCAGGATTCCATTGTTGATCACCACCTAAAGTTCAACCGAATGACATAAAAAACATTCATCTCACGTGAAGCTAAACAAGAACTTGGGAGGATATTTAAAGAACGTGATCGATTACATATTTTTCTTGGACGTCCAATTGCACCGGCGGATCAGCGGCCGCCGCCTCGTCGGCCCTGTGGCGGCCGGCTTGGACGCCGTGCCTCGGACCAGCTCGGTGGTGGGAGTATCTACTAAAGCTATGGTGATCTTTATGGTTAAGACACGGCGTTTATGGTTAAGACAATTGTATAATGTACACGTTTGTGAAAATTATAGTTAATATGAGAAAATATGAAAATTTGTGTGGTGATTAATTAAAATTTGTCTCAGATAACCTAGAGGGCGTAGGTAGATCTTCTCCAACTCTTGAGCCTTGTGTTTGGTCTTCGTCCTCCACTGAAAAGGGCGTCGTGGGAGGACGAAACTCTGCCTTGTCAAAACTCGGTCGATGAGATGCCAATTGGTGATTGTTCCTGTTCAGCTTCAAATACCGATTCTGTGATGAAAATGGGGAAAATCTGATCATCTATTACAACCCTCACTATTTCCTCAATTCTACATCCAGATTCGCTTGAAATCAGTATCCTCACGGCAGTCAAATCTGAACTTTACATTAGTTAGTTCGAGTTTCATTAGACAAGATCATAGAAACAAGAATTTAGCCATGTCAAATTTTAACCTAGTTGTACTCGAACTTTCCCTCTAAATATTTGGTTAAATAAGAATGAAGTTATCACAATTAATCTACGCATTCAATTCAATGATGATTCATTAATCAATGATTCATACAACATGGAATGTAAAGACATGCATGTAGAGCAATAAGATGATGAAGCACAAACATAAGGAACGCAGTCAACTAACATTTGGTGTACCAGAAGTTTTTTTCCGCGCTCTTGTCCACATGCCCATCCAGCTAAAGTGAAGGAGCAAGCATTTGATGCAGAGGAGACAGACTGCATTGTCCCTACTAGAGAGATCCCTTTTCCTTGGTCACAATTTTACTAGTAAGACTAACAACACTTTTTTTAGAATATTGTTATTTGCCAATGATTTTTGTTCATTTAGCACATAATTTGATACAATATATTTTCCTGATATTAGATTATGGCTGTGTATACTATAAAAGAAAATAGGACTTTAAAAAATCATATAATATTTTATTTATATTTTAAATGAGCTTAAAACATAGTGGCCCCGTTAATAAGAGCAAGCAGAACCGATAATGGGTCGAATCAGTTGGCTAATTAGATCACTCAAAACAGATCGGCTTGCCTCCATCTACACTAGGGTTAGGGGTGAGCAAATGGGATCGGTATTTGGGATATCCCGAAATAATTTCGGTATTCGGGAGTTTGGGATCGGGAATTCGGTATTCGGGAGTTAATTCGGTAAGTTTTTGAGAAAATTTTGGTAATTTCGGTATTCGGGTTCGGTTCGGTATATATCGGTATTATTTCGGTAATACCAAAAATTCCGAAGTATTAAAGTATAATTTTACCCACCTATATATAATGAAAAAAATCCTACCCCACTCAACTTCTCCACTTCCAGAAAACACTTCTCCTCTTCTCCCCTCCTCTCCTCTTCTACCCTCCTCTCCTTTCCTCTCTGCCCCTCCACAAGTTCCGGCCACCACCATAAATCAAAGTTCCGGCCACCACCACAAGCCACGGCGCCACCAGCTCACGCTCCACGGAACCACCACCTCACGGCCGCACCTCACTCTCCCAAGTTAGGTATTGTAAATAAATTAGGGTTTCCAATTGCGAAAATAAATTAGAGTTTTAAATTTGGGGATTTTTTCCAAATTAGGTGGAATTGATCTGGAAAGTTTGTTCATGACTTGGGTTCCTTCGATGATGAAGTTGAGCTGAATTTCTTCACCCTAATCTCGTCGATGGTTTATTTATTTATGCCTCCATTCTCCAGCATAATTTATTTATGCCTCGATGGTTTCTTCACCAATAGAGAGGAAGCATGGAAATTTCTTTACTCTATTACTCTTCATAGAAAAATTTCAGGATTTTCAAGATTTTCGGGATGATCCCGAAATATTAATTCGGTATTCGGGATATCCCGAAATTATTTCGGTTCGGGATCGGTAGGGATTTTTTTTGAATTTCGGTATTCGGAATTTTCGGTATTCGGTATTCGGGATTGGGATATCCCGAATGCTCACCCCTAACTAGGGTACTATTATTTCTCTAACCAAATACATTATTTTTTGTTATTACGTGTAAATAATGTCATAATAACAATGTCTTGTATATAAAGTTTTTGGTTTATCTTTTAATTTACTTTCTTCACTTCCCATAAAAGTTGTACTCTTTGACACAAAAAAGGAGGCTATAATGCTTTAGTGGGGTTAATAATGGATTTGGGAGTGGGAAACAGATGAAGAAAATATCTATACAATATCAACTCCGACTTTATCAACCATAGATAGGTTTTTGGATGGTCAAAACCATTTCACCTCACAAAAAATTGACAAAACCAATCAGAAGGAACTTCAATCCAGGGCACTGGATTGGTTTCTGAATTCTTTTCTTCGAAGCCAATTAGTGATGCAACAAGTAGTTTTGGGGGTGATATGGGGTGGCCAAGTTACCAAGAGATGGATTTTCTCAATCTTGACTGGTCTTATGATCATGATTAGGTGAATCAGGGGAATTTGGAAAGAAATGACTGTTAGGGATGGCAAAAAGACCCAGACCCAGACCCAGACCCAATGGATCAGATCCTTATCCTACTCCGTGGATCTTAGGGTCTATGGATCTTGGGTAGGGTTTGGGTTTGGGTTTGGGTCTATCTATTTAGATAGGGTCCGGGTCTGGATAGGGTCCATATAAACTCAGACCCAGACCCTACCCACTAATTAGACCATACCCTAGTTAGACCCTAATTAGATCCTACTTATATTTATATTTATTATATTACAAAGATAATTATAATACAATCGTAAAAAGAATAAGTGAACACTAAAAAAAACTTAATATAATACTATTTTTTTTAATTTAAAATATCAAATATTATATGACTAATTAAGTAATTAAATTTTTTGGTTAGACACATAAACTAACGAGAAGAGTTAGATTACAAGAGCAAGAAAATGATCGAGAAAACGTGTTCAGAAGTCGCTTGGAAATTTAGAAAGAAATTATTTTGAAGTTGGAACTTTATATTATGCAAGAACACTTATAAGTTTTAGTTTCTTATTGACGAGGTAGTCGTATGTATTTTATTTTATGTTGAACCAGTTAGTTTATAGTTTACTCTCAACTTTAATTTGAGATTATCATTTTATTACATAAACTTTAGTTTTTTCTTTATTTTTTATTTGAATTATATTGAAATAATAAAAGTATATTGTAAAGTAATTATTAAAAAAATAGAATGTTAAAGGGTCGGACACTGCAGACCCTGTAGACCCTGGATCTCCTGGAGGGTAGGGTATGGGTCTAACAATAAAAATTTTGTAGGGTCGAGAATAGGGTATGAGTCTAATTCCAAAAACTATAGTATAGGTTGGGTCCTACCAATACCCTACCTGACCTTATCAATTGCGATCTCTAATGACAGTTTTAAATTTGGTGCGTAATTTTCTCGATTTTAAAATTTTAATCGTGCTCTGGTATGGCCGTTACCGTTTTTGTTTGTTGCCATAACTGCCTCGTTCTTCTTTTATAGTTTGATTTGGTTTAAATTATTTTTTCGAGATTGCCCTTTTTTTGAATGAATTTCAAGTTTGCCATCACGTGTCCTTTTTGTATGCACTTGGTATGTACAGTCTAGAATGGACTGTTCTGGACCGAATCTGGGCCCAAATTACATAGTTTAGTGGAGATGAGTCTAGACAAGGTTTCTAAGTTTTGTACCGTTATCGTAGTGTCTTGTCTGCAATCTAAGGATCTAAGTCTCAATTGGTTCTGGGTTGGATTGGGTACGGAATGCAACTATTCTGAACCGTTTGGAATTAAGACACGCGAGAATTTTTTTGCAAACGCGCTAAAACACGGGGACCAAAATAAAAAAAAATCACGCACAAATACATGCTAGATACAAATACCTTTATCACATAACTGCACATGCCAGTATCACATAACTGCGCATGCCAGTGTGACCTTTTTGCAAAAATGTTAAAATACGGGGGACCAAAATAAAAAAAACTACGCGTGCCATTATCATCAACGAGGACTTGCCGTTTTCACAAAAACAAATGCCATTATCACATAACTGTACTTGCCATTATCACATAACTGTGTTTGCCATTATCACATACCTGCGATTGCCGATGCAGTCCCCCTTTACTCCAAACTGTTCGGAATCAATTCATTCACTCCGTACCCAATCTAAAGCCAACTAGTTCAACCATTCCATCGTTATTCCGAACCGTTTGGAATGAAGACACGAGGAGACTTTTTTATAAATGCGCTAAAACACGGGGACCAAAATAAAAAAGCCACGCACAAACACAGGCCAGATACAAATTTTATTATTACATAACTGCGCATGTCAGTATCACATAACTGCGCATGCCAGTATCACATGACTGCACATGCCAGTATCACATGACTGCACATGCCAGTGTGACCTTTTTGCAAAAATGCTAAAATACGGGAGACCAAAATGAAAAAAACTATGTGTGCCATTATCATCAACGGAAACTTTCCGTTTTCACAAAAATAAATGTCATTATCGCATAACTGCGCTTGCCATTATCACATACCTGCGCTTGCCGCTGCAGTCCTCCTTCACTCCAAACCGTTCGGAATCAATTCTTTCACTCCGTACCCAATCCAAAGCCCGAAAAATGGTAATAACTCTAACATCTGTCCTTCTTTATCTTTCCGAATGCATTCATACCGTTGTGAAATAAATGGCAAGCTACCTGCCAACAAGAACTTACCCTACTAGGTATTAATGCCATAAAACTTTAAAGAATGAAACCGGAAAGGGGGTTGATCCAAATAAATGCACTCCATGTTCTTACGAAAATAAATAAACAAACTACTTCCTTTTTTATGAGGAGATTATTAGCCAAACTAGAAATATCACTGCAACTTCTGGCTATTAGTTTGTTATATGGCAGGGTTGGATTTGGTACTGGACATGTAAAATGCGTCAGTACTGCCTTGGAGGATAAAATGGTTCATCCAGTTATGATAAAATGGTCTACTCAATTATGATAAAATAGTTTCACAAAATCGTCCCGGATAAATCGGGACCATCCCAGGATAAAAGGGGTCGGATAAAATAGTTCGTCCGATATATATATTTTGTTGATAAGTAAATTGTATTAATTCCACTAAAAGGTAACTACAATTATAATTACATCGAAATGTATTAAGCGTACGACTCCCGGGCACCAAGGTGCTAATCCAAAACAGCTTTGACAAACGAACAGATTCCCCTAAGCCAAAGGAAAGAGCTGAAACTAGGTAAGGTCGAAAGAAAGGAACCGATCAGGCCCTTGAGCAGCAGTCTTGATATCATGGAGGAGCTCAGAGGTGTCTTCCTCCCAAGAAAAACTCATAAGAATTGCCAATTGCCATGCCTCCGACGTGAGCTCCTTGCCGAGAACATCGTCACTCACCTCCATGGAAGCAAGAAGCGAGCTAAGGGGTAGCTCCGCTGTAGAACGCGATGAAGAGGGAAAGCCAGCATTCCGATGAACATCGTCACTCACCTCCATGGCCGTCGGTTTCCTGACCCGACAGCTAGAACGAGTTGGAATCAATATTTTAGACTTCCTCTTGTTAGGCTGCTTGATAACTCTGGAAGGCTGCGCTATCGGAGGAGAGAGGTAAGTTTCCAAAGTAGGCATAGAGGGCGGCCAACTAATTACCCCAATATCAGCCAAGAACTGTGAAACAATCGATCGAGCACCATCATCTACCCCATGAACACCATCCGAAGAGACTACACCATCATCCCACATCACAGCACCATCACACGGAGTCAGTACATCAGAAGCGGGATTCAGTAACACCACCTCTCCCGCAATGTTACCAATAATAGGACAACCATTAGCAGCAGAGGTTTCATCATCCAAAATCACATCAGAACGAGCAGCAAGAGGCTGCAATTCCGACAATAGATCACCCGAATCATCTGTGGCAAGCGTAGCAAGGGGCTGTCATGCAACTAAAATGCAACCAACAACATCTAACGCGGCACAAGCAGTAGAAGGCTGCTGCACTTCATCCGAGTGAACCTGCACAGTAAGTGGAGAAGGCTGCTACACTTCGTCCGGTATATATCCAATGATCTGCTCCGTGTATATTCAATAGTCTGGTTCGTGTTTATCCAACGGTCTGCCATCTAGGACCGTCTTGAATGGCCATTCCATGACCAAATATGTTCCCTTATATGGCCGCACTGTCCAAGTTCGATTTTTGTAATAAGTTAGCCATAAAATCCGAATCACAACTTGCAGTCCTCCATATTATTATTTTTTTTTTGGCAAAAAGAAATTTTATTACTCAAATAAATGAAAATGTTACAAGAAGGGGAAAAAGGAAACGGAAGAGAAGCCAAACACATAGGCCGAATAGGAAACCGCAAAAAAGCAAGCCTATCGCCATAAAGAAGAACTCGACCCTACAACTTGAGGGATAGCAAGGCCGATGAAGGAACCAATGATCTAAAGCGATCATTTCTTCTTTTTCTTCGCGTTCCTCTTCCTAGCCCGCGGGGACAAGTTGGAGGAAGAGGGGTAGGGGTACCCACACCACGGGTAGTCCACGGTGATAAATCAGCCGCGGTGCATCAAAAGTCCATCTCATACTCCAACCAACGTAGATCCTTACTTGCATAGGTAGTCCCAGTCTTCTTCCTCGCTTGAAAGCGAGTGTTCTTGAAAGGTGGTAGATGAAAGTCCTCCAAGTCCGACTGTGGATCCGCCTCGTCCGCCATATTATTTAACGCATCTTGCATTGGGTTCTTTTCCTATTTGGATAAAACCCTCAAAAAATTTCTCAAAATGGGTACCAAATTAACAAATCTTCGAAATTGATTTTCTTGTTAACTGTTTTGTTGGTTCTAGAACTCAAAAAGCATGCCAAATTAAAAATATATATATTCTTCAGATATTCAAGTATCAACTTATCGATCTTAAAAATTGTTGCGTTCTACACTAGTACTTCTCGATAAGAGAGCAATTTCCATTTCTGACGATATAACTCAGTACGGATATTCAAAGCCATGGAGTCCCATGACTAGTGTGGTAGCTGGACCTGTGGTGTGTATGATCCCACAGACACAAGAAAAGTAGATCTGCAATGGCTCGTTCCGCTACTAGGGAAAAAAAACGAAAATTTTAGTTTTTGCCAATTTTGGCCTGTCCAAAATCTACTAAAAAGACGCAAGAATTACCATGTAAAACAAATCTGAACCGTCACATTCGGTGCATGCACCTCATTTGTTATCGAGTAAGCTCTCCACGCCACGCCAAAAAAAATAGTATTTTTTCCGCAGAGTAATTTAATGATGATTTTTATGCTTCTAAATTTTAATGTTTCGATTTATTAATTTTATAACTTAGAAAAGAAAAAAGTAATGATTATCATAGATTGAGAAAATATGATATCATAACAATTAACTATATCAAGTCATATCAGTAAATATTTTGATTAATTAGTAAAACAAAAAATTCTAATACCAAGTTCGAGCTCACAATAATATCAAATATCCCATCGTATCAACTTTAAAAAAATGGATAATCGTATTCATCTCGGATCTTAATTATCAAATTAACAAATATCAAGATATCAAATCATTCAAACCAAAAAAAATATATGAACTCATGCTTTTGGAATGACACGCACGGCAAACTTTTATCCTTTCCAAGCTCCGCCTACTATATCTATTCAGTTATCCGTGTCGCCCTAATACAAATATTGACATAAAAGACCCATAAAAAAAATTCCCGCAAAAGTTTGTTGAAAAAAAGGCAAGCTAAGGTCGAAAATATGTCTGAAACAATTACTAGAAAATCACCAGAGCTGCCATGGACGGTGAAGCTGTATGTGGCAGTCATGTCCATTGGGGTGGACCTCACCACCCGCAGCGACGGAACCCTCAACCGCCGTCTCATCAACTTATTCGACAACAAAGTGTCGCCCTCGCCCACCAGGCCAATCAAGGGCGTGACGACCGCTGACGTCACGGCGGATGCCGCCCGCAACCTCTGGTTTCGAATATTCACGCCCGCAGGGGAGGAGGAGGCCCGCGGCGGGCTTCCGGTCGTTTTCTACTTCCACGGTGGCGGGTTCGCCTTGATGTCCGCCAACTCCAAGCCCTTCGACGACTTCTGTCGCCGCCTGGCTCGGAAGCTACGCGCTGTTGTTATATCGGTTAACTACCGGCTGTCGCCGGAGCACCGGTACCCTTGCCAGTATGAGGACTGTTTTGACGTCGTTAAGTTCATCGACGGTAACGGTGGGGAGGAGGGTCGAGGATTTCTGAGAGGCGCAAATCTCAGGCATTGTTTCCTTGCCGGAGACAGCGCAGGTACGTAGGGTTCTGGATCATTATTATTTTCGTAGTAAAGTAACACCTCTATGTTATTGTGACAATTTATTAAAATACAAATCTATTTTTATTAATATTACAATTTATTTAAATTGTCTATTCGAACTGTAATAAAAATTGTAAAAAATGTTTAATTTTTTTTTTGAATATTGCACGAAAATTTTGAGGAATTGACATGCACGTGCTAGAAATCAACTTCACAGTCAAATTCTTATGTACTTGGTTTTAGAAATATGGACGAGACAACTACTGCTTAGATGAATTAAATTTGTAGGTGATAGTATATCTTGAGATATTAAATTTCGTAATCTCAGAACTATTAATTTTTTAAAATTTTTTGTAGTTATGTACCCGTCGTATTCGAAAAGGGATGGAAAGTTTGAATGCTCTTAATGTACTGACTAAAACAGCCGGATTAATTTGGAAGGTTATGTATTGTACACAAAGCATCAAGCGGCTGTTGAAGATTTTTCTAATGTACTTAACAAAAACAGCTGGATTAATTTGGAAGGTCAACACAAACAGCCGGAAAGTTTGAATGCTCCAAAAGTTTATTGAATAAAAAATTTCTTATTATTTTGTGATATGATGTCTTTTTCATGTAGTACTTTGTCATTTAAAGCATCAAACGGCTGCTGAAGATTTTTCCAGTGATAACTCGATTGGGGTTAATTTTTTTAGATAAAAAATATTTATAACTTTTATAAAATTAATTTTAACAAAATCTTAAAATAATTAAAAATGAAAATCTCCCTATCTCTTTTTTCTTTCTCGTTTCTCTCTTCCCTTCTATTCCAATTTAAATGAGTGACACCGTAGTCTATTTTTTTTGGTTTTTACCGCCGGATACAACCAGTGATGACTAATCTAAATTCGAGTTAAGTAAAAATTTTAGAAAATGATAAATATTTCTCAACAAATATTTAATATTTATATATACTAAAAATTCGAACTCAAAATCTGATTTAATCTAGTTGTTGGTAACATCGTAGTCTACTTGGAATGCATTTGAAGAAGTGAGAGGGAGATTTTCATGGAGGCTTTATTTAGCGAAACGTTTTTTGCATAGACGTTTAATGGCTTGTTATTATATGGTATCTAATAATATCACTCCTCTATAACTCATATTTCTGAATTTTGAGTTTCCGTTGAATCGTACCATAAATGTGAATATTTTAAATATTAAAATATATGATTTTTAATAAATGGGAATGAAAGATGTGAATTTATTTCTGGTACCGATAAATCATAAATGTAATTTTTAAGATTTTCAATTGTTGCGGAAAAGCTTAGAAAATGCCAATTTCTGAGTTGGCGTATGTGGATAAGAATTTTCTGGTAGACGACCATTGATAGCTTCAAGGCATATACTCGTATATGGGAAAGAAAAAAATGTCAAAAACCAACGCTGGGCGGAAAGAAAAATGTCAAAAACCAACGCTAGGCGGAAATAATAGTCTCCCATAACTAACTATTTTTTAATAGTGACATTTTTTTCAAATAATTATTTAATTACCTTTTTAACTCGAATTAGAGATTGATAGTTAAATTATATTTTTTATTTGATCTAAGTTTTTGCTGGTACCATAATTAATTAAGTTAGGCCAACAAAAGGACAATAAATTATATATATAGCATTTTGGAGTTACATTTAATTTAAAAATAAATTTTGGCTGAATCAAAATTTAGGTAGCAGGGTTTGTTCCGAAACAAAAGGAGGAGGTTTTACTATGTGTTTTCTTTATTAGAAAAATGGTGCTACAATTATAAATAATCAACCAAAATAAACTTACGAACCATATCATATACTCGACCGTAAAATTTTTCACTATCGGACCATTGCCTTTAGAGTCTGGGGAGTCTAACCCTTAATCTATATTTACTAATCTATTAAACCTGATCATTTAGAAGAATTAATCATATTAATTAATTATCGATCCTCCAAAAATATATTAGTTAATTATCGTAATTCAAATAATACACCAAATCAAAGGAGTTAGAAACTGATTATATACTATTGCAGGGGCAAACGTGGCTCATCACGTAGCACTAAAAGCCAGCGCACACGAGTTTTCCGACGTGAAACTCATCGGAATAGTATCTATACAGCCATTTTTCGGCGGAGAGGAGAGGATAGAGTCCGAGGTGGAGCTCCAAGGGGCTCCGTTTATCTGTCCTCGCCGGACCGATTGGATGTGGAAGGCGTTCTTGCCGGAGGGCTCGAACCGGGACCACCCGGTCTGCAACGTGTTTGGGCCTAACGCAGTCGACATCTCCGGGATGAGATTTCCGGCAACGATCATCTTCGTCGGAGGATTCGACCCTCTGAAGGGCTGGCAGAAGAGGTACTATCAAGGGCTTAAAAATGCCGGGAATGAAGTTCACTTGGTGGAGTACCCCAATGGCATCCATACCTTTTATCTTTTTCCTGAGCTTCTTGACTCCTCCAAGTTTATTAGTGAGATGAAGGATTTCATGGGGAAGCAGATCTCAGCTACCAAATAATTGAAGAAAAGAAATGGAAATGTACGTCATAAATGAATCTTCATTGGAAAATAATTTCTGTAAAACTACTCTCATGCTTCAGTTTATAGTACTTTGGCTCCGTTCGTTTATCTGATTAAAACAAAGTCCAGAAAATATTTCCTCAGTTGTTCATTTATCGTAGTTAATTAATCCATAAAATACAAAAGCGGCGTAATTAGGGAGGAGAAATCAAAGCAGTAATAGGTAACATTTTAATAATCAAACCATTATAGGGATCGAAAATCAAAGTTATTAATTCATCTCTGTTGTTTCAATCGGTTATCTTTATCTATTAAGTTAAAGCTCAAAACCAAAAAATTTCAAAATCGATTCTCAAAGAAAAAAAATTCAAGATCTAAAATCCAGATGAAACCAATTGACATGCTCGTTCTGAACTGAAGTAGAAATTTGGTTTACTTCAGTCAGATTCTTAAGTTCTTTTGCTCACTACTACTAGTAACTTTGTGATGCTTATTACTTGTTGAAGGATAGTTGTGTATCTTGCTTTTTGTTTTCTTTTTTTTCCAACCAAAAAATAATTATCTTCTTTTTTATTTTTATTTTTTCTTTAAACTTTGAAAGATATTATTTTATTTATTTATACTCTGTATGAGAAATGAAAAACCCTAAACGAAAACTAACAATAAGTTCTAGGGTGTTTAGGTTTTTTAATGATTTAGAGGACCATTTCGTAATTAATCACGTAATCCTAGCCAACCCTAACGTATTTCGTGGCTCGGGTCTTAGCCTCGAATATGCTTTAAATAAGGTCTAGCTGTCCTCTTTTCCTTTCACCAAAAATATGCACGAGATTCCTCCCTCTTTCCGTAAAGACGAAGTGTTTACCCAAGCACGAGTTAGGAGAGGACATAGTCATAGGAGAACCTTTGCAAGGAGGGCAATTGTTATAATTGTAACCCTACTATATGACTTGTGTATTACTCACGAGTTCCATCTTTGTTTCTCAAAAGGTGAGACGAACGAACAACGAACGGTTCAGTTCAGCCTCAAGGGAAGACGCAACATCTATTGAAAGAGAGGGTAAGCCTCGTTCGTCTTCCTTCTTCCCCTAGGATATATATATATATATATATATATATATATATAGATTGTCTCCTTAGGCATTAATAGATAATTCATTTAGGATTTTGGAAGCATCGTCAGAGGACTAACTAAGGGGATTAAAAGAAGGTTTAAGGGCTATAGAAAGTGAATGGAGATAAGCTTCTATCTTCTGGGCTCGCGTTGTAGGAACGGGAGGATATTTATCTGTACTCACGTAGGTTCCGAATCAGGAATAGATATTGTAGAGAGTTGGAACGTTCATGTATCGACATAATTTTAAATAAGAAACATTGTTTTTTTTTTCCTTTCGCTATTAAGACCAAAAGTTTGAATTTCTTTGTAATTAATCACCAATTACTAATTGATATTTGGTTTTGGTATTGTCATAAATTCTAATGTTTGTTCCGGGGCATGACAATCTGGTATCGGTACATTATATTGAACTAATAATTAATATATGTTTTTTTAGAGAAAGGACATCAGCCATATATTCTAATAGAAAAATCCGTAAACAAAAAGGCGTCAAGATCAGCAGGACAGGATGTAGTCCAATCCGGATCAAGAGCCAAAAGTCTACACTGGCGGCTAATCCAATCAGCAACCCGGTTATTAGTTCCAGGGATACAAGAAATTGAACACAAAGGCAAAAGTGCAAGAGAACGTTTAACCCCTATTACAAGTAGTTCAACATCTCAAGCAATGACCGGGTCCGGATGAGTAAGAAAAAGAAAAGGATTCCGACAATCCATCTCAATAACAGTAGGCGAGGTCCGAAAGTATCCCTCGACAAGAGAAACGGCCGACTGAATTGAGAGGAGTTCTGCTTCAAGAGGGGGCAAAGCGAACAAAAATTGCGAATGACCTCTTAAGAAGAGGCCTTGATGATCTCTTGCGATACAGGCAATGCCAGTTTGAGAATGGAGGTCCATCCACGAAGTATCACAATTGAGCTTCACATCAACCCTAAAGGGGCCGCCCATGAAGAAGGAGGTCGAACAACATCAGGGGTGGGGGCGAGTACCTGCAAGAATTTGTTGTAGCACTTAGAAGTAAGAGAGGCAGTAGTCATGGGATCAAACTTCACACCTTCAAATAAGAACTTATTTCTAGCCCCCCAAATATGCCAGCAAGTGAATAAAGCAAGAGACACTAGACAAGCGGTATCAGAATGCTTTAGCAGTTCAAAAAGATTGCATAGCCACATTCAAAAACTATGACAACCGTCAAGAGACACCCGACATCCAAGGGAGCTAGAAAACCACATAGCTCTCGCATGTGAGCACTCAAATAATAAGTGCATAACTGATTCAGGAGCAGAGAAGCACACATGGCACAAGTCATCCCTCTAAAGATGCCTCCTAAACAAATTCATCGAAGTAGGAAGAGCATTTTTTGCAAGCCTCCAAACAAAAAGTCTAATTTTCGGGAGAACTTTAATCTTCCAAATCTTAGACCAGATCCCAGGGTCGAAAGAATCGCCACTAGAACTAGCCTAAGTACAAACAAGATTAGTCAAATGGCCTGAGTTCAAAGACGGATAACCCTTCTTAACAGAATAGACTCCATCCTTGGCAACCCTCCAAACCAATCTGTTCGGGGTAGTCTAAGCGCCTAGAGGAATATAAGAGATAGCTAAGAAATCCACAGGGGAGAAAATGAGGTCAAGTAAAGGCTTGTTCCAGCCCCGACCCCTAATTAATAAGATTCGCAACCGAATGGATTGGAAAAGATGGAGGAGTTAAAACAATCATTCCAGAAGTAATAGAGGAACCCAAGCATCATTCCAAATATTCGTCGAAGCCCCATTGTCAATGCGCTTAAAAATACCCTCGGACAGGGACCCAATCCCAGCCAATAAACTGTTCCAGATCCAGGAAGGTCTCCGACCCTTTTTAGCAAGTGTCAAGTCAGAGGAAGGGAAATAAATCCCTATAAGAATTCAGCAACATAAGGATGAGGGATTGCAAAGGAGGCACAAAGCTTGTTTAGCAAGTAAAGCAAGACTAAAAGTGTGCAAGTCCTTGAAACCAAAACTACCAGATTCCTTAGAGGAAGTGAGCTTGTTCCAAAACAACCAATGAATTTTCCTTGAATCAGATTCCCCGGCCCACCAAAATCGAGCAATGATGCTGTCCAGTTAGAGCAAAAGGTACTGGAGAGAAGAAGGCATTGCATCAAGTAGCAAAGAATAGCCATCAACACGGCTTTAATCAGGATCTCCCTTCCTGCCAAGGAGAGAAGTTTTTATTTCTAACTTGAAGCTTTCTTACTAATCCTCTCAAAGAGAAAACTTAGTGCATCTTTCTTGGATCCACCCCAAAAAGAAGGCATCCCAAGATATTTATCCGAGGGAGACATAACCTTCATACCAAGAATGCCAGAAAAGTGAGCCATATTGGTCTCAGATTCCCATTTAGAAAAATAGATGCTTGACTTATTAAAATTCATCATCTGACCCTAGCAGGAGGAGAAATACACTATTAGAGCTTTCAAAGTAGTAACCTCCTCCTCACAAGCACGACCAAAGATGAGTGTGTCATCGGCAAATAAGATCTGAGTAATATTCGGACAGAGAGGGTTAAATTGAAATCCACCAATAATACCTGTCATCCTGGCATGATTCAGAAAGTGCACCAAAGTGTCCGATATAAAAAGGAAAAGAAATGGGGATAGAGGGTCACCCTGTCTGATTCCCCTCGAGGAGTTAAACCAACCAAGAGGTTATCCATTGAAAAGGACACTGTAGGAGGTCGATCTAATATAGCCCATGATGCAAGCAATCCATTTGGCCAGAAAGCCCAACTTATACAGAACCTATTCCAAGAATCCCGAGTTAACAAGATCATAAGCTTTCTTGAGATCTAACTTAATTGTCAGTGAGAGATTTGATCGATTAGTATCAGTTCTAAGATCGTGGAAAGTCTGATGGGAAACAATGATGTTGTCTTGAATACATCGCCTTTTAACAATAACACCTTGAGATTCATGAATTAGAGAGAAGTCATCCAAGAGCGAAGACGGTTAGCCCATTAATATATGTTCGAACAATCTATTTTTCTTGTCAGCTATTTATGGGATGCGTCCAGTTACCAATTTCTCTGTAAGCTGGTCAGAAATCTAGGTAGACTATTTATGGAATCCATGGGAACCCATACGATTCTACTTTTTTCAACGTGGAAATTGAATCTCTGAATTTTTCATGCAGAAATCTTTAATGCACCAAATTTATTCCCGTACATATTATATCGTCTACTTTAATAAGTGAAAGGCATCATTTATTTCGATTTTGCATTTCGTTTAAACGTAGGCCACGCTACCCAACTCGTGGGGGTCTCACTCATGAAAGCCGGAGAGATCTTTATATATTTATTCTCTCTTTTCGATGAATTCTACGGTTGGATAGAGTTAGGTTATAAACATAGTAAATATATTTTTTACTAAAGAGAAAAATGTGAAGATTTCATGGATCATTATTTAATTTTCCAAAAATGTGGATTTTTGAACCAAATCCCTCCCTCGCTCCGCCCATCACTCTGCCTCCATGTGGCTCGCCATCTCGCACTCTTCCGCCTTCGCCTTAAGGAGTTGAAGTCGGGGGAGAGAGGACCCGATGAGGAGACACTGTGTGCTTGGAACATAGGCATGAACATGGGCAGCTTCTTGGTAAATAGGTTGTAGAAAATAGCACCCAAAAAAATGGAGGCAGCTCAATCTCTCATAATAAAAGCCCAATATATATCGAACGCCAAAGTGGCAAGTGTCTGTTATTCTCCTTTAATAGGGAAATGAGAGACGCTTTATTGGTTGCAAGAAAAATGCAGTAGAATTTTCTTAAATTAATATTTGATAAATTAATAATATCTTTAAGATAATAATTTTTTCCATCTCATGTTGGGCTTTTTTAGTAAATTAATAATTTTGATAAAATAATAACATAATATTTTTTATGAATACTCTTATAAATCTATTGGTACCATCAACATCATAAATTAAAAATCTTTTAAAATTACAGAGATAACAAGATTAATTTAACAAAATATGAATCTATTGCAATTTTTCTTTTATTGGATTTTTTATATTATGTTAGGTGGTAAAAAGAACAGCTCAAGAATTATGAAACCTTTTTGTTTTGTTTATACAGTAGTTTTGGTGGATGAAATACTAGAAACTTGAATCTAGTTATTTAATATACATTTAATTTTAATGTATTGAACTAACTTTAAGTTTCTAATATTTTATATTCATGCATTTATCTATGTAAATGAAGTTAAGTTCCTTAAATATAAATTACATCTTTTAATTAATAAATTATTAAGTGACAATATTAATCTTGGAGTTCTTTGGCGATCAATAAAAATTTATTTTTCAAAAAAAATATTAATTTAAAAAGATTCTACTGCTACGGCACATGTCTTGGCCTTTATCTCATAACAAACACGCTCAATCTCGGGTCTTTGTTGTTTTGGTGGAATTATGGGCCCATTTTCTTGTAACTTACCTTCTGAGCCTTTATCTTCATTTTAACCCCCGACACATTTCTTCTATTTGGGTAGATAACACTCATAATTATTGATCTCTTACAAAATTCAGTCTATGTCCCCCAAACATTTATGAATCTACATTACGTCATATTTATATGGTTTAACAGATAATTTTCAATTTCAATTTCAATTTTTTATAATATCTCAATTTTTTAAGATATCTCAATTTTTTTCTCATCCTCGTTTCTCCGAGAACCAGCAATATTCGGGACGCCATATTGATCCACCAGTGAGTGACATGTCATCAATTACCCCCTTAAAATGAGAACTTCGTGTCCATCCTTACCTGCCAGAATAATGTATGAACAAAATAAAACGCCTTAAACTACTGCGAAGAGCGTTACTTGGCTACTGTTATTCCATATACGGTCGTTGATGAGGAATTCGAGAAGTAATTAATGGAGAACGGAGAGGGAAATTTTGCGAAGTAAATGTACAAAGAGGTCGTGAAATCAGGGGAAAAATCTTTACCAAAACAAACCTACTCTACAAAAACCAGCATTTGGCACATAATGCCCCTCAGTTGACTCCATGCTCATTTTCATCGGGATGACAGGTTTACTAAGTTGGCACATGCCAATTTTCGAGATTACCATATCGTCAATTATAAGAGATAAGGTTGTTTATAAATGTCAAAAATTCACTCATCCGTTGACATACAATGTTGATGTCCCCATTCTAACAACCAAGAGAGAGATAAGCACACTCACCATAGCATATCCCTGTAGTATGTCAAACTGCGGTCCGGACAAATGGGCCCAGATAAGGCGATTAGGCCCAACAGCCTCATTCTCCACCTACTCCTTCTTGGGTCATCTAACATCACGGCCCACCGAAGGCAGCCTTTAAAATTGGCCATCGTAGGTAAGTGAGTCTTATCAAATACAACTCGGAGCCAAAAAGTAATTCAAGGCTGAAGATCATAATGGTTGGGTTCGCTGGTTCGCTATCTGCGGAGGAAGGAGGGAGCCATAGCCGAAACCAGGTAATGAGCCTGGAATGCAAGAGGCCTAAACTTCCCGGGGGAAAAAATGGTGGTCAAAAGGCTAGAGTTACTACAAAAAGAGTTGGGTTTCTATTTAAACATGAGACAAAAATAAGGCAAACGTCGAGATCAATTGAGAACAGGCTTTGGAGAAGGGAAGATTTTGGGTGGGAGGCCCTCCCCTCAATTGAGATTTCTGGATGAATATTTGTCATTTAGAGTCAAGGATTTTTTGAGTGTGGATGTTCCAGAACAGAGATCTCTATGGAACGAGTTGGTTGCATTGAAACACATACAAGGGATGCCTCATTGTTCCTCTTTCCGCTCTCTAAAGTTCCCGACAATGCTAGAAAACATGGGACTTGGGCCACAATCTGCAAGACGGCCGTGGGTGATTCTAAAATTGCCGTAGTGTTCCATGCGGATGTATCCATCTCTATAAGTAATGGGAGTTCTACCTCCTTCTGGATCGATAAATGGGTTGGGGACTTGCCTTTGAAGGACAGGTTCCCTAAGTTATTCCACCTCTCAAGGCAACAGGAAGAGCCGGTAAGTGGCTGTGGTGTTTGGGGTACACAGACCTGAGAATGGAGATTGATCTGGAGGAGGAGGCTACGTTTGAGGGAGGATGAACTGCTGCTAGAACTCCTCTCAACTATTAATCGGAACATTCCAACTAGAGAGAATTGTGACTGCGTCAGGTGGGGATTTGATCCTACGGGTAGGTTCAGTATCAAAAGCCTATACAAACTTGCCTTCAGGAACTACACCTTCCATTCTCCATTGGTTATGATTAGACGACGGTGCAAGTTAATTCCATACAAAGTCTCCTGCTTCTTATGGCTTGCTATGCAAAATAGAATTAAGACGATGGGATTTCTACTAAGGATTGGATTAATTAACAGTGATGAAGCGATTTGTGTGTTATGTGGAGATGGCATTAAAACTGGAGATCATCTTTTTTGTCAACTGCTCGTTCGTGAATAGGGTCTGGAACTTTGTCCTTCAATTAGTTGGCATCCATTGGACTAGTAGACGTCGGGTTGGCGAATTCCTTGTCAATTGGATGGGGTTGGTCTCTGGAAGGAGGAAAAAGGATATCTGGTATTCGCTTATGGCTTCAATCTTTTGGCAGGTTTAGCTACATCGCAACGCCGTGGTTTTCCAAGGTAAACAGCCAGAGCTGCAATATGTAATCAACCGTATTCTGCATGGCCTTACAGAGTGGCTATACTGGTCCAAAACTAGTAACATTTTCTGTCGTCAAGACACTAAACTACTTCTGGAGAACCCATGCAACAACATCTAACTCTTTGCTAGTGCCCCGATGAACTTCTCATTCATCTGGCGCTACCTTCTCTTGTTCAGGTTTTGTTTCATTGTAGGGATTCAATTAATTCTACCTCTAATGGCATATCATCAGGCAGTTCCGGGTTCACAGCTACAAGGCTTCTTCTCTATCAAATGCACTTTGAGACTTACCTGCAGGAGCTTTGTCCTGTGCTTGCTCTGCCCTCCGTCTTTTGATGGCGATGCCTGCTCCTCGCTTTTGAGCACATACATCTTGGTTTTGGGGGTCTTTGAGCTCTACATTTGGCTGCATGCAAAGAGGTGCTTAAGTTTGGCCATTCTACAAGCGTATTGAGGCAGGTTTATTAGTTATTACCTGTTGGAGGTCAAATATTTTGCATTCATAGAAGCGAGGTTTGACAGGAGGTCCACGTCTTTAGAGACAAACTTTGGCTCTAGGTCCATGTTTACGAAGCCGGTTCCTAGCACGAAGTCAGGAAAGAGAGCTTTGGTATTTCCATAAGCACATGGTGGGTACCAAGGCAGTCACATCCATCCTCGAGAAATTGGCCGTAACACTCTACCCGAACCTCGGAATGGAGTAATTCTTATTTCCATGGAAAGCCAAGAAGTAGATCTCCAACTTATATTTCAAGAGTCATTCTTGAATATGCATGGAGGAGGGTCAAAATAAGGCTTCAAGTTTTGGTGTTGGTTGCCTCGTCAAGGACCATGGCAGTTTGGTAGAAAAACTGCAGATTCTGCCTCAGATTTCTGATTGAGATGATTCAAGCTTCTGTAAAAAGTAAGACGTAGATCTACAACTTTGTAACCTACAACTTTTTCCGATTCAGAGCAGAAGGAAGTCAAAAATATAGGTTTTCTCTAGATTTGAAGGTGAGCGCTCGGCCCTTGAAGTGGATGTCCGGGTGGACGCCTGGCCCTTGAAGCGGATGTCCGGATGGATGCCTAGCCCTTGAAGCGGATGTCTGGTTGGGTGCCTCGATCCTTGAAGTGGATGTCCGGGTGGACGCCTAGCCCTTGAAGTGGATGTCTGGGTGGACGCCTAACCCTTGAAGCGGATGTTCGGGTGGGCACCCTCCTGCTCTAAGCTTGGTAATGGGTGCCATCCTGCTTCGGACTTGGTGGTAGGTGTCCTCCCACTTTAAGTTTAGTAGTGGGCGCCATCCCGCTTTGGACTTGGTAGTGGGCGTCGTCCCTCTTTGGACTTAGTAGTGGCCGTTGTCCCACTTTGAACTTAGAAGTGATGGGAGCCCAGAATAGTGCTTTGACCTACAAGGCAGGAACCCGGATGTACACTTTAACCTTGTTGAAGTACGAAATTAATACTCCGAGTTGATTCATATATGGCGATGATGAGTGTGGAAATACTTTATCATCTATGTATGTTTTAGTGTTTTTTCCGTTGTTTCTAGTATTTTTGTTTGTTATGTAGTGATGTAGTGTCATATATCATGCTTTGTATGTTTTAGTATAGTTATTGTGATTTTCATTGCGTTTTATTTGTGTTTATTACTAGAAAACTTTGTGGAGATGCGAGGAGGAGGATATTGGTGCACCTTTGATCTTGTCAAAGGCGATTGGATCAGCCGTGAAGAATGGTGCACGATCGGGACCTTGACGACATAGGGTATATTGACCTCGAGCGACTCAAATGAAGATAACTTTCGCATACGAAGTCCGATGGAGACGAGTCAGATAGTTCTGGAAAGAAGACATCCGTGGCTATAACTTTATCTATGATAGTCTTCTTCAAATTCGGAGTCTAAGAGGGTGAAAAATGCATCCAAAGTCAAGATTCAAATCTGAGAACTTGCCTAGCTAAGATGGGCCAGAATTCATAATAAAAGTATATTGTAAAGTAATTATTAAAAAAATAGAATGTTAAAGGGTCGGACACTGCAGACCCTGTAGACCCTGGATCTCCTGGAGGGTAGGGTATGGGTCTAACAATAAAAATTTTGTAGGGTCGAGAATAGGGTATGAGTCTAATTCCAAAAACTATAGTATAGGTTGGGTCCTACCAATACCCTACCTGACCTTATCAATTGCGATCTCTAATGACAGTTTTAAATTTGGTGCGTAATTTTCTCGATTTTAAAATTTTAATCGTGCTCTGGTATGGCCGTTACCGTTTTTGTTTGTTGCCATAACTGCCTCGTTCTTCTTTTATAGTTTGATTTGGTTTAAATTATTTTTTCGAGATTGCCCTTTTTTTGAATGAATTTCAAGTTTGCCATCACGTGTCCTTTTTGTATGCACTTGGTATGTACAGTCTAGAATGGACTGTTCTGGACCGAATCTGGGCCCAAATTACATAGTTTAGTGGAGATGAGTCTAGACAAGGTTTCTAAGTTTTGTACCGTTATCGTAGTGTCTTGTCTGCAATCTAAGGATCTAAGTCTCAATTGGTTCTGGGTTGGATTGGGTACGGAATGCAACTATTCTGAACCGTTTGGAATTAAGACACGCGAGAATTTTTTTGCAAACGCGCTAAAACACGGGGACCAAAATAAAAAAAAATCACGCACAAATACATGCTAGATACAAATACCTTTATCACATAACTGCACATGCCAGTATCACATAACTGCGCATGCCAGTGTGACCTTTTTGCAAAAATGTTAAAATACGGGGGACCAAAATAAAAAAAACTACGCGTGCCATTATCATCAACGAGGACTTGCCGTTTTCACAAAAACAAATGCCATTATCACATAACTGTACTTGCCATTATCACATAACTGTGTTTGCCATTATCACATACCTGCGATTGCCGATGCAGTCCCCCTTTACTCCAAACTGTTCGGAATCAATTCATTCACTCCGTACCCAATCTAAAGCCAACTAGTTCAACCATTCCATCGTTATTCCGAACCGTTTGGAATGAAGACACGAGGAGACTTTTTTATAAATGCGCTAAAACACGGGGACCAAAATAAAAAAGCCACGCACAAACACAGGCCAGATACAAATTTTATTATTACATAACTGCGCATGTCAGTATCACATAACTGCGCATGCCAGTATCACATGACTGCACATGCCAGTATCACATGACTGCACATGCCAGTGTGACCTTTTTGCAAAAATGCTAAAATACGGGAGACCAAAATGAAAAAAACTATGTGTGCCATTATCATCAACGGAAACTTTCCGTTTTCACAAAAATAAATGTCATTATCGCATAACTGCGCTTGCCATTATCACATACCTGCGCTTGCCGCTGCAGTCCTCCTTCACTCCAAACCGTTCGGAATCAATTCTTTCACTCCGTACCCAATCCAAAGCCCGAAAAATGGTAATAACTCTAACATCTGTCCTTCTTTATCTTTCCGAATGCATTCATACCGTTGTGAAATAAATGGCAAGCTACCTGCCAACAAGAACTTACCCTACTAGGTATTAATGCCATAAAACTTTAAAGAATGAAACCGGAAAGGGGGTTGATCCAAATAAATGCACTCCATGTTCTTACGAAAATAAATAAACAAACTACTTCCTTTTTTATGAGGAGATTATTAGCCAAACTAGAAATATCACTGCAACTTCTGGCTATTAGTTTGTTATATGGCAGGGTTGGATTTGGTACTGGACATGTAAAATGCGTCAGTACTGCCTTGGAGGATAAAATGGTTCATCCAGTTATGATAAAATGGTCTACTCAATTATGATAAAATAGTTTCACAAAATCGTCCCGGATAAATCGGGACCATCCCAGGATAAAAGGGGTCGGATAAAATAGTTCGTCCGATATATATATTTTGTTGATAAGTAAATTGTATTAATTCCACTAAAAGGTAACTACAATTATAATTACATCGAAATGTATTAAGCGTACGACTCCCGGGCACCAAGGTGCTAATCCAAAACAGCTTTGACAAACGAACAGATTCCCCTAAGCCAAAGGAAAGAGCTGAAACTAGGTAAGGTCGAAAGAAAGGAACCGATCAGGCCCTTGAGCAGCAGTCTTGATATCATGGAGGAGCTCAGAGGTGTCTTCCTCCCAAGAAAAACTCATAAGAATTGCCAATTGCCATGCCTCCGACGTGAGCTCCTTGCCGAGAACATCGTCACTCACCTCCATGGAAGCAAGAAGCGAGCTAAGGGGTAGCTCCGCTGTAGAACGCGATGAAGAGGGAAAGCCAGCATTCCGATGAACATCGTCACTCACCTCCATGGCCGTCGGTTTCCTGACCCGACAGCTAGAACGAGTTGGAATCAATATTTTAGACTTCCTCTTGTTAGGCTGCTTGATAACTCTGGAAGGCTGCGCTATCGGAGGAGAGAGGTAAGTTTCCAAAGTAGGCATAGAGGGCGGCCAACTAATTACCCCAATATCAGCCAAGAACTGTGAAACAATCGATCGAGCACCATCATCTACCCCATGAACACCATCCGAAGAGACTACACCATCATCCCACATCACAGCACCATCACACGGAGTCAGTACATCAGAAGCGGGATTCAGTAACACCACCTCTCCCGCAATGTTACCAATAATAGGACAACCATTAGCAGCAGAGGTTTCATCATCCAAAATCACATCAGAACGAGCAGCAAGAGGCTGCAATTCCGACAATAGATCACCCGAATCATCTGTGGCAAGCGTAGCAAGGGGCTGTCATGCAACTAAAATGCAACCAACAACATCTAACGCGGCACAAGCAGTAGAAGGCTGCTGCACTTCATCCGAGTGAACCTGCACAGTAAGTGGAGAAGGCTGCTACACTTCGTCCGGTATATATCCAATGATCTGCTCCGTGTATATTCAATAGTCTGGTTCGTGTTTATCCAACGGTCTGCCATCTAGGACCGTCTTGAATGGCCATTCCATGACCAAATATGTTCCCTTATATGGCCGCACTGTCCAAGTTCGATTTTTGTAATAAGTTAGCCATAAAATCCGAATCACAACTTGCAGTCCTCCATATTATTATTTTTTTTTTGGCAAAAAGAAATTTTATTACTCAAATAAATGAAAATGTTACAAGAAGGGGAAAAAGGAAACGGAAGAGAAGCCAAACACATAGGCCGAATAGGAAACCGCAAAAAAGCAAGCCTATCGCCATAAAGAAGAACTCGACCCTACAACTTGAGGGATAGCAAGGCCGATGAAGGAACCAATGATCTAAAGCGATCATTTCTTCTTTTTCTTCGCGTTCCTCTTCCTAGCCCGCGGGGACAAGTTGGAGGAAGAGGGGTAGGGGTACCCACACCACGGGTAGTCCACGGTGATAAATCAGCCGCGGTGCATCAAAAGTCCATCTCATACTCCAACCAACGTAGATCCTTACTTGCATAGGTAGTCCCAGTCTTCTTCCTCGCTTGAAAGCGAGTGTTCTTGAAAGGTGGTAGATGAAAGTCCTCCAAGTCCGACTGTGGATCCGCCTCGTCCGCCATATTATTTAACGCATCTTGCATTGGGTTCTTTTCCTATTTGGATAAAACCCTCAAAAAATTTCTCAAAATGGGTACCAAATTAACAAATCTTCGAAATTGATTTTCTTGTTAACTGTTTTGTTGGTTCTAGAACTCAAAAAGCATGCCAAATTAAAAATATATATATTCTTCAGATATTCAAGTATCAACTTATCGATCTTAAAAATTGTTGCGTTCTACACTAGTACTTCTCGATAAGAGAGCAATTTCCATTTCTGACGATATAACTCAGTACGGATATTCAAAGCCATGGAGTCCCATGACTAGTGTGGTAGCTGGACCTGTGGTGTGTATGATCCCACAGACACAAGAAAAGTAGATCTGCAATGGCTCGTTCCGCTACTAGGGAAAAAAAACGAAAATTTTAGTTTTTGCCAATTTTGGCCTGTCCAAAATCTACTAAAAAGACGCAAGAATTACCATGTAAAACAAATCTGAACCGTCACATTCGGTGCATGCACCTCATTTGTTATCGAGTAAGCTCTCCACGCCACGCCAAAAAAAATAGTATTTTTTCCGCAGAGTAATTTAATGATGATTTTTATGCTTCTAAATTTTAATGTTTCGATTTATTAATTTTATAACTTAGAAAAGAAAAAAGTAATGATTATCATAGATTGAGAAAATATGATATCATAACAATTAACTATATCAAGTCATATCAGTAAATATTTTGATTAATTAGTAAAACAAAAAATTCTAATACCAAGTTCGAGCTCACAATAATATCAAATATCCCATCGTATCAACTTTAAAAAAATGGATAATCGTATTCATCTCGGATCTTAATTATCAAATTAACAAATATCAAGATATCAAATCATTCAAACCAAAAAAAATATATGAACTCATGCTTTTGGAATGACACGCACGGCAAACTTTTATCCTTTCCAAGCTCCGCCTACTATATCTATTCAGTTATCCGTGTCGCCCTAATACAAATATTGACATAAAAGACCCATAAAAAAAATTCCCGGAAAAGTTTGTTGAAAAAAAGGCAAGCTAAGGTCGAAAATATGTCTGAAACAATTACTAGAAAATCACCAGAGCTGCCATGGACGGTGAAGCTGTATGTGGCAGTCATGTCCATTGGGGTGGACCTCACCACCCGCAGCGACGGAACCCTCAACCGCCGTCTCATCAACTTATTCGACAACAAAGTGTCGCCCTCGCCCACCAGGCCAATCAAGGGCGTGACGACCGCTGACGTCACGGCGGATGCCGCCCGCAACCTCTGGTTTCGAATATTCACGCCCGCAGGGGAGGAGGAGGCCCGCGGCGGGCTTCCGGTCGTTTTCTACTTCCACGGTGGCGGGTTCGCCTTGATGTCCGCCAACTCCAAGCCCTTCGACGACTTCTGTCGCCGCCTGGCTCGGAAGCTACGCGCTGTTGTTATATCGGTTAACTACCGGCTGTCGCCGGAGCACCGGTACCCTTGCCAGTATGAGGACTGTTTTGACGTCGTTAAGTTCATCGACGGTAACGGTGGGGAGGAGGGTCGAGGATTTCTGAGAGGCGCAAATCTCAGGCATTGTTTCCTTGCCGGAGACAGCGCAGGTACGTAGGGTTCTGGATCATTATTATTTTCGTAGTAAAGTAACACCTCTATGTTATTGTGACAATTTATTAAAATACAAATCTATTTTTATTAATATTACAATTTATTTAAATTGTCTATTCGAACTGTAATAAAAATTGTAAAAAATGTTTAATTTTTTTTTTGAATATTGCACGAAAATTTTGAGGAATTGACATGCACGTGCTAGAAATCAACTTCACAGTCAAATTCTTATGTACTTGGTTTTAGAAATATGGACGAGACAACTACTGCTTAGATGAATTAAATTTGTAGGTGATAGTATATCTTGAGATATTAAATTTCGTAATCTCAGAACTATTAATTTTTTAAAATTTTTTGTAGTTATGTACCCGTCGTATTCGAAAAGGGATGGAAAGTTTGAATGCTCTTAATGTACTGACTAAAACAGCCGGATTAATTTGGAAGGTTATGTATTGTACACAAAGCATCAAGCGGCTGTTGAAGATTTTTCTAATGTACTTAACAAAAACAGCTGGATTAATTTGGAAGGTCAACACAAACAGCCGGAAAGTTTGAATGCTCCAAAAGTTTATTGAATAAAAAATTTCTTATTATTTTGTGATATGATGTCTTTTTCATGTAGTACTTTGTCATTTAAAGCATCAAACGGCTGCTGAAGATTTTTCCAGTGATAACTCGATTGGGGTTAATTTTTTTAGATAAAAAATATTTATAACTTTTATAAAATTAATTTTAACAAAATCTTAAAATAATTAAAAATGAAAATCTCCCTATCTCTTTTTTCTTTCTCGTTTCTCTCTTCCCTTCTATTCCAATTTAAATGAGTGACACCGTAGTCTATTTTTTTTGGTTTTTACCGCCGGATACAACCAGTGATGACTAATCTAAATTCGAGTTAAGTAAAAATTTTAGAAAATGATAAATATTTCTCAACAAATATTTAATATTTATATATACTAAAAATTCGAACTCAAAATCTGATTTAATCTAGTTGTTGGTAACATCGTAGTCTACTTGGAATGCATTTGAAGAAGTGAGAGGGAGATTTTCATGGAGGCTTTATTTAGCGAAACGTTTTTTGCATAGACGTTTAATGGCTTGTTATTATATGGTATCTAATAATATCACTCCTCTATAACTCATATTTCTGAATTTTGAGTTTCCGTTGAATCGTACCATAAATGTGAATATTTTAAATATTAAAATATATGATTTTTAATAAATGGGAATGAAAGATGTGAATTTATTTCTGGTACCGATAAATCATAAATGTAATTTTTAAGATTTTCAATTGTTGCGGAAAAGCTTAGAAAATGCCAATTTCTGAGTTGGCGTATGTGGATAAGAATTTTCTGGTAGACGACCATTGATAGCTTCAAGGCATATACTCGTATATGGGAAAGAAAAAAATGTCAAAAACCAACGCTGGGCGGAAAGAAAAATGTCAAAAACCAACGCTAGGCGGAAATAATAGTCTCCCATAACTAACTATTTTTTAATAGTGACATTTTTTTCAAATAATTATTTAATTACCTTTTTAACTCGAATTAGAGATTGATAGTTAAATTATATTTTTTATTTGATCTAAGTTTTTGCTGGTACCATAATTAATTAAGTTAGGCCAACAAAAGGACAATAAATTATATATATAGCATTTTGGAGTTACATTTAATTTAAAAATAAATTTTGGCTGAATCAAAATTTAGGTAGCAGGGTTTGTTCCGAAACAAAAGGAGGAGGTTTTACTATGTGTTTTCTTTATTAGAAAAATGGTGCTACAATTATAAATAATCAACCAAAATAAACTTACGAACCATATCATATACTCGACCGTAAAATTTTTCACTATCGGACCATTGCCTTTAGAGTCTGGGGAGTCTAACCCTTAATCTATATTTACTAATCTATTAAACCTGATCATTTAGAAGAATTAATCATATTAATTAATTATCGATCCTCCAAAAATATATTAGTTAATTATCGTAATTCAAATAATACACCAAATCAAAGGAGTTAGAAACTGATTATATACTATTGCAGGGGCAAACGTGGCTCATCACGTAGCACTAAAAGCCAGCGCACACGAGTTTTCCGACGTGAAACTCATCGGAATAGTATCTATACAGCCATTTTTCGGCGGAGAGGAGAGGATAGAGTCCGAGGTGGAGCTCCAAGGGGCTCCGTTTATCTGTCCTCGCCGGACCGATTGGATGTGGAAGGCGTTCTTGCCGGAGGGCTCGAACCGGGACCACCCGGTCTGCAACGTGTTTGGGCCTAACGCAGTCGACATCTCCGGGATGAGATTTCCGGCAACGATCATCTTCGTCGGAGGATTCGACCCTCTGAAGGGCTGGCAGAAGAGGTACTATCAAGGGCTTAAAAATGCCGGGAATGAAGTTCACTTGGTGGAGTACCCCAATGGCATCCATACCTTTTATCTTTTTCCTGAGCTTCTTGACTCCTCCAAGTTTATTAGTGAGATGAAGGATTTCATGGGGAAGCAGATCTCAGCTACCAAATAATTGAAGAAAAGAAATGGAAATGTACGTCATAAATGAATCTTCATTGGAAAATAATTTCTGTAAAACTACTCTCATGCTTCAGTTTATAGTACTTTGGCTCCGTTCGTTTATCTGATTAAAACAAAGTCCAGAAAATATTTCCTCAGTTGTTCATTTATCGTAGTTAATTAATCCATAAAATACAAAAGCGGCGTAATTAGGGAGGAGAAATCAAAGCAGTAATAGGTAACATTTTAATAATCAAACCATTATAGGGATCGAAAATCAAAGTTATTAATTCATCTCTGTTGTTTCAATCGGTTATCTTTATCTATTAAGTTAAAGCTCAAAACCAAAAAATTTCAAAATCGATTCTCAAAGAAAAAAAATTCAAGATCTAAAATCCAGATGAAACCAATTGACATGCTCGTTCTGAACTGAAGTAGAAATTTGGTTTACTTCAGTCAGATTCTTAAGTTCTTTTGCTCACTACTACTAGTAACTTTGTGATGCTTATTACTTGTTGAAGGATAGTTGTGTATCTTGCTTTTTGTTTTCTTTTTTTTCCAACCAAAAAATAATTATCTTCTTTTTTATTTTTATTTTTTCTTTAAACTTTGAAAGATATTATTTTATTTATTTATACTCTGTATGAGAAATGAAAAACCCTAAACGAAAACTAACAATAAGTTCTAGGGTGTTTAGGTTTTTTAATGATTTAGAGGACCATTTCGTAATTAATCACGTAATCCTAGCCAACCCTAACGTATTTCGTGGCTCGGGTCTTAGCCTCGAATATGCTTTAAATAAGGTCTAGCTGTCCTCTTTTCCTTTCACCAAAAATATGCACGAGATTCCTCCCTCTTTCCGTAAAGACGAAGTGTTTACCCAAGCACGAGTTAGGAGAGGACATAGTCATAGGAGAACCTTTGCAAGGAGGGCAATTGTTATAATTGTAACCCTACTATATGACTTGTGTATTACTCACGAGTTCCATCTTTGTTTCTCAAAAGGTGAGACGAACGAACAACGAACGGTTCAGTTCAGCCTCAAGGGAAGACGCAACATCTATTGAAAGAGAGGGTAAGCCTCGTTCGTCT
This sequence comes from Hypericum androsaemum, assembly GCA_963995505.1. Lineage (NCBI taxonomy): Eukaryota > Viridiplantae > Streptophyta > Magnoliopsida > Malpighiales > Hypericaceae > Hypericum > Hypericum androsaemum. Next base: position 2,643,088 of record OZ023189.1, on the reverse strand, counting down.
TCCTTCTTCCCCTAGGATATATATATATATATATATATATATATATATAGATTGTCTCCTTAGGCATTAATAGATAATTCATTTAGGATTTTGGAAGCATCGTCAGAGGACTAACTAAGGGGATTAAAAGAAGGTTTAAGGGCTATAGAAAGTGAATGGAGATAAGCTTCTATCTTCTGGGCTCGCGTTGTAGGAACGGGAGGATATTTATCTGTACTCACGTAGGTTCCGAATCAGGAATAGATATTGTAGAGAGTTGGAACGTTCATGTATCGACATAATTTTAAATAAGAAACATTGTTTTTTTTTTCCTTTCGCTATTAAGACCAAAAGTTTGAATTTCTTTGTAATTAATCACCAATTACTAATTGATATTTGGTTTTGGTATTGTCATAAATTCTAATGTTTGTTCCGGGGCATGACAATCTGGTATCGGTACATTATATTGAACTAATAATTAATATATGTTTTTTTAGAGAAAGGACATCAGCCATATATTCTAATAGAAAAATCCGTAAACAAAAAGGCGTCAAGATCAGCAGGACAGGATGTAGTCCAATCCGGATCAAGAGCCAAAAGTCTACACTGGCGGCTAATCCAATCAGCAACCCGGTTATTAGTTCCAGGGATACAAGAAATTGAACACAAAGGCAAAAGTGCAAGAGAACGTTTAACCCCTATTACAAGTAGTTCAACATCTCAAGCAATGACCGGGTCCGGATGAGTAAGAAAAAGAAAAGGATTCCGACAATCCATCTCAATAACAGTAGGCGAGGTCCGAAAGTATCCCTCGACAAGAGAAACGGCCGACTGAATTGAGAGGAGTTCTGCTTCAAGAGGGGGCAAAGCGAACAAAAATTGCGAATGACCTCTTAAGAAGAGGCCTTGATGATCTCTTGCGATACAGGCAATGCCAGTTTGAGAATGGAGGTCCATCCACGAAGTATCACAATTGAGCTTCACATCAACCCTAAAGGGGCCGCCCATGAAGAAGGAGGTCGAACAACATCAGGGGTGGGGGCGAGTACCTGCAAGAATTTGTTGTAGCACTTAGAAGTAAGAGAGGCAGTAGTCATGGGATCAAACTTCACACCTTCAAATAAGAACTTATTTCTAGCCCCCCAAATATGCCAGCAAGTGAATAAAGCAAGAGACACTAGACAAGCGGTATCAGAATGCTTTAGCAGTTCAAAAAGATTGCATAGCCACATTCAAAAACTATGACAACCGTCAAGAGACACCCGACATCCAAGGGAGCTAGAAAACCACATAGCTCTCGCATGTGAGCACTCAAATAATAAGTGCATAACTGATTCAGGAGCAGAGAAGCACACATGGCACAAGTCATCCCTCTAAAGATGCCTCCTAAACAAATTCATCGAAGTAGGAAGAGCATTTTTTGCAAGCCTCCAAACAAAAAGTCTAATTTTCGGGAGAACTTTAATCTTCCAAATCTTAGACCAGATCCCAGGGTCGAAAGAATCGCCACTAGAACTAGCCTAAGTACAAACAAGATTAGTCAAATGGCCTGAGTTCAAAGACGGATAACCCTTCTTAACAGAATAGACTCCATCCTTGGCAACCCTCCAAACCAATCTGTTCGGGGTAGTCTAAGCGCCTAGAGGAATATAAGAGATAGCTAAGAAATCCACAGGGGAGAAAATGAGGTCAAGTAAAGGCTTGTTCCAGCCCCGACCCCTAATTAATAAGATTCGCAACCGAATGGATTGGAAAAGATGGAGGAGTTAAAACAATCATTCCAGAAGTAATAGAGGAACCCAAGCATCATTCCAAATATTCGTCGAAGCCCCATTGTCAATGCGCTTAAAAATACCCTCGGACAGGGACCCAATCCCAGCCAATAAACTGTTCCAGATCCAGGAAGGTCTCCGACCCTTTTTAGCAAGTGTCAAGTCAGAGGAAGGGAAATAAATCCCTATAAGAATTCAGCAACATAAGGATGAGGGATTGCAAAGGAGGCACAAAGCTTGTTTAGCAAGTAAAGCAAGACTAAAAGTGTGCAAGTCCTTGAAACCAAAACTACCAGATTCCTTAGAGGAAGTGAGCTTGTTCCAAAACAACCAATGAATTTTCCTTGAATCAGATTCCCCGGCCCACCAAAATCGAGCAATGATGCTGTCCAGTTAGAGCAAAAGGTACTGGAGAGAAGAAGGCATTGCATCAAGTAGCAAAGAATAGCCATCAACACGGCTTTAATCAGGATCTCCCTTCCTGCCAAGGAGAGAAGTTTTTATTTCTAACTTGAAGCTTTCTTACTAATCCTCTCAAAGAGAAAACTTAGTGCATCTTTCTTGGATCCACCCCAAAAAGAAGGCATCCCAAGATATTTATCCGAGGGAGACATAACCTTCATACCAAGAATGCCAGAAAAGTGAGCCATATTGGTCTCAGATTCCCATTTAGAAAAATAGATGCTTGACTTATTAAAATTCATCATCTGACCCTAGCAGGAGGAGAAATACACTATTAGAGCTTTCAAAGTAGTAACCTCCTCCTCACAAGCACGACCAAAGATGAGTGTGTCATCGGCAAATAAGATCTGAGTAATATTCGGACAGAGAGGGTTAAATTGAAATCCACCAATAATACCTGTCATCCTGGCATGATTCAGAAAGTGCACCAAAGTGTCCGATATAAAAAGGAAAAGAAATGGGGATAGAGGGTCACCCTGTCTGATTCCCCTCGAGGAGTTAAACCAACCAAGAGGTTATCCATTGAAAAGGACACTGTAGGAGGTCGATCTAATATAGCCCATGATGCAAGCAATCCATTTGGCCAGAAAGCCCAACTTATACAGAACCTATTCCAAGAATCCCGAGTTAACAAGATCATAAGCTTTCTTGAGATCTAACTTAATTGTCAGTGAGAGATTTGATCGATTAGTATCAGTTCTAAGATCGTGGAAAGTCTGATGGGAAACAATGATGTTGTCTTGAATACATCGCCTTTTAACAATAACACCTTGAGATTCATGAATTAGAGAGAAGTCATCCAAGAGCGAAGACGGTTAGCCCATTAATATATGTTCGAACAATCTATTTTTCTTGTCAGCTATTTATGGGATGCGTCCAGTTACCAATTTCTCTGTAAGCTGGTCAGAAATCTAGGTAGACTATTTATGGAATCCATGGGAACCCATACGATTCTACTTTTTTCAACGTGGAAATTGAATCTCTGAATTTTTCATGCAGAAATCTTTAATGCACCAAATTTATTCCCGTACATATTATATCGTCTACTTTAATAAGTGAAAGGCATCATTTATTTCGATTTTGCATTTCGTTTAAACGTAGGCCACGCTACCCAACTCGTGGGGGTCTCACTCATGAAAGCCGGAGAGATCTTTATATATTTATTCTCTCTTTTCGATGAATTCTACGGTTGGATAGAGTTAGGTTATAAACATAGTAAATATATTTTTTACTAAAGAGAAAAATGTGAAGATTTCATGGATCATTATTTAATTTTCCAAAAATGTGGATTTTTGAACCAAATCCCTCCCTCGCTCCGCCCATCACTCTGCCTCCATGTGGCTCGCCATCTCGCACTCTTCCGCCTTCGCCTTAAGGAGTTGAAGTCGGGGGAGAGAGGACCCGATGAGGAGACACTGTGTGCTTGGAACATAGGCATGAACATGGGCAGCTTCTTGGTAAATAGGTTGTAGAAAATAGCACCCAAAAAAATGGAGGCAGCTCAATCTCTCATAATAAAAGCCCAATATATATCGAACGCCAAAGTGGCAAGTGTCTGTTATTCTCCTTTAATAGGGAAATGAGAGACGCTTTATTGGTTGCAAGAAAAATGCAGTAGAATTTTCTTAAATTAATATTTGATAAATTAATAATATCTTTAAGATAATAATTTTTTCCATCTCATGTTGGGCTTTTTTAGTAAATTAATAATTTTGATAAAATAATAACATAATATTTTTTATGAATACTCTTATAAATCTATTGGTACCATCAACATCATAAATTAAAAATCTTTTAAAATTACAGAGATAACAAGATTAATTTAACAAAATATGAATCTATTGCAATTTTTCTTTTATTGGATTTTTTATATTATGTTAGGTGGTAAAAAGAACAGCTCAAGAATTATGAAACCTTTTTGTTTTGTTTATACAGTAGTTTTGGTGGATGAAATACTAGAAACTTGAATCTAGTTATTTAATATACATTTAATTTTAATGTATTGAACTAACTTTAAGTTTCTAATATTTTATATTCATGCATTTATCTATGTAAATGAAGTTAAGTTCCTTAAATATAAATTACATCTTTTAATTAATAAATTATTAAGTGACAATATTAATCTTGGAGTTCTTTGGCGATCAATAAAAATTTATTTTTCAAAAAAAATATTAATTTAAAAAGATTCTACTGCTACGGCACATGTCTTGGCCTTTATCTCATAACAAACACGCTCAATCTCGGGTCTTTGTTGTTTTGGTGGAATTATGGGCCCATTTTCTTGTAACTTACCTTCTGAGCCTTTATCTTCATTTTAACCCCCGACACATTTCTTCTATTTGGGTAGATAACACTCATAATTATTGATCTCTTACAAAATTCAGTCTATGTCCCCCAAACATTTATGAATCTACATTACGTCATATTTATATGGTTTAACAGATAATTTTCAATTTCAATTTCAATTTTTTATAATATCTCAATTTTTTAAGATATCTCAATTTTTTTCTCATCCTCGTTTCTCCGAGAACCAGCAATATTCGGGACGCCATATTGATCCACCAGTGAGTGACATGTCATCAATTACCCCCTTAAAATGAGAACTTCGTGTCCATCCTTACCTGCCAGAATAATGTATGAACAAAATAAAACGCCTTAAACTACTGCGAAGAGCGTTACTTGGCTACTGTTATTCCATATACGGTCGTTGATGAGGAATTCGAGAAGTAATTAATGGAGAACGGAGAGGGAAATTTTGCGAAGTAAATGTACAAAGAGGTCGTGAAATCAGGGGAAAAATCTTTACCAAAACAAACCTACTCTACAAAAACCAGCATTTGGCACATAATGCCCCTCAGTTGACTCCATGCTCATTTTCATCGGGATGACAGGTTTACTAAGTTGGCACATGCCAATTTTCGAGATTACCATATCGTCAATTATAAGAGATAAGGTTGTTTATAAATGTCAAAAATTCACTCATCCGTTGACATACAATGTTGATGTCCCCATTCTAACAACCAAGAGAGAGATAAGCACACTCACCATAGCATATCCCTGTAGTATGTCAAACTGCGGTCCGGACAAATGGGCCCAGATAAGGCGATTAGGCCCAACAGCCTCATTCTCCACCTACTCCTTCTTGGGTCATCTAACATCACGGCCCACCGAAGGCAGCCTTTAAAATTGGCCATCGTAGGTAAGTGAGTCTTATCAAATACAACTCGGAGCCAAAAAGTAATTCAAGGCTGAAGATCATAATGGTTGGGTTCGCTGGTTCGCTATCTGCGGAGGAAGGAGGGAGCCATAGCCGAAACCAGGTAATGAGCCTGGAATGCAAGAGGCCTAAACTTCCCGGGGGAAAAAATGGTGGTCAAAAGGCTAGAGTTACTACAAAAAGAGTTGGGTTTCTATTTAAACATGAGACAAAAATAAGGCAAACGTCGAGATCAATTGAGAACAGGCTTTGGAGAAGGGAAGATTTTGGGTGGGAGGCCCTCCCCTCAATTGAGATTTCTGGATGAATATTTGTCATTTAGAGTCAAGGATTTTTTGAGTGTGGATGTTCCAGAACAGAGATCTCTATGGAACGAGTTGGTTGCATTGAAACACATACAAGGGATGCCTCATTGTTCCTCTTTCCGCTCTCTAAAGTTCCCGACAATGCTAGAAAACATGGGACTTGGGCCACAATCTGCAAGACGGCCGTGGGTGATTCTAAAATTGCCGTAGTGTTCCATGCGGATGTATCCATCTCTATAAGTAATGGGAGTTCTACCTCCTTCTGGATCGATAAATGGGTTGGGGACTTGCCTTTGAAGGACAGGTTCCCTAAGTTATTCCACCTCTCAAGGCAACAGGAAGAGCCGGTAAGTGGCTGTGGTGTTTGGGGTACACAGACCTGAGAATGGAGATTGATCTGGAGGAGGAGGCTACGTTTGAGGGAGGATGAACTGCTGCTAGAACTCCTCTCAACTATTAATCGGAACATTCCAACTAGAGAGAATTGTGACTGCGTCAGGTGGGGATTTGATCCTACGGGTAGGTTCAGTATCAAAAGCCTATACAAACTTGCCTTCAGGAACTACACCTTCCATTCTCCATTGGTTATGATTAGACGACGGTGCAAGTTAATTCCATACAAAGTCTCCTGCTTCTTATGGCTTGCTATGCAAAATAGAATTAAGACGATGGGATTTCTACTAAGGATTGGATTAATTAACAGTGATGAAGCGATTTGTGTGTTATGTGGAGATGGCATTAAAACTGGAGATCATCTTTTTTGTCAACTGCTCGTTCGTGAATAGGGTCTGGAACTTTGTCCTTCAATTAGTTGGCATCCATTGGACTAGTAGACGTCGGGTTGGCGAATTCCTTGTCAATTGGATGGGGTTGGTCTCTGGAAGGAGGAAAAAGGATATCTGGTATTCGCTTATGGCTTCAATCTTTTGGCAGGTTTAGCTACATCGCAACGCCGTGGTTTTCCAAGGTAAACAGCCAGAGCTGCAATATGTAATCAACCGTATTCTGCATGGCCTTACAGAGTGGCTATACTGGTCCAAAACTAGTAACATTTTCTGTCGTCAAGACACTAAACTACTTCTGGAGAACCCATGCAACAACATCTAACTCTTTGCTAGTGCCCCGATGAACTTCTCATTCATCTGGCGCTACCTTCTCTTGTTCAGGTTTTGTTTCATTGTAGGGATTCAATTAATTCTACCTCTAATGGCATATCATCAGGCAGTTCCGGGTTCACAGCTACAAGGCTTCTTCTCTATCAAATGCACTTTGAGACTTACCTGCAGGAGCTTTGTCCTGTGCTTGCTCTGCCCTCCGTCTTTTGATGGCGATGCCTGCTCCTCGCTTTTGAGCACATACATCTTGGTTTTGGGGGTCTTTGAGCTCTACATTTGGCTGCATGCAAAGAGGTGCTTAAGTTTGGCCATTCTACAAGCGTATTGAGGCAGGTTTATTAGTTATTACCTGTTGGAGGTCAAATATTTTGCATTCATAGAAGCGAGGTTTGACAGGAGGTCCACGTCTTTAGAGACAAACTTTGGCTCTAGGTCCATGTTTACGAAGCCGGTTCCTAGCACGAAGTCAGGAAAGAGAGCTTTGGTATTTCCATAAGCACATGGTGGGTACCAAGGCAGTCACATCCATCCTCGAGAAATTGGCCGTAACACTCTACCCGAACCTCGGAATGGAGTAATTCTTATTTCCATGGAAAGCCAAGAAGTAGATCTCCAACTTATATTTCAAGAGTCATTCTTGAATATGCATGGAGGAGGGTCAAAATAAGGCTTCAAGTTTTGGTGTTGGTTGCCTCGTCAAGGACCATGGCAGTTTGGTAGAAAAACTGCAGATTCTGCCTCAGATTTCTGATTGAGATGATTCAAGCTTCTGTAAAAAGTAAGACGTAGATCTACAACTTTGTAACCTACAACTTTTTCCGATTCAGAGCAGAAGGAAGTCAAAAATATAGGTTTTCTCTAGATTTGAAGGTGAGCGCTCGGCCCTTGAAGTGGATGTCCGGGTGGACGCCTGGCCCTTGAAGCGGATGTCCGGATGGATGCCTAGCCCTTGAAGCGGATGTCTGGTTGGGTGCCTCGATCCTTGAAGTGGATGTCCGGGTGGACGCCTAGCCCTTGAAGTGGATGTCTGGGTGGACGCCTAACCCTTGAAGCGGATGTTCGGGTGGGCACCCTCCTGCTCTAAGCTTGGTAATGGGTGCCATCCTGCTTCGGACTTGGTGGTAGGTGTCCTCCCACTTTAAGTTTAGTAGTGGGCGCCATCCCGCTTTGGACTTGGTAGTGGGCGTCGTCCCTCTTTGGACTTAGTAGTGGCCGTTGTCCCACTTTGAACTTAGAAGTGATGGGAGCCCAGAATAGTGCTTTGACCTACAAGGCAGGAACCCGGATGTACACTTTAACCTTGTTGAAGTACGAAATTAATACTCCGAGTTGATTCATATATGGCGATGATGAGTGTGGAAATACTTTATCATCTATGTATGTTTTAGTGTTTTTTCCGTTGTTTCTAGTATTTTTGTTTGTTATGTAGTGATGTAGTGTCATATATCATGCTTTGTATGTTTTAGTATAGTTATTGTGATTTTCATTGCGTTTTATTTGTGTTTATTACTAGAAAACTTTGTGGAGATGCGAGGAGGAGGATATTGGTGCACCTTTGATCTTGTCAAAGGCGATTGGATCAGCCGTGAAGAATGGTGCACGATCGGGACCTTGACGACATAGGGTATATTGACCTCGAGCGACTCAAATGAAGATAACTTTCGCATACGAAGTCCGATGGAGACGAGTCAGATAGTTCTGGAAAGAAGACATCCGTGGCTATAACTTTATCTATGATAGTCTTCTTCAAATTCGGAGTCTAAGAGGGTGAAAAATGCATCCAAAGTCAAGATTCAAATCTGAGAACTTGCCTAGCTAAGATGGGCCAGAATTCATAATAAAAGTATATTGTAAAGTAATTATTAAAAAAATAGAATGTTAAAGGGTCGGACACTGCAGACCCTGTAGACCCTGGATCTCCTGGAGGGTAGGGTATGGGTCTAACAATAAAAATTTTGTAGGGTCGAGAATAGGGTATGAGTCTAATTCCAAAAACTATAGTATAGGTTGGGTCCTACCAATACCCTACCTGACCTTATCAATTGCGATCTCTAATGACAGTTTTAAATTTGGTGCGTAATTTTCTCGATTTTAAAATTTTAATCGTGCTCTGGTATGGCCGTTACCGTTTTTGTTTGTTGCCATAACTGCCTCGTTCTTCTTTTATAGTTTGATTTGGTTTAAATTATTTTTTCGAGATTGCCCTTTTTTTGAATGAATTTCAAGTTTGCCATCACGTGTCCTTTTTGTATGCACTTGGTATGTACAGTCTAGAATGGACTGTTCTGGACCGAATCTGGGCCCAAATTACATAGTTTAGTGGAGATGAGTCTAGACAAGGTTTCTAAGTTTTGTACCGTTATCGTAGTGTCTTGTCTGCAATCTAAGGATCTAAGTCTCAATTGGTTCTGGGTTGGATTGGGTACGGAATGCAACTATTCTGAACCGTTTGGAATTAAGACACGCGAGAATTTTTTTGCAAACGCGCTAAAACACGGGGACCAAAATAAAAAAAAATCACGCACAAATACATGCTAGATACAAATACCTTTATCACATAACTGCACATGCCAGTATCACATAACTGCGCATGCCAGTGTGACCTTTTTGCAAAAATGTTAAAATACGGGGGACCAAAATAAAAAAAACTACGCGTGCCATTATCATCAACGAGGACTTGCCGTTTTCACAAAAACAAATGCCATTATCACATAACTGTACTTGCCATTATCACATAACTGTGTTTGCCATTATCACATACCTGCGATTGCCGATGCAGTCCCCCTTTACTCCAAACTGTTCGGAATCAATTCATTCACTCCGTACCCAATCTAAAGCCAACTAGTTCAACCATTCCATCGTTATTCCGAACCGTTTGGAATGAAGACACGAGGAGACTTTTTTATAAATGCGCTAAAACACGGGGACCAAAATAAAAAAGCCACGCACAAACACAGGCCAGATACAAATTTTATTATTACATAACTGCGCATGTCAGTATCACATAACTGCGCATGCCAGTATCACATGACTGCACATGCCAGTATCACATGACTGCACATGCCAGTGTGACCTTTTTGCAAAAATGCTAAAATACGGGAGACCAAAATGAAAAAAACTATGTGTGCCATTATCATCAACGGAAACTTTCCGTTTTCACAAAAATAAATGTCATTATCGCATAACTGCGCTTGCCATTATCACATACCTGCGCTTGCCGCTGCAGTCCTCCTTCACTCCAAACCGTTCGGAATCAATTCTTTCACTCCGTACCCAATCCAAAGCCCGAAAAATGGTAATAACTCTAACATCTGTCCTTCTTTATCTTTCCGAATGCATTCATACCGTTGTGAAATAAATGGCAAGCTACCTGCCAACAAGAACTTACCCTACTAGGTATTAATGCCATAAAACTTTAAAGAATGAAACCGGAAAGGGGGTTGATCCAAATAAATGCACTCCATGTTCTTACGAAAATAAATAAACAAACTACTTCCTTTTTTATGAGGAGATTATTAGCCAAACTAGAAATATCACTGCAACTTCTGGCTATTAGTTTGTTATATGGCAGGGTTGGATTTGGTACTGGACATGTAAAATGCGTCAGTACTGCCTTGGAGGATAAAATGGTTCATCCAGTTATGATAAAATGGTCTACTCAATTATGATAAAATAGTTTCACAAAATCGTCCCGGATAAATCGGGACCATCCCAGGATAAAAGGGGTCGGATAAAATAGTTCGTCCGATATATATATTTTGTTGATAAGTAAATTGTATTAATTCCACTAAAAGGTAACTACAATTATAATTACATCGAAATGTATTAAGCGTACGACTCCCGGGCACCAAGGTGCTAATCCAAAACAGCTTTGACAAACGAACAGATTCCCCTAAGCCAAAGGAAAGAGCTGAAACTAGGTAAGGTCGAAAGAAAGGAACCGATCAGGCCCTTGAGCAGCAGTCTTGATATCATGGAGGAGCTCAGAGGTGTCTTCCTCCCAAGAAAAACTCATAAGAATTGCCAATTGCCATGCCTCCGACGTGAGCTCCTTGCCGAGAACATCGTCACTCACCTCCATGGAAGCAAGAAGCGAGCTAAGGGGTAGCTCCGCTGTAGAACGCGATGAAGAGGGAAAGCCAGCATTCCGATGAACATCGTCACTCACCTCCATGGCCGTCGGTTTCCTGACCCGACAGCTAGAACGAGTTGGAATCAATATTTTAGACTTCCTCTTGTTAGGCTGCTTGATAACTCTGGAAGGCTGCGCTATCGGAGGAGAGAGGTAAGTTTCCAAAGTAGGCATAGAGGGCGGCCAACTAATTACCCCAATATCAGCCAAGAACTGTGAAACAATCGATCGAGCACCATCATCTACCCCATGAACACCATCCGAAGAGACTACACCATCATCCCACATCACAGCACCATCACACGGAGTCAGTACATCAGAAGCGGGATTCAGTAACACCACCTCTCCCGCAATGTTACCAATAATAGGACAACCATTAGCAGCAGAGGTTTCATCATCCAAAATCACATCAGAACGAGCAGCAAGAGGCTGCAATTCCGACAATAGATCACCCGAATCATCTGTGGCAAGCGTAGCAAGGGGCTGTCATGCAACTAAAATGCAACCAACAACATCTAACGCGGCACAAGCAGTAGAAGGCTGCTGCACTTCATCCGAGTGAACCTGCACAGTAAGTGGAGAAGGCTGCTACACTTCGTCCGGTATATATCCAATGATCTGCTCCGTGTATATTCAATAGTCTGGTTCGTGTTTATCCAACGGTCTGCCATCTAGGACCGTCTTGAATGGCCATTCCATGACCAAATATGTTCCCTTATATGGCCGCACTGTCCAAGTTCGATTTTTGTAATAAGTTAGCCATAAAATCCGAATCACAACTTGCAGTCCTCCATATTATTATTTTTTTTTTGGCAAAAAGAAATTTTATTACTCAAATAAATGAAAATGTTACAAGAAGGGGAAAAAGGAAACGGAAGAGAAGCCAAACACATAGGCCGAATAGGAAACCGCAAAAAAGCAAGCCTATCGCCATAAAGAAGAACTCGACCCTACAACTTGAGGGATAGCAAGGCCGATGAAGGAACCAATGATCTAAAGCGATCATTTCTTCTTTTTCTTCGCGTTCCTCTTCCTAGCCCGCGGGGACAAGTTGGAGGAAGAGGGGTAGGGGTACCCACACCACGGGTAGTCCACGGTGATAAATCAGCCGCGGTGCATCAAAAGTCCATCTCATACTCCAACCAACGTAGATCCTTACTTGCATAGGTAGTCCCAGTCTTCTTCCTCGCTTGAAAGCGAGTGTTCTTGAAAGGTGGTAGATGAAAGTCCTCCAAGTCCGACTGTGGATCCGCCTCGTCCGCCATATTATTTAACGCATCTTGCATTGGGTTCTTTTCCTATTTGGATAAAACCCTCAAAAAATTTCTCAAAATGGGTACCAAATTAACAAATCTTCGAAATTGATTTTCTTGTTAACTGTTTTGTTGGTTCTAGAACTCAAAAAGCATGCCAAATTAAAAATATATATATTCTTCAGATATTCAAGTATCAACTTATCGATCTTAAAAATTGTTGCGTTCTACACTAGTACTTCTCGATAAGAGAGCAATTTCCATTTCTGACGATATAACTCAGTACGGATATTCAAAGCCATGGAGTCCCATGACTAGTGTGGTAGCTGGACCTGTGGTGTGTATGATCCCACAGACACAAGAAAAGTAGATCTGCAATGGCTCGTTCCGCTACTAGGGAAAAAAAACGAAAATTTTAGTTTTTGCCAATTTTGGCCTGTCCAAAATCTACTAAAAAGACGCAAGAATTACCATGTAAAACAAATCTGAACCGTCACATTCGGTGCATGCACCTCATTTGTTATCGAGTAAGCTCTCCACGCCACGCCAAAAAAAATAGTATTTTTTCCGCAGAGTAATTTAATGATGATTTTTATGCTTCTAAATTTTAATGTTTCGATTTATTAATTTTATAACTTAGAAAAGAAAAAAGTAATGATTATCATAGATTGAGAAAATATGATATCATAACAATTAACTATATCAAGTCATATCAGTAAATATTTTGATTAATTAGTAAAACAAAAAATTCTAATACCAAGTTCGAGCTCACAATAATATCAAATATCTCATCGTATCAACTTTAAAAAAATGGATAATCGTATTCATCTCGGATCTTAATTATCAAATTAACAAATATCAAGATATCAAATCATTCAAACCAAAAAAAATATATGAACTCATGCTTTTGGAATGACACGCACGGCAAACTTTTATCCTTTCCAAGCTCCGCCTACTATATCTATTCAGTTATCCGTGTCGCCCTAATACAAATATTGACATAAAAGACCCATAAAAAAAATTCCCGGAAAAGTTTGTTGAAAAAAAGGCAAGCTAAGGTCGAAAATATGTCTGAAACAATTACTAGAAAATCACCAGAGCTGCCATGGACGGTGAAGCTGTATGTGGCAGTCATGTCCATTGGGGTGGACCTCACCACCCGCAGCGACGGAACCCTCAACCGCCGTCTCATCAACTTATTCGACAACAAAGTGTCGCCCTCGCCCACCAGGCCAATCAAGGGCGTGACGACCGCTGACGTCACGGCGGATGCCGCCCGCAACCTCTGGTTTCGAATATTCACGCCCGCAGGGGAGGAGGAGGCCCGCGGCGGGCTTCCGGTCGTTTTCTACTTCCACGGTGGCGGGTTCGCCTTGATGTCCGCCAACTCCAAGCCCTTCGACGACTTCTGTCGCCGCCTGGCTCGGAAGCTACGCGCTGTTGTTATATCGGTTAACTACCGGCTGTCGCCGGAGCACCGGTACCCTTGCCAGTATGAGGACTGTTTTGACGTCGTTAAGTTCATCGACGGTAACGGTGGGGAGGAGGGTCGAGGATTTCTGAGAGGCGCAAATCTCAGGCATTGTTTCCTTGCCGGAGACAGCGCAGGTACGTAGGGTTCTGGATCATTATTATTTTCGTAGTAAAGTAACACCTCTATGTTATTGTGACAATTTATTAAAATACAAATCTATTTTTATTAATATTACAATTTATTTAAATTGTCTATTCGAACTGTAATAAAAATTGTAAAAAATGTTTAATTTTTTTTTTGAATATTGCACGAAAATTTTGAGGAATTGACATGCACGTGCTAGAAATCAACTTCACAGTCAAATTCTTATGTACTTGGTTTTAGAAATATGGACGAGACAACTACTGCTTAGATGAATTAAATTTGTAGGTGATAGTATATCTTGAGATATTAAATTTCGTAATCTCAGAACTATTAATTTTTTAAAATTTTTTGTAGTTATGTACCCGTCGTATTCGAAAAGGGATGGAAAGTTTGAATGCTCTTAATGTACTGACTAAAACAGCCGGATTAATTTGGAAGGTTATGTATTGTACACAAAGCATCAAGCGGCTGTTGAAGATTTTTCTAATGTACTTAACAAAAACAGCTGGATTAATTTGGAAGGTCAACACAAACAGCCGGAAAGTTTGAATGCTCCAAAAGTTTATTGAATAAAAAATTTCTTATTATTTTGTGATATGATGTCTTTTTCATGTAGTACTTTGTCATTTAAAGCATCAAACGGCTGCTGAAGATTTTTCCAGTGATAACTCGATTGGGGTTAATTTTTTTAGATAAAAAATATTTATAACTTTTATAAAATTAATTTTAACAAAATCTTAAAATAATTAAAAATGAAAATCTCCCTATCTCTTTTTTCTTTCTCGTTTCTCTCTTCCCTTCTATTCCAATTTAAATGAGTGACACCGTAGTCTATTTTTTTTGGTTTTTACCGCCGGATACAACCAGTGATGACTAATCTAAATTCGAGTTAAGTAAAAATTTTAGAAAATGATAAATATTTCTCAACAAATATTTAATATTTATATATACTAAAAATTCGAACTCAAAATCTGATTTAATCTAGTTGTTGGTAACATCGTAGTCTACTTGGAATGCATTTGAAGAAGTGAGAGGGAGATTTTCATGGAGGCTTTATTTAGCGAAACGTTTTTTGCATAGACGTTTAATGGCTTGTTATTATATGGTATCTAATAATATCACTCCTCTATAACTCATATTTCTGAATTTTGAGTTTCCGTTGAATCGTACCATAAATGTGAATATTTTAAATATTAAAATATATGATTTTTAATAAATGGGAATGAAAGATGTGAATTTATTTCTGGTACCGATAAATCATAAATGTAATTTTTAAGATTTTCAATTGTTGCGGAAAAGCTTAGAAAATGCCAATTTCTGAGTTGGCGTATGTGGATAAGAATTTTCTGGTAGACGACCATTGATAGCTTCAAGGCATATACTCGTATATGGGAAAGAAAAAAATGTCAAAAACCAACGCTGGGCGGAAAGAAAAATGTCAAAAACCAACGCTAGGCGGAAATAATAGTCTCCCATAACTAACTATTTTTTAATAGTGACATTTTTTTCAAATAATTATTTAATTACCTTTTTAACTCGAATTAGAGATTGATAGTTAAATTATATTTTTTATTTGATCTAAGTTTTTGCTGGTACCATAATTAATTAAGTTAGGCCAACAAAAGGACAATAAATTATATATATAGCATTTTGGAGTTACATTTAATTTAAAAATAAATTTTGGCTGAATCAAAATTTAGGTAGCAGGGTTTGTTCCGAAACAAAAGGAGGAGGTTTTACTATGTGTTTTCTTTATTAGAAAAATGGTGCTACAATTATAAATAATCAACCAAAATAAACTTACGAACCATATCATATACTCGACCGTAAAATTTTTCACTATCGGACCATTGCCTTTAGAGTCTGGGGAGTCTAACCCTTAATCTATATTTACTAATCTATTAAACCTGATCATTTAGAAGAATTAATCATATTAATTAATTATCGATCCTCCAAAAATATATTAGTTAATTATCGTAATTCAAATAATACACCAAATCAAAGGAGTTAGAAACTGATTATATACTATTGCAGGGGCAAACGTGGCTCATCACGTAGCACTAAAAGCCAGCGCACACGAGTTTTCCGACGTGAAACTCATCGGAATAGTATCTATACAGCCATTTTTCGGCGGAGAGGAGAGGATAGAGTCCGAGGTGGAGCTCCAAGGGGCTCCGTTTATCTGTCCTCGCCGGACCGATTGGATGTGGAAGGCGTTCTTGCCGGAGGGCTCGAACCGGGACCACCCGGTCTGCAACGTGTTTGGGCCTAACGCAGTCGACATCTCCGGGATGAGATTTCCGGCAACGATCATCTTCGTCGGAGGATTCGACCCTCTGAAGGGCTGGCAGAAGAGGTACTATCAAGGGCTTAAAAATGCCGGGAATGAAGTTCACTTGGTGGAGTACCCCAATGGCATCCATACCTTTTATCTTTTTCCTGAGCTTCTTGACTCCTCCAAGTTTATTAGTGAGATGAAGGATTTCATGGGGAAGCAGATCTCAGCTACCAAATAATTGAAGAAAAGAAATGGAAATGTACGTCATAAATGAATCTTCATTGGAAAATAATTTCTGTAAAACTACTCTCATGCTTCAGTTTATAGTACTTTGGCTCCGTTCGTTTATCTGATTAAAACAAAGTCCAGAAAATATTTCCTCAGTTGTTCATTTATCGTAGTTAATTAATCCATAAAATACAAAAGCGGCGTAATTAGGGAGGAGAAATCAAAGCAGTAATAGGTAACATTTTAATAATCAAACCATTATAGGGATCGAAAATCAAAGTTATTAATTCATCTCTGTTGTTTCAATCGGTTATCTTTATCTATTAAGTTAAAGCTCAAAACCAAAAAATTTCAAAATCGATTCTCAAAGAAAAAAAATTCAAGATCTAAAATCCAGATGAAACCAATTGACATGCTCGTTCTGAACTGAAGTAGAAATTTGGTTTACTTCAGTCAGATTCTTAAGTTCTTTTGCTCACTACTACTAGTAACTTTGTGATGCTTATTACTTGTTGAAGGATAGTTGTGTATCTTGCTTTTTGTTTTCTTTTTTTTCCAACCAAAAAATAATTATCTTCTTTTTTATTTTTATTTTTTCTTTAAACTTTGAAAGATATTATTTTATTTATTTATACTCTGTATGAGAAATGAAAAACCCTAAACGAAAACTAACAATAAGTTCTAGGGTGTTTAGGTTTTTTAATGATTTAGAGGACCATTTCGTAATTAATCACGTAATCCTAGCCAACCCTAACGTATTTCGTGGCTCGGGTCTTAGCCTCGAATATGCTTTAAATAAGGTCTAGCTGTCCTCTTTTCCTTTCACCAAAAATATGCACGAGATTCCTCCCTCTTTCCGTAAAGACGAAGTGTTTACCCAAGCACGAGTTAGGAGAGGACATAGTCATAGGAGAACCTTTGCAAGGAGGGCAATTGTTATAATTGTAACCCTACTATATGACTTGTGTATTACTCACGAGTTCCATCTTTGTTTCTCAAAAGGTGAGACGAACGAACAACGAACGGTTCAGTTCAGCCTCAAGGGAAGACGCAACATCTATTGAAAGAGAGGGTAAGCCTCGTTCGTCTTCCTTCTTCCCCTAGGATATATATATATATATATATATATATATATATAGATTGTCTCCTTAGGCATTAATAGATAATTCATTTAGGATTTTGGAAGCATCGTCAGAGGACTAACTAAGGGGATTAAAAGAAGGTTTAAGGGCTATAGAAAGTGAATGGAGATAAGCTTCTATCTTCTGGGCTCGCGTTGTAGGAACGGGAGGATATTTATCTGTACTCACGTAGGTTCCGAATCAGGAATAGATATTGTAGAGAGTTGGAACGTTCATGTATCGACATAATTTTAAATAAGAAACATTGTTTTTTTTTTCCTTTCGCTATTAAGACCAAAAGTTTGAATTTCTTTGTAATTAATCACCAATTACTAATTGATATTTGGTTTTGGTATTGTCATAAATTCTAATGTTTGTTCCGGGGCATGACAATCTGGTATCGGTACATTATATTGAACTAATAATTAATATATGTTTTTTTAGAGAAAGGACATCAGCCATATATTCTAATAGAAAAATCCGTAAACAAAAAGGCGTCAAGATCAGCAGGACAGGATGTAGTCCAATCCGGATCAAGAGCCAAAAGTCTACACTGGCGGCTAATCCAATCAGCAACCCGGTTATTAGTTCCAGGGATACAAGAAATTGAACACAAAGGCAAAAGTGCAAGAGAACGTTTAACCCCTATTACAAGTAGTTCAACATCTCAAGCAATGACCGGGTCCGGATGAGTAAGAAAAAGAAAAGGATTCCGACAATCCATCTCAATAACAGTAGGCGAGGTCCGAAAGTATCCCTCGACAAGAGAAACGGCCGACTGAATTGAGAGGAGTTCTGCTTCAAGAGGGGGCAAAGCGAACAAAAATTGCGAATGACCTCTTAAGAAGAGGCCTTGATGATCTCTTGCGATACAGGCAATGCCAGTTTGAGAATGGAGGTCCATCCACGAAGTATCACAATTGAGCTTCACATCAACCCTAAAGGGGCCGCCCATGAAGAAGGAGGTCGAACAACATCAGGGGTGGGGGCGAGTACCTGCAAGAATTTGTTGTAGCACTTAGAAGTAAGAGAGGCAGTAGTCATGGGATCAAACTTCACACCTTCAAATAAGAACTTATTTCTAGCCCCCCAAATATGCCAGCAAGTGAATAAAGCAAGAGACACTAGACAAGCGGTATCAGAATGCTTTAGCAGTTCAAAAAGATTGCATAGCCACATTCAAAAACTATGACAACCGTCAAGAGACACCCGACATCCAAGGGAGCTAGAAAACCACATAGCTCTCGCATGTGAGCACTCAAATAATAAGTGCATAACTGATTCAGGAGCAGAGAAGCACACATGGCACAAGTCATCCCTCTAAAGATGCCTCCTAAACAAATTCATCGAAGTAGGAAGAGCATTTTTTGCAAGCCTCCAAACAAAAAGTCTAATTTTCGGGAGAACTTTAATCTTCCAAATCTTAGACCAGATCCCAGGGTCGAAAGAATCGCCACTAGAACTAGCCTAAGTACAAACAAGATTAGTCAAATGGCCTGAGTTCAAAGACGGATAACCCTTCTTAACAGAATAGACTCCATCCTTGGCAACCCTCCAAACCAATCTGTTCGGGGTAGTCTAAGCGCCTAGAGGAATATAAGAGATAGCTAAGAAATCCACAGGGGAGAAAATGAGGTCAAGTAAAGGCTTGTTCCAGCCCCGACCCCTAATTAATAAGATTCGCAACCGAATGGATTGGAAAAGATGGAGGAGTTAAAACAATCATTCCAGAAGTAATAGAGGAACCCAAGCATCATTCCAAATATTCGTCGAAGCCCCATTGTCAATGCGCTTAAAAATACCCTCGGACAGGGACCCAATCCCAGCCAATAAACTGTTCCAGATCCAGGAAGGTCTCCGACCCTTTTTAGCAAGTGTCAAGTCAGAGGAAGGGAAATAAATCCCTATAAGAATTCAGCAACATAAGGATGAGGGATTGCAAAGGAGGCACAAAGCTTGTTTAGCAAGTAAAGCAAGACTAAAAGTGTGCAAGTCCTTGAAACCAAAACTACCAGATTCCTTAGAGGAAGTGAGCTTGTTCCAAAACAACCAATGAATTTTCCTTGAATCAGATTCCCCGGCCCACCAAAATCGAGCAATGATGCTGTCCAGTTAGAGCAAAAGGTACTGGAGAGAAGAAGGCATTGCATCAAGTAGCAAAGAATAGCCATCAACACGGCTTTAATCAGGATCTCCCTTCCTGCCAAGGAGAGAAGTTTTTATTTCTAACTTGAAGCTTTCTTACTAATCCTCTCAAAGAGAAAACTTAGTGCATCTTTCTTGGATCCACCCCAAAAAGAAGGCATCCCAAGATATTTATCCGAGGGAGACATAACCTTCATACCAAGAATGCCAGAAAAGTGAGCCATATTGGTCTCAGATTCCCATTTAGAAAAATAGATGCTTGACTTATTAAAATTCATCATCTGACCCTAGCAGGAGGAGAAATACACTATTAGAGCTTTCAAAGTAGTAACCTCCTCCTCACAAGCACGACCAAAGATGAGTGTGTCATCGGCAAATAAGATCTGAGTAATATTCGGACAGAGAGGGTTAAATTGAAATCCACCAATAATACCTGTCATCCTGGCATGATTCAGAAAGTGCACCAAAGTGTCCGATATAAAAAGGAAAAGAAATGGGGATAGAGGGTCACCCTGTCTGATTCCCCTCGAGGAGTTAAACCAACCAAGAGGTTATCCATTGAAAAGGACACTGTAGGAGGTCGATCTAATATAGCCCATGATGCAAGCAATCCATTTGGCCAGAAAGCCCAACTTATACAGAACCTATTCCAAGAATCCCGAGTTAACAAGATCATAAGCTTTCTTGAGATCTAACTTAATTGTCAGTGAGAGATTTGATCGATTAGTATCAGTTCTAAGATCGTGGAAAGTCTGATGGGAAACAATGATGTTGTCTTGAATACATCGCCTTTTAACAATAACACCTTGAGATTCATGAATTAGAGAGAAGTCATCCAAGAGCGAAGACGGTTAGCCCATTAATATATGTTCGAACAATCTATTTTTCTTGTCAGCTATTTATGGGATGCGTCCAGTTACCAATTTCTCTGTAAGCTGGTCAGAAATCTAGGTAGACTATTTATGGAATCCATGGGAACCCATACGATTCTACTTTTTTCAACGTGGAAATTGAATCTCTGAATTTTTCATGCAGAAATCTTTAATGCACCAAATTTATTCCCGTACATATTATATCGTCTACTTTAATAAGTGAAAGGCATCATTTATTTCGATTTTGCATTTCGTTTAAACGTAGGCCACGCTACCCAACTCGTGGGGGTCTCACTCATGAAAGCCGGAGAGATCTTTATATATTTATTCTCTCTTTTCGATGAATTCTACGGTTGGATAGAGTTAGGTTATAAACATAGTAAATATATTTTTTACTAAAGAGAAAAATGTGAAGATTTCATGGATCATTATTTAATTTTCCAAAAATGTGGATTTTTGAACCAAATCCCTCCCTCGCTCCGCCCATCACTCTGCCTCCATGTGGCTCGCCATCTCGCACTCTTCCGCCTTCGCCTTAAGGAGTTGAAGTCGGGGGAGAGAGGACCCGATGAGGAGACACTGTGTGCTTGGAACATAGGCATGAACATGGGCAGCTTCTTGGTAAATAGGTTGTAGAAAATAGCACCCAAAAAAATGGAGGCAGCTCAATCTCTCATAATAAAAGCCCAATATATATCGAACGCCAAAGTGGCAAGTGTCTGTTATTCTCCTTTAATAGGGAAATGAGAGACGCTTTATTGGTTGCAAGAAAAATGCAGTAGAATTTTCTTAAATTAATATTTGATAAATTAATAATATCTTTAAGATAATAATTTTTTCCATCTCATGTTGGGCTTTTTTAGTAAATTAATAATTTTGATAAAATAATAACATAATATTTTTTATGAATACTCTTATAAATCTATTGGTACCATCAACATCATAAATTAAAAATCTTTTAAAATTACAGAGATAACAAGATTAATTTAACAAAATATGAATCTATTGCAATTTTTCTTTTATTGGATTTTTTATATTATGTTAGGTGGTAAAAAGAACAGCTCAAGAATTATGAAACCTTTTTGTTTTGTTTATACAGTAGTTTTGGTGGATGAAATACTAGAAACTTGAATCTAGTTATTTAATATACATTTAATTTTAATGTATTGAACTAACTTTAAGTTTCTAATATTTTATATTCATGCATTTATCTATGTAAATGAAGTTAAGTTCCTTAAATATAAATTACATCTTTTAATTAATAAATTATTAAGTGACAATATTAATCTTGGAGTTCTTTGGCGATCAATAAAAATTTATTTTTCAAAAAAAATATTAATTTAAAAAGATTCTACTGCTACGGCACATGTCTTGGCCTTTATCTCATAACAAACACGCTCAATCTCGGGTCTTTGTTGTTTTGGTGGAATTATGGGCCCATTTTCTTGTAACTTACCTTCTGAGCCTTTATCTTCATTTTAACCCCCGACACATTTCTTCTATTTGGGTAGATAACACTCATAATTATTGATCTCTTACAAAATTCAGTCTATGTCCCCCAAACATTTATGAATCTACATTACGTCATATTTATATGGTTTAACAGATAATTTTCAATTTCAATTTCAATTTTTTATAATATCTCAATTTTTTAAGATATCTCAATTTTTTTCTCATCCTCGTTTCTCCGAGAACCAGCAATATTCGGGACGCCATATTGATCCACCAGTGAGTGACATGTCATCAATTACCCCCTTAAAATGAGAACTTCGTGTCCATCCTTACCTGCCAGAATAATGTATGAACAAAATAAAACGCCTTAAACTACTGCGAAGAGCGTTACTTGGCTACTGTTATTCCATATACGGTCGTTGATGAGGAATTCGAGAAGTAATTAATGGAGAACGGAGAGGGAAATTTTGCGAAGTAAATGTACAAAGAGGTCGTGAAATCAGGGGAAAAATCTTTACCAAAACAAACCTACTCTACAAAAACCAGCATTTGGCACATAATGCCCCTCAGTTGACTCCATGCTCATTTTCATCGGGATGACAGGTTTACTAAGTTGGCACATGCCAATTTTCGAGATTACCATATCGTCAATTATAAGAGATAAGGTTGTTTATAAATGTCAAAAATTCACTCATCCGTTGACATACAATGTTGATGTCCCCATTCTAACAACCAAGAGAGAGATAAGCACACTCACCATAGCATATCCCTGTAGTATGTCAAACTGCGGTCCGGACAAATGGGCCCAGATAAGGCGATTAGGCCCAACAGCCTCATTCTCCACCTACTCCTTCTTGGGTCATCTAACATCACGGCCCACCGAAGGCAGCCTTTAAAATTGGCCATCGTAGGTAAGTGAGTCTTATCAAATACAACTCGGAGCCAAAAAGTAATTCAAGGCTGAAGATCATAATGGTTGGGTTCGCTGGTTCGCTATCTGCGGAGGAAGGAGGGAGCCATAGCCGAAACCAGGTAATGAGCCTGGAATGCAAGAGGCCTAAACTTCCCGGGGGAAAAAATGGTGGTCAAAAGGCTAGAGTTACTACAAAAAGAGTTGGGTTTCTATTTAAACATGAGACAAAAATAAGGCAAACGTCGAGATCAATTGAGAACAGGCTTTGGAGAAGGGAAGATTTTGGGTGGGAGGCCCTCCCCTCAATTGAGATTTCTGGATGAATATTTGTCATTTAGAGTCAAGGATTTTTTGAGTGTGGATGTTCCAGAACAGAGATCTCTATGGAACGAGTTGGTTGCATTGAAACACATACAAGGGATGCCTCATTGTTCCTCTTTCCGCTCTCTAAAGTTCCCGACAATGCTAGAAAACATGGGACTTGGGCCACAATCTGCAAGACGGCCGTGGGTGATTCTAAAATTGCCGTAGTGTTCCATGCGGATGTATCCATCTCTATAAGTAATGGGAGTTCTACCTCCTTCTGGATCGATAAATGGGTTGGGGACTTGCCTTTGAAGGACAGGTTCCCTAAGTTATTCCACCTCTCAAGGCAACAGGAAGAGCCGGTAAGTGGCTGTGGTGTTTGGGGTACACAGACCTGAGAATGGAGATTGATCTGGAGGAGGAGGCTACGTTTGAGGGAGGATGAACTGCTGCTAGAACTCCTCTCAACTATTAATCGGAACATTCCAACTAGAGAGAATTGTGACTGCGTCAGGTGGGGATTTGATCCTACGGGTAGGTTCAGTATCAAAAGCCTATACAAACTTGCCTTCAGGAACTACACCTTCCATTCTCCATTGGTTATGATTAGACGACGGTGCAAGTTAATTCCATACAAAGTCTCCTGCTTCTTATGGCTTGCTATGCAAAATAGAATTAAGACGATGGGATTTCTACTAAGGATTGGATTAATTAACAGTGATGAAGCGATTTGTGTGTTATGTGGAGATGGCATTAAAACTGGAGATCATCTTTTTTGTCAACTGCTCGTTCGTGAATAGGGTCTGGAACTTTGTCCTTCAATTAGTTGGCATCCATTGGACTAGTAGACGTCGGGTTGGCGAATTCCTTGTCAATTGGATGGGGTTGGTCTCTGGAAGGAGGAAAAAGGATATCTGGTATTCGCTTATGGCTTCAATCTTTTGGCAGGTTTAGCTACATCGCAACGCCGTGGTTTTCCAAGGTAAACAGCCAGAGCTGCAATATGTAATCAACCGTATTCTGCATGGCCTTACAGAGTGGCTATACTGGTCCAAAACTAGTAACATTTTCTGTCGTCAAGACACTAAACTACTTCTGGAGAACCCATGCAACAACATCTAACTCTTTGCTAGTGCCCCGATGAACTTCTCATTCATCTGGCGCTACCTTCTCTTGTTCAGGTTTTGTTTCATTGTAGGGATTCAATTAATTCTACCTCTAATGGCATATCATCAGGCAGTTCCGGGTTCACAGCTACAAGGCTTCTTCTCTATCAAATGCACTTTGAGACTTACCTGCAGGAGCTTTGTCCTGTGCTTGCTCTGCCCTCCGTCTTTTGATGGCGATGCCTGCTCCTCGCTTTTGAGCACATACATCTTGGTTTTGGGGGTCTTTGAGCTCTACATTTGGCTGCATGCAAAGAGGTGCTTAAGTTTGGCCATTCTACAAGCGTATTGAGGCAGGTTTATTAGTTATTACCTGTTGGAGGTCAAATATTTTGCATTCATAGAAGCGAGGTTTGACAGGAGGTCCACGTCTTTAGAGACAAACTTTGGCTCTAGGTCCATGTTTACGAAGCCGGTTCCTAGCACGAAGTCAGGAAAGAGAGCTTTGGTATTTCCATAAGCACATGGTGGGTACCAAGGCAGTCACATCCATCCTCGAGAAATTGGCCGTAACACTCTACCCGAACCTCGGAATGGAGTAATTCTTATTTCCATGGAAAGCCAAGAAGTAGATCTCCAACTTATATTTCAAGAGTCATTCTTGAATATGCATGGAGGAGGGTCAAAATAAGGCTTCAAGTTTTGGTGTTGGTTGCCTCGTCAAGGACCATGGCAGTTTGGTAGAAAAACTGCAGATTCTGCCTCAGATTTCTGATTGAGATGATTCAAGCTTCTGTAAAAAGTAAGACGTAGATCTACAACTTTGTAACCTACAACTTTTTCCGATTCAGAGCAGAAGGAAGTCAAAAATATAGGTTTTCTCTAGATTTGAAGGTGAGCGCTCGGCCCTTGAAGTGGATGTCCGGGTGGACGCCTGGCCCTTGAAGCGGATGTCCGGATGGATGCCTAGCCCTTGAAGCGGATGTCTGGTTGGGTGCCTCGATCCTTGAAGTGGATGTCCGGGTGGACGCCTAGCCCTTGAAGTGGATGTCTGGGTGGACGCCTAACCCTTGAAGCGGATGTTCGGGTGGGCACCCTCCTGCTCTAAGCTTGGTAATGGGTGCCATCCTGCTTCGGACTTGGTGGTAGGTGTCCTCCCACTTTAAGTTTAGTAGTGGGCGCCATCCCGCTTTGGACTTGGTAGTGGGCGTCGTCCCTCTTTGGACTTAGTAGTGGCCGTTGTCCCACTTTGAACTTAGAAGTGATGGGAGCCCAGAATAGTGCTTTGACCTACAAGGCAGGAACCCGGATGTACACTTTAACCTTGTTGAAGTACGAAATTAATACTCCGAGTTGATTCATATATGGCGATGATGAGTGTGGAAATACTTTATCATCTATGTATGTTTTAGTGTTTTTTCCGTTGTTTCTAGTATTTTTGTTTGTTATGTAGTGATGTAGTGTCATATATCATGCTTTGTATGTTTTAGTATAGTTATTGTGATTTTCATTGCGTTTTATTTGTGTTTATTACTAGAAAACTTTGTGGAGATGCGAGGAGGAGGATATTGGTGCACCTTTGATCTTGTCAAAGGCGATTGGATCAGCCGTGAAGAATGGTGCACGATCGGGACCTTGACGACATAGGGTATATTGACCTCGAGCGACTCAAATGAAGATAACTTTCGCATACGAAGTCCGATGGAGACGAGTCAGATAGTTCTGGAAAGAAGACATCCGTGGCTATAACTTTATCTATGATAGTCTTCTTCAAATTCGGAGTCTAAGAGGGTGAAAAATGCATCCAAAGTCAAGATTCAAATCTGAGAACTTGCCTAGCTAAGATGGGCCAGAATTCATAATAAAAGTATATTGTAAAGTAATTATTAAAAAAATAGAATGTTAAAGGGTCGGACACTGCAGACCCTGTAGACCCTGGATCTCCTGGAGGGTAGGGTATGGGTCTAACAATAAAAATTTTGTAGGGTCGAGAATAGGGTATGAGTCTAATTCCAAAAACTATAGTATAGGTTGGGTCCTACCAATACCCTACCTGACCTTATCAATTGCGATCTCTAATGACAGTTTTAAATTTGGTGCGTAATTTTCTCGATTTTAAAATTTTAATCGTGCTCTGGTATGGCCGTTACCGTTTTTGTTTGTTGCCATAACTGCCTCGTTCTTCTTTTATAGTTTGATTTGGTTTAAATTATTTTTTCGAGATTGCCCTTTTTTTGAATGAATTTCAAGTTTGCCATCACGTGTCCTTTTTGTATGCACTTGGTATGTACAGTCTAGAATGGACTGTTCTGGACCGAATCTGGGCCCAAATTACATAGTTTAGTGGAGATGAGTCTAGACAAGGTTTCTAAGTTTTGTACCGTTATCGTAGTGTCTTGTCTGCAATCTAAGGATCTAAGTCTCAATTGGTTCTGGGTTGGATTGGGTACGGAATGCAACTATTCTGAACCGTTTGGAATTAAGACACGCGAGAATTTTTTTGCAAACGCGCTAAAACACGGGGACCAAAATAAAAAAAAATCACGCACAAATACATGCTAGATACAAATACCTTTATCACATAACTGCACATGCCAGTATCACATAACTGCGCATGCCAGTGTGACCTTTTTGCAAAAATGTTAAAATACGGGGGACCAAAATAAAAAAAACTACGCGTGCCATTATCATCAACGAGGACTTGCCGTTTTCACAAAAACAAATGCCATTATCACATAACTGTACTTGCCATTATCACATAACTGTGTTTGCCATTATCACATACCTGCGATTGCCGATGCAGTCCCCCTTTACTCCAAACTGTTCGGAATCAATTCATTCACTCCGTACCCAATCTAAAGCCAACTAGTTCAACCATTCCATCGTTATTCCGAACCGTTTGGAATGAAGACACGAGGAGACTTTTTTATAAATGCGCTAAAACACGGGGACCAAAATAAAAAAGCCACGCACAAACACAGGCCAGATACAAATTTTATTATTACATAACTGCGCATGTCAGTATCACATAACTGCGCATGCCAGTATCACATGACTGCACATGCCAGTATCACATGACTGCACATGCCAGTGTGACCTTTTTGCAAAAATGCTAAAATACGGGAGACCAAAATGAAAAAAACTATGTGTGCCATTATCATCAACGGAAACTTTCCGTTTTCACAAAAATAAATGTCATTATCGCATAACTGCGCTTGCCATTATCACATACCTGCGCTTGCCGCTGCAGTCCTCCTTCACTCCAAACCGTTCGGAATCAATTCTTTCACTCCGTACCCAATCCAAAGCCCGAAAAATGGTAATAACTCTAACATCTGTCCTTCTTTATCTTTCCGAATGCATTCATACCGTTGTGAAATAAATGGCAAGCTACCTGCCAACAAGAACTTACCCTACTAGGTATTAATGCCATAAAACTTTAAAGAATGAAACCGGAAAGGGGGTTGATCCAAATAAATGCACTCCATGTTCTTACGAAAATAAATAAACAAACTACTTCCTTTTTTATGAGGAGATTATTAGCCAAACTAGAAATATCACTGCAACTTCTGGCTATTAGTTTGTTATATGGCAGGGTTGGATTTGGTACTGGACATGTAAAATGCGTCAGTACTGCCTTGGAGGATAAAATGGTTCATCCAGTTATGATAAAATGGTCTACTCAATTATGATAAAATAGTTTCACAAAATCGTCCCGGATAAATCGGGACCATCCCAGGATAAAAGGGGTCGGATAAAATAGTTCGTCCGATATATATATTTTGTTGATAAGTAAATTGTATTAATTCCACTAAAAGGTAACTACAATTATAATTACATCGAAATGTATTAAGCGTACGACTCCCGGGCACCAAGGTGCTAATCCAAAACAGCTTTGACAAACGAACAGATTCCCCTAAGCCAAAGGAAAGAGCTGAAACTAGGTAAGGTCGAAAGAAAGGAACCGATCAGGCCCTTGAGCAGCAGTCTTGATATCATGGAGGAGCTCAGAGGTGTCTTCCTCCCAAGAAAAACTCATAAGAATTGCCAATTGCCATGCCTCCGACGTGAGCTCCTTGCCGAGAACATCGTCACTCACCTCCATGGAAGCAAGAAGCGAGCTAAGGGGTAGCTCCGCTGTAGAACGCGATGAAGAGGGAAAGCCAGCATTCCGATGAACATCGTCACTCACCTCCATGGCCGTCGGTTTCCTGACCCGACAGCTAGAACGAGTTGGAATCAATATTTTAGACTTCCTCTTGTTAGGCTGCTTGATAACTCTGGAAGGCTGCGCTATCGGAGGAGAGAGGTAAGTTTCCAAAGTAGGCATAGAGGGCGGCCAACTAATTACCCCAATATCAGCCAAGAACTGTGAAACAATCGATCGAGCACCATCATCTACCCCATGAACACCATCCGAAGAGACTACACCATCATCCCACATCACAGCACCATCACACGGAGTCAGTACATCAGAAGCGGGATTCAGTAACACCACCTCTCCCGCAATGTTACCAATAATAGGACAACCATTAGCAGCAGAGGTTTCATCATCCAAAATCACATCAGAACGAGCAGCAAGAGGCTGCAATTCCGACAATAGATCACCCGAATCATCTGTGGCAAGCGTAGCAAGGGGCTGTCATGCAACTAAAATGCAACCAACAACATCTAACGCGGCACAAGCAGTAGAAGGCTGCTGCACTTCATCCGAGTGAACCTGCACAGTAAGTGGAGAAGGCTGCTACACTTCGTCCGGTATATATCCAATGATCTGCTCCGTGTATATTCAATAGTCTGGTTCGTGTTTATCCAACGGTCTGCCATCTAGGACCGTCTTGAATGGCCATTCCATGACCAAATATGTTCCCTTATATGGCCGCACTGTCCAAGTTCGATTTTTGTAATAAGTTAGCCATAAAATCCGAATCACAACTTGCAGTCCTCCATATTATTATTTTTTTTTTGGCAAAAAGAAATTTTATTACTCAAATAAATGAAAATGTTACAAGAAGGGGAAAAAGGAAACGGAAGAGAAGCCAAACACATAGGCCGAATAGGAAACCGCAAAAAAGCAAGCCTATCGCCATAAAGAAGAACTCGACCCTACAACTTGAGGGATAGCAAGGCCGATGAAGGAACCAATGATCTAAAGCGATCATTTCTTCTTTTTCTTCGCGTTCCTCTTCCTAGCCCGCGGGGACAAGTTGGAGGAAGAGGGGTAGGGGTACCCACACCACGGGTAGTCCACGGTGATAAATCAGCCGCGGTGCATCAAAAGTCCATCTCATACTCCAACCAACGTAGATCCTTACTTGCATAGGTAGTCCCAGTCTTCTTCCTCGCTTGAAAGCGAGTGTTCTTGAAAGGTGGTAGATGAAAGTCCTCCAAGTCCGACTGTGGATCCGCCTCGTCCGCCATATTATTTAACGCATCTTGCATTGGGTTCTTTTCCTATTTGGATAAAACCCTCAAAAAATTTCTCAAAATGGGTACCAAATTAACAAATCTTCGAAATTGATTTTCTTGTTAACTGTTTTGTTGGTTCTAGAACTCAAAAAGCATGCCAAATTAAAAATATATATATTCTTCAGATATTCAAGTATCAACTTATCGATCTTAAAAATTGTTGCGTTCTACACTAGTACTTCTCGATAAGAGAGCAATTTCCATTTCTGACGATATAACTCAGTACGGATATTCAAAGCCATGGAGTCCCATGACTAGTGTGGTAGCTGGACCTGTGGTGTGTATGATCCCACAGACACAAGAAAAGTAGATCTGCAATGGCTCGTTCCGCTACTAGGGAAAAAAAACGAAAATTTTAGTTTTTGCCAATTTTGGCCTGTCCAAAATCTACTAAAAAGACGCAAGAATTACCATGTAAAACAAATCTGAACCGTCACATTCGGTGCATGCACCTCATTTGTTATCGAGTAAGCTCTCCACGCCACGCCAAAAAAAATAGTATTTTTTCCGCAGAGTAATTTAATGATGATTTTTATGCTTCTAAATTTTAATGTTTCGATTTATTAATTTTATAACTTAGAAAAGAAAAAAGTAATGATTATCATAGATTGAGAAAATATGATATCATAACAATTAACTATATCAAGTCATATCAGTAAATATTTTGATTAATTAGTAAAACAAAAAATTCTAATACCAAGTTCGAGCTCACAATAATATCAAATATCCCATCGTATCAACTTTAAAAAAATGGATAATCGTATTCATCTCGGATCTTAATTATCAAATTAACAAATATCAAGATATCAAATCATTCAAACCAAAAAAAATATATGAACTCATGCTTTTGGAATGACACGCACGGCAAACTTTTATCCTTTCCAAGCTCCGCCTACTATATCTATTCAGTTATCCGTGTCGCCCTAATACAAATATTGACATAAAAGACCCATAAAAAAAATTCCCGGAAAAGTTTGTTGAAAAAAAGGCAAGCTAAGGTCGAAAATATGTCTGAAACAATTACTAGAAAATCACCAGAGCTGCCATGGACGGTGAAGCTGTATGTGGCAGTCATGTCCATTGGGGTGGACCTCACCACCCGCAGCGACGGAACCCTCAACCGCCGTCTCATCAACTTATTCGACAACAAAGTGTCGCCCTCGCCCACCAGGCCAATCAAGGGCGTGACGACCGCTGACGTCACGGCGGATGCCGCCCGCAACCTCTGGTTTCGAATATTCACGCCCGCAGGGGAGGAGGAGGCCCGCGGCGGGCTTCCGGTCGTTTTCTACTTCCACGGTGGCGGGTTCGCCTTGATGTCCGCCAACTCCAAGCCCTTCGACGACTTCTGTCGCCGCCTGGCTCGGAAGCTACGCGCTGTTGTTATATCGGTTAACTACCGGCTGTCGCCGGAGCACCGGTACCCTTGCCAGTATGAGGACTGTTTTGACGTCGTTAAGTTCATCGACGGTAACGGTGGGGAGGAGGGTCGAGGATTTCTGAGAGGCGCAAATCTCAGGCATTGTTTCCTTGCCGGAGACAGCGCAGGTACGTAGGGTTCTGGATCATTATTATTTTCGTAGTAAAGTAACACCTCTATGTTATTGTGACAATTTATTAAAATACAAATCTATTTTTATTAATATTACAATTTATTTAAATTGTCTATTCGAACTGTAATAAAAATTGTAAAAAATGTTTAATTTTTTTTTTGAATATTGCACGAAAATTTTGAGGAATTGACATGCACGTGCTAGAAATCAACTTCACAGTCAAATTCTTATGTACTTGGTTTTAGAAATATGGACGAGACAACTACTGCTTAGATGAATTAAATTTGTAGGTGATAGTATATCTTGAGATATTAAATTTCGTAATCTCAGAACTATTAATTTTTTAAAATTTTTTGTAGTTATGTACCCGTCGTATTCGAAAAGGGATGGAAAGTTTGAATGCTCTTAATGTACTGACTAAAACAGCCGGATTAATTTGGAAGGTTATGTATTGTACACAAAGCATCAAGCGGCTGTTGAAGATTTTTCTAATGTACTTAACAAAAACAGCTGGATTAATTTGGAAGGTCAACACAAACAGCCGGAAAGTTTGAATGCTCCAAAAGTTTATTGAATAAAAAATTTCTTATTATTTTGTGATATGATGTCTTTTTCATGTAGTACTTTGTCATTTAAAGCATCAAACGGCTGCTGAAGATTTTTCCAGTGATAACTCGATTGGGGTTAATTTTTTTAGATAAAAAATATTTATAACTTTTATAAAATTAATTTTAACAAAATCTTAAAATAATTAAAAATGAAAATCTCCCTATCTCTTTTTTCTTTCTCGTTTCTCTCTTCCCTTCTATTCCAATTTAAATGAGTGACACCGTAGTCTATTTTTTTTGGTTTTTACCGCCGGATACAACCAGTGATGACTAATCTAAATTCGAGTTAAGTAAAAATTTTAGAAAATGATAAATATTTCTCAACAAATATTTAATATTTATATATACTAAAAATTCGAACTCAAAATCTGATTTAATCTAGTTGTTGGTAACATCGTAGTCTACTTGGAATGCATTTGAAGAAGTGAGAGGGAGATTTTCATGGAGGCTTTATTTAGCGAAACGTTTTTTGCATAGACGTTTAATGGCTTGTTATTATATGGTATCTAATAATATCACTCCTCTATAACTCATATTTCTGAATTTTGAGTTTCCGTTGAATCGTACCATAAATGTGAATATTTTAAATATTAAAATATATGATTTTTAATAAATGGGAATGAAAGATGTGAATTTATTTCTGGTACCGATAAATCATAAATGTAATTTTTAAGATTTTCAATTGTTGCGGAAAAGCTTAGAAAATGCCAATTTCTGAGTTGGCGTATGTGGATAAGAATTTTCTGGTAGACGACCATTGATAGCTTCAAGGCATATACTCGTATATGGGAAAGAAAAAAATGTCAAAAACCAACGCTGGGCGGAAAGAAAAATGTCAAAAACCAACGCTAGGCGGAAATAATAGTCTCCCATAACTAACTATTTTTTAATAGTGACATTTTTTTCAAATAATTATTTAATTACCTTTTTAACTCGAATTAGAGATTGATAGTTAAATTATATTTTTTATTTGATCTAAGTTTTTGCTGGTACCATAATTAATTAAGTTAGGCCAACAAAAGGACAATAAATTATATATATAGCATTTTGGAGTTACATTTAATTTAAAAATAAATTTTGGCTGAATCAAAATTTAGGTAGCAGGGTTTGTTCCGAAACAAAAGGAGGAGGTTTTACTATGTGTTTTCTTTATTAGAAAAATGGTGCTACAATTATAAATAATCAACCAAAATAAACTTACGAACCATATCATATACTCGACCGTAAAATTTTTCACTATCGGACCATTGCCTTTAGAGTCTGGGGAGTCTAACCCTTAATCTATATTTACTAATCTATTAAACCTGATCATTTAGAAGAATTAATCATATTAATTAATTATCGATCCTCCAAAAATATATTAGTTAATTATCGTAATTCAAATAATACACCAAATCAAAGGAGTTAGAAACTGATTATATACTATTGCAGGGGCAAACGTGGCTCATCACGTAGCACTAAAAGCCAGCGCACACGAGTTTTCCGACGTGAAACTCATCGGAATAGTATCTATACAGCCATTTTTCGGCGGAGAGGAGAGGATAGAGTCCGAGGTGGAGCTCCAAGGGGCTCCGTTTATCTGTCCTCGCCGGACCGATTGGATGTGGAAGGCGTTCTTGCCGGAGGGCTCGAACCGGGACCACCCGGTCTGCAACGTGTTTGGGCCTAACGCAGTCGACATCTCCGGGATGAGATTTCCGGCAACGATCATCTTCGTCGGAGGATTCGACCCTCTGAAGGGCTGGCAGAAGAGGTACTATCAAGGGCTTAAAAATGCCGGGAATGAAGTTCACTTGGTGGAGTACCCCAATGGCATCCATACCTTTTATCTTTTTCCTGAGCTTCTTGACTCCTCCAAGTTTATTAGTGAGATGAAGGATTTCATGGGGAAGCAGATCTCAGCTACCAAATAATTGAAGAAAAGAAATGGAAATGTACGTCATAAATGAATCTTCATTGGAAAATAATTTCTGTAAAACTACTCTCATGCTTCAGTTTATAGTACTTTGGCTCCGTTCGTTTATCTGATTAAAACAAAGTCCAGAAAATATTTCCTCAGTTGTTCATTTATCGTAGTTAATTAATCCATAAAATACAAAAGCGGCGTAATTAGGGAGGAGAAATCAAAGCAGTAATAGGTAACATTTTAATAATCAAACCATTATAGGGATCGAAAATCAAAGTTATTAATTCATCTCTGTTGTTTCAATCGGTTATCTTTATCTATTAAGTTAAAGCTCAAAACCAAAAAATTTCAAAATCGATTCTCAAAGAAAAAAAATTCAAGATCTAAAATCCAGATGAAACCAATTGACATGCTCGTTCTGAACTGAAGTAGAAATTTGGTTTACTTCAGTCAGATTCTTAAGTTCTTTTGCTCACTACTACTAGTAACTTTGTGATGCTTATTACTTGTTGAAGGATAGTTGTGTATCTTGCTTTTTGTTTTCTTTTTTTTCCAACCAAAAAATAATTATCTTCTTTTTTATTTTTATTTTTTCTTTAAACTTTGAAAGATATTATTTTATTTATTTATACTCTGTATGAGAAATGAAAAACCCTAAACGAAAACTAACAATAAGTTCTAGGGTGTTTAGGTTTTTTAATGATTTAGAGGACCATTTCGTAATTAATCACGTAATCCTAGCCAACCCTAACGTATTTCGTGGCTCGGGTCTTAGCCTCGAATATGCTTTAAATAAGGTCTAGCTGTCCTCTTTTCCTTTCACCAAAAATATGCACGAGATTCCTCCCTCTTTCCGTAAAGACGAAGTGTTTACCCAAGCACGAGTTAGGAGAGGACATAGTCATAGGAGAACCTTTGCAAGGAGGGCAATTGTTATAATTGTAACCCTACTATATGACTTGTGTATTACTCACGAGTTCCATCTTTGTTTCTCAAAAGGTGAGACGAACGAACAACGAACGGTTCAGTTCAGCCTCAAGGGAAGACGCAACATCTATTGAAAGAGAGGGTAAGCCTCGTTCGTCTTCCTTCTTCCCCTAGGATATATATATATATATATATATATATATATATAGATTGTCTCCTTAGGCATTAATAGATAATTCATTTAGGATTTTGGAAGCATCGTCAGAGGACTAACTAAGGGGATTAAAAGAAGGTTTAAGGGCTATAGAAAGTGAATGGAGATAAGCTTCTATCTTCTGGGCTCGCGTTGTAGGAACGGGAGGATATTTATCTGTACTCACGTAGGTTCCGAATCAGGAATAGATATTGTAGAGAGTTGGAACGTTCATGTATCGACATAATTTTAAATAAGAAACATTGTTTTTTTTTTCCTTTCGCTATTAAGACCAAAAGTTTGAATTTCTTTGTAATTAATCACCAATTACTAATTGATATTTGGTTTTGGTATTGTCATAAATTCTAATGTTTGTTCCGGGGCATGACAATCTGGTATCGGTACATTATATTGAACTAATAATTAATATATGTTTTTTTAGAGAAAGGACATCAGCCATATATTCTAATAGAAAAATCCGTAAACAAAAAGGCGTCAAGATCAGCAGGACAGGATGTAGTCCAATCCGGATCAAGAGCCAAAAGTCTACACTGGCGGCTAATCCAATCAGCAACCCGGTTATTAGTTCCAGGGATACAAGAAATTGAACACAAAGGCAAAAGTGCAAGAGAACGTTTAACCCCTATTACAAGTAGTTCAACATCTCAAGCAATGACCGGGTCCGGATGAGTAAGAAAAAGAAAAGGATTCCGACAATCCATCTCAATAACAGTAGGCGAGGTCCGAAAGTATCCCTCGACAAGAGAAACGGCCGACTGAATTGAGAGGAGTTCTGCTTCAAGAGGGGGCAAAGCGAACAAAAATTGCGAATGACCTCTTAAGAAGAGGCCTTGATGATCTCTTGCGATACAGGCAATGCCAGTTTGAGAATGGAGGTCCATCCACGAAGTATCACAATTGAGCTTCACATCAACCCTAAAGGGGCCGCCCATGAAGAAGGAGGTCGAACAACATCAGGGGTGGGGGCGAGTACCTGCAAGAATTTGTTGTAGCACTTAGAAGTAAGAGAGGCAGTAGTCATGGGATCAAACTTCACACCTTCAAATAAGAACTTATTTCTAGCCCCCCAAATATGCCAGCAAGTGAATAAAGCAAGAGACACTAGACAAGCGGTATCAGAATGCTTTAGCAGTTCAAAAAGATTGCATAGCCACATTCAAAAACTATGACAACCGTCAAGAGACACCCGACATCCAAGGGAGCTAGAAAACCACATAGCTCTCGCATGTGAGCACTCAAATAATAAGTGCATAACTGATTCAGGAGCAGAGAAGCACACATGGCACAAGTCATCCCTCTAAAGATGCCTCCTAAACAAATTCATCGAAGTAGGAAGAGCATTTTTTGCAAGCCTCCAAACAAAAAGTCTAATTTTCGGGAGAACTTTAATCTTCCAAATCTTAGACCAGATCCCAGGGTCGAAAGAATCGCCACTAGAACTAGCCTAAGTACAAACAAGATTAGTCAAATGGCCTGAGTTCAAAGACGGATAACCCTTCTTAACAGAATAGACTCCATCCTTGGCAACCCTCCAAACCAATCTGTTCGGGGTAGTCTAAGCGCCTAGAGGAATATAAGAGATAGCTAAGAAATCCACAGGGGAGAAAATGAGGTCAAGTAAAGGCTTGTTCCAGCCCCGACCCCTAATTAATAAGATTCGCAACCGAATGGATTGGAAAAGATGGAGGAGTTAAAACAATCATTCCAGAAGTAATAGAGGAACCCAAGCATCATTCCAAATATTCGTCGAAGCCCCATTGTCAATGCGCTTAAAAATACCCTCGGACAGGGACCCAATCCCAGCCAATAAACTGTTCCAGATCCAGGAAGGTCTCCGACCCTTTTTAGCAAGTGTCAAGTCAGAGGAAGGGAAATAAATCCCTATAAGAATTCAGCAACATAAGGATGAGGGATTGCAAAGGAGGCACAAAGCTTGTTTAGCAAGTAAAGCAAGACTAAAAGTGTGCAAGTCCTTGAAACCAAAACTACCAGATTCCTTAGAGGAAGTGAGCTTGTTCCAAAACAACCAATGAATTTTCCTTGAATCAGATTCCCCGGCCCACCAAAATCGAGCAATGATGCTGTCCAGTTAGAGCAAAAGGTACTGGAGAGAAGAAGGCATTGCATCAAGTAGCAAAGAATAGCCATCAACACGGCTTTAATCAGGATCTCCCTTCCTGCCAAGGAGAGAAGTTTTTATTTCTAACTTGAAGCTTTCTTACTAATCCTCTCAAAGAGAAAACTTAGTGCATCTTTCTTGGATCCACCCCAAAAAGAAGGCATCCCAAGATATTTATCCGAGGGAGACATAACCTTCATACCAAGAATGCCAGAAAAGTGAGCCATATTGGTCTCAGATTCCCATTTAGAAAAATAGATGCTTGACTTATTAAAATTCATCATCTGACCCTAGCAGGAGGAGAAATACACTATTAGAGCTTTCAAAGTAGTAACCTCCTCCTCACAAGCACGACCAAAGATGAGTGTGTCATCGGCAAATAAGATCTGAGTAATATTCGGACAGAGAGGGTTAAATTGAAATCCACCAATAATACCTGTCATCCTGGCATGATTCAGAAAGTGCACCAAAGTGTCCGATATAAAAAGGAAAAGAAATGGGGATAGAGGGTCACCCTGTCTGATTCCCCTCGAGGAGTTAAACCAACCAAGAGGTTATCCATTGAAAAGGACACTGTAGGAGGTCGATCTAATATAGCCCATGATGCAAGCAATCCATTTGGCCAGAAAGCCCAACTTATACAGAACCTATTCCAAGAATCCCGAGTTAACAAGATCATAAGCTTTCTTGAGATCTAACTTAATTGTCAGTGAGAGATTTGATCGATTAGTATCAGTTCTAAGATCGTGGAAAGTCTGATGGGAAACAATGATGTTGTCTTGAATACATCGCCTTTTAACAATAACACCTTGAGATTCATGAATTAGAGAGAAGTCATCCAAGAGCGAAGACGGTTAGCCCATTAATATATGTTCGAACAATCTATTTTTCTTGTCAGCTATTTATGGGATGCGTCCAGTTACCAATTTCTCTGTAAGCTGGTCAGAAATCTAGGTAGACTATTTATGGAATCCATGGGAACCCATACGATTCTACTTTTTTCAACGTGGAAATTGAATCTCTGAATTTTTCATGCAGAAATCTTTAATGCACCAAATTTATTCCCGTACATATTATATCGTCTACTTTAATAAGTGAAAGGCATCATTTATTTCGATTTTGCATTTCGTTTAAACGTAGGCCACGCTACCCAACTCGTGGGGGTCTCACTCATGAAAGCCGGAGAGATCTTTATATATTTATTCTCTCTTTTCGATGAATTCTACGGTTGGATAGAGTTAGGTTATAAACATAGTAAATATATTTTTTACTAAAGAGAAAAATGTGAAGATTTCATGGATCATTATTTAATTTTCCAAAAATGTGGATTTTTGAACCAAATCCCTCCCTCGCTCCGCCCATCACTCTGCCTCCATGTGGCTCGCCATCTCGCACTCTTCCGCCTTCGCCTTAAGGAGTTGAAGTCGGGGGAGAGAGGACCCGATGAGGAGACACTGTGTGCTTGGAACATAGGCATGAACATGGGCAGCTTCTTGGTAAATAGGTTGTAGAAAATAGCACCCAAAAAAATGGAGGCAGCTCAATCTCTCATAATAAAAGCCCAATATATATCGAACGCCAAAGTGGCAAGTGTCTGTTATTCTCCTTTAATAGGGAAATGAGAGACGCTTTATTGGTTGCAAGAAAAATGCAGTAGAATTTTCTTAAATTAATATTTGATAAATTAATAATATCTTTAAGATAATAATTTTTTCCATCTCATGTTGGGCTTTTTTAGTAAATTAATAATTTTGATAAAATAATAACATAATATTTTTTATGAATACTCTTATAAATCTATTGGTACCATCAACATCATAAATTAAAAATCTTTTAAAATTACAGAGATAACAAGATTAATTTAACAAAATATGAATCTATTGCAATTTTTCTTTTATTGGATTTTTTATATTATGTTAGGTGGTAAAAAGAACAGCTCAAGAATTATGAAACCTTTTTGTTTTGTTTATACAGTAGTTTTGGTGGATGAAATACTAGAAACTTGAATCTAGTTATTTAATATACATTTAATTTTAATGTATTGAACTAACTTTAAGTTTCTAATATTTTATATTCATGCATTTATCTATGTAAATGAAGTTAAGTTCCTTAAATATAAATTACATCTTTTAATTAATAAATTATTAAGTGACAATATTAATCTTGGAGTTCTTTGGCGATCAATAAAAATTTATTTTTCAAAAAAAATATTAATTTAAAAAGATTCTACTGCTACGGCACATGTCTTGGCCTTTATCTCATAACAAACACGCTCAATCTCGGGTCTTTGTTGTTTTGGTGGAATTATGGGCCCATTTTCTTGTAACTTACCTTCTGAGCCTTTATCTTCATTTTAACCCCCGACACATTTCTTCTATTTGGGTAGATAACACTCATAATTATTGATCTCTTACAAAATTCAGTCTATGTCCCCCAAACATTTATGAATCTACATTACGTCATATTTATATGGTTTAACAGATAATTTTCAATTTCAATTTCAATTTTTTATAATATCTCAATTTTTTAAGATATCTCAATTTTTTTCTCATCCTCGTTTCTCCGAGAACCAGCAATATTCGGGACGCCATATTGATCCACCAGTGAGTGACATGTCATCAATTACCCCCTTAAAATGAGAACTTCGTGTCCATCCTTACCTGCCAGAATAATGTATGAACAAAATAAAACGCCTTAAACTACTGCGAAGAGCGTTACTTGGCTACTGTTATTCCATATACGGTCGTTGATGAGGAATTCGAGAAGTAATTAATGGAGAACGGAGAGGGAAATTTTGCGAAGTAAATGTACAAAGAGGTCGTGAAATCAGGGGAAAAATCTTTACCAAAACAAACCTACTCTACAAAAACCAGCATTTGGCACATAATGCCCCTCAGTTGACTCCATGCTCATTTTCATCGGGATGACAGGTTTACTAAGTTGGCACATGCCAATTTTCGAGATTACCATATCGTCAATTATAAGAGATAAGGTTGTTTATAAATGTCAAAAATTCACTCATCCGTTGACATACAATGTTGATGTCCCCATTCTAACAACCAAGAGAGAGATAAGCACACTCACCATAGCATATCCCTGTAGTATGTCAAACTGCGGTCCGGACAAATGGGCCCAGATAAGGCGATTAGGCCCAACAGCCTCATTCTCCACCTACTCCTTCTTGGGTCATCTAACATCACGGCCCACCGAAGGCAGCCTTTAAAATTGGCCATCGTAGGTAAGTGAGTCTTATCAAATACAACTCGGAGCCAAAAAGTAATTCAAGGCTGAAGATCATAATGGTTGGGTTCGCTGGTTCGCTATCTGCGGAGGAAGGAGGGAGCCATAGCCGAAACCAGGTAATGAGCCTGGAATGCAAGAGGCCTAAACTTCCCGGGGGAAAAAATGGTGGTCAAAAGGCTAGAGTTACTACAAAAAGAGTTGGGTTTCTATTTAAACATGAGACAAAAATAAGGCAAACGTCGAGATCAATTGAGAACAGGCTTTGGAGAAGGGAAGATTTTGGGTGGGAGGCCCTCCCCTCAATTGAGATTTCTGGATGAATATTTGTCATTTAGAGTCAAGGATTTTTTGAGTGTGGATGTTCCAGAACAGAGATCTCTATGGAACGAGTTGGTTGCATTGAAACACATACAAGGGATGCCTCATTGTTCCTCTTTCCGCTCTCTAAAGTTCCCGACAATGCTAGAAAACATGGGACTTGGGCCACAATCTGCAAGACGGCCGTGGGTGATTCTAAAATTGCCGTAGTGTTCCATGCGGATGTATCCATCTCTATAAGTAATGGGAGTTCTACCTCCTTCTGGATCGATAAATGGGTTGGGGACTTGCCTTTGAAGGACAGGTTCCCTAAGTTATTCCACCTCTCAAGGCAACAGGAAGAGCCGGTAAGTGGCTGTGGTGTTTGGGGTACACAGACCTGAGAATGGAGATTGATCTGGAGGAGGAGGCTACGTTTGAGGGAGGATGAACTGCTGCTAGAACTCCTCTCAACTATTAATCGGAACATTCCAACTAGAGAGAATTGTGACTGCGTCAGGTGGGGATTTGATCCTACGGGTAGGTTCAGTATCAAAAGCCTATACAAACTTGCCTTCAGGAACTACACCTTCCATTCTCCATTGGTTATGATTAGACGACGGTGCAAGTTAATTCCATACAAAGTCTCCTGCTTCTTATGGCTTGCTATGCAAAATAGAATTAAGACGATGGGATTTCTACTAAGGATTGGATTAATTAACAGTGATGAAGCGATTTGTGTGTTATGTGGAGATGGCATTAAAACTGGAGATCATCTTTTTTGTCAACTGCTCGTTCGTGAATAGGGTCTGGAACTTTGTCCTTCAATTAGTTGGCATCCATTGGACTAGTAGACGTCGGGTTGGCGAATTCCTTGTCAATTGGATGGGGTTGGTCTCTGGAAGGAGGAAAAAGGATATCTGGTATTCGCTTATGGCTTCAATCTTTTGGCAGGTTTAGCTACATCGCAACGCCGTGGTTTTCCAAGGTAAACAGCCAGAGCTGCAATATGTAATCAACCGTATTCTGCATGGCCTTACAGAGTGGCTATACTGGTCCAAAACTAGTAACATTTTCTGTCGTCAAGACACTAAACTACTTCTGGAGAACCCATGCAACAACATCTAACTCTTTGCTAGTGCCCCGATGAACTTCTCATTCATCTGGCGCTACCTTCTCTTGTTCAGGTTTTGTTTCATTGTAGGGATTCAATTAATTCTACCTCTAATGGCATATCATCAGGCAGTTCCGGGTTCACAGCTACAAGGCTTCTTCTCTATCAAATGCACTTTGAGACTTACCTGCAGGAGCTTTGTCCTGTGCTTGCTCTGCCCTCCGTCTTTTGATGGCGATGCCTGCTCCTCGCTTTTGAGCACATACATCTTGGTTTTGGGGGTCTTTGAGCTCTACATTTGGCTGCATGCAAAGAGGTGCTTAAGTTTGGCCATTCTACAAGCGTATTGAGGCAGGTTTATTAGTTATTACCTGTTGGAGGTCAAATATTTTGCATTCATAGAAGCGAGGTTTGACAGGAGGTCCACGTCTTTAGAGACAAACTTTGGCTCTAGGTCCATGTTTACGAAGCCGGTTCCTAGCACGAAGTCAGGAAAGAGAGCTTTGGTATTTCCATAAGCACATGGTGGGTACCAAGGCAGTCACATCCATCCTCGAGAAATTGGCCGTAACACTCTACCCGAACCTCGGAATGGAGTAATTCTTATTTCCATGGAAAGCCAAGAAGTAGATCTCCAACTTATATTTCAAGAGTCATTCTTGAATATGCATGGAGGAGGGTCAAAATAAGGCTTCAAGTTTTGGTGTTGGTTGCCTCGTCAAGGACCATGGCAGTTTGGTAGAAAAACTGCAGATTCTGCCTCAGATTTCTGATTGAGATGATTCAAGCTTCTGTAAAAAGTAAGACGTAGATCTACAACTTTGTAACCTACAACTTTTTCCGATTCAGAGCAGAAGGAAGTCAAAAATATAGGTTTTCTCTAGATTTGAAGGTGAGCGCTCGGCCCTTGAAGTGGATGTCCGGGTGGACGCCTGGCCCTTGAAGCGGATGTCCGGATGGATGCCTAGCCCTTGAAGCGGATGTCTGGTTGGGTGCCTCGATCCTTGAAGTGGATGTCCGGGTGGACGCCTAGCCCTTGAAGTGGATGTCTGGGTGGACGCCTA
Source organism: Hypericum androsaemum (assembly GCA_963995505.1). Classification (NCBI taxonomy): domain Eukaryota; kingdom Viridiplantae; phylum Streptophyta; class Magnoliopsida; order Malpighiales; family Hypericaceae; genus Hypericum; species Hypericum androsaemum. The sequence goes on along the minus strand of OZ023189.1, from coordinate 2,600,300 downwards.
ACCCTTGAAGCGGATGTTCGGGTGGGCACCCTCCTGCTCTAAGCTTGGTAATGGGTGCCATCCTGCTTCGGACTTGGTGGTAGGTGTCCTCCCACTTTAAGTTTAGTAGTGGGCGCCATCCCGCTTTGGACTTGGTAGTGGGCGTCGTCCCTCTTTGGACTTAGTAGTGGCCGTTGTCCCACTTTGAACTTAGAAGTGATGGGAGCCCAGAATAGTGCTTTGACCTACAAGGCAGGAACCCGGATGTACACTTTAACCTTGTTGAAGTACGAAATTAATACTCCGAGTTGATTCATATATGGCGATGATGAGTGTGGAAATACTTTATCATCTATGTATGTTTTAGTGTTTTTTCCGTTGTTTCTAGTATTTTTGTTTGTTATGTAGTGATGTAGTGTCATATATCATGCTTTGTATGTTTTAGTATAGTTATTGTGATTTTCATTGCGTTTTATTTGTGTTTATTACTAGAAAACTTTGTGGAGATGCGAGGAGGAGGATATTGGTGCACCTTTGATCTTGTCAAAGGCGATTGGATCAGCCGTGAAGAATGGTGCACGATCGGGACCTTGACGACATAGGGTATATTGACCTCGAGCGACTCAAATGAAGATAACTTTCGCATACGAAGTCCGATGGAGACGAGTCAGATAGTTCTGGAAAGAAGACATCCGTGGCTATAACTTTATCTATGATAGTCTTCTTCAAATTCGGAGTCTAAGAGGGTGAAAAATGCATCCAAAGTCAAGATTCAAATCTGAGAACTTGCCTAGCTAAGATGGGCCAGAATTCATGAAACCATTTTGGGCCCATTTCGGGATTGTCCATGACTTTACTTGGCTGAAACTTTAGGAATAGTTTAGTTAGTTTTGAGTTGGGAATTTTTGTATATATAGCTTCCTTGGCTTTTCTTGGAAGCTAACTCTTAGAAAAATTAGATATTTTCCCAAAAACACTCACCAACTCCACTCTCTCTCTCTTTTGAAGAGAAACTTGGCTCACCATTGTTGCAGCTTGTAGAGAACTTGAAGGAGAACTTTTGGAAGCTTGAAGATCATCTTGAGCTTTCTTTAACCCTCTCTTTTATGTTCATGGTTTACTTGTTTTCTTTAATGGATGTGTTTAGTTGTGTAGTTGATATGTGTGAGTAGTTGATTAGTGAGTTTGGTGCCTTGATGGCATCTACTTAGCCTACGATTTAGTAGGGTTAAAATGCTAAGATTTATGAACTAGTTAATGAGTTTAATACTTAATCTTGCTTGATTATCTTGATTATGATCGTAATTAATGCTAATCACCAGGAGAGGTTAAGATTGATGGACTATTTAACTAGTTAATTAGTTGCCTTTTGATGAGAGATCTCATTAGGTAGTTAGTTATCCAAAGGGTGATGGTTATAATTAGTAATTAGTTGGATTAGGTAGCTAATTAGTCGCAGGAGCACGGTTAGTTCAACTAAGCTTAATTAATGATCGATTTAGACTAATTAATGGCGGGAGCGTTGATTAGTTGCTTTAGAAACACCCGGACCATAACACGAACTTAATAAACCTCTTATGCCATTTGGTTATCTAGGTGTCATTGGTACCAAGCCCACACTTTCTTTTATTGTTAAAATCATTTTCTAGTTAGTCGTTGTAGTAACCAACTCGTGTTCAAAATTGACAAATCTATTACTTGTAGTCCTAAACTAGTGGTCGATTCGTATTTGTGGCTTAGAACTTAGTCCTTGTGGGACGACAATCCCTTACTTACTCTTTATTACAAGAGGGGTGTAAAAATCCCTCCTTTCAATTGGCGCCGTTACCGGGGATTAGGTGACAGACACTTAATTTGGCTTACGAACTTGGATTAGGATATTTATTTTTATTTACTTTGTTACTTAGTACCTTTGTTGTTTGTTTTGCAAGGTACTTGTTTGTTGCATGCCCTTAACTCGTTCTACCAACAACCTTTCGGGGGAAATAGAAGTGGACATTGGATATTTGGAAAGGACATTGCGATAAGAGAGAAGAATTCAAGCAAGGATGAACCAACAAGCTCATCCAAGGGATGATGCGCAAGGAGATGAAGCTCCTCGAAGGACTCTCATAGATTATTCTAGGCCCACCTTAAGGGGGGCAATGTCGGGAGTCCCTAGGCCAAGTATCCAAGCTAACAATTTCGAGATCAAGCCGGCCGTGATACACATACTTCAAGCTTCGGTCCAATTCCATGAGTTTTCGAATAAAGATCCCAACGACCATATTGCTATTTTTCTGGAGATAGCTGACACCTTTAGGTATAATGGAGCTTCCGATGATGCCGTGAAGCTTAGGTTGTTCCCATTTACTTTGAAGGAAAAGGCCAAGATTTGGTACAAGCAATTGGTCGGGACATCGATAGCCACGTGGGAGGAGCTAGCAAATGCCTTTCTTGAAAAGTACTTTCCCTTCTCAAAGACGAATAAGCTCGTGAAGGAGATTAACAACTTTCAACAATTTGAGAATGAGTCTTTGAGTGAAGCTTGGGAGAGATTCAAAGGATTGCAAAGGAGTTGTCCACACCATAACTTGACGGAGGAGTCTTTACTCCAAACATTTTACTTCGCTCTTGGATCCTCAACAAGAGGCACGGTTGATGCCGCCTCCAACGGATCCTTCTTAAGAAAAGATAGGGATGATACCCACCACATCTTGGAGGAGTTGACGGCTACAAACATTCTAATGACCAATGAGAGAGCTAGGCAACCTAGTAGGGAGCAAGTAGAAGTGATTGATGTTGATATTGCCTCCTCCATTCAAACTCAATTGGCTTTGTTAGCAAAGAAGGTTAATGATCTAAGCTTGAACAAAAGCAATGTGGCGGCCGTGCAAACAAATTGTGAAGTTTGTGGCAATGTAGGCCATGAGATGAACGAGTGTGCCATGTTGGGCTCTTCTATGGAGCAAGTAAATTTCATAGGTGGCCAAGGACAAGGAGCAAATAAGATGGAAAATAACCCATATTCCTCTACTTACAATCCCGGTTGGAGAAATCACCCAAATTTCTCTTGGAGGGGAGGAAGTAGTGGAGATAACATGGCGATTATTCCGGATAAGGGACTTCCTCTTCGCAATGCACCTCAAGGGCCTCCTCCGGGTTTCCAACCACATTTTTCTTTGATGGATCGGATGGGAACTATTGAGGAGAAGTTTGAAAAGATGGACAAGTTTATGCAAGAAGTTAGAGGAGTGGTTAGCCAACAAGGACAAATTTTAGCCGCCATATAACAACAAGGATCAAGGCAAGATAACTTTGAACAAATCTCCAAGGGTCAAGCAACCGCCATGCATAATATGGAGAGGCAACTTGGGCAAATAGCAAATACAAATACCCACAGAGCATCCGGCTCTCTTTCAAGCTCCACGGAAGCTAATCCTCAAGGGAATGTGAGTGCAATTACCTTGAGGAGTGGCAAGGAAATCATTTCTCAAAAGATGAGCCCTACATCAAGAGAAAATAATGTAGGGGCCAATGAAAAAAAGAAGAATGCCGAGGAGAACAAAGAGGTGGAGAAAGAGAAAAGTCATTTTGTTGAGATTGAGGAGGAAGAGGAGTATGTGCCACCACCACCAAGGATCCCTCCTCTACCATTTTCTCAAAGAGTTAGGAAGAAGAACTTGATGGACAACAAATTTTTCGGCTTTATGAAGAAGATGAAAAATATCCAAATTAGCATCTCTTTTCTAGAGATGTTGGATCAAATGCCCCACTACTCTAAGTTTTTGAAAGAACTCATCAAAAAGAAGAGAAAGTAGAAAGATGGAGAGACGGTAGCCCTCACGGAGAAGTGTAGCTCTCTCATCTCCAAAGATCTCCCGACAAAGTTAAAAGATCCAGGGAGTTTCACTATTCCTTATTTTGTTGGTGATGTTGAGTTTCCCAAGTGCTTATGTGATTTAAGCGCTAGCATTAACTTGATGCCTTTGTATATTCTAAGGAGACTTGACTTGTGTGAAGTGAAACCCACTTCTATGTGTCTCTAATTGGCAGACCAAACTATAAAGAAGCCATTCCGGATTGTGGAGGATGTCTTGTTGAAGATTGATAAGTTTATCTTTCCTGTGGACTTTGTGGTGTTGGATTTCAAAGAGGACAAGAGTTGTCCACTAATTCTTGGCCGACCGTTTCTCAACACGGCACGTGCCTTGGTGGACGTACATGAAGGAAGATTGGTCCTTAGGATAGGGGAGGAGAAAGAAGAGTTCAAGATGTCCAATATGATGCGTCACCCTCTTGATGAAGGCGTGTGCATGAAGATTGATATGGTTGAAGATTGTGCCCTCAAGTTGGGCAAAGAGAGCACATTGAAGATTGAAGATGGAATAGATGAAGAGAATGATGGAGAACAAGAAGAGGAAAACCTAGAAGAGTTTGAAGAAAAAGTTGATAAAAGAATTCTCCACGAGAATTTGGAGCTTCATTTGAAGAATCGTACTTCATCTTCCATCATTAAAGCTCCAAGTTTAGAGTTGAAAGAGCTACCCTCCCACTTAAGATATGCATTCTTGGTGGATGGAGGAAGACTCCCCAATATCATCTCCAACAAGCTCTCTAAGGAGCAAGAGGAGAAGGTGCTTGAAGTTATTAACAAATGGATTAAGGCCATGGCATGCCAAATATCTGATATCAAGGAGACAAATTGCGACATGATTATGCATTAGACTACTCACAGTAGTCGTTCACCCGAGCAATCGGGTGAATATTTTAATATTTAAAAAAAACGAATTAAAAGCCAATCCCGCTCGGCCGAGCGGATTGGCTAGCCAATCCCGCTCCCGAGCGGATTGGGGGCCTTTTTTTTTTCTTTTCAATAATCTAACTATCTAGTTATTTCCACTTGGCATAATATTATTCGTAAAAATAGATTTATTCGGATAAGATTTTTGTGGTTAGCTTATCTTTAGTAATAAATTTAAAAAATAATTTAAAAATTATTAAATTTTGTATCTCTATAAATAGAGTTCAATGTTAACATATTTTCATATACCATCTAAAATTCTCTCTTCTTTCACTACATAATCTCTTCTTATAAATTGTCTCTATTATATTATTTCTATTATGGATCCAAATGATCCTAATTTTTCAAATTATCACTCGTTCGGATCTTATAATCCTTCATCTTATCTAAATTCTGGAGAGTATTCGAACTCTCCACCATTTTATACCTCTCAATTTTCGCCAAATCTTTCCCAAATGCCATTGTTCCAACACCAACCCCCCCCCCCCCCCCCCCCCCCCCAAAAAAAATATTCCACAACACTTATCCTTCGATGCAGCTAGCCAGGTTAAAACTAAAAAGCCTGCACTAATTAATTGGGGTGTCAAAGAAGACATTGCCCTAATGTCAGCTTACATCTTCTGTAGCGAAGATAGTGTTATTGGAAAAAATCAGAAAAGTGTCTCGCTATGCTCCCGAGTGAGTGATTTGTACCATGAAGCTCAAGCAGAAAAACCGGAAGAGATCCATGCAAGAAATGTGCCAGCAATAAAAGGTCGTTATAAACGACTTAATGAAAATGGAGCAAGGTGGGTCGGTGTCTACCGAGAAGCACTGAAAAGGAAACGGAGCGGCATGAGCGAGGCAGATGTTGAGGCCGAAGCACAAGCACTTTATGAAAAAAAAGGTGGAAAAAAATTTACTGACCTTGTTATTTTTAATGAAGTTATGTGTAAATCTCCTAAATGGCAAATTGAAGAAGGAGATCGCGCTGCAACAAATTTTCCTCCACAGAACGAGGAGGAGGAAATAGAAAGTGCTGGGAGCTCGAAGAGGTCAAAGAATACCGAAGAAGGGGATTATTCAATCCCATCTAACTCAGAAGATCCAATCACCAGGTCTGCAACAGTTTTCCGCTCTATGGGCAGAGATGCTGCCAAAAAAAGGAAAGGAAAAGGTAAAGCATCTAATGATGTTACAGCAGAACTTCGTGAGATGAGAATAACCAGAGATAATGAAAATGAAATTTTGATGAAGACATTGGAGATGCAACAACAACTGGAGGAAAAAAGGGAGGCCAGGAAGAATAAGGAGTTGGATAAAATCATGTTGACTGCTTTGATTTCAAAACAGCATTTATCCCCAGAAGATGAAGAGTTAAAGAGTTGTCTAATAGCTCGATTGTTTGGAAACTGATTAGTTGTAATCTGTTCTTCATTTCTTGTAATTTGTTCTTCATTTCTTGTAATTTGTTCTTCAATTATTGTAATCTGTTCTTCATTTCTTGTAATTTGTTCTTCATTTCTTGTAATATGTTCTTTATTTAAGGTAATTTGTCTCGTACCTATTGTGTTGTCACTTCACCTTTGTCATCCACCCACACCCACAATTATGGTAATTTGTCTCGTATCTATTGTGTTGTCACTTCACCTTTGTCATCCACCCACACCCACACCCACACCCACACCCACACCCACAATTAATATAATTTGTCTCGTACCTATTGTGTTGTCACTTCACCTTTGTCATCCACCCACACCCACACCCACACCCACAATTAATATTATTTGTCTCGTACCTATTGTGTTGTCACTTCACCTTTGTCATCCACCCACACCCACAATTATGGTAATTTGTCTCGTATCTATTCTATATATATATATTAGTGACCATCACAAACTTAAATCCAACCCATACCCATAATTCTCTTCACAAATGTCTCACAGTGAAAATATATCAGATTCAGATTCAAGTGATAGTGATGCATTCACTAGAGTTGTTGATGAATGGAAAGCACGAAGAAGAGAACAGAATCGACGAATTGATCACTTACTTGAGGATGCGTTCGTAGTCAATCCTAATCTGATCTTTGGAGATCCACCGCCGGCAAGGCGAAGGCGATATGTCAATAGGGAACGAAGAGTTGGTGAGGAGCGTTTGATGAATGACTATTTTGGTGACGAGCCAACGTATTCAGCTGAGGTCTTCTGGAGAAGGTTTCGGATGCAAAGATCGTTATTCCTTCGCATTGTGGAGGCGGTTAGTGCCAATGATGTATATTTTCAACAACGTACAAATGCTGCAGGTATCCTTGGTCTGACAGGCATGCAGAAATGTACCGGAGCCATAAGAGTGTTAGCTTATGGAACATCAACTGATGTCGTTGATGAATACCTGAGAATGAGTGCATCTACAACACGGCAAGCCCTCATTAAGTTCGTAGATGGTGTAATTTCCTGCTTTGGAAATGAGTACCTGAGAAGGCCCAACGCACAAGATTTGGCAAGACTACTCTACGTTGGGGAACAACGTGGATTCCCAGGTATGATAGGTAGTATTGATTGTATGCACTGGGAATGAAAAAATTGTCCAAATGCATGGGCTGGGCAATATGCAGGACGAAGTGGAAAGGTCACAATAATTTTGGAAGCAGTTGCATCATATGACTTATGGATATGGCATGCTTTCTTTGGAACACCAGGTACTCTCAATGATATTAATGTACTGGAACGATCTCCTGTTTTCAGTGATGTCTTGGAAGGTAGAGCACCAAAAGTGAGTTATGTCGTCAACAATCGACAATATGATATGGCATATTATCTCACTGATGGGATATATCTCACATGGGCTGCTTTTGTCAAGTCCATTACATCTCCTTCAACCTTAAAGCACAAGTTGTTTGCTGAACATCAAGAGGCTGCTAGAAAGGACGTGGAACGCGCATTTGGAGTTCTACAAGCTCGTTTTGCATTCATTCGACGTCCATGCCTTCTTTGCATCATATTGCACAATATGATAGTAGAGGATGAACGAGACACATATCTCCGTTATCATGATCCGGCTGAATTCTGTAATGAAGACGACAATGAAGAAACTTTTCAGTTCTCTACTAAACGCATCGGAAATCTATCCACCTACATGACTGCTAGAGAACAACTTCGCAATAGAGAAGCTCATAACGCTTTGAAAAGTGATATAATTGAGCATATTTGGCAAAAGTTTGGAAACAATAATTAATTATGTAATTTGAAATTCCTGTATTTGTAATATGAAAACTTTATATTCGTAATTTATCATTTGTACCTTAAATTATTTTTATCTAATTTAGTATTTCAATTTTTACTTTTGTAATTTTATGACTTAATCACAATATTTAATCGTGTTATTGAAAACATAATTATTTTCGTAATATATAATTTTTATCTAAATAAATCAGAGTAGATAATATGTGGATGAGAGAGAAATTAATAATTTATTCTGTGAACTGGGTTGCTGATGTGAGTAGAAAATATGTAAGTGGATTGGATTGGGTAGGAATTGGGTATGGAAGAGAGAGAAATTAATAATTTATTCCGTGACCTGGATTGGATGGGTTGCTGATGTGGGTAGTCTTACATCCACTTGGAGGAGGGAACTAAGCCGGGGGTGGAAAGACTTAACAAGGAGTGTACAAAGAAGAAACATGATGCCCACATCGTGAAGAAGGAATTCAAGGAGGGTCATCAAGTATTACTCTATAACTCTCGGTTAAAACTTTTTTTGGGAAAATACAAGTCCAAGTGGAGTGGACCTTTCAAGGTGGTAAAAGTTTTTCCATTTAGAACCCTCAAATTAGAAAGAAGTAATGGAAGAATCTTCAAAGTGAATGGTCAAAGGTGCAAGATTTACCTTGGTGGTGATATTGAATGAAGTTTGGAGGTACAACCCGTGACTTCACCCTCCGATGCATGAAAAAGGGGAGTAAAGTCAAGCTAACGACTATAACTTAGCATATTTTTGAATTGTCTTTATGATGCTTTTGTCTATATGTGTTTTTCATATTATGTTTGTTCTTATTCGGGTGTGATTTTGAAGCATTGGTTCATGCTTATGAGTTCTCTTGCATTTTGAAGGTGATCTTAAGAATTTTGGACTTGTCTTGGACTTCTGGATGCTCAATGAGGGTCATGAGACATGTCGGAGGAGTCAAAAATTGAAGGATGGTGAAAAACAAGGTCCATGGTCGTGGCCCAACCCACCATGGTCGTGGCAAATCTCTGGAATGACGGGGGCATTTTGAAGGCACAAGGCCACCTCACCTATCAACTTGGTGCTCGAGACTCGGATTGAGGTGATTCTTGTTGCTATGCTAAGAGGTAGGTCTACAACTTTGTAGTTGATAATTTCTTCTAGTTTGGGGTAGAAGCGGTCTTAAATCGAAAGAATATAGAAAATAAGGGCCACGGTCGTGGCCCATCAAGGCCACGGTCGTGGCAAAATCTCTGTAAGTCCACAACTTGAAAAAATTTGAAGGCCACGGTCGTGGCTCATCATCAAAGGCCACGGTCGTGGCCCAGCCCCTGCCACGATCGTGGCATTTCTCTGGAAGTCAAGGCACAAGGCCACCTCACCTATCATTAGTAAATAGGCCATATCTTGGCGTTCGAGACTCGAATTGAGGTAATTCTTATTGCTATGGAACGCTAAGAGATAGGCCGACAATTTTATAGTTGATAACTTCTTCTAGTTTGGGGTAGAAAGGGTCTCAAATATTTTCCAACTAAACCTATTAGAACCCTACCTCCTAAATCCTCCCAATCCACCCAACTGGCTGATGGAGCGAGGTCCTTGAGGTAATGTACACCATGAATGCCCAAAACAAACAAATGGAGTGGGAACTTCGACATCAAGGCTATTACATCTAGCAAATGGTGGAGCAATCCGAATACAACATCCCATCACCACCACCATCTCCAACTCAAGACTAAGGGAAGTTTTCTAGCATTTTGTTTTTCTTTAGTTATTTTCTTATCTTCGTGATGTCTTGAGTTTGCTATATTTTGTGATGTCTTGTTCTTCATGTTTGATTGATGTTCATGCTTAGTTCTTAATGTATTTGTTAGTGTAGTTTAATTGTTTAGATGTCTGTGTGCTCCTTACACCTTGAGGACAATGTGTCTTCCAAGTGTGGGGGTCTGGTTCCATTTAGGAATCTTTTGTGTGTTTAGGTCTAGGTTGTTTTGTTAGGCATTGATTTGGAATGAATTTTCAAAATTTGACCCCCTTCAAAATTCTTTAACTCGTGTTACAAGCTTACCACACATCTAGTTAGGAAATGAACCTGAGCACAAGGCCTAAGAACTTGTAGAAATCTCACCCTCGGTTGTTTAGACTAGTAGTCTCACTATATAGATTAGACTAGAGGGTTGATGAGTGACCTTGTAAGGAACTTTGAGCCGAAGGAGGAGACAACCGTCTTCATTTATTCATGAGGTGCCTACATGAGTCCGGTTGATCGAGGTATCCTACTAGTACTTTACATGGTCTTGGTTGTGTGGCGTTAGTGAATGTTGGGGGCAAGTCCTTTGAAATTGAGCCTAGAACTTTAGAGCCAAGAACCCTTATATCCATTATTTTTAACCCATTGAGCCTTGTCACTCTTTGATCATATTATATGTAAACCAACTCTAAGCTTTATATCCACCATCCTCCCTATTTGGTCATCCGGTCTGAGGACGCATAGATTTACACCTTTTGGGGAATGATATGTATTGGGTATAGTTGGTATCTTAGTGTTCTTATGGGTTAATTATTGGAAATTTGGGTAGTTGAGAGGCCATACAAAGAAGCCGAGTTTTTGCCTAGAAAATGCCAAGTTTGTATGTGTGAAAAAAGAAAAGAAAGAAAGATGAAAAAAAAGAAAAGAAAAAAAGAAAAAAAAGAAAAGAAAAAAAGAAAAAAAAGAAAGAAAGGGAAGTGAAGGTTGAATAAGGCATTAATTATTGGCATAACTCGTGCTACGCGGTCTTAGAAAATGGGTGAATTTTGGGAGCGTGCTTTAATAATTTATGGTGAGGATGTTTAGAATAGACGAGAGACTATAGTACTTTAGCAATAAGTCCTCGGATTGGGTGGTTTAACTACAATCCATATATATTATCTCACCCTTACCTTAGCCCCACTATAACCCGAAAAAGTCTCCATGTTCACGAGCAACCACACGACTTTGAGATACTGTTAAGTAGGACGTAGGATACTTTGAAAAACATCGGTCATGTACGTGAGAGATAGGAAGTTGGCTACTTACAAATCGTGAGCTAAAAATTTCTGAACCTCTGAGTGGTTAACCTTCTAGTGTCTTTTACATAGTGATAATACTTGATTAAACTACCGAGTGGTGAGGTGTCTACCGGTCTTACTCTTTGTGTTTGGGTTGATGAACTAGCTAGGTTGTGGGGTGGTCTTTTGATGTGAGTTTGAGATTTTGAGGGGAGTCAATTTGTGAATTAATCATGCCTAGTCTTGTCCTTGTCGTATTTTTCTTTCTTAGGTATTTTGTGTTTGTGTTTGTATACCATGGTTGAGTTTTGCTTGAGGACAAGCAATGATTCAAGTGTGGGGTGTGATGAGTGTGGAAACACTCGATCATCTATGTATGTTTTAGTGTTAGTTTTCCGTTGTTTCTAGTATTTTTGTTTGTTATGTAGTGATGTAGTGTCATATATCATGCTTTGTATGTTTTAGTGTAGTTATTGTAATTTTCATTGCGTTTCATTTGTGTTTATTACTAGGAGACTTTATGGAGATGCGAGGAGGATATTGGTGCACCTTTGATCTTGTCAAAGGCGATTAGATCAGCCGTGAAGAATGGTGCACAATCGGGACCTTGACGACATAGGATAGATTGACCTCGAGCGACTCAAATAACGATAATTTCACATACGAAGTCCAATGGAGACGAGTGAGATGGTTTTGGAAAGACGACATCCGTGGCTATAACTTTGTCTCTAATGGCATTCTTTAAATTCGGAGTCTAAGAGGGTGAAAAATGCGTCCAAAGTCAAGATTCAAATCTGAGAACTTGCCTAGCCGAGATGGGCCGGAATTCATGAACCATTTTGGGCCCATTTTGGGATTGTCAATGGCTTTACTTGGCTGGAACTTTAGGAATAGTTTAGTTAGTTTTAAGTTAGGAATTTTTGTATATATAGCTTCCTTGGCTTTTCTTGGAAGCTAACTCTTAGAAAAATTAGATATTTTCACAAAAATACTCACCAACTCCACTCTCTCTCTCTTTTGAAGAGAAACTTGGCTCACCATTGTTGCAGCTTGTAGAGAACTTGAAGGAGAACTTTTGGAAGCTTGAAGATCATTTTGAGCTTTCTTTAAACCTCTCTTTTATGTTCAAGGTTTACTTGCTTTCTTTAATGGATGTGTTTAGTTGTGTAGTTGATATGTGTGAGTAGTTGATTAGTGAGTTTGGTGCCTTGATGGCATCTACTTAGCCTACGATTTAGTAGGGTTAAAATGCTAAGATTTATGAACTAGTTAATGAGTTTAATACTTAATCTTGCTTGATCATCTTGATTATGATCGTAATTAATGCTAATCGCCAGGAGGAGTTAGGATTGATGGACCATTTAACTAGTTAATTAGTTATCTTTTGATGAGGGATCTCATTAGGTTGTTAGTTGTCCAAAGGGTGATGGTTATAATTAGTAATTAGTTAGATTAGGTAGCTAATTAGTCGCGGGAGCACGGTTAGTTCAACTAAGCTTAATTAATGATCAATTTAGACTAATTAATGGCGGGAGCATTGATTAGTTACTTTAGAAACACCCAAACCATAACATGAACTTAATAAACCCCTTATGCCATTTGGTTATCTAGGTATCATTGTTATCAAGCCCACACTTTCCTTTATTGTTAAAATCATCTTCTAGTTAGTCATTGTAGTAACCAACTCGTGTTTAAAATTGACAAATCTATTACTTGTAGTCCTAAACTAGTGGTCGAGTCATATTTGTGGCCTAGAACTTAGTTCTTGTGGGACGACAATCCCTTACTTACTCCTTATTGCAAGAGGGGTGTAAAAATCCCTCCTTTCAGGCGACCCGGGCTCATCGGTGAGTGGCCCATTAGGTTGTTTGGCTTGTTACAAGGTGGTATACCGCCCTTCATAAGTAAGCAGGAGGAGGCTCCACTTTGGAGCCCGGGCAGTAGGTCCACGAGAAGCCCAGCTCGGCCCATTTCTCGGTTGAAGGCAGGAATAGGCTTTCGCCTTATGGGCTCAAGCGGGAGGCCCATTCGGTTTACTTAGGCAGGCGGTATACCACCTTAGTGAAGTAAGCGGGAGGCTGGCTCCGCTTTGGGAGCCCGGGCAGTATGCCCACGGGAATTCCACTTGGGCTTTGAAGGCGGTAGGACCTGAAGGCGGGAAGCAGACTTCCAAACGGGCCGCGTAGGGTCCGAAGGCGGTAAGGCCCGGCTTTTAAGGCTTATAGATGGGAAAGCAATGACGAGCTTAAGATGAGCTTTTGCGTAGAAGGTTTGAGAGGATCAACACTGCTTATATTTTCCTAAGTTGAGCCAGAATTTTTAAGATTTGAATAAGATTTTGGGTCACAGTTACTTGGTCGGCATGAGCGGGATATTCCTATTCAGAGACGGGATCTATTCATTTGAGAAAGACGGCTTAGATTTTTCTATTCTAAGCCAGTTTGATTTAGAAACAAAATATTCATTCGGGATGGGATTTTTTGTAGAAGGATAGAGCTAGGTCAGGACGTGCTATATAAAGGGAGCTCGGGTGCCGGAGAAGGAGATCATCACCAACACAACTACACATAACAACTATCGTCCTCCCTATCTTTCTCTTAGCTTAGACCTAGCTGAGCGTAGTTCGTAGATCTTTTCCCCCTCCGTTAGGCCGACTTTGGGACGACCACTTCAGATCCGTCTCGAGTTTACTTGACATTCTTGTACCCCTTTTCTCCGCAATATTACCTCACCGTCACTGCCCTGTTTTGACTTTCGTGTGACTTCCTGCACTCAATCTTCATCGAGCAATGTTGTTCTCTCTGCTTCTGGGCATTCTACCTTGGTGATCTCAACCTGGGAGATGTTTAGCCTCTCTGTGGCGTGCGGTTTGAGTGGGTGAGGCAATTATTGTCTCTTCGTATTCTTCTTGGCTTTTCAGCATGGTGGGTGGGCCACTAGTTGGGCCTTGTTGTTTCCAGGGGGCTTTATTTTTTCCTAGACTACTGCCTCTTATTTTTCCCAATTATTGCCACTTAGTGTTGTTAATTGGGGCATTTTGGGTTGGCTGATTGCTGTAACCAGGAGTCGAAAAAGAATTTTGTCCTTGTGGTGTTATTGACGGCACTCTTTCCCTAATACAGTTTTAGCCGGAACAGAATTTTGACGAGGTCGACGGCCACGAGATCGTGAATTCTTCTTTCGACTAATTTTAATAAAATTTACCTTTCCAAAAAAGGGATGCCTCATTGTCTTCTCAAGGATGCTGATTGGATCAACATAGGATGCGCCAGATGAGTTTGGTCCAGACAAGATGGTTTGGGCTACTGCAAGGGACCCCAGAAGCCTATCAAGATATAGTGTTCTTGTTTTCTTTCTTTTCTTTTTCATGTCAAGAAGACTATGCTTCTCATATTTGCCCAAATTATGACACAATTTTATTTTTAAAGGTAAATTTTTATACCATGTCAAAATTTGAATCCTGCAATTTTTAGATATTTATAATGCCTTGTGATGTTAGGTTACAAGCCTTTTGGCAAATTATGACACAATTGTGTTTTTATTTGGGGTAACTTGAGATATGCCTTTCTCATTGTATCGTAGGACGAAAAAGAACTTTGTACTATGGTAGTACCAATGGTACACTTCACTGTATGATTTTTTTTCACCGAATTTTGCCGTATAAGGATTTTAATGAGGCCACCGGCTACGAGATTGCGAATTCTTCTTTCACCAAATAGTATCAATTAAAATTTGCTTCTCAAAAAAGTAAAAAAATCCAAAGTAGATAGAAGTTGCAAATAAATTCTTGGACAACCAAACAAGAAACATTTTTATCAAATGAATTTAGGATTCTGTTGGAGTAATTTAGGAATTCATTTGTAAATGAATTTTTTGAAAGATAAATTTTATACCATCATTATACCTCTTTAAATATGTAAATAACGCGTTGTGCAGCTAAGCTAAATGTATTTTGGCATTTGTAAATGAATTGGAATGAAATTCTTATTCATTTCATTTATAAATAAGATGATAGTAAATACAAGTTTTTTCTACTCTTCGTTAAAAATTTATCATAATTTTTGTTTAGTTCGGTGAATGCGGAGCAACTTTCAAATCCAACTTTTCACCAAATAAAGTGTGTAAAGTTAAACCATTTTCTAGTTCCAGCTCATTTCACTTCTTTTCATAATTAATCTCTGACTGACCACCGTGATAAATTTGTTCTAGTTTTATTATGTTTTGAGTTCGAATTCCTAAAAACGTAGCATAGTTAACGACATGAATCTGAGCAACACTCATATATTGATTTCAAGATCTGACCAAGTTCTCTAAACGTAGAAGATCCAGCTTTTGCGTGTATTCGTAACGGGGTTCACATCAGTTAAATATTTACTGGAAAAATTTTGTCACATTTTAAAGTCATACCCAACTCGAATATTAAATAATCGGCCTAATGATTATCCGGTACCAGGTGATATATAGAAAAAATTTATCTCTAATTGACATACCTTAAATTGCTAGAAGTGATGCACAAATAATAAGAAATAATCGGGGATGGATTCGGTGCTGCTCAACATAGACTTGAACGACACATCCTCTTCAACGGCAAATCAGGGAATGTGTCTTTGTACTTGAACGAAAAATTCATTTGAAATGGAAATCAGGTAATCTGTCATTGTACTTGAATGACATATCAGACAATGTATCGTTGTACTTGAAAGACAAATCAGAAAAATACAACGACACATCAATTTTTCAAAGGTAAAAATACAAGAAAATGGAATCGCATGCAGCAAATAATTTTCTTGCTACATTTTGATCTAAACATGAAAGAATAAATTTGATTCATACGAGTTATTACCTCGCAATTTCTTGCTCACTAGGACATGAAATTTTATAAGCAAATAAATCAAAAACCATCCATATGCCATTGAATCGGTATCTTTTAGTGTCGAATTCTCATCTGTGTTTGATTTGATCGTTGGCGGTCTCATCGAGTTGCCTCGTCGTTTTTCGCCGTCACTACTCTTATCTTAAAGAGGAGATTATTCTATTTGGGGTTTATGGTTTTTTAATAGAAGCTTATAGTTTTTTAGAGATAATTACTGAGAGGACTTTATGGTATAGTTAAATAGACTATGAGAATTTTGTAGTTTTTTTACTAATTACTGAGGCATTGTAGTTTGGTTATTATTATACTCTCGGGTCCCTGGCTGATGTCAGCAGTTATTTTTTCTTTTTTTTGTTGTGAAAATGATCTTTATGCCCTTACACAAAGAAATTCATCATCTTCTTTCTCAAGAACACTAAACACTAAACCTAGAAATTAATCAAATTCAGTCCAAAAATAATGAACATCAATTTAAAAAAACAAAAACATGTCCAGAGGCATGGTCCCACAGGTGATTAGGAACTCAAATTAACAAACAAAGAACAGCAACCTTCATCTGTAATCAACCAAAAAAAAGAGATCCAGAAACTTCCTTCATTCGGTTGCCTATAAAGGACATTTATGGCGGTAGCTCGGGACACCACCCTTAGTTTTGGTCTTCGATCGATGCTGCGACGACCGCCTCGTTAGTCCTTGGTTCGCTTTCGATCGAAGGTCCAGAGGTGGTGGCTGTCGTTGAGGCGGTAGTTGGAACCATACTCTCGGGATTTGGGCAAGGACGTAATCAAGGGTTCTCAGGCTGTAACCCTATCATCGAAGTCGGAGTGTGGCCGGAGTTGTCGGAGGTCAGGATCTCGGTTCTCAGGTTGCTCCCCGTTGTCGTGGTCCTCTGATATGAATCCCGTCAGGAACTCGCACCAACTCGGACCGTCTACTCTAGGATGATGGTTGATCTTGACCCGTCGCTTTGCGCCTTGCACCGAACCTTAGTGTTGGTTAACTTTGACCCGTAGCAATGGTGAGAACGCGAACCTTGATCTTGAATCGAATACGCCACAAACGGAGATGGAAATTCCGTTTGATAAGTACAAACGCCCTAGCTAAGCAATCCAGCCCACAAGGACAACCAGAGTATCAAATCTCACGAATTTTCTTATGCCAAAAAGTGATGTCTTTATTGAATTCGTGGCCCTCCTTATATAGAGGTTAAAACTGACCTGGATAGACTCCAAAGTCAACAAGATAAGTTCTGAAGAGCTCCAAACTTATCATACTACTTAAACTAGTTCTAAAAACGAATGTTTATCCTAAGAATTAAAAAACACAATCATTGTCCAACATTATCCACTATTGGATAACTCTTATTCCTAAAAAGTTATAAAAAGTTTGGATAACTCTTATTCCTAAAAAGTAGGAATCTTGGTTCTACTCCTTTAGGCTTCCAAAATAACTCCAATCACGTGCATGGGCTTTGCATGGACGTCCACGGGCTTACACGAACTGGTTGTAGTCCAAATCCCTTGAATTAATCTGTTGAGCTCAACTTGAAGCGTCTTTGCTCTTGCTCTTGTGATTGGTCCAAGTGGAACTCGAACTGGTTGTGGGTCCTGTAGCTCCATAGTGGACGTGTTCACATCATTCCCCCCCTCTTGAAAAGGATTTGCCCTCAAATCCTTGCATCCGTCATGCTTTTGCCAACTCACAACCATGCTGGTGCAAGATGAACTCTTTGAACGTCGTGGCTGCACGTGATACCTTCCTTTCCAACAGAACAAGTACTTCGATCTTAAAGAATCTGAAGTCATCTCCAACTCAAAAGCAAAAGCCCTACTAATCCGTTTAAGCCTTTCTTTGAACTTCAAACTATTTCAGATGTTGATCAACGATGAACCTCCAACATAATTAAACTCGTCCACACCTAAGAAGTCAATATGTTCAACATGTAAATCAGGAGACATGTAAGATATGGGTTGGACATCTTCCTTGTCAACTAAAACAACAAGTTCTTCTTGTTCACCATCAATAGCAGTTGAGCACTTCTTCATATGAACAACATCCACCAATTCTGATTCATTGAACAAATCTCTCAAGTAAAGAAGTGACATGGCATGGTCATCAAAACATTCTCCGTCGAACAAGTCAATAGAATATTCACCAAATTCCTCCCATGTCAAAACCTCTTCTTCAACAATCACTTCAGGTGTAACCTCCAAATTGTCAGAACTACATACCTTCCCCTCAATGTCGTGTTTAGTGTGAATGGTGTTCTCCCTCTTTTCATTGACTTCTCGAACAAAATTAGCTCCTGAATTCTTCTGATCTTTGACCCTCATCCTCCTTTGTTGAATTTGTCTTCCGCTACAGACATTAGGAACATCATGTATCCTCTCTTGTTTGCACACTATCTGGTCCACCTTTTCCCTGAGCTTCTTGACCTCCGTTCTCATTATATGCCTCATCCCACTAAGAAGGGCGTCCATAAACGTGTGTGGATCACCAACCAATGGTGCAACACCTTCAAAGGATCTTCTTGAGCAGTTATAAGACATTCTTGCAGATTCTCTTTTTTTCTACTTTCAACTTTTCTTTTTTTGATTTTTTTTTCAGCTTCTTTCTTCTTCTTTTCTTGGCTGCCTTCTTCTCTATCTTTCTTTTTTTCGGAATTTTTTTCCTCTTTTTTTATTTTTTTTTCTTTCTCCAACAGAGAATACAATAAGAATAACGAACTAAAAACTAATGATAAAAAAAACGAAATTTAAAGATAGATGATCTGAAGTAACCTAGGCTCTGATACCAAATGATATGAATCCCGTCAGGAACTCGCACCAACTCGGACCGTCTACTCTAGGATGATGGTTGATCTTGACCCGTCGCTTTGCGCCTTGCACCGAACCTTAGTGTTGGTTAACTTTGACCCGTAGCAATGGTGAGAACGCGAACCTTGATCTTGAATCGAATACGCCACAAACGGAGATGGAAATTCCGTTTGATAAGTACAAACGCCCTAGCTAAGCAATCCAGCCCACAAGGACAACCAGAGTATCAAATCTCACGAATTTTCTTATGCCAAAAAGTGATGTCTTTATTGAATTCGTGGCCCTCCTTATATAGAGGTTAAAACTGAACTGGATAGACTCCAAAGTCAACAAGATAAGTTCTGAAGAGCTCCAAACTTATCATACTACTTAAACTAGTTCTAAAAACGAATGTTTATCCTAAGAATTGAAAAACACAATCATTGTCCAACATTATCCACTATTGGATAACTCTTATTCCTAAAAAGTTATAAAAAGTTTGGATAACTCTTATTCCTAAAAAGTTGGAATCTTGGTTCTACTCCTTTAGGCTTCCAAAATAACTCCAATCACGTGCATGGGCTTTGCATGGACGTCCACGGGCTTACACGAACTGGTTGTAGTCCAAATCCCTTGAATTAATCCGTTGAGCTCAACTTGAAGCGTCTTTGCTCTTGCTCTTGTGATTGGTCCAAGTGGAACTCGAACTGGTTGTGGGTCCTGTAGCTCCATAGTGGACGTGTTCACATCATTCCCTGCTCCCTGTCGAACGACTCCTCGTCGCCGTGGTCGTCCCTATTCCCCGTCGTTTTTGTTCGTGTTTGAATTTGTTCTTGCTTGCCGATCGTCGTGAAGCCACAGATTACTTTTGTTGTCTCGCTTGAAGAAGATGGGAGAGGATTGATGTTGCTTTCGACGATGAATCGCGTTTCTGGGTTGCTGCTTTTAGTTCAAAGGTTGAAGAAAATAATTTTTTTGTTTATTTTTGTGTAAGGGCATAAAGGTCATTTCACATGACAAAAAAGGGAAAAATGATTGCTGACATGAGCCAAGGACCCGAGTGTATAATAATAATCAAACTACATTGGGCTCAGCAATTAGTAGGGAAACTATATGGTCTTCAGAGTCTATTTGACTATACCCTGAGGTCTTCTCAGTAATTATCTTTTTTTTATAGCTCACGGTTTTTTTACTGTGGTAATTTTTTATGATTTTGGGATTTTAATATGAAGTAAGGATAATTTAGTAATTTCATATAATAATTTTAACATAAATTGAAAACGAACTAAAAAATTTAATTTCTTAAAACTCAAATACTAATTTATTAAATACATGTTCTATCAATACATTGCATCAAATGATAGGGAATTCTTAATTTTTTTCTCCAAAATAAAATAAGAGCGTGAAAACTGGAGATTTAAAATTCAAAACCCGCAAAAGAATACGCGACGCCGACGACCGACGGCACCGAATTGAAATTTACAAAATCTCGAAAAAGAACATTCCAAGCAAAAACCCACCAGACAGAGAGAGAGAGAGAGAGAGAGGTTCCTCCTTCTCCGTGGACGGTTCCTCCTCGTCTCCCCCATTTCCTTTGAACTCAAACCGTTTCTAGTAATTGACCTCCAAAAGTAAAAAAGCAAAAGGCACCCGATCGGATCTCCTCGGAAAGCGCGTGAACCGATCCGATCGGGCCTAAACTCTCGCGCAGGACGGCGCCGTTTCCTAGATCTTAAAGAGGAGGAAACGGTTTTCTTTGACTTCAGCCAAGTAGAAAAGACGAGATGGACGCGATGGAGGAGCTGGCTCAGCTGTCGGAGGCGATGATGCAAGCCGGCGCGTTGCTCGCCGACGAGGACGTGGACGAGATCTCCGGCTCCAAGCGGAGGGCGTCTTCTTTCCTTAACGTTGTTGCGTTAGGCAACGTCGTGAGTCTCTTTTTCTCTCTCCATTGCGACTTCGAGTTTACTGTTTGTAGTTTGGTTCGGTTACTTTGACTTGTTCTTTGACTTGGTTTAACCCTAAAAAAAGTGAACTCGTAGCTGCCCAGCCCATACTATTACTAGATGTAGGGGCGTTCGTTTTCTTAGAGACTTCGATTCGGATGTCAGAGCTCAGCAATCTATTATCTGTTATTGATTTGAACAATGAACTAGACGGTTTTCCGCAACAGCTCTGTACTTTGCATATTTTGAATTGGTGTTTAGGTGGAATGTGCGTTCGGTGTTGTAAATTCATGTTGTTCTAGATGCTGAGAATGATCCGCAGCGAATGGTATCTATATCTCTGTTTTTGTTGATTGCTTATTCCTGGTGTAAGCATTTTTTTTTTACTTGAACTTATATGCGTAAGCTTTATTTCCGTTATATATGGGTCATGGGTGCAGACAGTTCTGTTTCCGGAGGTTCTGGCATCTTTTGCTGCTTATGTGTGTATATTAATGTTTTAAATTTCTCTGAGTGATGTTGTATTACCTGCATTTTGATAGAGACGTTACTCCTTTGAAACTTTATTTTAGTTGATTCTGTCATCTTGTTTAGTGTGCTCTTTGATCCTTATTTCCTCTCTTCTGCTCTTTTTTCGGGTGAATTGCTAGGGTGCTGGTAAATCTGCAGCTCTAAACAGTTTAATCGGACACCCTATCTTGGTGAGAATGCAGATTGACTTTTAAGTCTCTTTCTTTTTTCTCATTTAGCATTTTAACAAATGCTGTCTCTTACCTTCTAATTGTTCCTCATTTCTGTTCAGCCAACTGGTGAAAACGGTGCTACTCGTTCGCCTATATGCATTGATTTGCAGAATGATGGTTCCTTGAGCAGTAAATCAATTGTACTGCAGATTGATAACAAGTCGCAACCTGTATCTGCAAGTTAGTATCATACCTTTTTTCAATTTTTTTACTTATATATTGACGCTTCTATTACTTCAAGTCTTCAACAACTTGGGTATGGGTTTGAGGTCTAACTGCGAAATAACAGCCAATGGAAATTGGCTTTGCAAAGCTGGGTGCTTGGTGTAATAAGAGCACTAGTTTGTAAAAGTCAAACCTTTCTAGCATGGTTATTTACTGATTTTTGAGTATTCATACTTTTTCAGGTGCTTTACGACGTTCTTTACAGGACAGGCTTAGTAAAGGAGCAACAGGCAAGAGCCGGGATGAAATTTATCTCAAACTACAAACAAGTACAGGTAGGTTTCCGATACTATTTTTTTGCTTGTCATTTATGTGAAATTAATTGATAGAAGGATTCAAAACAAGTAGATTCTTAGGGTGAGCCAAAACAGGAACAAGGTGGACATGGACCTTTAGTTGTTAAGAACCGAGACAGGTGCGTAAGGAAAAGTGTAGGTGCTTTAACATAATGGAAAACTGTGGTTGTGCCCTATACTGTTCAGCCAAAAGAGCAAGTTGACTTCTTACCATCTATTAAGAAGCCAGATACTTCTATCAAAATTTTGAGGTTGACATGTTAAGAAGTTCATGAGATAGTTAATGATCTGTTGATGGTGAAAATGTTGTTTCTTCTATCTTCATTTTTTCCTTTACAAACAGGGTGCTTATATATTAGACTGGTAAAAATATGGTGGTGACCTAATCCGTCAATGCAAAGGAGATGTGAATTCATTCGCTGTGAATTTATGCTATGAGTGTCACACCATCCTGTGCTACTGTCTTGTCTGTAGCTAGAGAGCAATTTATCAATTTCTAATTCTTGTCTTCATGAGCTTTGAACATCGTATCCTCACCCATGCTGCTACCTGTCTGGCATTACCTCTTTACAGCGCCCCCACTCAAATTGATTGACTTACCGGGCTTGGATCAGCGGATGATTGATGATTCGGTGGTGCGTGCTTATCTGCTGACTTTATTTGATTCTAGCTGTGTGAGAATATTGGTCATTTGAAGGAAGTTTTAAGTACTCTACTAGAGTAGTTCAAGTTTCCTTGCTTAGCTTTGTTGATTGTTACATTTTGACTTTGTAAATGAGCTAAGAATGATTCTTGAGGCTGTATTCGCTGATGCTTTTGAAAATTTTGTTGGTTAGGTTAGTGATTATGCTGAGCACAACGATGCGATTTTGCTGGTTATTGTCCCTGCTGCCCAAGCATCTGAAATTGCCTCATCCCGAGCCCTCAGAGTTGCAAAGGAATGTGATGGAGATGGTAAATGGTCCATTTGCTTATGAACTTACTTTCTGTTGTTATTTCTATGTTTCAGATTCTTTAGACAGTTGTTTTCTAAATCTCAAGCTCCATTGGTAGTTGGTACATCAATTTCTGAAGCATTTTGGCTTTTATGTCCATGTCTTATTTTTCTCTCGCTCCCTTTTTCTTGTTCGTCTATTGTTACAATGTTACCTAAAACATGAACCCTTTTAACTTATGATAGGCACCAGAACCATTGGCGTCATCAGCAAAATAGACCAAGCTGCTTCAGAACCGAAAGCTCTTGCTGCAGTCCAAGCACTTTTGTTGAATCAAGGCCCAGCAAAAACTGCTGATATCCCTTGGGTTGTTTTAATTGGCCAGTCCGTCTCAATTGCTTCCTCGCAATCTGGATCTGATAGTTCTCTGGAAACTGCGTGGCGAGCAGAGAGTGAAACACTTAAGTCCATTCTGAGTGGAGCCCCACCGAACAAGCTGGGAAGAATAGCTTTAGTAGATACACTAGCACAGCAGATTCGCAAACGAATGAAAGTTCGGCTCCCTAACCTACTCTCTGGGTAATTGCTCGATGTGTGTTCTTCTTAAATTACTTTTTCTGAAATCAAAGCTTTTAGGAGCTACAAAGTTTATAGAATGTCATTTGGGATGTGAATGTCAACTCAAAAGTTTGGCCTTCAAATGATCATTCCTGGAGAAATTGATCAAATGAACAACCTGATTTTCTTGTCATGGAAATATAAAGACACTGTGTGATTCAAATATTTTGAACAGTTGTATGTTGCCTTGGGCCTCTGTTATTTCCAGGTTAGGTTAGAAGTTTTGATCATTCATTTTAAGGATATCACATATGTTGTCGAAATGTCTTATTCTTAGGTTGCATATTTTAAATAAGGTGGCGTGTGGATCATTAGCTATTGTTCTTTCTTTTTGATCTCTCAGATTACAGGGGAAGAGTCAGACAGTTCAAGATGAACTAGCAAGGCTTGGGGAACAGATGGTGGATAGTGCAGAAGGAACCAGAGCTATAGCATTGGCATTGTGCCGTGAATTTGAGGATAAATTTCTGCAGCACATAAATACTGGAGAGGTGAACTATGATATTCCATGTATCTTGATGAATGATTAATATCCTACTTTTCATATTCATAAATTAGCTTATTCAATGAGATAAATTTATTGGCACTGTTGCTTATTGAGGCCTCTGGTACCGGCATGCATAAATTGTTATCGCGGCCTTTGCCACCATGCCTAAGATTGTAACTCTTACTTGTACTTTGTACATTGTCATGCTTTCTGTCATTCAGTCATTTTTCCTTTCAGCTCTTTCCATTTATTTATTATTTTAATTCAGTTGCCTCCTTTTTTGGTACTTGATTTGCTGTTAATATACCCATTAGGAAATGTTTGTCTTCCAAGTGACTCAACATTGCATGTACTCATAGATTGTTAAAATGATGTGCTGTTTCTTTTATGTTTCCTTTAAATCCCGAGGCTAGATGTTCGAACTTTTGATTGCACATTTGATGCAGGGTGCTGGTTGGAGAGTTGTTGCCAGCTTTGAGGGCAATTTTCCAAATAGGATCAAGGAACTCCCTTTGGATAGATATTTTGACATAAACAATGTGAAGAGGGTAAATCGCAGTTTCTTGTGTCATTCTTTGCAAGTTGAACTGCTTTCAAAAGCATTATGCAAGTATAACTGTTTCTTGCATTATACATCAGATAGTGCTCGAAGCTGATGGCTATCAACCTTATCTCATATCCCCTGAGAAAGGTTTAAGATCCTTGATCAAAGGTGTCCTGGAGCTTGCAAAAGAACCGTCACGACTCTGTGTTGATGAGGTGAATTGATCTTTTCTGCCTTCTAATTTTTAATAACTATGGACCACTATCATTTTTCCTGCAATGTATGAGGATTTCTTAATTTTCCTGTTGAGCATCCATGAACAAAAAGTGGCTATTGAAAATTTTCTGTTTATGTCTTATCATACTGTTCTTGCTGAAGTTTTCTGACTTATTTCAGGTACACAGAGTGTTGGTAGATATTGTTTCTGCATCCGCAAATGCTACAGCAGGACTAGGAAGATATCCCCCTTTCAAGAGACAGGTATCTGTTGTTTGTCTTTTGATTTTCTTCTGGTTAAATGCTTTCACCCATTCCACCTTTTTTAATGAGGATTACGTTTTGAAGGTTGTTGCCATTGCTACTGCGGCATTAGATGAATTCAAGAATGAAGCTAAAAAGATGGTGGTTGCCTTAGTTGATATGGAGCGTGCATTTGTGCCCCCTCAGCATTTCATCCGTTTGGTCCAAAGGAGGTACCGAAGAGTTTATTTCCTTTGTTCTATGTTAGAAGCAGTCAGGGACTGGATTTATTGTGCTGCACTGGTGCAACTATTGTTAGATTAGTGCAACAAATGCTTAGTTTATTTTAACACTCGTGCAGTAGGCACACATAGTATGGTTTTGATTGTGGTTGTGTCTGGTCCTGTCTTGATATCTGATTGGAGTATGACTAGCACAGTAGCTGTTTGTCACTTTTTATGAAGACTTGTTCCGTGTCAGAAGCTTACTTTATCTATCTTTTAAAACATACGTCTTAGAATGGAAAGGCAACGGCGAGAGGAGGAACTTAAAAATCGTACTTCTAGGAAGGGACTGGATCCAGAGCAAGCTACACTCAACAGGGTATGGAATGTGTTTATCAGCAATCCGTTGTAAAATGGAATTAGAAACCTAAATGGCTATGGCTATCGTGGCAAAGTTATGTTTTAAAACTTTGGAGCTTTTCTTTCTTCCTAGGCAACCAGCCCTCAAATGGGAGCTCAGCAAACAGGTGCTAGCCTTAAAACAACGAAAGAGAAGTCTGGTCAAGCCGAAAAAGTACAGGAAGTATCTGGTTTAAAGAGTGCTGGTGCTGAAGGAGAAATAACTGCAGGTGAGACGATGATTTTGGTGTATATGTCAGCTCATCTCAAAGTGAACTGGTATCTAGTCATGTCAGTGACATCCCAACATAGATTCTTTACTTGATATTTTGACCTGCTTTCATGACTTTTGAAAGTAGCAGATAATTTGATCTATTTGCCCAAGTTTTCCAGCAATTCTTCCTTGTTATTTTCCCAATACTACTCTAATGGTAGAAATTTGAGCGTAGTTCATTCCGAGTACAACATGAAGAAGTCGTCATTCGGAGTATTACATGATTTGGATTTGACCTGTGTACATAGTAGTATCTTCAATATTGCTGTCTGCTTTGGGAACTTGTGATTATTTACATAATAATTTTCTTTCTTCGCCTGTTTGCAAGAGGAACTAGCCTGCCTCTTTGTGCTTAGGGGAAGGAAGTATGCAAATATTTTCCATTTAGTTCAATTTGGAATCTAATGCATGATATACATATGGAATGTTGCACAGTTACTCAGCAAATGCATCCATATTGACACGTCTGCAGTAGATCTGGAACTTCTCTTAGTCAGAATATTTTTTCTATTCTAATGTGGCTTATTTGACTTTATGATTTACCTGAGCAGCCGCTTTTGCTGATGGAATTTTCTGTTTATATTGCATAATTCTGGTGAATGCCGGGGTTTCTGATAATCATTCAAGTTCAACTTACATTCTGCTGCATAACTCGTACTGGTTTCCTGCAGGTTTCTTATCAAAGAAAAGTGTCAAAAAAGATGCATGGAAGAAAAGGTGGTTTGTTTTGAAAGAGAAGACTGGCAAGGTGTGTAATAAATAGCTGAGAAATGTTCATTTAGGTTGTGAAACAACTCTTATGATGCAATAGAGAATGATTGGAAAATTATTTGTATATCTCCGTGTTTTTGAATATCTTGCTAGCTATCAGGTGCTAAGTATTTTTCCTGTGGTATTCATGAATGTTTTGTTGTGTGTACCATTCTCTTGTTCATTGGAATAAGCTTATTACATTGTGTCTGCATGTTATTTTTGTTCGACATAACCGTTCTTAAGAAATGCATTGTATACTTAATGCTGCATACATCTTACAGCTTGGTTACACGAAGACGCAAGAAGAGAGGAATTTTCGTGGTGTCATTTCTTTGGAGGTATTGATAAATACTTGTTGTGCTCTATCTTCTTTTTATTCTTAAATTTATCGTTGACACCTTTCTATGTCAACCCTAATCATTTTTAATCGGGGGATGAAAACATTTTGACCTAGTGGCTACTTTGAAACATCAGATTACTGTGTAACGTTATTGCAGTTCTTCTGAGATACTTTCCTCCCATGCTCCAATCGAACATTCAGAAATTCAAACAAAAAGCATGCAAAATGCTAACCTAAAATGGAACTTCACAATGACTTGATTAGCAACAGATTGGTGCAAGCTCAGAAAGAAACGGGTCCTATGTGATGAACTGGAACTGAGAATTATATGTTTTGCAAGGAAGTTTACATGTCGTTGCCATTTCTATTGGATGGACAGGTGTATTTTTGTTACACGATAATAGCTTTTATCATCCTTAAATGTCTTTAGGCTAGCGGAAGAGGTTCACATAAATAAAGGACTCATACCCTGTTTCTGGTTTTGCTGGTAAATGATCTGTCGCATTGGCTTCCACCCTTAGGAGGTCTTGTTTACATACCATATAATAAACTATAAGCTATTATTTCCACGACATGGGGTTTGAGCCTGGGAGTTGAAACTTCTTTTAGCAAGAAAACGCACCCCCATGAGGAAGAGGTTTCGGATGAAATTGATGTTTCGAACTAAATTGTATATTTTTATGAAATTGATGTTTTCTGTTCACCTTGATCATGTTACAGGAGTGTCTTATTGAAGAGGTTTCGGACGAGGAAGAACGTCCATCAAAAAGTTCAAAGGATAAAAAATCTAAAGGACCTGATCCCAAGCCACTCAGCCTTATGTTTAAGATCACAAGCAAAGTTCCATATAAATCTGTCTTGAAAGGTAAATCTCGTTAGTCGTAGCATTAGGTCTCTTTTGTCAGTTAAGTTTTAAATTGCTAATTTACTATATAAAAAATTAAAGGCCGGATTTGTGCCTGATTTGAGTTTGGAGAAAGCCTGTGAGTTGGTATAACTCCTTTGTTGCAGCTCAAGATTCGATGATGATGTATGAACTAAATGTTAGAAGGTGGTCCAATTATCTCACTTTGGTCCTTTGATCTGTACCATCTTGCAGCCCACAATGTTGTTATTTTGAAAGCTGAAAGTATTGCTGATAAGGTGGAATGGTTGAAGAAGATGTCAAAGATGGCTCAAATTTCTAACGGACAATCAAGGGGTGCATCAACTGATGGTGCTCCTGCAATGAGGCATAGTCATTCTGATGGTTCTCTTGTATGTTGCCTGCCTACCACGTGTCCTGCTTAATTTTTTTTTTCATCTATGCCCGTATCCGTTCCCTTTAGCAGTGATTATTGATTGAAGGATGTGTATTCTTGGGAGGGAGATGATGTGGTGGAAAAACTTTTGGTTGTGAACATCTTTTACCTGCACCATGTTCAGCAATGAAATTTGATTATGAAATGCTTTTTCCATTTCTGCGAATAATTCTGCTGGCTGCTGTACTTCTGGATTACTTATGATTTGAAAGCTCTTCTGCGGCAAAAAAATTAGTTTGATGCTACAGAAATCGGGAAATTTTAAGTCTTTTGTGAACCGTTGAATTCAGGATACAATGGTTCGAAGGCCGGTAGACCCTGAAGAAGAACTAAGATGGATGTCCCAAGAAGTCCGTGGATATGTTGAGGCCGTGCTGAACAGCCTGGCAGCCAATGTACCAAAAGTGAGTCACGTCAATGGAATTCCTCATGTTTTTGTTGCATGCTCTATGGAGTTCTAATTTCTGTAATATTGGTTGTGCAGGCAGTTGTTCTCTGCCAAGTTGAGAAAACCAAGGAAGATATGCTTACTCAGTTGTACAGCTCTGTCAGGTTTGATGCAGTTCCATTTTTGATTTAGTTCTTCGATGATTGAATTAGCTAAAACCAAAGAAACACGAATTACACTTGACATGAATCAGTTCGGTGAAAACAAAGATGGACTGAGATATGTTTTCACATCCCTTTCTCAAAAAAAAAAAAGAGATGTTTCTTCACAACAGTGAATTCCGTTGGTTTTAAACATTGCAGGAATCAGTTTCCTCTTGCTTTTACCTGTTTTCAATAGTTTACAAGCAGGTCAAACCATGGAGCTTATTTTCATTTGTATTGTGTTTGTTCTTGGTAGTGCTCAAAGTACGGCACGGATTGAGGAATTGTTGCAGGAGGACCAAAATGTGAAAAGGCGTAGAGAGCGCTACCAGAAACAATCAACACTGCTCTCAAAACTCACCCGCCAACTCAGCATTCACGATAACAGTGCAGCTGCTGCCTCGGATAACGGTAGTGGAACAGGTTTGTACTTGAGGAGATTTTGTTCCTCATTGGTCTGGGTTTAATTTGGCTGAATTGCAACTTCTTTAATGGCCCTAAAGTTCCTTCCCTGGCTATGATTAAGTTGCCATAATGAACTTAACGGTTGCTCGCAACTGCAGAAAGCAGCCCAAGAACGAATGGCCCATCAAGCGATGACTGGAGATCTGCATTTGATGCTGCTGGTGCTAATGGTTCCACAGACTATACTGAGACGTCCAGGTCTGGATCGGGCTCCTTCAGTGGTAGCAGACGTAGGGATCCGGCTCAAAATGGTGATGTCAGTCATCGTTCTAGTTCGAACGGCCGCCGAACTCCTAACCGAGGGCCACCTCAACCACCGGGATCTGGTTCTTCAGGTTACAGATACTGATTGAAACGCGAGTTCCATTGGCATGCTCAATTTTTACCACATTCTTGGTGGGTTGAACTTCAACAAATCCCACTGAATGATATATACTCCTGGTCACTATAATCCCCCTGTTTGGAGCTAGACAGGAAATAGAGAGCTGCTCTGTACATAGCACAACCCATCTGAATCGGGCCTTCAAACAATCTGTACTGGTAGTATATTTTTGTATTCTTTATTATCCTGTTTCCTCTTTTTGCAAATCCTCGTGTATTCTTTTTTGACAGGATTCTTTCTGCTGTTTCTCGTTCCTCAGTTTTTATACTATAATATTCGTTGGAATTTAGTTTTCGTTGGTGCATGTGGTACTCATTCCAAGATTTTACATAATATCATGCTAAACTCTTCTGGAATATCATTGTACTAATAATGGTAGCTAACAATGATACGACATGTGACATATACAGTTATTCAACATGTGACATACATAGTTATTTTGTGTCAGACAATGGTAGAACACGTGAGTAACAATGTTAGTGGTACAACACGTAATTAACATTGTTACTAACAATGGTGCCGATTAACAATAGTACATTTGCATTATATAATAGTACAACACGCTTTAAATATAAAATTTCGAAATTGCTCCTATACAAACTCTAATATTACAAGTTTAAATTCCTGTCCGCATAGGGCTACATGGGGCCCACGTTTTCTAGATCTTGCTGCATGGGGCTCAATAGTACTCAATCCGGACCAACCCAAATGACATGGTCTCTTATTGAATGAATTATCCAAGTACAATTTAGCTTTTTCTGTTCCTAAAATTGAGCAAAGAAACTTTTGTTGCACAGTTCTATACTATAGTTTCGAAATTGCCGGTTACAAGGTTCCGAAAAGGTGGAACCGTATTCAGAACCTTGAAATAAGGTTCCGGGCCAGTTCTTAGAACCTCCGATTACACGGTTTCACTTTTTTTAATATTTTCAGAATTTTTTGGGGGGGGGGGGGGGGGGGGGGGGGGGGGAAATAAGTTACTTATCCTTAGCTCCAAAGTAACCAAACCCCCATGCATTTCTCTTACCTTTACTTAGGGAGAATACTTATAGAGAGCAAATTATCAATAGATATTAAGAGAAGATTGAGAATATATGGTATATTTTTTCAAAAATTTAAGAGGGTGGATACGGTTTCGAACCTCTGGTTATTGTTCCGGAGAAATCATAAACCGTAATCATACTCTTAAAACTTTGGCCACAGTTTTGAATCTGATTACCCAAACCTTCGTTTCTCCAGTTCGAGAACCATGGCCACCCATGGTCATGGGTCCCTAATGTTTGCAAAAATTAATTTATCAAGACAACCTAATATTGTTTAGTTCCAGATATTTTATAAATCAAGCGATTAGTCTGTGAACCAAAAAACATTATTTAAATTAGAGATAATTATATACAGAATCCCAGGGTATGGTGAAATAGATTCTGAGGACCCTGTAGTTTCTCTACTAATTGCTGAGCCCATGTAGTTTGGTTATTATTATACTTTCGGATCCCTCGCTGACGTCATGAGTCTTTTTTTTATTTTTTATCTAGAAAATGACAGATATACCCTTAAATAAAAAAAACTTCATCTTCAACCCACCACCCAATAGAAAAAAACCAATCACCAAAACCCATCATCTTCCCCAAAAATTAGTTCCCTTCTTCATCTTTTCCCAATTAAAACCCATCACCCACCATCGACCTATGTTCCTGGGTTCCAAAAGCATCTGTTCATCTCCACAAGCAAGAACAAACAAACTTAATTGGCTTCAACATGCAGAACCAAATTCAAGCAATTCAATCAATAGGGAATTCAATGGTAGTCGGAGGCAACTTTCTTCAGCTTCTTCTCCTTGTAATTTTGCCGGTGGAATATGAGAGGTTAGGGTTTGGGAATCCTCATCTTCCTCGAATTAGTGTTGTTGATAAGACCTCGTCCCGATTAAGAAATTCCCCAGGCGGGAGAAGTTCCGCTGCCGATGGAGGATCTCCCGTGGCTACAGCCAAGTAGTGGGGAAGGGAGAAGCCTGTGAGGTACTCGCGACTTACTGGGGGCGTGAGTCGAGTGCCGTGAGCAGCCGCGATGTGCACCGGGGGCCAGGATGTGGCCGGTCGCGTCACCGGTGCGGTTGTTGGCGTCGGTAGGAGAGGGGGTAATGGATTGCCGCTGCTGGACCCGTCATCAGGCTGCCTCTCCATTGCCTTCAGCCGCTGGCCCACCTCCTCCAGTTGGTGGCGCTCCTCCCCGACTTCGTTGCTGGGCTCATTGGCGGGACACTTTTTCAGTGTTCTCGGCGGGATGTTTTAAAGAAGAAGATGTCTTTTTTATTTTGTGTGTAATGGCATAAAGGTCATTTCTATGACAAAAAAGGAAGGAAAAAAATGCTGACATTAGCCAGAGATCAGAATGTATAATAATAATCAAACTACAGGGGCTCAGTAATTAGTAGAGAAAACTACAGAGTCCTCAGAGTCTATTTGACTATACCCTGAGGTCCTCTCAATAATTATCTCTTTAAATTATCAAAAATGCCATTGACTCCATCCAAGGTTACAAACTTGTCATTTAATAAAAAAAATGGGGGCCAGATTGGGTGCTGGTGACCCCTAGCAATACCAAGGGAATAAGGGATATTAAATGACAAATTTGTAATATCAGATAAACATAATGATAATTTTAGAAACCAAGCCAAAAAGTACTCTCCAATGAAAGGAGAACACCTTTACCCTATTTCCACGACTACCTTTGCTTCTTCTAAAGAGGCGAAAATACACATGACAACTTAATTGCTTGATCTATTCTCTCTCTTTTAAATAGGTACGGTTTCTTTTTTACAAAAAAAACAAGGGCACATAAGACAAAAAAAAATAAGGCACATCGGTTTTTGAAAGGCAAAAGAACAAGGATACATCAATTTCAAAGACAAAAATACAAGGACACGTCGGTTTCAAATGCATAAACACAAGGACATATCAGTTTCAAAGGCAAAAATATGATATGTCATTAATCTTACTTGATGTGCTGTTAAACTTGAGTGATATGTTGTTGCCTTTGCAAGGACACATCAGGTAAAACAATGGCACATCAAACATACACAACGACGCATTAGGTAAGATCAACGACCAATCAGTTTTCAAAGGCAAAAAATACAACCGCTCATCAATTTTCAAAAGAAAAAATACAACAACACTTCGATTTGCAAAGGCACATCAGTTTCTACCACGAATCTCTCTACCTTTCACTATACTGCCTTTCCTTTGAAGCTTGGGCCTTTATTGACAAGATTGTGATTACCCTCTAGTTCACGAGCAACACGAAGAACTACACCGCCCTGGACAGGGTGTACATGACGGCACAAATGATGGGCCCAAATTGGAGTACCTGCCGGAGCACCTCTCGCTGCTTTGCTGGTCGGAACAATCCTCAGAGTCTATCCAATCTGCCTCAGCGCCGACGTTAGCGAGTCCGAGAGCTGCAGATCCATCCCTGGCTTCTCTTGACGCTGATTGAACTTTGACGCTGCCGCCACATCCTCTTCCGTTAGTATTACCTCCTCTGCATGTTGGATTATCGTCGCCGCCGCCGACAACTTGTGTTTCCCGACTGTCGTCCATCAGTTTCCATTATACGACTGTTGGCGCACGCGTGAATGAAGGCAATGAGTGAAATGGGAATACTACACGAATAAAAAGGAATTGCACGCGGAAAATCAGGATCGTTCAATATTTTAAATCAACAATCCATATTTGAATAGGATAGTACTGCCCATTTTATGTTATCAGCACTCAATCCACGGCCAAAAAATCTCATCAAAGGCCCCTTCAATTTCTTTAAGTCATTTTCTTAGGATTTTCTAATCTTCCTCCTTTGTCGTTCTTGGAATGACTGATCTCTCTAGTCCACGGTCTGTTATGACTTAATATATATTTTTTATTGCAAACTTTATTGACATCGACAAAGTGTGTTTCCAAATGAGACGGGGAAAAGAATCACATGTATTTTGATTATTAGGTCATCAACTAACTAGCTGTTAGTGTCCGAAAATGACTTCGGGATGTCAAAGTTCGAGAGTGATCTTGGGTAGGCCGGAGTGGGGCACTTCGATCGTGCTGGTTCGGCTGTCCGCCCGTATAAGCGGTCCACCCGTGTTGGTTTGTCAGCTTCACTTGAAGCATCCGCCCGTCGTGTTCTATCCGCCTGCGTGCTGGTCCGCTTGCTTCTTTCTGTCCGACCGCTCGTGTTCGTCCACCTAGCCTCTTGTCTGCCTACCGGGTTTGATCCGCCTGTCGCGTTATTCGTTGGGCTCAATTCGTTTCGAGCTCGGTTTGGGCTCGGAAGATGTGCGGTGTATTTTGGGATTTATCTCAGGCCCATCCCGAGCTGTGTTTTGGCTCATCATTGTTTATTTAGTACAAGTTTTTGGGCTGGCGTGTGGAGTCGGCTGACACACGGTTGAGAGCTTTCATATACTAGAGCGTGACAGGATTTTCTTATTTTGAGCCGGATTCTTTGATATTCGGTCACAAATCGAGAGTTTTCTTGTTTGAGTAGGATCTTCTAATATTTGGCCAAGACTTGGAATATTTCTATTTAGGCCGGGGTTGCTTGGTCGTCACGGCCTGATCATTCCTATTCGAGACCGGATCGGTTTGTTTTGGAGAGTCGGTCTAGATTTTTCTATTCTAGGCCGGTTGAGTTGGAAACGGCCTTCTAGATTTTTCTATTCTAGGCCGGTTGAGTTGGAAACGACCTAATGTGAGTTTTCCTATTTTGAAAACCGGGACTAAGTCATGGCTTCCTATATAAAGAGTGCTTGGGCGAAGGAGAAGGATACCACAAACACAACCAACAACAACTTTTACTCTTTATAACTTTTTCCTTAACTTAGTCCTAGTCTAGCACTTTTTTTCCCCTCTCTGTTAGGCCGACCTTGGGACGACCACTTCGGATTCGTCATAGGTTCTCGTAGCATTCTTGTACCTCTTTACCCGCAACACTAGTTAGTAAATGAGATGTATTTCGTAACAATCATCGATGATATGCTCACATACTTCCTGAATTAAATATGACCATTCTTGTAAGCTTGCTTTGAAGACATTAGCCTGCAAATTAGGCCGGAGGATCGGGACCGACTTTGTTAGGCTCGGAGATGCAAAGAGCTAGGCTTGTATTAGGGTCGGGCTGGGTTGGAGACTTGGAGTCAACAAGAATGTGTTAAGCCTGTTTTTATTACCGCTATTGATCAAAAGTCAGCAGCAAGAACGTTTGTAATTCTTGTTGTTATTCTTGGTAGGGAATGTTGGACAACTAATTAAGGAGGAAGATAAAAAAAATCCTAAGAAATTGAAGAAAGTGAAGGAGATTTTTTTAATTTAATGACAAGTTAGTAATTTTGGATGGATTCAGGAATATTTTTAACAATTTAAAAGACTAATTACTTGATTTAAGAAATATAAGAGACTAAATAATACAAGTCTATTATTATCAATTAATAATTTTAAACATCAAGAAACTATAATTATTTTATCCAAAGAAATATTATATTACATAATAGTTCACAGTAGCCTGTTACATGCCAAAGGGTATGTAGCATAACGGTATAAGACGTTACCAATTTTTTGGAGGTCCGGGGTTCAATCCCTGACATTGTTATGGTGTAAAAATTTACCTTAAAAAAAGTAGTCTATTACATAATATACGAGCCTTATGACATGGTAACCATAGTTTTAAAAAATATGGTCTGACCGATGGTTGGACTGCAAATCATTCAAAAGGGCGGCCCATTTTTATGGGTAAAAATGGCCTCTGGTCGGATCGCCCAAAATATGGCCGGACCAAGTGATTTGCACTGGTTTTTTACTCTGACTGCGCAGTCTGATCAGATTTTATCCAAATCAGCAAAAATTAAAACAAAAATGTTGTATCATAGCTCCATTTCTTTAAATCAACAAAAAAAATAGACTTTATAAGTTATAAATTAGTTGATATTTTTAAATTTTAGATTTTGAAATCTACATTTTGACAGTTTAGTCTATATATTATTCGAATAATAGTAAAAAAAATGTCTAGTCCGATCGGTGGTCCAACCGATCAAACCAGAAAATGGACAAAATCCAACCCGTACCAAAATCCGTATTTTAAAACTATGATGGTAACTCCTCATACACTCAGTGACCTCCTACATGTGAAGGAGCCTCGTGAGTTGTTCCCTAGAAATTTTTTTGGAACTTTTTTTGTTTTGGGGGGATATGATAGTTAACTTGCTTCCAGAAAAAAACTTGTTTAGGTGCCGACATGTGCCAGCACGTATTGTACTGGTCGAAGCAGCTCTAAAAACGGCCACGCAACAAATAAACTCTCAAATTAGAGAGGAGACAAAATTAAAGATGGGCCCCCCATCGAAACTTGTCCAACCAGACAGACCGATATTCCTGAATTTAATACTTAATAAATTACCGCCTTCTAAATTCCACGGCTCTTCCCTTAAAAAATTCACAAGTTAAAATTCAATTTGATACTATATAGTTTTATGGTTTGACATATCACTACTTTGTAGTTTTAATTTCTCTAAATAAGTGAGGATGTTCTCTGGTTAACAAACACATGACCCCTCATTAACTATGTTTAAATGAACTATTCACATATCAAAATATCATTATTTTTAATCGTGCGTCAATAACATCATTAGTTAATGATGTATTTTGACAATAGTTCAGTTAATAAAATGAATGTGTAGCACTTGATTGTTAACTTGAAAAATATTCGATTCCTTAAAACTATAAAGTAGATGTCTCAAAACGTAAAACTAGAAAGTAATTTTAACCGAAAATATAATATTATGTCGAGCAAAGTGTCGGCTTCTCTGGGCCCCGCAAGCCGACAGATCATACGCGTGGCGATGTCAGGGTGACGCTGCGCCGTCCGCTCCGGGAGATCCAGCTCACGTTTACACTTCACAGTTACCGCCTCCAACAACAGATGGGTCTCTCTTTCTTGTTCAATTTGAATATTAGGTTCCACCAATTTTTTTTTGAATATTAGGTAACAAAAATTGTATTTTTGCTAACATTTCTAACATATATGTTCGCTAACATCTCTAACATATATTTTTATAGATTGTATATCAATTTTTGTAGAAAATCAGCCAATTAGTTATATCAGTGTTATCATAAAATAGGGACAGATCTATTTTTACAATATTAATAAACTTAAAGAGATAAATTGGGGATGTGAACCTTTTTGTACTGAATTCCGGGGTCTGTAGATGGAGATCGGATTGAGTGGGGACTAAAGAAAATTTGTCCATAGGTGGGGACTATATTTTGGGCCGTCAGATTTGATTATCTTTAAATCTGATGGTCAATAACCTATCAGGTGTTATTGGTTTGCATGTGAAGTGATATTGGTTTGCATGTGAAGTAATATTGGTTTAGAAGACGCTGGTTTACTTATGAAGTGATATTGGTTTGCATGTGAAGTGATATTGGTTTATATGTGTAGTGATATTGGTTTGAGTTAGTCCCCATATTTGGGGACTAACCCAGTCCCCACCAAATCCACCCCCTGTAGATGAGATTTTTTTCTATTTGGCATTGTGAAATTATATTGCCAAAAATTGATTCAAAATTAAAAAAAATCAATTTTTTTACTTGTACTTTGTTTCAAGTTGATTCAAAATCATATATTTAATTCCAACTATTACTAGAATAATATTTGTTCAGACATTCAAATACCACAACCTGATAGAATGACCCGATTTCCCTATTTAAATAGAGATTTAGGTGATCTCCGCTTCCCGCTTCGGTGTCAAAACAATGTATTCTTTTAAGTTTTAGTTTTTTTAATGGAAAAAAGAACTTCATTCATTAAAAATAAAAGAGGAAATTTTTTTTCCAAGAACGCGAACCACCCAGACCCCGCCACTAGCAAACAAATTTTGTATTTTTAAAAATTTAGGAATTCTGATTAAAATTTAACACACACATTTGACGTACATTAAATGGGATTCTTCCAAATGCCATTGTGCACATCTCCATCTGAATCTTGCAACGCATTTGACGTACATTAGTAATAACTTTACAAATTATTAGGTTAGGTTAAAGAATAAGAGATTTACGACTATTTTATCCTAAATGTTCTTCACGAATCTTCTTTCCTCGCTGACATAGGTGATTAATTTCGGTTGTCCTAAAACCAAGCTCAATTATTAAAATTTTTTTTTTGAAAAGTAAACTTTTTATACCATTATATTTGACAAAGTTTAAAACCTGAAATTCCTTCAAATTTACAACGCCTTGTACTGTTAGTTTACATGCCCTTTGATTAATTAAAATTCTTGTAGACTCTAGTAACATTTTTCATTAATGAGAAAATTCTATACCTTAAATCTCATTGTACTCTTAGATTAATTAACTTGTCCACATGTCACTAATTAATTAGGAAAATTATACTAAATTATCAAATGACTTGATATGAAGATATCAACTTAAATGATATTTTTTTAATGTAGGACTATCTTGCTAGTGAATCTTGTATTAAAGTACGTTATCATTATATTTGCTAGTAAATCTTAAATAAATTTCACATTTGCATGTAAAATTAAAAAAAAAATTTAACCGTTGACTCTTTTTTTCAAGATTTAGGGAAAAGTGCGTTTTGGTACATATAGTATAGCGTAAAATCAAACTCCCGAGAAAGCGCCGTCCCTGATTCAAAAACTAGCTGGCAAGTTTCCACAAAAAGAAAATAGCTGGCAAGTTTAGAGAGAGAGTTTAGAGAGAGAACGGATCCCCAATTGAATAAGCAAGCAAGTAAAGAATTAGAATACAAGGCAAGCAAACCGTAATAAGTAGTAATAACGGTTACTTACTCGGCAAAAAACAGAGAGATGAGTAGTAGTAGGAGGGACCTGACGAATCAAAGGAAGCCACGACAACATCCGCCACGTCATCCCGTCTCCTTCACTATACTAGGCGGCGTCGACCCAATTCTCCTTCCCCTCCTCGCTCGTTCCCTTCTCCCTCCCTCGCTGGGAACGAGGATAGAGAAAATCAGTTCGTTTTCCCCTTCGATCTTCCAAGAGAGAGAGAGAGAGAGATTGGTGTGAGGGAGGGAGGGAGGGATGCAACGGTCGAGGAGGGCTCTTATGCAACGAAGAACATTGGAGAAGATGGTGATCGGCAAGGTGTCGCTGTCCCTGGTCTTCATCTCGTGGGGTGTTCTCCTCTTCTGCAGCCTCTGGATTAGCCGCGGCGACGGCCTCCTCCCCCGAGGTGCTCATCTTTATCACAATTCCTGTCCTTTCGTGTGATCTGTCCGGCGATGTAGTTGCGTGTTCGATGCTCGTTTCGAGTTTGATTGATCGGATATTGGATGAGTTTGATTGATCCGGGCTGAGGTTTTTCTGTTATTCTGATCTTTGTTTTGTCTGGTTGTTAGATTCTTCTGAAGCTCCATCACCCGACGCATCAAATTCGGGTCAGAGGAAGCCGGGATGCGAAGAAATTGTAACTTCTCCGGTTGAAGTTCGTCGTCTTGGAGATGCTAAGGAAGAATGTGCCAGTAGAGACGGGAACAATGACTTTGACTCCACTCCTCAGCAAGTTGAGCTGGTTTCCGAGTCTGGTATGAGTGCTGAAAGTAGTAACGTTCCCAAGTCGAAGAACCGGATTTCTCGCACGGTACCTGTTGCTCTTGAAGACTTTAAGAGCAGAGCATTCAGCTCCAAGAGTAATTCTGTACCAGGTCAAACAGGAGGTGTGGTTCACAGAGTGGAGCTCGGGGGCCAGGAATACAACTACGCTTCGTCTTCCAAAGGAGCAAAGGTCCTGGATTTCAACAAGGAAGCAAAGGGAGCCAGCAACATTCTAGGCCGAGACAAAGACAAGTACCTTCGCAACCCGTGTTCCGCTGATGACAAGTTTGTTGTGATCGAGCTTTCAGAGGAAACTTTGGTTGATTCCATCCTAATAGCAAACTTCGAACATTACTCTTCCAATTTAAAAGACTTCGAGCTTCTTGGGAGTTCGGTTTACCCAACTGATAGTTGGATCAAGTTGGGAAATTTTACAGCTGCAAATGGGAAGCACAGTCAGCCTTTTTCTCTTCAGGAGCCGCGATGGGTCAGATATCTCAAGATGAAACTCTTGAGCCATCACGGTTCTGAATTCTACTGCACATTGAGTCTTATCGAAGTTTTTGGCGTGGATGCTGTTGAACTGATGCTCGAGGATTTGATTTCTGTTCAAGAAAAACCGTTGGTAGTCGAGGAGTTATCTGGTGATAATCTACGTGAGTCGAATGAAGAAACGGCAACCGAGTCTTTACCACAAAATCTAAACGTGAAGCGCGAAGTCTTGAAACCAAAAGTTCCTGATCCAATTGAAGAAATCCGTCATCAGGTGGGCAGGATGCAGGGGGACACTGCTCTGAAAATTCTGATGCAGAAAGTTCGCTCTCTGGATTTAACTCTCTCTGTCTTAGAGCAATACATGGAGGTGATCAATTCTAGATATGGTGATATTCTTACAGAGCTTGAGAATGATCTTGGTGGGAAACATGCACTTATTGAGAAGATCAGATCTGATTTCAATCAGCTCCGCGAGAGCCACAATGTCATGGTATGTACACTTCTAACAGCGCTACGGATCACTCAGTTCATCTTTGATTTTATAGGTCTTGACTTTTCTTTCGACGTTTGAATTTTGGACTGCAGGCAGAAGATGTTGATAATCTTGTCTCTTGGAAGTCGCATGTTTCTTCACAGTTGGATAGTTTAGTCAAGGACCACTCTGTTCTGAGGTTGCTACACTTTCCTTATCTCAACACTACTTGTTAGTTTTAAATCTCAGCATTATGAAGTTTTCCTACGTTCTAGATGGCCCTTTCTCATTTACTGTTTCTAAGAAAGTATTGTGGAACTGGGAGCAAAACCTTAACATAGAATATTGAGTAATGTTCTAGATCAGAGCTGAGTTGCATCAAGGTTTCGTTATCCGTACTTTGTTTCAATGTGGTACGTTATAGGATGAATTTTCTTCTCCGGCTTTCGAGCAGCATCCGGTGCCTTTCCTTGGGAGTTTGACTTTCTCATTTGGGCAATGGATGATAACTTTCTCATCTCTATCAGATATGCTAACAGCCTAAGAACATGCTAATGCTAGGATAGTATTGGATGCCGATGATCGGAAGATTGGATTAATCATTTATTGCACCAGCTCTTACTTTTGTCACTCTGATTGCTAATGCTTCTTCTTCTTCCTGCACTTGGTTATTTCAAGCAACTTGCGCTTATTAAATCCGCCATCTAACGAGAGCCGCAACGGTGTTGCTTTGCAGGTCAAGTGTCTTACAGGTACGAGAGAATCAGATATCTGCAGAAAACAGGAGTATAGTGGTTTTTGTTTCATGTTTGTGCTTCGGAATTTTTGCCTTGATCAAGCTATTGGTTGATATGTTAATGGGAATCTTTTCTGCGTTTAGTACCGAAAGAACGAAGGAGCCCAGGAAATTTTGTAGCAAGAGGTCTTCCTGGTCCTTGTTATTATTGAGTTGTAGCATTATTATCTTGATACTGGCATTGTGAATTTTGTCCATATCTACATGCATATCCGACTTTGTTAATCCCCAACTAATGTTGGGATTTGAGGTACAATTGAGTCATGTTGAGCGTTTCTCTGTGCCTTATACTCGCTTGATTATTTTGAGGAACAAATCATAATATACTTTATATTAAGTCGGAAGATCCGAGAATCCGTCGGCTTCACAACAGAGTTATGAATTCTACTAATGTAACTAATGGAACAAAGAGAGAGTTTTTAAAGCTTGTCGTAAACCCATCACAAGTAGATTAACCTCCCAATCAATTTTTGGATGGGGATCACAAGTAAGTAGATTAGGATTTAGAGTTTATTAACATTCTTTCCTATAATTTTCCTTTCAAGACTTTTTTTTTAGAATTCCGCGATAGTGTTGGTACATCTGTAGAAGGTCGGTTCGTCGGAATGTATCAACACGCTAAGCAAAATAACACAGTCGATATCTGATTCTTGGAAATTAAAGAATCAGTAGGTTGGTAGCCGCCATCTGCAGTAGTGCATTGTTGTTTGGGTTTGAAGCAATGAGGAGTTGCTTGGGAGAGAAGAAACAACTACGACCTTCTACGAGAAGCTGTTTAACAGAGGAGATTGGAGGGAATGGAACAAAAAATGGGTAGCTATTATTGGAGAACTTTTGATTTTTTTTGAAAAAATTGAGACTATTTTAGTAATTTGTACAAGAACAACGTCATTGTCACGCAAGCATCAAAAT
This sequence comes from Hypericum androsaemum, assembly GCA_963995505.1. Lineage (NCBI taxonomy): Eukaryota > Viridiplantae > Streptophyta > Magnoliopsida > Malpighiales > Hypericaceae > Hypericum > Hypericum androsaemum. Next base: position 2,558,357 of record OZ023189.1, on the reverse strand, counting down.
AATGCCATTTTGAGAAAATATGTCTGTCCTGGTCCTACAGATAAAAATAATTTTCAAAAATTAGTCTCATTTTTAAACTGTAATTACTAAAGTGAAAATCGTCCATACTATAGAGTATTAAAGTCCATTTTATTTTCCCCCTTTATTTAATGAAATGAGTGGCTATGCTTTTAGCTAACAAACGACGGTTTAGTTTCCCGGGGAGTTACCGAAATAAAAAAAAAATTTTAAATAGGTTGGCCTTATATATAGAAACTCTAGACGAAAGTAGATTTTATTTTTTTTTCAAGACAAGGGGTGAGAATTGATCGCAATCCCTAGAATTTAAATATTTTTTCGATTTTAATTCCAAGTCGAATAATTTTTCCGATATAGATATTCCAGGTCGAAAAAAAATTTCAACCTCAAAACGAAGACCATTCTTTGAAATTTTTTTAACAGTAATACCATATTGATAAATAAACTTGTTAGATAACAACCTTTTGGGCAAAAACTCTTATTATCCTGCTCATCGGTCTTACCGAAGTCTTTTAATCTCAGCGAATGGCGTTTCTAAACTCTGAATGAAGTTAAAGACCGCCGCTTTTGTCCTCCAAAAAATGGCTTCGGTTCTTTCACCGTCTTCTTCTTCTCCGGCAACAACAGCCGACGGAACCCAAGTGGCAAAGTACGACGTGTTCCTTAGCTTCAGAGGCAGCGACACCCGAGACAACTTCACCAGCCATCTTCACGCTGCTTTGGACCGCAGAAAGATCCACGCATTCGTCGACACCGGTCTCCACAGAGGCCGCGAGATCGTCCCCTCCCTGTCCGAGGCGATACACGAATCCGAGGTCGCAGTGGTCATCTTCTCCGAGAACTACGGGGGCTCCCCGTGGTGCCTCGACGAGCTGGTCAAGATCATGGAGTGCAGGGCCCGGCGAGGGATGGTGGTTCTGCCGGTTTTCTACCACGTGGACCCTTCTGACGTGGAAGAGCAAAGTGGGGTTTTCGGAGATGGGTTTGGGAGACTAAAGGCGCGGTACTCGGATGACGTGGACAAGTGGAGTGATGCCCTCAAGGACGCAGCTCGTATTGCTGGTTTGGATTGGAGGAACCACAGGTAATTTAGTTCGTTTGCTTGCACTTTAAACAAGTGAATCCTTATTCCTTCCGTTGAGAGACGAAATGTTCGGTTTTTGGTTGAGTTCGTAGAAAGAATTAGCGGCTCTTTACAGTTAGTCCCTTAGTACAAGTAGAGGATTGCAGAAAGAATCCAGTTTCTGGTATCATTGTGGATTCGTCATTTCCAAACTGCTGTCATGCGATCGAACAATGGCGTGTGTGTCGTGCCTTGACACACCTTTATCACACCAAGCAGCCCATCTAATCTTGAAACAGAAGTGTTTTTTAATCTCAATTATGATAAAACATTAAGCCTGTAGAAATTATTTAGCATTCGGGTGTTGTACGTATTTTTCAGTTGAAATAAGGATGAAACTAGATGAGCTCTTGTCAATCAAGGATTTCGTAGCTTGACATTATTGTTATTCTTATGGTAGGCCAGATCACAGATTAACCGAGGAAGTTGCTGAATTGGTTCTGAAGGAACTGCAAGGCCTATCTGTGCCAGGTTCATTGACTGTCGATGCGAACTTGGTTGGAATGGAGTTGCACGTTGAAGAGATGTTATCTTTGTTGCAAACTGAAGCAGCCAATGTCCTCTTTTTCGGAATTTGGGGAATGGGCGGCATTGGAAAGACTACCTGTGCCGAAGCTTTGCTGTATCAGATTTCTAGGGATTTTGAAAGTTCCTATTTCCTTGCAAATGTCAGGGAAGAATCAAGAAAGCGCACGGCTATATGCTTGCGGAATGAGGTCCTTGGTAAGATCTTAAGTGAAGAAATAACTGTGAATACTTCCAACATGCTACCGGGCTTTATTCTAAATAGGTTGCGTCGAAAGAAGGTTCTAATCATTCTTGACGATCTTAGTAGTGAAGAACAATTGACGACTATAGCTGGAGATCCTAATTGGTATGGTCCTGGGAGCAGAATCATTGTAACAAGCAGAGACAAGCAAGTGCTTGTCCATAGAGTTGATAGGATATACGAAGTTCAAGGATTAAATTATGGCGATGCTCTTCAGCTATTCAGCTTGCAGGCTTTCAAACAAAGTAGTCCAAACACATCCTACTTGGAGCTATCCAAAATGATTCTAAATTATGCCAGAGGTGTTCCATTAGCTCTCAAAGTCTTGGGTTCCCTTTTGTATAAGAAGCATCCAGATGAGTGGAATAGTAAATTAGAGAAGTTAAGGACAATGCCTGAACGGCAGGTTTTGGATGTTTTAAAAATAAGCTATGACGAGCTAGATGAAGACGAGCAGAATATTTTTCTGGATATTGCGTGTTTCTTCAAGGGCGAGGACAAGGCCTTGGTAAAAGATATACTAGATGGCTGTGGATTCTTTGCTGGTATTGGAATAAGTCGTCTTCATGATAAATGCCTCATAACTATTGCAGACAACAAGCTGCAGATGCATGACTTGTTACAAGAGATGGGTTGGGATATAGTCCATAAAGAGTCTAATGACTACGGAAAGAGGAGCAGATTGTGGAAAGCTGAAGACATCCTACTTGTACTGACAAGAAACATGGTAAGAACACAGATCAAAAACTGTTATGTCCATCTCATACAATAGTAGATACTCTACACTGCTTCAGGCAATCATCAGTGAGAAGTCAATCACTAATTCACGCTATTACTTGAGGCGTGCATTAGATGGTTATGTTCATCTGGAGATTGATCCATAGAAGGCTGGATTTTATTAACTTTTTTCCTTTAATTTGTCAGGGGTGCGAATTAACACAAAGCATAATTTTGGACATGGATAAGATCAAGATAAAGATGGAGATTTCTCAAGCATTTTCAAAAATGTGTAATCTAAGACTACTCAAGCTCCACTTCGGTAGCTATCTTACCTGGGGAAACAACGAGGGATGCATTTCAGAAACTTCTGGACAATCAAGTTACGGCCTTCAATATCTGCCTAGTTGCTTGAGATACCTACATTGGCATGGATACCCTTGGAAAACATTGCCTTATGATTTCTTTCCGGGAAACCTTGTTGATCTGAGTCTCTGCTTTAGTAAAATAGAACGACTGTGGTCCGAAGCTAAGGTTAATTAATTCCTATCTCTTAAGTACACAAAAGCTCATATATTTCTTTGCTAAGAATATTTTTACCAGATTATGTTTCTTTCAGGTCTCACCTCAATTAAAACGAATTGATCTCAGCTGCTCGTTCAATCTGATATTGCTGCCAGATCTTTCCTCAGCTGTAAACTTGGAGAAGATTATACTTGATGCCTGTGGAAATTTACTTGAAGTTCCCACCTCTATTCAACATCTCAAAAAACTTGTGTACCTTAGTCTATCCAACTGCTGGAAGATAAGAAGCCTTCCAAGTCTTGTTCATCTAAAATCTCTTCAGACTCTCAACCTCTCAAGTTGTTCAGGCTTGGAGGAGTTTCCAGAAGTTCCTGCGAATATACAAGAACTCAATCTCGATGAAACTGGATTGGAAGAATGGCCTCAATCGATTCAATTTCTGAACGATCTTCATCTGTTAACATTAAAAGATTGCAGAGAGCTGAGGAGGCTTCCAAGCACACTTCATTTGGCTTCTCTGGAAACGTTTGATCTCTCGTGGTGCCCCAATCTCAGGAGGATACCTGATATATTGGGAATGAATTTGAAGGTCTTAGATCTCGTTGGCTCTGAGATTGAACTAGTTCCTCCATCAATAGGCTGCCTTACTTCACTTCTTAAACTGAAACTGAGTTTCACAAACATAAAAGAATTGCCTGTGTCCATTGGTAATCTCTCATCCCTCGTTGAACTGAATTTGGAATCTACCGAGATAGTTGAATTGCCTTCTTCTGTAGGAAGTCTCTCTTCACTTGTTGAGTTGAAACTTGGATTGACATCATTAAAGGGATTGCCAACATCAATCGGACGCCTAACTAACCTTGTGAAATTGGATCTTGGTTCTTGTAAGAGGCTCAGCAGTCTTCCGAGCAGCATTTGCGAGTTGAAATCCCTCAAGGAACTAATAATGCATATTTGTCCGCGTCTTTGCAAGTTGCCACCTCTTCGTGGCTTGCACTCCCTGACAGTACTGGATCTGGGAAGCAGTGGGATACTAGAACTTCCAGCAAGTATTGGCTATTTATCAGCTCTACAGAGATTGTACCTGAGAGAAAGTGATATCCAGCAGATACCTCCGAGCATCGAACGGCTTTCCTTGCTAGAAGAACTTGACATCAGAGACTGCAAGAGACTCGAATGTTTGCCAAAGCTTCCATGCTTAGTTAGCATTGTAAATTCAACCAACTGTTCATCCATTAAGAAGGTAGCTTGTTCAGCTATTAATGCGATTGAAAAAGCCTGGCAACATTGTCTTCCTCCAGATTACAGATTCATATTCTCTAACTGCACGCACCTGGATGTGAGTGGACGTGAAAACATTATGTACTTGCTGAGAGTTGATCGAGACATTGAAACAACATTGAGGCGGTTCTCAGCTGTACGTCGTTCTATCTCTTAGAAATAGCAAGTGGTTTAGTTTGCTTCTAACTTCTAGGAATTGGATTTGATGACAAGCAGATATGTTATTGATGGAAAATAAGATATGATGCCAACAACAACCGGGACGGTCTCTAACTGCATAAACTTGTGGGAATTATAAGTCTTTCTTCTAGTCCTGTAATTGTTCTTCCTTATAATTTGCTCCAGTCTCACTCGGTCATTGTTTCTTTTTTCAGACCAGCAAGTACCCAGGACGCCCTAAATTCAGAGTTTGCCTGCCTGGAACCAGAATTCCAGAATGGTTCCAGTATCAAAGCAGAGGATCATGTATATGTGCATCCTTCTCCGCTTGTCGGTATAAGACACGTTCTATTGGGCTGGCTTTGAGCGTTGTAGTTGAATTCCCAGGTAGCTATGACAATATAGGTGAACGTTTCAATGTCAGATGCAAGTGTAATCTGACTAAACACGATGGAGATGTTCTACATCTTAGCTTCGATATTGATGCAGTGCAGATTTGGAATTACGGGTTCAGGTTTGAGTCGGATCATGTGTTTATTTGGCTGGTGAGAGATCTGCATAATGGCACAGAATCAGATGAAACATACCTTTCAAAGGCTACATTTGAGTTTTCTGCATCATCTCAGACTGGTGAGTTCAAGGTTGAAATGTGTGGTGCTCATGTAGTATGTTTCCCGGACGAGGATCAATACCATCCCACCTCGAGCGAGTGTAGCTCATCAAATGTTCCGAAGTGAGAGACAGAAGTATCGATGCCGCTAACAAAAACAGGACCAACAATTTCTGTGGTTATTTTCGCCGGCAGAGGCAAGGAACTGCAGTTCAAAAGATGGAGACGGCACCCACCGTACAAAAATGCGGAAGTTGATGATGGTTTAGGTTCCCATTGTTCTGGAAGTGGCAGGTGCATCTCAGAATTCCTCGACTTTCTGATGATTCTGATGGAACCTTTGTGTCTCATCTTTGGATCATCCATGTGGTTGTCGTCATCTTGAGCTGGTTCGATATTTTTTTCAGGTCCGATTTCGAACGACGAAAGGAGAGCCATGGAAACTGAGTCCTCACTAACGGCCGCTTTAAGCAGGTTGGGCGATACCCTGAGGAGCTTTTGGTAAAACCATTTCCGATGAACTGCAATCACTTTCTCGCCTTGGTGAATATGGAGAGCTCTGATCATCATAAGGGTGCAATCAACGGTAGGTTTCTCCATTATAATTCGGAACTAATACTCTTCACTTTATTAATGTTAATGATGCAGTCTAATGACCTGCGGTCTTCTCCATTACATTTAGCGTGCATTCATGAACAATCATTTCCCCCTAAAAGTTCCCATAGTATTTATATCTACTATCCGGCACTTAGAACGGGTCACGTTAATCCCAAAATCAGGAGAGTGGTTAGATTATTGACCAATCCTGTAAAAAAAAATATTTTTACAATTTTGTTGTATTTAAAATGATTCAATTAAGGTTTTGGTGCGTGTGAATGATAAAACTTTTTGTAAAATAATTAGAGAATATTTAGCATTTAATACCAAGTATAATTGACGATTGAATTATTTAAAAAAAAAGTTGTCCGACTACTCATTTGATCGGCGAAACTGGTCGGGTTAGAATTTGAAGAATAGAAGGAACGGGTTTCTCTTGCAAGGAAAAAGTACGATAACGTAGAGAAATTGATCTCGAGACTGTCTGAAGTAGTTGTACTAAAATCGATCCTAATGAGCCGCGAAAAAGAAAAAAAAAGTAGGGCAAAACGAGTTGAGGGAAAGAGAGTTTATTGAGAGCATAGGGGGTTTGATTTGTGATTTTTGTCCGAACTAGGCCAAGAATGCCTCTTCAAGGTGGACCGAAGAGACCACAGGCAGGTTCAAAGATGGTGACCCGAGGCGGGTTGCTTATATTACCCGAGGCGGGTCGCGCGTAACCACAGGCGAGCCTTGCAAATCACCACATGCGGTTCTCAAAAGAATCAACCCTAGGCGGGTCACAAAACCAACCCAAGGCGGGTCACAATACCAACCTAAGGCGGGGCTTGCCTCAACATCGACCGAAGGTGGGGACGCCTTTCCTCCAATCTGGGCGGTTCTCAACCATTCCACCCGAGGTGGGTTCCTTGCTGAACTAGAGACCGGAAGTGGTCTCTACCAAACTCGAGACCAGAAGAGGTCTCTAAATAGAAAAGTGGAAGCGGTTGTTACTCACGGGAACCCAAGATGTGTCAACAATACCAACCGAAGGTCGAGTCCGTCTCAATGTCAACTAAAGGTCGGGTCCGTCTCAATGCCAACTAAAGTCCGGATCTGTCTCAATGCAACCCGAGGCGGGTCTCCAAAGTTCAACCCAAGGCTGGTCGGACCTGCCTGCCGAGGCGGGCTCATTTTGAAACAGAGTTTAAACTACAAAGTTGTAGATCTCTGTCTTATCTTTCCGGTGCCTAAGAAATCATCTCAATCCAAGGTCTAAGTAAAAAGACATGACCGATTTACAAAAGCCCGAAGACCCTCGATGACGAGACCAGTACTGATACTTATAGCCAAAGGAGGATGCTTGCCATCCGAGGACGACAAGCCAAGGTGGACCGGGGACGCCTAGCTGAGAACGCCTTGCGAGGCAGGCCAAGAGCACCTCCTGGGGCCGAGATCATCAACTGAGGCTGAGAGCGGCAACTGCGACTGAGAGCGGCAACTAAATTCGTGAGTGCCTCCCGAGGTCCCCGAAGCCTTTCTATCATCCTCAACGCCAACGTCATGAGGAGGACTTGTCGCCCGATCCCGGCTTCCGTGCCTTGATATTTTCATACCTCAACAATTTCTTGGTCGTTTTTTAAAATATATCTTTAGACTCTGTAGACTTGCTTATATTAACTTACTTTCCATTGTTCAAAGAAAAACTTTATTTGACCCAAAAAATAAACTTCATTCAGCTTCCAACCGAAATATTCTTACTTTAACAGCTGATTCACCGCTCTTACGTTGGATGAAGACCATCCTCGTTTTCGGGGGAAAAAAAAAAGAGACACCAATGCCATTCTGGTGTCTACGTAAGCAGATTCTGAGTTTTCATTCCTTTGTTTTTTTTCCTCCAGAAAAAGAGAACGAAAATATCCCAAAAAAGAACAGAGGACGAAAATGAGTCGACTTATTTTTTCAACCATTTTTATATTTATTGAATCAACTAATTTATATTCAAATAATAAAAATATTATTTTTGAAAATTATCGACTAGATTTTATAGCTCTCTTTTCTTGAAGCTCATTGTTTAGATCATTCAGTAAAAATAAGATAAATAGATAAATTACATAACTGCAACAATATAATACATAAATAAAAAATATTTGAATAGGCAATGTTATTTTATTTGGTGAATCTTAGATATTCAGGTATAAAATTGTCTAATTCTTTTATTTTGGTGACTCATAATGATATTTTGTGTATCATTTGTTACACAAGATTTAATATACCAGGAGTTAATGCTTGAAAGACGTTAGAAAATGACATGAGAAACCTTTGTCCAAAGAATTCTCATGCTCTACTTCTCTACTTATACATGTCTGTCAAGCATGCATTTATATTTAAGGGGCTCGTAGTTCTTATTTTTCAGATAGTAGTCAAATAATCGGGCGAATTATATTCATTTGTAAGAAAATCTACTTTGCCAAAACAATCTTACGCCCGAATTATCAATTAATGTGGCAATTCTTTTCTTCTATATTTTGATTTTCTTCTGTAAATTTTTTATCAAACCTCCGATTTCACTAATTGTAGGTTTCTGAATTATATCACGAGTCATCTCATTTGGATTCCAATAAGTTATGATTGATTTTGTCTCACAGTCACCGTGCTCGGAAGAGGAGTAGAATATGGAAACGAAACTAAAATCTTCAACATTATATTTAAGCTTTCATTGCGACTGGGAATAACAATGCTTAGTATAAACAATTTCGACGTTTACAATTGATAGCTCAGTATGTTTGGTGAAGAAAATACAATGAATAGTTATATTTCAGTTTTATTGGCACTCAATCCAAATGCATGCAAACCAATGGTAAGAGAGCTGGTTGCCGGTCTTACAAATATAAAAATACTACTTAGTGAGCGATCTCCTAAAATGGGGTTTGACAGTGCTCCGAATACGATAGATTAAAAAAAAACCAGATGCATGCAAGCTCGTATCCTAATTGTCATGAATCGACCAAAATACATAAAAATTTAAGCAACCTATATAATATCGTAACTTCGTTTTCGAAGAATGTATAATATTGTAACTAATAGTCCCAGAGAGGATCAATCTCCGTACCGTTCCACTCGTCCTCTGCAATATGATCAGCATCAGAAAAATAATTCATCGAACCTTGAAGCACATTGGTCTCCTCCAAATGCGTCCAGAGAGCTGACTCGTTGATAGCTTGTATCTCATTTGACGAGAGCATCACATTAGATGGGCAAACACGGCCGTTGTTCGAGCTGCTCGACCCTCCAACACCTTCCATCGTCATCGAGCTAGCGGCGAAATTGGACGCTGCATTGCTCGCAGCCCGACGAATATCCTCCGCGGTTGAGCCCGCCGGCTTCGGGAAGTGGTGAACAAGTTCAGGGAAGTTAAGGGTAGCTTCGTTTCCCCGGAAATGGAATGCTGCTACGTCGTAGGCTACGGCTGCCATTTCTGGTGTCCTGAAGCTGCCTAACCATATTCGGGTTTTGGTCCCCGGCTCGCGTATTTCGGATACCCATTTCCCCCATTTTCTCTTCCTCACCCCTCGGAAGCGGGATTGGGAGATATTGTTCTCTTCTTGATCCATAGTATGATGTTTCAGGTGAAGTGCAAGTTTGGGCGGTGTAGTTCCAAGTGTGGGTGCATGGGGTTATTATAGATGTCAACAACTATTTTAATATTCAAAGGAAAGTTGACTGATAAAATGGTGCAACCTTCCTAGTACTTTCCTTACTTGGTAAAGAACACCGAAGGTCTCTAAATTATAGTCAGTTCCTTTTTGGTCACATAGTTTTAGATTCTTCTGTGTAGTCATTATATCAGCATACTAAATGTTGCAAATTCCGAAAATCATATAGAGAGAGAGAACACATGAAATCACCATTTTTTAGAAACGCAAAGATAAATGAAGCACGAGCGAATTTGAATTAATACTAACTTTTGGCCGGCTTAAACTGTTGAACTGGTGATTTGGATTGAGAATAGGCCCACGGTTCCATAGTTCATGAACCATAACTTGAACTACGAGTCGACAATCTGGTTACGGTTCAAGATTTCTACAAACCGGTTAATCAATAGTTAACCGTGAATGAGATGTGGATCGATTGTTAAATTTCAATTATTTTACCCATTTTTATCTTAGACAAAATGTCAGCGACTACAAGGGGAATATCCCTATATTTGAGTGACCATCGACGGATTTACCACTCACTGTTACTGAGCTCCGACGACAACAGTTTTTTAGGTTGGTGTTCTATATGATGTGAGGATTGAAAGTGATGTCACGCCAATTCCCAATCAGAGAATCGCAAGTGTAAGAATAGATTTTAATGTCAATAATCATATGGAAAGAAGAAGTGGGATACAGGTATATTAGTGCCTTACAACTCAACAGGTTAAGCCTTTTCTGTCTGGGAAGGACGCGGTTGCTAGGTGGAGTGGAGCCTCCCTTTGGGCCCCTCGATGCCTTCTGTTTTATCCATACCAAGAATTGTACACACTGTATACTTATATTTGTCTCACTACAAATCTTCCTGATGTACAATTTGTCTTGTCGTTTTCCCCTAAAAATGACACGTGCCTCGTCATTCTGTGTCAGAAATTATATATTCAATATACAATTCGAAATAATAAATAAATTTAATATTAATTAAGTTTGAAATATTAGTAAACCGAGATCTTCAAATACAAGGACCTTAAAATATATTGATTCAAATGTGCGTATTTCATGTGAGATTCATCTCCAATTAGATTAAAAAGGGTTTTCCATTTTGGGTAGAAAATTAACTGAAATTATCAAAATCAGTAAAAATTACATATTTTTCCAAATGAATAATTTAAAAGAATTAAAAAAAATCTAGAATACAGAGGTAAAGATCGCCTCCTCCAGTCCTACGATGGATGTAGCAGTGGCATCAGGTACTAGAACAATATAAATAGGGTATGATAAGATCTATAAGTCTAAACTCAAATCTAGATTTTAAAGGTAGGACTCGAATCTTATATTATATTCTTCAATAACCATCCAGATACTCATTGAATCATGAGGATCAAATTTAAAATCCATACTCTACTAATGACCAATTTGCTTAAAAAACAATTTAAATATTTCATTATAAACAATTTAATTAATATATTTATATTTATATCTATTTAGACAGTCAACGGTACAAAGAAATAATGTTAATTTTTAAATTTTAAGCTAAGAATTGAATGCTTTTTTTAACAACTTCCATATAAAATTTTGGGGTTTATGGAGAAAATAGTATTTGTATGTTAATAATTTGAATAGAGCTCATTTATAGCTCGTAGCAAGTATCAAAATATACCAAATTAATATAATAAGTATTGAACAACCGGAGGTAGATCTAATTCTTAAAGAAGTTGAATTCTAAAAAAAATTGGATTCAAATTTACAAATAAAAAAATAATTATTGGGAAAGTCATCCACTAAATAAGGTCCAATAGTGTTGATTATCATACTTTTTCTAACAAAAATATATAATAAGTGATAAAAATTGATTAAAGATAGCTTTTTAGTTTTTATTATTTTTTTATAGGTAAAAAAGATGGCATAAGATGTTCCATATGTCTACCAACTAAGAAGGTTAATCTGTTGAATCCAACTTGTTGAAGATGATAGTTGTAAAAAATAATATAGGTTAAATGTGTTCATAAATTCCATACAATGCGGTATCCGCCGTTTAAGTTTACATTTATTTAAAAACCGTCGGAAAAGAAAATGCCAAAGACGAGCGAACACAAAAAAATAGCTTTAGTCTATACTCGGATTTGACCTCGTGCGTTCTACGGACACCGCTTCAAGATTAATGATCAATGGAGTAATGTCACATCAACTGAGAGTACGCACCGGCCCTAACATCGAACCTCAATTCTCCCAAGTCCCAACCCCCCACGAAGCACCTTCCGAACCCCCCTCTCCAATGGCCCTTTAGTCGGACAATTTTTTAGTTATGTCCAAATCAACCGTCCAATACCAAATCTTATCTTTTATCTCTATTTTTTAAAAGATAAATGTCTTAGAAGTCTTTATTACAATGCCTAGGAAGAGAAAAATGTTAGGAAATCCACAAGGAAATAATAGGTAGTTTGGCTTATTGTCTATCTTAACAGAGAGAAATAAGAATTTTTGTTGATGAGATCCGAGCCGCAAAATTATACATAAACTAGCGTAACATGTCTTTATATATTAGACAAACCCTTGCAAGCTACGGAACCTATCTAGGCCATCTAAGAGTCTAAAACCTAGTCTGATTAGGAAACTTTGCGCCGCGACAACTGGCAGTTGCCAGTCAATTGGCGGTCGCCAGTTCCCTGAAGCTGGAACATTCTATAACAGGCCACTGGCGATCGCCAGTCACTGCTTCTCACCATACTCCCAACAATCTCCACTTTGGCGAGAAATCATACCATAGAAAAACTATAAAGCTTTACCCGAATTTCAACAAACTCTACCTTGATGAGATATCGCCCCTTGAAAAATACAAAGTCCTGTGAAACCAAACCAACTCCACCTTGAACCTTAGGCCCTTCCGTACTCAACAATAAGACCATTTAAACTTCTCTTCATCATTTGTTCAATCACTTGGAGACATCCCCAAAACTCGAGCATCTCCCGAGATTGCTTGGTGTATTCCCTACATCCTCCATTGAACTCCAATATGCAAGTTCACCTACTGAAGCAATCTTGTGACCAATAGACGCTCCTCTATTTTTTTGGTCACCCTTATACTCCGCAACCTGGAACTGCTTCCTTGTTGAACCTTGCTCCTTTTGTCCCAATCCAATGCTACAAGCCATAACATACATTGGACAACCTTTTGTTCCATCTAGTAGAACACTTGACATGTCACAAACTTTATTGCTCGCTGTTGAGTGAGATAAAACCTGATTCACCCATGGTGTTACTGATGATTTTGCATTCCCGATGCATAACCTACCCAACACCTTTGCTTTGCACGTGCCTTTGGACAAGTATAGCGGGGACTTGCTATCCTTGTCGCCGCGAACCCAATTCCAAGAACCCTATTGGCTGCACTCAGCCCATTCATGTCAAGACCTTGCTCCTCATATGAACTAACCTTATATGACATGAGCTTTTCTCTCCTCCATCAGACTTCATTGATATGACTCCACCTACAATAGTGTCCTCCACTAACCTGTAGGTATTTCTTGCATCCCTTTCACCCTTCATTACCACCATAACATCCTTCTCCACCTCCATTAGACCACCTTCTATCTTATAGCCATAACCCTATAATCCAAAGCTCTTAATGAGATCAAATTCCTATCTAACTTTAGAACATGTGTAATCCCACACAATTTTTTTACTACATCATTCCATATCTTAATTTGTATGTCTCCTATACCTGCAATTCTACAAGTAGAATCATCACCCATAGTCACCATACCTAAATAAATAAACATGTAGGCGTCGTACTCATCCCTACTGGGAGTCATGTGAAAAGAACACACGCTATCCAAAATTAAAAATTCAATAGGATGCTTAGGACTTGATAAGATAGAAATACAATCACCAACTGACCCATCCGAATATGAGGCCATATTCATAGAACCTGATCAGTCATGATCCCTAGTTCTTGAAGCAATTTCATGTGCTTCTTTTCTCTACACTTGAAGCAATTTCTATTGAATCTCCTTGACAGGACTTGGATCTTTTTCCATCTTTCCTCCTCTACGATCATGGTTTCTCCTCACAATAAGCCCTTCTCCTAGTTCATCGGTGGCCTTCTTCCTTTGATAAAATCCTAGTAGAGCACTAGTAATATCTTCTAACACCAAGGACTCTTTACCCCAAGTTAGAGTTGTAACCATACTTTTGTAAGAACTTGATAAGAAATTCAACAGCGACAATGCCTTGTCGTCGTCATCAAACTTCACATTGACCCTTATCAAATCACTCACAAGTTGATTGGCACTATTGATGTGTTGGCTCAAATCTGAACCCTCCATCATCTTAAGTATGTACAACCTTTGCTTAAGATAAAGCTTGTTCGACAGAGACTTTGACATATAGTTATGCTCTAACTTCTTCCAAACCCCAGCTGGTGACTCCTCATCAATGACATGATACTTCACATCCAAGCACAAGTAAATCATCGCCACCGCCTTAGCCTCCAACTCTTTCCCCTCCATCTTCTCAGGCTTCTTCCCCAAGTGAGCATTGACCATCCTTTGTTGCACCAGCAGATCTTTGACACGCCTTTGCCATAACCAAAAATTTGATGATCCATTGAACTTCACCAAGGAAAACTTCGCGCCGTGATTTGCCATCCTCTTCCTTACCTCTGATACTAGTTGTTAGGAAATTCATAAATAAACAAGAACGCACAAGAACAATGGACACAAGAGAACTTTTATTAATGAGATTTGAGCTATAAAGCTATACACAAACTAAGATAACATGCCTTAATATATTAGACAAATCCTTGTAAGCCACATAACCTATCTAGGCCATCTAGGAGTCTAAAACTGAGTCTGATTAGAAAAATTTCTACTGCGACGAGTGGCTATTGCTAGTCAATTGGCGGTCGCTAGTTCCCTAAAGCTGGAACATTCTGTAACATGCCACTGGCATTCGCCAGTGGTTTTGCAATTTTCGGTCACTGCTTCTCGCCATGCTCCAACAAAAAAGTGTTGAGAATACAAGAGAAAGTACATACAGTAAAACCTCTGTAAAGTGATCCCCTCTAAAGTGATAACCTCTCTAAAATAATAAAAAGTCCTGGTCCCGAGTCGGGACCAGTGTTAAAATGTGATAATCCCTCTATTGTAATAACTGATACTTTTTTCAGAAAATTTTAGTGTAAAATTACTGTCCCAATTTTCGCATAAAGTGATATTTTTGAATAAATACATATATTTTTTACGTACTTTGCGAATTTGAAAATTATTTTAAGATGTTAATTTGTGCTAGATTTTTTTGTTTGATAACTTTTACGTCATCATTCATCTTTTGAATTATCTTCAAATGGTCCTTGTGATCGTCGTCTTGTTGTAAAAAATATTTCAATCAAGTGTAGTATTTGAATAACGCTTTAAGCCGAGATTTAAGTTATCTCGTGACTTTTATTTACATTTTTGTTTGATTGATTCAAAATTACATCGATAATATATTGTTTGGTCGGAATGTAGCAGATAGAGAGGTCTTGGTCAAACGAGAATTACACAATAATTTTTTGAACAAATTACCCTCACGTCCCTGAGGTTTGGTCACCCTCCCCCTAGGGTCCCTGGCTTTTGGAAAATGATTGTCCCGTCCCTAAGTTTTGATGATAATAGACTATCAGGTCCCTGTCTGACGTCATCGGCTCTTTTTTCATTTTTGGTCATAAAAATGAAAAAAATACCCTTAACCAAAAATGAAAAGTTAAGGGTATTTTGGTCATTTCTATGACTAAAAATGAAAAAAAGAGCCGATGACGTCAGCCAGGGACCTGAGTGTCTATTATCATCAAAACTTAGGGACGGGACAATCATTTTCCAAAAGCCAGGGACCCTAGGGGGAGGGTGACCAAACCTCAGGGACGTGAGGGTAATTTACCCAAATTTTTTTGTAGTAAAAAAATGTAAACCCCTCTTATATGATAACCTCTCTAAAGTGATAATTTTCTCCGGTCCCAATAATATCACTTTAGAAAAGTTTTACTTTATATCTAATTTGTACCCTATAAGCTATTCAGATTTACAGGATAAACAATTGGTAGTACTAGTCGAGGCATTAGCTTCAAAAGCTGAAATCAATTCCACGAAGTACATTTTATCTAGTAGAATTTACCTAACCAAGGGGAACTTGTAGAATATGACATCAGCTAATAAGATGGCATCCTCAATCATGCCATTAAATGAGCAGAGCCTTATTTGGACTAGTCCAAACAAACCTCAAGCCAAGGCCAAACAAGCACGGGGTCATTAGAAATAACCTCGAGTGCTGGCAAAAAAGCAAGACGAATTCATAGCGGGGAAGACTGTAACTTGTGACTTACTATACTGCTGGAATGAAAAGTGAACTCATAGCTAAATTCTAGACCTATGGGCTAATCGATCCTAGACTAGCAGAAACAAAATTGGAAAATCCTTCAGAATTTAGGGGTTACCACTGCAGGATCTGGTGGTTCTTGGAGGAGATGTGGAAAGCCTTCCAATCCAAGTCGAGGTTCAGCCCACCATGGGCTATGACCTTTGTGATGGCCTGCTGGTGGCTGTGGCGACGCAATGCAGCTGCTTTCAAGGCATTACTTTGGCCAATGGAACCTGCAAACCCATGGTGATTCCACTTGATACCCCTAAATGAATGGTGACTACTTCCAAGGCACTACTATATGATCAACCCATTGACAACCTTCCTATTTTCATAGTTATGATTATTTGGTTGGATTACCGTTATCACCCATTCTGAGAAAACTCCAAGGTTAAATGCGTTTGGCTGAGAGTAGGATCAGGATGTGTGACCTTTTGGGAATTTTTCAGGATACATGTGAGTGAGGACAAAACATGCTGGAAAAGACCCGTGTTGGTCTGTAGAGACAGTCGGTCAGATCACGAGGCCTTACAATAAGGGTAAAGATTTTTTGCGCTCGGCTTAAACAAGGACTCCTCCCATTCACTCACGCATAACCAAGATGGTGCAAAGTATTGGTACGACACCCAATTAACCAGACATTGTAAGCACCTCGTGAAAGAATAGAGACGTTTGTCTCTTACCTCGCTCAAAGTCCTCACAAAGTAATCATCAACTCTCTGGTAAATTCTACATGTCGAAAACACTCAGATAAATGACCAAGGCTGAGGTTTCAACCTATTCCTAACCGGAGTGCCCAAAGTAGATTCTTCCCTAAGTGCGTGGTTTAATTTTAGTGATTTTCAAATTTTTGAAGGGGTTGAAATTCAACAAAATCGTGCCAAGCTCTATCTAAATACAAGTTCCTAGACCTAAAATGCTAAAAGGTTCTTACAAGAAATTCTCCCTCTCCCACACTTTAAGGACACATTGTCCTCAATGGAGTGTAGACAATTACTAAAGGAGAAGGAAAAAGAAATATAATCATGACCTATGTGGTCAATCCAAAAGAAAAGTACGTCACTCAAAAACACATATTTAGCCTCCGTGGCCCAAAAATGTGGCGAATAGAAATATTATAAGATTGATGACCGTCGTGGCCATTCAAACAATAAATAATATATTTAAACCTAGAGCCATACTAAGCTCAAATATATGGCAACATGCATAATGCGCAATTACGATGTTACCAAAATTAAATAATGGAAGGTAAAACAAAAGGAGTGATGCGAATACTGCCATGTTATTGCAGGACTAGGGTGGGAGGCAATGTCCGTAGGTCGCGGACCATCCTCGCATGTAATTTTGATATTCTTGGACCGCCTGATAATGTGCTTGGAACGCCTTGTAATGTGCTTCATGTCTGGCTTGGATTTTTCTTCAAACGGCCGAGTTCTCTCATCCTTCAACCTCTGTTCGCCCACAAACTCGTCGACTTGACTTTCAAGCCGAGTTAGCTGTTCTTTGATCATGGTTCAGTCGCCCGGAGGGGGCAGTAATGTGTTCAATCGGACCTTCATGCTGTCTCGGTCTTCCCATGGCTTAGGAAATTGAGATCGAGCTCATTAGCCACTACTTCGGTCATTTCTTTAACCAAATCATGTCCTGCAAGCTTCACAGACAGCAAGTGCTCGGCCAAACGAGTAACTACATGGCCGGGAGTCACAATTTTCATTTCACCAGCAATCACCTTTTCGAACAATCAAATGAACATGACAAATGTACCGCATTCACATTACTTCGTACACAATCAATTACAAACAATTGGGTGCGAGTAACCCTTTTTTGTTTTCATGGTAGAATAAAAATCAAGGGTGAGTTCCCTATTATGTCACAACCTTATGAGTGCCAAAATACGACCAACCATACTTGTCAAGAATTGATTCAAAGTCGTTACCTATCATCCCTAATGTATGCATATCGGGCCAAACAATGCAATTGTAAAGTAGAGATATTAGCGCGAGATAGTGTTTTGAACGGTTCGCCTTCCCATTTGTAACGAATAGGGAAAGGTGCGTTATATGTCTCTCCCGAAGATGGTTTGTTTCCTTGGTTGGTGGTCTGCACTTGTCCACCAAACTTCATAATTGGTTGGCGCTTAGCAATTTGTCCATGAGTTCAATCCAATGGTCATCATTATCGCCCAAGTGTGGAAGCTTAGTTACTCTTCTCTTCTCTAATACTAGATTATTAAAAACTTCATATTGAATAATAAGCACAACTCAAGAACAATATGGTTGAATAACTATATTATTGAATAAATAATATTAACTTATAAAGTATTACGTGTATTATCTGAAATCGATGAACACTCTTCACATTGGACACAACTACTCAACGTGTAACAATGATTATAATAATTCAAATAACAACTTAAAGAATAACGAAAAAGTGTGGAAGCTTAGTTAGATTCTTCTCTTCTCTAATACTAGATTATTAGAAACTTCGTATTGAATAACAAGCACAACTCAAGAACAATATGGTTGAATAACTATTTTATTGAATAAATAATAGGAAAAAGTATATTTTACCTACTTGTAGTTTGCCCGATTTTATCTTTAGGCCGTGTGGTTTCAATTTGATTTCAATTTGGTAATTCAGTCCCTGTGCTTTCCAATCTTTTACAATATACGGTCCACTCCGGATGACGAGGATGAAACGTCCACATGGCATGCCACATAGGCTAATACGACGTCATTTTATTGTCCACGTCGCAAGGTGATTAGGTAAGTCGAATATGACGTGTTAAGTGGTTAATTATCAAATCAGTCCCACTTATCCCCTCTCCTTCTTGGCCTTCCACCTCCTCCATCATCATCTTTTCCTCAATCCAAAACGGCAAAAGAAAATTAAAGATAAAAGAATCCATTGGGCTTGAAGCTAATACAACTGTAATGGAGATCGTAGGCACACAAAAACCGATGTCCAGGTGAAAAAATAATCAAAATCAATTAAAATCCTTACTGTTGAGGAAAGAAATCATCGAAATCAAGCGAATAAATCAATTGAAATCACCATAGGCATCTCCTTCGACGACATCGTGGGCCTCTCTCAAAGAAACCCAATTTAGAAATCGAGTGAGGGATCGGACCGGAGGGCAACTGGGGTCCGGAGCTTGACGACGTCGTCGAGGTCGTTGTCCTCTCTCAACGGTCAGCTGGTTCTTTCCGGAGTCGAATAGCAAGCAGCCGTTCATCGAGGTGGTCGTCTATCGAGGTCGTCGCATCTCTCAACGGTCCGGAGCTTGACATCGTCCGTCGGGGTCATCATTCGTCGAGGCCGTCACCTCTATCCTCCGCCGTTCTCTCTCTCTCTCTCTCTCTCTTCCGCCGTTCTCTCTTTCTCTCTTCCGTAGTTCGTTGAGACCGGATGGCAATCCTGTGGTGAAATTCAAAACCCAGTTCCATTGTGGTCTTTGGGCTTGATTGCTCAAGTGCACGGTGGCCGGAGAATCCATAAAAAGCTTCAATCCCACCGATTGGGTTCCTGGTCAATCCAGTGGTGAATTTTAGATCTATAATCCCACCGTTTGTATTAGCTTCAAGCCCAATAGATTCTTTTATCTTTAATTTTCTTTTGCCGTTTGGATTGGAGAAAAGATGATGATGGAGGAGGTGGAAGGCCAAGGAAGAAGAGGGGATAAGTGGGATTGATTTGGTAATTAACCACCAACACGTCATATTCGACTTATTCAATCACCTTGCCTACGTGGCATGTCATGTGGACGTTTCATCCCCGTCATCTGGAGTAGATCGTATACTGTAAAAGATTGAAAAACACATGGACTAAGTAACCAAATTGAAACTACACGGCTTAAAGGTGAAATCGGGCAAACTACAAATTGGTAAAATGTACTTTTTCCTAAAAAATATTAACTTATAAAGCATTATGTGTATTATCTGAAACCGATAAATACTCTCACATTGAACTCTTACTCAACGTGAGACAAGGATTATAATAATTCAAATAACAACTTGAAGAATAAGTCTTATTTTAACAAACTTTGACAAAGTAAATAAGACAACTTGGACTTATGTAAAATACTAACATTAACACAAACTTCATCCATTTGGACGAGACGACGACTTATTACATTGGGTCGAGGACTTATCAAAGGCGTGGGTTGTGGAAGCCAAAAAGGCTTAGGTATACGCTACCGGACCGGGGATTGTGTTAGCGGTGGGTTGAAGAGATGAGTATTATTTTTTTCCTCTTACTTTTAGAGAGGAAAACATTTTGGAGGACCTTTTTGTCTTTTTCTCTGCAATTAATTTGCAGCTTAAAACAACCTCCGGGCTTGGACACGCATTGACCCAGTAGTGTCGGATCCAACGAATCCATTATGGGCCTCAAATTACTTCATCTTCTTCGGCAGCCACATATCCAAACCCGCCCCATACACTAAACCCTAATCTTAGATCAAATCGTAGCCGTCCAATGCCATCGCTGTCTTCCATATATATATATGGAGATATATGGCTCTTAGATTCACTAGGGTTTCAGTGTCTCCTCCTCGTGCTCCGTCCAGAGATCGACCCACCTCGCCCCCTCTCTCAGGTTCCGGTTTGTTTTATATGTCGCGGTCTAGTCTGTTTTAGTTGATCCGAGTTTATTCCCTTTGTGATGAGCTCGATGTTGTAATAATCAAGGCTGGATTCTCGGATATGGGCTCCTTTTTTTGCCTCCCCGACATTGCCTACCCTCTCGGTCTTCGGATCGAGGTGGGGGCATTTTGGGGAGGAAAAAGAAATACAGAGGAAGCTCGAGATTTGGCATGTGGGGTTCCCCCTGTGCCATAGGCCTTTGGTTCTCTTTTTGATTAATGAAAATGGCTTTAATTTTTTTCAAAATCCAAAATTTATTTGAGGATTCATTTTCATGAGTATGTGGATTCTCCATTTTGAACTTTCTTCTTTTATCTGATCTGTGGGAATATACCGTTGAGTTGTATGTATTGTTGCAGGTTAATTACCATGTCTCATCGCAAGTTTGAACACCCTCGTCATGGCTCCTTGGGGTTTCTCCCAAGGAAGCGAGCCGCACGTCACAGAGGAAAAGGTTTAATTACTTTACAGCTAAATCTGTGTAGTTTTTATACTTTGGATCTAACTGTTTGGCCAATGATTTCTTTTAATGAACTTTCTCTAGATTTAGGATTCATGTTGTACTGTGTTACTCCTGCCAACTATATCCATGTGAATTTAATAGAGCTTTTGCTGTCATATCTTGTGGTTTGAAGGATATTAATATAGCATTTGATGTGAATTTAACAGAGCATTTGACTCCCAAGATAACTTTACAGCTAAATCTACGTATAATTTTTACTTAAACGGCTAACTCTCTAGCAACTGGTAGAGAAAGATGACCAACTCACTGCATTTGGATGTACAATTGATGTTGTTCTGTATTACTATATCCATGTGAATGTGATAGGGCATCAGATAGTAAATGACCTGACCCTATATCCATGCATTGCTGTTTGAAGGCTGATTGTTAATTATGATTTTTTTTTACTCTTAATGATGTACAGTGAAGGCGTTTCCAAAAGATGATCCAACAAAGCCATGCAGATTGACTGGCTTCCTTGGTTACAAAGCTGGGATGACCCATATTGTAAGAGAAGTCGAAAAGCCAGGGTCAAGTAAGTGTCATTTTTATGTTTTTGGGTTATGGCTTTGAAATATGTGTTTGTCTATGTTTTCTGCATGGATAACTGATGTTAGAGATTTGGTTATTGCTCTGAAATGGCCTACACTTGCATGTTTGTTGGAACTGGTGTTGATTTAGCTTCTGTTATTTTTTCATACGAAATACTACTCACTGCCATCTGGGCGTTTGCTTGATTTCGAAACTTGGTCTTGGTTTGTATTATATTTTTGTGAACAACCACTTGCAGAGTTGCACAAGAAAGAGACATGTGAAGCTGTTACAATTGTTGAAACTCCACCTATGGTAGTTGTTGGGGTTGTTGGTTATGTCAAAACTCCTCGAGGGCTCCGTTCACTGAACACAGTCTGGGCCCAGCATTTAAGCGAGGATGTGAAGAGGAGGTTCTATAAGAACTGGTGCAAGTCCAAGAAGAAGGCATTTACCAAATACTCAAAGAAGCTTGAATCTGAAGATGGGAAAAAAGACATTCAAGCTCAACTGGAGAAGATGAAGAAGTATTGTTCTGTTATTCGTGTTATTGCTCATACACAGGTAAAATCCACATGCAGTTTTTATCATTTGTTAACTTGTCAGGTTTTTTGACGTAATGATGTAAGATTCCCTTGTAGTATTACAAAAAGTTTCTGTTATGCAGCCGTGTAATTAGTAATCTAAAACTCAAAATCTGGTGACTGCTCAGAAATCTTACTTCTAACTCCACTGTTCTTTCTTGGTGGACTTGGTACTTAGATAAGGAAAATGAAAGGGCTGAAGCAGAAGAAAGCCCATCTTATGGAGATACAAGTGAATGGTGGAGATGTTGCCAAGAAAGTTGACTTTGCCTACAGCTTCTTTGAGAAGCAGATTCCTATCGATGCTGTTTTCCAGAAAGATGAGATGATTGATATAATCGGTGTAACCAAGGGAAAGGGTTACGAAGGTGTAGTTACTCGTTGGGGTGTGACCCGCCTTCCACGCAAGACTCATCGTGGTCTTCGCAAGGTTGCTTGTATTGGTGCATGGCATCCAGCCAGGGTTTCCTTTACTGTTGCCAGGGCTGGGCAGAATGGTTACCACCACCGCACGGAGTTGAACAAAAAGATCTACAAGCTCGGGAAGGGCGGTCAGGATTCTCATTCAGCAATGACTGAATATGACAGGTGAACTGGCTTTCTCAATACATAGCTTGTAGATGTTTTTATAGTTAAAGATGAGTTCTTAATATTGTTGATTCACAGGACTGAGAAGGATATTACCCCAATGGGAGGCTTTCCTCATTACGGAGTGGTGAAGGAGGATTATCTGATGATCAAGGGTTGCTGCGTAGGCCCGAAGAAGCGCGTTGTGACGCTGAGGCAGTCGCTGTTGAATCAGACATCAAGGCTTGCTCTGGAGGAAATTAAGCTCAAGTTCATCGACACATCCTCCAAGTTCGGCCATGGTCGGTTCCAGACTACCCAAGAGAAAGCCAAGTTCTTTGGGCGGCTCAAGGCTTGATAGATTGATTTCTAGTTAAAATGATCCAAGCTTGATTTCATGTTGAGAGACACCGCAACTCTGGAAGCTTATACTCCATTTCTAAGAAGGGTCTATGTTTTGTTGCTTTGTTTGATTTGAGATATTCGAGGTGAAATTTTGACCTTTATAATTCTAAATTTGCCTTCTGCGTTTGAATGTTGGGAATTTTTCTCCCTTTAAATGACTGTTGCTTTGTTCTGTCTGGATTAGAGAAATGGAGGAGTGTGAAGATGGTGAATTTGTCTCAAAATTAGTGGCAAAAGACTAGTCACTAATCTCTTTTTATGGTCACGCTAAAATTTCCAAACGTTTAAAAGTGGCGAGTGAAAAAAGAGTTGAGAATGATTTGAAATTTAAATAATTTTAAAGATAGTGGACACATGTGACCATGAAAATATAAAAAATAGTGACAATGGACTAAAATTTTTAGAAGATTAGTGATTCCATGAGCATTTTATTACCCGAAAATTAGAGCAACGAACATGTGCCTTCACCTTAGGTTACTCGGAAACGTGTTGGTTTAATCGAAGCTTATTCTAACAAAGATCATGATTTCGCTACAAGTGTGAACGTCTTCCCATCTACAATCGTATCTGTATATAGCTAATGTTTATATACCATTTACTTTGAGTAGACGCTATACATTTATATACTTCAGCTAATTATCTTCAGAAGCGGTCCGTCTGTAGAGGGAACTGTTGAAGAAGCCAAGTTACTCCTCGGATGGCAGCCTGTATCAGCAGAAAAGAACAGTGGGTAAGCGATTTCTTGCAGACAAAATTGAGCATAACAAGTATCGCTTTGCGAGACTACTAGTGGTAACAGTTGTCGTGCTTGCAAGGACATGGAAAGCTGTTATAGTGTTAGTTCAGCCTGATCAGTACGGACGGGACTCGATTCGAGTGATGGATGACTCGATTATCTTAAACCAAGGTATTGAATTCGAACCTTGTGAAATGAAACAACGCTATTCTAAGAGCCACTCCTAATTGGAGCCAACAGTACTCCGACTAATTAACTCGCAGCTGTAAATATGGCGAGCGCATAGCTGGAAGTTACAAAAGAAGACGAAAAGACATACCTCTTCAGTTCCCCAAATGAAGTTCATATATGTAGTAGCATGGTTACGGTTTATAAGGGTACATAATTCGCACTTTAGAGTAAATAAAATCAAAATAAAACCACGATGTAATATTATTTCTAATTTATATCTGCTGGAAAGAACATCTTCTTAGCATACAGTAAACCAAAATAAAGTAAAACCAAAACGTGCTCGAGCTAACATATACTTCTTGAGATAAACATTTAAGTCACACCGAGTTAAATGTAAATTTTGCATTCCAACAATTACGTAGCAGGATCATCGAGACATCATTGGCAACTTTGGAAAAAACAACATTGGCATTATTTAAGTTCATGAAGGGGTGTAATGTGTTCATCCAGCTGTGTCGGTCCCATTACGGAGAAAATATTCAAGATTTGCGAACCCTTGAAATGATCATCATGTAAATTTTTTTTTCTATATGCAGAAATATACGAACGACTAAGGGGAAGAAAGATGCACTAATAAGAAAAATGAAGGCAAGCTAGCATACCAAAGCTGCTTCTCCGGGCTTAACTGCTGGCTCCACACTGTCTCGTGCATAATTATATATGTCAAAAAGGCAGATCAGTTCTTCTCTTTGTATAGAACTAGAATTTTTCAGCATATTTGAAAAAGAAAAGATTAATCCTTCGACATTTCCAAGGAAGAGATATTCTGATGTTCGGTGGGTTATTCTGATGTTCGGTGTAGGGGAAAGAGGCCGGCGAGGAGGCGTTAGGAGATGGGTTCTTTTCTGTGTGGGAAAGTTGAGGGGAAGCGGAGTTGGGGATGGAAGAGATAACGTGGCGGTGATTGTCATCGTTTGATGGGGACCCAAGTGGCAATTGCCGAGATTTTGGAGTTGTTTATTGAAATATTTCATTGAAATAACTTATATAAGTACCGGCTGTATTTTGATGGCCCGGTTATAGCTGGTAGTTTGATCGATCAAGGTCTTCGTATGAGCTTCAGCTTGGTAAACGTGGCCATAATAGTATTTACATATTATATTTAAAGTCGGTGTAAGACATTTTTATATGAGATTACAGCCACATATTTTATTAAAATTCTGATGCGGTATGAAATTTTTTTACCACATATTATTTGTGTTCAGTTGAATAATTGAGAATTTCGTTGTTTGATTTATAATATTTATAAATCTAATAATTATAAACCCTAATGAAATATCATTTTTATATTTAGAAACTCAGAAATTCTATTGGATTAAGTCTAATTTTTCAAAAATGTAATTTAGGCTATGAAAATTTTCGAAAGAGTGTAAGTAATAATTTGTTAGCCTTTCACGTTAAAGATGCCCCAAAAAGTATTTGGCCCTAAAAGCACAAGACGAAAAAGGAATTGACTGAGTGCAATCTTTAGCAATTATGATTACTTTGTTTAAAAATTTTATCTTCCAAAAAACAAATTAAAGATGCTCCCCTTTAACGACAACAGGTCGAGTTGAAGTTGCCAAAATCGCTCTCCCATTGTTAAGCTGAGGAATTAAATTATAACATATCTCAAATCAAGTGTTACTGTAAAACCCACGAATTTACCAATATAAATTTGGAAATTATAGAAGTGAATGGTAATTTACCAATAGCGTTTTTCTGTAAATTATCACCCACTCCTCCACACTCAGATTAACCACTCCCTACCTATAGGGAAATTGCAGTAGGAATAGGACAACTTGCACACCTAACTTTTAGGGAGGATAACACCAGAGGCGGAAAGAGACTAACAAACTGAATTGGCCACATTTTAACACTTCCTTCCATAGAATTCTCGGTATCATTGGAGACCTAACCCTTCCCTCTTTACATTTTATATTAGAAAAGAAAAGACATCCTTCATATTTAACCCTCAACTCCACTACCATCTTCACTTGCTCGGACCAATCGGTGTTATATAGTCGGGACCACATTAGGCATACAAGGAGCGGGACAATGGCCTGGCCTTCGGATGACGAGCTCCACAAGGGGAATTGTCTCGGCTATGATTATCAATAAAAAGATTCTACTTGGATATGTTCATTTTGGTGATGCTAAGGAGGAGTGCAGGGAATAGAAAGGTTAGGAGACTCCAGAGACTTGCACAACCTAAGGAAATATGAAAAGAGAAAGCATGCAACGATGAAGGTAAGATGTTCATGTGTCCAATTCGAGATGCTTTTGATTTAAATCTAATTTTACATTTGGGCCGAGTAGTTAAAATGATTTTACCTTGAAGTTTGGTTTGATGTCGTATTTAATTGATGTTAAATGCGTTGGATAGGTTGGAGATTATACTGATTTGTTTCAATTGGTGTTAACTACTTTCTTTGCACAGTTCGTTGTTTTATTTTCTTGAATTGTTCCACTTAAGAATTGTTATTTTAGATGGATTGAGGTTCTGTACGGGGTACTGATTTGCCAAAGGTACATATTACTAATTTAGTAGTTGCGTATTGACTTTGAGGTTCATGTAAGAACCGTTGGTTCCTTAATTGAGTAATGGCTTAAAGGTTCATGTTATGTGCTCTTTGATTTTAATGGTATTGAAGCTACAATCTGTGATGTTCTAATAGTGACAGTTTTGTGTTCTGAATTGTATAGTTCGGTTTTGTTCTGTTATGAGAATCAGTGAATATCGTTTTGTTCTGTTATGAGAATCAGTGAATATCGTTTTGTTCTGTCGGTTCTGTTTGAATCATATAGGTCTTGATAAGGATATTAATAGGTTTGGACCCATACAAACAAGGGGTTAAATTATTTAAGACCATATCATACATACTTTTGCCAATTTTTTAATGTACGGAGAAAAAAGGTCAGGGTCCAAATAAATTTGAGATCCACTCGAACTGTTGAGTACGTAGGGAAAATAACACGCATGGAATGTGAATAATAAATACCATCAACTGCTAGCTACTGTCCATGTGTTCCGTTGAGTTGGATGTATTGTTGCAGGTTAATTACCAAAGCTTTTCACCATGTCTCATCAGAAGTTTGAACACCCTCGTCATGGCTCTTTGGGGTTTCTCCCAATGAAGCGAGCTACGCGTCATAGAGGAAAAGGTTTAATCACTTTACAACTAAATCTATTAGTTTCTTACTTCAGAGCTCCCTAGTTAGTTAATGAATTTTTTTCATGTATTGTCTCTAGTCGTAACTTGTTAGACATATATGTGCTACTCAAAACAGGTTGAGAAAGAAGATCATTTCACTGTATTTGGATTTACGACTCATGATTTTCTGAAATATAACTAACATTGCCAACTTCATCCTTGTGAATGTAATATACCTTATTTTATGTTTCTTGTTGTTGGTTTGAAGAATTTTAATGGACTTTTGAGCCTATACTTTTGTGTCTGATATCTCTCATGTGTATTTTTTTTAATATTTAATTGTTCTTCTCTGATTTTTTCTACATCAGACTTAAAATCTCTATTTCTTAAAGAGCTTTTTTTTAGAAACTCTTTGAAGAGCTTATGATGATTGACTGTTGGTTATATTATCTTTTTTAATTCTCAATTATTTACAGTGAAGGCATTTATATGTTTAATTGCTCTTCTGTTTTTTTTCTACATCAGACTTAAAATCTCTGTTGTTGTTTGAAGAGCTTTTTTCTGAGAAACTATTTGAAGAGCTTTTGATGATTGATTGTTGGTTATATTGTCTTTTTAAATTCTCGATGATTTACAGTGAAGGCATTTCCAAAAGATGATCCAACAAAGCCATGCAGATTGACTGGCTTCCTTGGTTACAAAGCTGGTATGACCCATATTGTTAGAGAAGTTGAAAAGCCAGGGTCAAGTAAGTTTATTTATTTTTTTAGTTGCGATGTTGAAATGCTTTTGGCTATGTTTTCTGCTTCTTGGATAATTGTTGTACAGATTTGTTTATGAGGTCTTAGAGCATACAATGTCATCAATAAACAACTTGAAAATGGCCTATGCATGCATGATTGTTGGAACTGGTGTGGATTTGGCCAAAGTCTCTCTATGACATCTGGGTGATTGTTTAATTTTGAAACTCGGTCTTAGTTTGTATTATATTTTTGTGAACTATCATTTGTAGAGTTGCGCAAGAAAGAGACATGTGAAGCTGTTAGAATTGTTGAAACTCCACCTATGGTAGTTGTTTATGTCAAAACTCCCCAAGGGCTCCATTCACTGAACACAGTCTGGCCCAGCATCTAAGCGAGGATGTGAAGAGGAGGTTCTATAAGAACTCGTGCAAGTCCAAGAAGAAGGCGTTTACCAAATACTAAAAGAAGCTTGAATCTGAAGATGGAAAAAAATATTCAAGCTCAATGGGAGAAGATGAAGTTCTGTAATTCGTGTTATTGTTCATACATAGGTAAAATCCACGTCAGTCGATAATACTAAATTAGAGATTCACAAACTTACTTCTAACTCCACTGTGCTTTCGTGGTGGACTGGCTATCTAGATACAAAAAATGAAAGGACTGAAGCAGAAAAAAACTCATCTAATGGAGATACAAGTGAATGGTGGAGATGCTGCCAAGATAGTTGACTTTGCCTACAGCTTCTTTGAGAAGCAGATTCCTATTGTTACTGTTTTTCAAAAAGATGAAATGATTGGTGTAATTGGTGTAACAAAGGAAAGGGTTACGAAGGTGTAGTTACTCGTTGGGGTGTGACCCGCCTTCCACGCAAGACTCATCGTGGTCTTCGCAAGGTTGCTTGTATTGGTGCACGGCATTCAGCTAGGGTGTCCTTCACTGTCGCTAGGGCCAGGCAGAATGGTTACCACCACTGCAAGGAGTTGAATTAGCTTGGGAAGGGTGGGCAGGATTCTCATTCAGCAATGACTGAATATTACAGGTGAACTAGTTTTCTCAATACATGGCTTATATATGTTTTTATAATTAAAGACTAGTAAAGAAGCACGCGCAATGTGAGTGCTATTTTGTTTTAAAACTCGCAAAACATATCGTTTATTAATTTTCTTTTTTAAACTGTACATGAA
Organism: Hypericum androsaemum; assembly: GCA_963995505.1. Lineage (NCBI taxonomy): Eukaryota > Viridiplantae > Streptophyta > Magnoliopsida > Malpighiales > Hypericaceae > Hypericum > Hypericum androsaemum. The sequence continues at coordinate 2,529,231 of OZ023189.1, read as the reverse complement.
TAAGATACTCTCTTACATATTTAATTACATTATTTTTTTAATTTATCTAAGACGTCATAAGAACTTCTTTGTACACGACATTTTTTGTAAATGTTCCAACTTTATCAGCAACAGTACCTCTCTTGACACCCTTGTGTTCTTGCTTAAAACACCTCTTGAAAGGACAACGTACAACTGCCATGACTGAAGACATGCTCAAGCAGTTAAATATTGGTATTTTCAATTGTTTGTCCTTGTGCTTTGTTGATCGTGAATGCAAAATACATACATACCAGAAACTGATTGTGTATAATCTTATACGACATCTCAAAATTCTCGGGAGGGTTTAATGACATCCTATGGATGAATGCTCTCTTACCATTCTACTAAGGATCACTACATCGATTTAAATACGCGAAAAGGGAAATATATATTTGTGATGGTCGGAGCTCACTTCCTTTTTCCTTCTCTGTCTTCCTTGTGGGCCCCATCACCGTCTTCATCTGCAGGACCCATGTCCACGACCACGTCGACAACGTCCTCGTTATCTGTCAGTCAGTTTGCTCCATCATCAAGCAACATCGGCGTCTAGGGCGTGGACATCAGCCCGCCGCTCATCTACATGGTTGTCGTTGTGGTAGCGGCCTTCCTACTGGTCACCTATTCCCGCCTCCTCATCCTCCTTACCTGTCGGTTTCGCCGGTGGTGGTGTCGACGTTACCTGTAGGTTTTAGCTGCCATCATACTCCACCACGTTCTCCAACCTGGACTCGCCTCCCCTCCCGTTCGACTATTCCTCCCCTGACGGGCCCGCTGACTTCCACGTGTACTCCCCCCATGGGTTCGATAACTCCATCATCAAGACGATCCCTCTCTTCCTCTACAATCCATCTTTGAATGACGCCGTTCTGTGAAATTGCGCCATGTGGCAGAGACGACGGCGGAGACCTTCCTGAAAATTTTCTAGAATATATTTTTCAAGCCTCTCTTAAAATAAGTTAAAGATTATATCAATGTGAGTATAAATAGAAATTGATATAAAAAAAATTAATTAATTTTGAATGATAGTTCAAGCATGAAAGTTTAAATGTTGAACAATTTAAAAATATTATTAGCCCACATTGTCTAACCATAAATAAAAAACGATTCTTTCTATCAATATTTATTTTACTTACAATACTTGAATTCATAAATGAAAATTCACATCGAAAGATATATATTTATCACTTTCTCATACCACATGGGAACCCATGCAAGCAATAAACCATCTTACTATAATAATGTAAACCTCCTTTTTTGGTCCGAAATGGTGGAAAATGGTGGAAATGTCAAAATTGTCCTTGCACCCAATCCGCGTCCACCCCATCCCCTGCCCTCGGGAGTGAGGCAGTCCATGTCCACCTACTCGTGCTCCTCTGAAACGACGATGTGCACTCTGTCCTCCCGTGCCCTCCCTTCCACCCACTGGACAATCTCGCCCTTTACCAACCCAAACGATCAGTCATCGGTTCTGTTAGAGATGTCGAAAAATTAAAGAGGAAATGATTTGTAGACTTTTTTTCTATTCTATTTGGACTAGCTTTTGGACTCTTAATTTGACCTAGATAGCTTACTTGATGTACAAGGGTTTGCCTCTATATAAAGGCATGTTACCCTAAGGTTTTGCATAGCTTTGTGACTCGGATCCATCAATAAAATTTCTCCTTTCTCACCGTGGACGTAGGTACTAGGCCGAACCACGTAATTTTCTTGTTCCGTGTTCTTTGTGCGATCTTGTTCTCTAGGTCCTGAATTCCTAACAATTGGTATTAGAGCTTGGGTTGGAGGATGACGGACGGCGCGAAGTTTGCTCTTGTGAAGTTAGATGGTTCTTCAAATTTTGGGTTATGGCAAAGGCGTGTCAAAGATCTCCTTGTGCAACAAGGAATGGTCATCGTGCTCTCAGAGAAGAAGCCCGAGAAGATGGAAGAGCAAGAGTAGAAGGAGATGGGGGCCAAGGCGGTGGCGATAATTCGCTTGTGCTTGGCGGATGATGTGATGTATCACGTCATGGATGAGGAGTCACCAGCTGAGGCATGGAAGAAATTGGAGGCAAGGTATATGTCTAAGTCTTTGTCGAACAAGCTTTATCTTAAGCAAAGATTGTACGGGCTCAAGATGAAGGAGGGCTCGGATTTGAGCCAACATATTAATGGTTTCAGTCAACTTGTGAGAGACTTGAGAAAGGTTGATGTGAAGTTCGAGGAAGAAGACAAGGCATTGTTGGTGTTGAATTCTTTACCTGGCTCCTACAAAAATTTGGTTACAACTCTAACTTAGGGGAAGGAGTCCCTAGTGTTGGAAGATATCACAAGTGCTCTGCTAGGGTTTCATCAAAGAAGGAAAATTGACGATGAACAAGCGGAAGGGCTAGTTGTGAGGGGTAGCCATGGTGATCGTAGTGGGGCAAAAGACAGGAAAGGATCCAAGTCGTGGTCAAGGAGGTTCAAGAAAAATTGCTTCGAGTGCGGAGAAAATGGGAATGTGAAGAAGGATTGTCCAAAAAGAACTCGGGATAGCGAGGAAAAAGGATCAGGTTCCGTGAATGTGGCCTCACATTCGGACGGGTCAGATGGTGATCTTCTTTCTGTTTTGTCAAGTCCAAAGTATTCTGATTCCTGAATTTTGGATAGCGCTTGCTCTTTCCACATGACGCCCAAGAGAGGGTGGTTCGACACCGACAAGTTCGTTGATTCAGGTATGGTGACTATGGGTGATGGTTCTACTTGCAGAATTGCTGGCATAGGTGATATCCAAATCAAGATACGGGATGGTGTTGAGAGAAAATTGTGTGGGGTTAGGCATGTTCCGAAGTTAGAGAGGAATTTGATCTCGTTAGGAGCCTTGAATTATAATGGGTACAACTATAATGTTGTAGGCGGGCTAATGGAGGTGGAGAAGGATGATGTGGTGGTGATGAAGGGTGAAAGGAATGCTAGGAACACCTATAGGTTAGTGGGGAACACGGTTGTAGATGGAGTCACATCGTTGGGTTCCGATAGAGGGGAGAAAAGCTCTTTGTGTGATGGAGCGAAAGCTTGACATGAATGGTTTGAGTGGAGTTGGGATTCGCAGAGACAAAGTTATCAAGTTTCCACTATGGTTGTCTAAAGAGACGTGCACGTCAAAGGAGTTGGGTAGATTTTGCATGGGGAATGCAAAGCCGTTGGTAGCACTACGGACGAATCGGGTATCTCACTCAAAGTCGAACGGTGGAGTTCGTGGCATGTCAAGGATTCTACTTGGTAGAACAAAAGGTTGTCCTTTGTATGCTATGGCATGTAGCATTGGTATGAGGTAAGAAGGTCCAGCAGAGAAGCAGTTCGAGGTTGCGGAGTATGGGATTGACCGGAAAATAGAGAGCGCATCTATTGGTCACAAGTTTGCTTCAGCATGTGGACTTGCTAGTTGGAGTTCGATGGAGATTGGAGAGAAGACGCCAAGCAAGCTCAGAAGCTTGAGCTCCATGTGATTGAACGGAAAAAGGTGGTGAGAAAGTTGAGATGGTATTATTGATGGCGGTGTATCTATAGTCAAGGTGGAGCTGATAGAGTCGGTTTGGTTTCTCAAGTTCTCATGGTTCTTCATGTGGCGGTATTTCATCAAGATGGAGTTTGTTAAAGTTCGGATGGAGCTTTATGGTTTGTCCACAGGATGATTTCTCGCCAAGGTGGAGATTGTTAGAGATGTAGAGAAATTAAAGAAGAAATAATTTGTGGACTTATTTTCTATTTTATTTGGACTAGCTTTTGGACTCTTAATTTGACCTAGATAGCTTACTTGATGTACAAGGGTTTGCCTCTATATAAAGGCATGTTACCTTAAGGTTTTGCATAGTTTTGTGACTCGGATCCATCAATAAAATTTCTCCTTTCTCACCGTGGACGTAGGCACTAGGCCGAACCACGTAATTCTCTTGTTCCGTGTTCTTTGTGCGATCTTGTTCTCTAGTTGTTGAATTCATAACGGGTTCCAGAGCCTCAACGGAGTTGCCCTGCCTCCTTGGGAGAATTCTCTTGAACTCGTGGGAAAAGCTCCTCCGCAGAAAGCCGTCGCCGAAGACGGGCCTATCGAGTGGGCCCGACATGAAGCCGCGGTCCAACGGGGCTGAGGAGAATGAGGTAGAGCTCTCGAAAGTGGATGACCATCGTTGGTCCAAGCGAAGGGGTCGGCTGTGGAGAGAGGGGTGGAGGCGTTGGCGCTCACCGAGGCACCGGAGATGCTAAAGGCGGAGGAGGTAGCAGGTTCCTCGGGGTTGATGTAGAAGGAGTGGCCGAGATTGCAATACTGGCAAAAAAGAAGCAGAAGAGGAGCAACAATGGAGGACACAAGGGAGGTGTTAAGAGAAATGAAGAACAAGGCTTAAAAAAGACGATGTGGTCGAGGAAGCAAAAGAATCAAAAGAAGCCAGAGAAAATTTATAGTTTCAGTACGGATGGACTTTTGAATTTTATTTACATATTTCTTATTTAGGTGGGCCATGGGTCAAATCTGTTGGTTTTCTTTTTTTTTTAAAGCCCACTTTTGGCTTGCTTTAGATGGCAGTAGATGATATAAGTAAGCGATGAAAAAACAAGCAGAGATTATGGTATTTAATTAGTCGTAATTACATAAACAATGTTGCGATTATATAATTCCGATGGTTTATTGCTTGCATGGGTTCCCATGTGGTATGAGAAAGTGATAAATATATATCTTTCGATGTGAATTTTCATTTATGAATTCAAGTATTATAAGTAAAATAAATATTGATAGAAATAATCGTTTTTTATTTATGGTTAGACAATGTGGGCTAATAGTATTTTTAAATTGTTCAACATTTAAACTTTCATGCTTGAACTATCATCCAAAATTAATTACTTTTTTTAATATCAATTTCTATTTATACTACACATTGATATAATCTTTAACTTATTTTAAGAGAGCCTTGAAAAATATATTCTAGAAAATTTTCAGGAAGGTCCCCGCCGTCGTCTTAGCCACATGGCACAATTTCACAGAACGACGTCATTCAAAGATAGATTGTAGAGGAAGAGAGGGATCATCTTGATGATGGAGTTATCGAACCCGTAGGGGGAGTACACGTGGAAATCAGCGGGCCCGTCAGGGGAGGAATAGTCGAACGGGAGGGGAGGCGAGTCCAGATTGGAGAACGTGGTGGAGTATGATGGCAGCTAAAACCTACGGCGCCGACGTCGACAGCACCACCGGCGGAACCGATAGATAAGGAGGATGAGGAGGTAGGAATAGGTGACCAGTAGGAAGGCCGCCACTACAACGACAACCATGTAGATGAGCGGTGGGCTGAACTCCACGCCCTAGGCGCCGATGTTGCTTGACGACAGAGCAAACTGACGGACAGATAACGAGGACGTTGTCGACGTGGTCGTGGACATGGGTCCTATGGATGGAGACGGTGATGGGGCCCACAAGGGAGACAGAGAAGGAAAATGGAAGTGAGCTCCGGCCATCACAAATATATATATTTCCCTTTTCGCCTATTTAAATCGATGTAGTGATCCTCAGTGGAATGGTAAGAGAGCATTCATCCATATGATGTCATTGAACCAACCAGAGAATTTTGAGATGTCGTATAAGATGATACACAAGCAGTTTCTGGTATGTATGTATTTTGCATTCACGTTCAACAAAGCACAAGAACAAACAATTGAAAACACAAATATTTAACTACTTGAGCATGTCTTAAATCATGGCAGTTGTACGTTGTCCTTTCAAAAGGTGTTTCAAGCAAAAACACTAGGGTGTCAAGAGAGGTAATGTTGCTGATAAAGTTGGAACGTTTACAAAAAATGTCATGTACAAAGAAATTCTTACGACATCTTAGATAAATTAAAAAAATAATGTAATTAAATATGTAAGAGAGTATCTTATTCATGTACAGTTAAAAAAAGAAAATTAATAAACGATATGTTTTACAAGTTTTAAAACAAAATAGTACTCGCATCGCGCGTGCTTCTTTATCAGTCAGAATTATATAATCGCAACATTGTTTATGTAATTACGACTAATTAAATACCATAATCTCTGCTTGTTTTGTCATCGCTTACTTATATCATCTACTGCCATCTAAAGCAAGCCAAAAGTGGGCTTTAAAAGAAAAATAGAAAACCAACAGATTTGGCCCATGACCCACCTAAATAAGAAATATGTAAATAAAATTCAAAAGTCCATCCGTACTGAAACAATAAATTTTCTCTGGCTCCTTTGATTCTTTTGCTTCCTCGACCACATCGTCTTCTTTAAGCCTTGTTCTTCATTTCTCTTAACACCTCCTCCCTTGTGTCCTCCATTGTTGCTCCTCTTCTGCTTCTTTTTTGCAATCTCGGCCACTCCTTCCTCTACATCAACTCCGAGGAACCTGCTACCTCCTCCGCCTTTAGCATCTCCGGCGCCTCCGTGAGCGCCAACGCCTCCACCCCTCTCTCCACAGCCGACCCCTTCGCTTGGACCAACGACGGTCGTCCACTTTCGAGAGCTCTACCTCCTTCTCCTCAGCCCCGTTGGACCGCGGCTTCATGTCGGGCCCACTCGATAAGCCCGTCTTCGGCGACGGCTTTCTGCGGAGGAGCTTTTCCCACGGGTTCAAGAGAATTCTCCCGAGGAGGCAGGGCAACTCCGTTGAGGCTCCGGGACCGATGACCGATCGTTTGGGTTGGTAAAGGGCGAGATTTTCCAGTGGGTGCAAGGGAGGGCACGGGAGGACAGAGTGCACGTCGTCGTTTCGGAGGAGCGCGGGTGGGTGGACATGGACTGCCTCACTCCCGAGGATTATCTGATGATCAAGGGTTGCTGCGTAGGGCCGAAGAAGCGCGTTATGATGTTGAGGCAGTCGCTGTTGAATCAGACATCGAGGCTTGCTCTGGAGGAAGTTAAGCTCAAGTTCATCGACACATCCTCCAAGTTCGGCCATGGTCGGTTCCAAACTATCCAGGAGAAAGCCAAGTTCTTTGGACGGCTCAAGGCTTGATAGATAGATCTCTAGTTAAAATGATCCGAGCTTTGATTTCATCTTGAGAGACGTAGCAACTCGGAAGCTTATTCTCCATTTTATTAAGGGTTAATGTTTTGTTGCTTGGTTAGATTTGAGATATTGGAGGTTTAGTTTGACTATATAATTTTAATTTGCCTTCTGATTTTGAATGCTGCATTCTTTTTCTCCCTTTATGTAACGGGTTCTCTGTGTCACTAAGAAGATGGGTTGAATTTTCTCAAAATTAGGGGCAGATGACAAATGACTAATCTTTTTTATTCTTTTATTTTTGGTGACGCTAAATTTACCAAACCTAAAAAAGAGGGTGATTGAAAAAAAGTTTGTGTATGATCTGAAATTTTTATAAATTTAAAGACAGGGCGACCACCCAAGTGACCACCATGAAGATATATAAAAAAGCATTTTTACCCGAAAATTAGAGCAACAACTTGGAAACGTTTTTACTCGGAAACGTATTGGCTTAATCGAAGCTTATTCCAACAATAATCATGATTTCATGTTCTGTATTTTCGCTATAAGTTAGAACGTTTTCCTATCTACAATCGCATCTATATAAATTTCAAATAAAGCAATATATAGCTAATCTTTATATACCCTTTACTTTAAGTAACGCTATACAAATATATTTCTACTAATTTTCTTCAGAATCAGTCTGTCAACTGAGGGAACTGTTGAATAAGCCATGTTACTCTTCGGATGACAACCTGTATCAGCAGAAAAAGAACAATGGATCAGCGATTTCTTGCAGACAAAATTGATCATAATAAGTATCGGTTTGCGAGATCACTAGCAGTAGCAGTTTCTATGCTTGTAAGGACAGGGGAAGCTGTTATAGAGTAGTTTAGCCTGATAAATATGACTCGATTCGAATGATGAATGACTCGATTACCTTAAACCATAGTTTTGAATTCGAACCTTGTGGAATGAAAGAACGTTATTCTAAGAGCCATCTTCCTAATTGGAGCCAACATGAATCCGACCAATTAAGTCGCACTTGTAAATATGGCGAGCGCATAGCCGGAAGTTATAAAACATGATTGACATTATTTAAGTTCACGAAGGGGTAATGTGTTCACTCAGCTGTTTCACAACCATTACATAGAAATTTTTCAAGATTTGTGAACCCTTGAAGTGATCATGGTAGTGCATATCTCATCATGTAGTTTTTTTTTTCCTCTATGCAGAAATATACGAACGACGAAGGGGAAGAAAGATGCACTAATAAGAAAAAGGATAAGTATTATTTGAGTCATGTGGTTTATACAGATTTTGCGATATGATTCTGAGATTTATAAACAACTTTTTTGGTAGTTGTGATTTTACGTTTTGTGCGTTAGAGGCTCGGGAGCCTCACCGAGTCAAAAATCAGCTCCAAACCTAGAAATGACCCGTTTTAAGGTGATGTGGCATGCCACGTCAGATTTATTTTTACCGATTGGCAACATGATTTGGCATGACTTAAATATCATTTTTAATCCCTTATCTTTTTATAATTTCTAATTTATTTGCAATTGAACAAGCGCAAGAGATAAATAATACCTCCAGCTGGCGGCTTTAGAATGGAACAAATCAACGTTGGAGATAAACGAAACGCCGGAGGCCATCTCCCTCCCGTAGAAACGGGCCTTCTCCTCGGCGTCCATCTCATGGAACCCCTTCACCGCTCCGACCGTCCTCTCCATCACCTCCAAGGGCACCCCGTGGTTCACCACCTGGAACAACCCCACCTCACGACAAGCCCGCGCCACCTCCGTCGGGATCTCCTCCCTCGTCCCACCGGAGAGGTCCACCGCCGGTATCGCAGCGCCGACCGGGAGATCTGGACCTGTGTCGGCCAGGAAGCCGGGCGGGTGGACGAAGATTGGCGGGAGGGAGGTGATCCGGGCGGCGACCAGGCCCTTGACTCCTCTCTTGGTGGACTCGAACTTGTGGATTTCCGTTAATCGGTTGTCAGAGTCGGTGGTGGCGGCGCCGGCCATAGAGGAATTGGCTGCTTGGATTCTTCTGGGGATTTTGAAAAGGCTTCTTCTTCTTACTGTCGTGTTTTTATTACAGAGGAAAGGAGGGTTAGAGGTGGTCCTCGAGCTGATGAAGCTCCGGGCTGTGGTCCTCGAGCTGATGTCGCTCTCGATGCCGACGATAGCCGCCGTTACCACGTGGCGATGAGGCGGGACCGGGGGCTCCTTTACATGAGCGAGTTGGACATCGGCCTGGTGGTCCCCACCTGGTTCGTGGCGCTCCTCGGGGGAAGGATCGGGAGTTCACGCACACGAAGAGGAGAGAGAGGGGGAAGAAGAAGAAGAATACGAAGAGGGGAGGAGGGGAAGAAGAAGAAGAAAGGGGGAATTTGAAAATTTAGAAAAAGATAAGGGATTAAAAATGATATTTAAGTTGTGCCAACTCACGTTGTCAATCGGTAAAAAAAGTCTGATGTGGCATGCCACATCACCTTAAAACTGTGTCATTTCTAGGTTCGGAGCTGATTTTTAGCTCGTGGAGGCTCCCGAGCCTGTAAAGCAAAAAAGTGAAACCACAACTGCCAAAAAAATCGTTTCTAAACCTCAAGATCATATCGCAAAATCCGTGTAAACCACAGGATTCAAATGGTACTTATCCCATAAGAAAATGAAGGCAATTAAGCATACCAAGGCTGCTTCTCCGGGCTTAACTGCTTGCTCCACGCTGTCTCGTGCATAACTATATGTCAAAAAGGCAGATCAGTTCTTCATCTCTTTGTATAAAACTAGAATTTTACAGCATATTTGCAAAAGAAGAAAAGATTAATCCTTTTACTTCTCCGAGCTTAAAAAATGCATAGATGACTATTCTGTTAGTCCGAACAAGGATTCGTTTAACCATTGCACACACAAAGTCTCCATTGTTATGGTATGGTGTGTTGCAGCTTTTGAAAATTATAACGAAAGCAGGGACGAAACAGTTCAAAAAGTTATTTCCTAATCTTAAAGTTTGGACTGAAAACCGGCAGGCTAGTTCCTGTTCGAGTTTCTTAAACTTTCAAGGGTCGTTGATGCAGTTGGAAGAACAGGAGTGACTTGGAGGCTCACTACAGACGTTAGTGCAAATGCAAAAAAGGGAAGCAAGCAAGAAGGGATCAATTACATGATTTGCCTGGTTCCATTTGTAACTTGCAAGCGATAAAAGCTGCATCCTTTGCTAAATGGAAAGTCCTTTCCCTTCCAATCTGCAATCAATAAAAATACGCAGGCGCGCAAGTCATTGAATTTACCGGTGGTCAAGATGAACACGATGACATGCAATTCTGCTTATGAACACCATACCTCGGTTTGATTGCTCCAGCAGTAAGCGGAAAATGGAAGACAACGACTGTTCTAGTTTAATCACGGTCCGAGTTGTGAATCTCCGCGGAAAAGATTCACAACTCGGACCGTTTGTTACTTTAGAATGGAACAGATCACAACTCACAAGAACTCACAAGAACTAAGGCACGAAATTGAACCTTAACCCGCTGCAAGAGCTTCTGAACCTTGACCTAAGGTCGTATCACGCCACGAGCGGGGATGGATGATCCGCTTGATAAGTGAAAGATAAATTCTAGCCAAGACGACTCACCAGCCTAAGCAAGAACAAACGAGTATCAAAACTCTCAATTAGCCAATGCTAAGTAATTTCCGAATTGTTGTGTGTTTATTGAAGGGGGACGCCTCTTTATATAGGCTCCATATGTCTTACAACTTTCCTAAACGAAACTAACTCCAACTAAGGAGTTTAAGGCTGGCCAAAACTCACTTTCCTATTCTAAAGAGATTCTGGCCGAACTTATTCATCTAAATAAGGAATAATATAAGCAAATAATATCTAATAGAATAACTACTAGCTGCACGTCCAAAACAAGTAGATGCACGGCCTAAATAGGCTGATTCTTCTTGATTCTCCATGTGCGCATGTGATGAGTGTGTAAATACTCATGCGTTTGTTGTATGATTTGATCATATTTAATCATGTTTTGGTCCGTTTTGGTCTTGTCCTATTGAGTCTTTTGTTTGTTTTATGTTTTTGAGTCTCGATTGGATTTTTACTGTTTGTCGTGTATTTTGGCAGGTACTTGGAGCGGTTCATGAATAAGTGGAGCTAGGACGAGATGAAGAAAAGCAAGGAGCTGACTTAGGAAGATAAGTAGCTCATCCGAAATCCGGTCTCCAATTCCAGCGGCCGCCGGTCTTCAATTCCAGACTGACCTTGAAGGACTAAAATGACGATAAGTAGCTCATCCGAAGTCAGATGGAGTCATATAAAGTGGCTGTGGAAAGAGGACATCCGTGGCTACAATTTTGCTTCAAAGGTCATCCTCAAATTATGAGTGCAAGGGGCCGAAAAATGGTCCCAAAGTCAAGATTCGATTCTGTGACGAAATTCCAGATTTCTGGCTTCCGAATTTGAGGAATAATTGCGGGCCCATTTCGAATTTGTTTAGCACTTTTATTTGCTGGAACTGCACATGAGATGTGTGGCATGTGTGGCATGTTTTGTGTAATGATTTCTCTTGGCATGTGTGGCATATTCTCCATTGGTATCCTTAGGTGGAAAGATGAGCTTTCCAACTCAAAAGAGAGCTTTCCAACTCAAAAGAGGAAGGAAAGCTCTCATCTCAACTTCTATAAATAGAGGATGGATGTAGAGACATGGAGATATCTAGTTTTTGAAGAATAGAGTTGGAGATTGAGAGTTGTGAGGAATATCAAGGAGGAGCACCATTGGAGGAATGCTAGAAGAAAGCTTGAAGAAGGATGCCTGAGGAAGCTCTTGACCACATCTTGAGTTTTCTCTATCTCTCTCTTTAATGTTATTTTCTATCATGTTCTTGTATAAGTTTTCTTCTTGTATGAACATGACTTGTGAGTAGTTTTCCTTGTGAGTACGATGCTTTAATTATGTGATTACTTATCTATGTTGGGTTATGGTTTGATCAACTTTCGTAGTAGTTGTCAATTGATGATCGTAATGCTTAATCTAACTTGATCACTTAGATTATGATGTTAGTTGATGATAGTGGACCGAAAGGCATTAAATTCAACGGAAGGATCAATTGACATATTCTTAGGTATTAAAGAGACATCTTGATACTAAGGGATAACCCACGAGGAGTTAACTTTATAATTGAGTTTAGCTTAGTTCACGATCTAATTAATGAGCGAAAGCGTTAGTTGGTATTCGTGAACTATTCTAGCTTAGTTTTATCGGCCTAATGAGCGAAAGCGTTAGGAGGATGCATTAGAACACTCCGGGTACTAGTTAGAACTTCATAAATAACCATGGTCTTGACATAGATAGGTAGTCCATAAAAGCATCGTGCTCTCTTTATTTCATTAAGTACAAACCGTCTTTCTATATTTCTTAATTTACTTATTGTCTTGCAACCTCATATCATTCTTTACTTTACGAACTTGTTTTAATTTGGCTACATACGATTGATTGTTTCAATTTTCATGTTCTATCTCTCTCAGTTCAAGAACCTTACTTATACACTATACTATTTGTTTGTGCGTTAAATTGCTTGTCAATTTTGCGTACGTCAAATTGGCGCCGTCGACACGGAACTGAGATTTTAGGACATAAAACCAAAAGCAATTGGTTTTGTGTACAGCATATTTGCTGATTTTGTGCACTCGCTTTTGCGAGTCTCTTTAGTGCATGCCAAGAACCCGGAGTGCAGGACTTGACCCTGACACAAACGCCTTACCTGAGGTTGACATCAAAATACTTGAAAGGAGAATTAGGCGTGAAAGGAGAGACCAATCCAGATCCATGGCACAAAATCAGGATGATAATGATGAGGCGACCCAAGCTCTTTATGACGCTACTTTGGAAGCAACCCAAGCCCTTGCAGGTGCGCCACGAAGAAGGACCCTGCTGGAGTCATCTGTTCCTACATGGAATGGGAATCCTAATGGGTTGCAACAACCACCAATAGGAGCCCACTCATTCCAGATCCCAGCAGCCATTGTGGGATTACTGCAAAATTCTGTCCAGTTTTATGGATTACCGAGTGAAGATCCTCAAGACCATCTTTCTCGATTCGAGGATATATGCAATATCATGAAGTTTCACGGAATAGATGATGACGTCTTGAAGCTACGTCTCTTTCACTTCTCTCTGAAGGATCGAGCTCGTGTATGGTACAACAAGTTGAAAGGAGAGACAATAAGGAGTTGGACAGACTTAGCCCATGCTTTCCTGCGAAAGTTCTTCTCCATGGCCAAGTCGGCCAAACTCTTGCAAGAAATCAACACCTTTGTCCAAAGAGATGGGGAGAGCATCTATGAAGCTTGGGAGAGATTCACAAATCTCCAAGGAGCTTTCCCTCAACATGGCATATCACAGGAGAACCTCATGAAGATCTTCTACAATGGGTTAGATGGCCCATCTCGTGATCATATTGATGCCTCATCTCAAGGGGTGTTCTTAAGAAATACTGCTGACGAAGCCACTCGTTTGATGGAGGAGATGGCAGAAGTCAATGGCATGTGGCCAAAGGAGCGTGCCAGAATACCACACAGAGGAGCAACCCGAGGGATACTGGAAGTGGATAGCAATACCAAGCTCGAAGCCAAGCTTGAGGCCCTTACCAGAAGATTTGAAGACCTGGCTAAAAGCAAGGAAAAGATAGCTGCAGTGCAAGATGTTTGTGAACTTTGCAAAGAAAAGCATCCCACCAACGACTGTCCAGTATTGGAAGAAATTCAAGCTGTCGCTGATAGGCAACCAGGAGGGTTAGGTTACTCCAACCAAAGTCAACCAAATTTCTCTCGATTTGGAAGGCAGTCATACAACACTGGCACTCAGCAAGAGCCTAGAAAACCATATGTGGGAGATCAAGTCAAAATAATGGGAGATAAGATCGACCAGTTGGTGGGCGACCAAGTCAACGTCTTTGCAAAGATCGACCAGCTAGTTGGAGTAGTCCAGCAGTCTATTCAACAACAATCCATAACTGTGCAGCGGATGGATCGTTGTGAAGTTCGCCAGCAAGAGATTGAGACATTCCTTAAAGGGCAAGCAACACAACTCAAAAAGATGGAAATTGAACTTGGAAACTTAGCTGCAGCAAATACTCGACGACCGATAGGTTCACTGCCAAGCAACACAGAGGCTAACCCAAGAGGAGATGTCAAAGCTGTTACTCTGAGAAGTGGCAAGGAGATCGAAGGAGCCTCTACGACATCCAAAGAGAAGGAGAAAGTGAAGGAGAAAGAGAAGGAAGAAGAGCTAGTTCAGCCCATTGAAGAAGAGGAATTTTATGTTCCTCCACCACCAAGAATTCCACCTCCACCGTTTCCTCAACGACTCAAGAAGAAACCAATGGAAGATAAAAGATTCATTGGTTTTATTGAAAAGATGAAGGGTATTCAGATAAGTGTCTCTTTCTTGGAGATGCTTGATCAAATGCCGCATTATGCCAAATTCCTCAAAGGACTCCTCACCAATAAGAAGAAGTGGGACAAAGAAGAAACGATATCTCTAACCGTCAATTGCAGCTCACTCATCTCCAAGGATTTGCCGGCTAAGCTTAAGGATCCAGGGAGTTTTACTATCCCTTGTTTTATTGGTGATGTTGAATTTCCTAAGTGCTTGTGTGATCTTGGTGCTAGCATTAACCTCATGCCGTTAACTATCTTCAGGCAACTAGGACTTGGAGACCTTAAGCCAACAGAGATGCGTCTTCAGCTGGCAGACCAGACTGTCAAGAGACCACATGGAATTGCGGAGGATGTGCTAGTCAAATTCGAGCAATTCTATGTTCCAGCAGATTTTGTAGTCTTGGACTTCGACCCAGACAAGAATTGTCCTCTTCTCCTAGGAAGGCCATTCCTCAACACCAGTCGTGCCTTAATCGATGTCAATGGAGGGAAGCTAACTCTACGTGTTGGGGAAGAAACAATTGAGTACCAAATGGCCAAAGCAATGCAGCACCACCGCGATGATGAAGATTGCCTGCGCATCGATACGATGCCCGATGAAATGCTTTATTCTGAAGAACAGTGGAGCTGGTCTTTGACAGAGGAAGAAGAGGCAGAAACCCTTGAACAAGTGCACGAAGTTGAAGAGGCCGAAGAAAATGAAGAAGTAGACAAAGAGGAGGAAAAATTAGAGCTAGCATTTTACAAGGGGGCTCCTACGCTACCATCCACTGTTAAAGCCCCCGCTGTGGAGCTGAAAGAGTTACCTCCTCACTTGCGATATGCTTTCTTAAGAGAAGGAGGAAGGCTGCCAATAATTATCTCCAACAAGCTTACTCTGGAGCAAGAAGAACAAGTTCTTACACTGGTGACCAAAAGAATCAAGGCCATGGGATGGCAAATTTCTGATATCCATGGAATTAGCTCTGACATTGTGATGCACCGCATCAACATGGAGGAAGGGTCAAAGCCCAGGGCCGATCGTCAACGAAGACTAAATCCAAACATGAGAGAGGTTGTGAAAAAAGAGGTAATCAAACTTCTCGATGCTGGAATTATTTATCCTATTTCAGATAGCGAATGGGTGAGCCCTGTCCAATGTGTGCCCAAGAAAGGAGGTATGACGGTGCAAACTAATGAGGAAGGGGAACTCATCTCAACAAGAGTAGTTACTGGGTGGCGTGTATGCATCGACTACAGAAAACTCAATACCGCTACTCGGAAGGATCACTTTCCTCTTCCCTTTATTGATCAAATGTTGGAGCGTATTGCTGGACATGCCTACTACTGCTTCCTAGATGGTTATTGCGGCTATAATCAGGTACTCATCTATCCTGGAGACCAAGATAAGACTACTTTCACTTGTCCTTTTGGCACTTTTGCATACAGGAGAATGCCTTTTGGTCTGTGCAATGCTCCCGCCACTTTTCAACGGTGCATGATGGCAATCTTTTGGGGGATGAATGAAGACATCATGGAGGTTTTTATGGATGATTTCTCTGTCTTTGGAGATTCATTTGAATGTTGCCTCCACAACTTGGATAGAGTACTCAAGAGATGCGAAGAGAAGAAGCTCGTGCTTAATTGGGAGAAATGTCATTTTATGGTGGAAGAAGGCATAGTATTGGGTCACAAGATCTCAAAGGCTGGAATTGAAGTTGATCGTGCCAAGACCGAGGCGATCGAAAAAATGCAACCACCGACGATGGTAAAGGGCATCCGCGCATTCCTAGGACATGCAGGGTTTTATCGACGCTTTATAAAGAAATTCTCTTCTATTGCAAAACCCTTGACTAACCTCTTGAATAAGGATGTCACCTTTGAGTTTGATGATTCTTGTCTAAGTGCTTTCAGGACACTCCAAGAAGCATTGGTCACCGCTCCAATTATTACTTCACCATCGTGGGACCTCCCATTTGAGCTTATGTGTGATGCAAGCAATGATGTCTTAGGTTGTGTCCTCGGACAACGAAAGGAAGGGCGACTACATGTCATCTATTATGCAAGTCGTGTTCTCGCTGGAGCACAACTTAACTACACCACCACGGAAAAAGAGCTACTTGCAGTGGTGTATGCTTGCGACAAATTCAGGCCTTACTTGTTAGGCTCTAAAGTTATCATCTACACCGACCACGCAGCCTTGAGGTACCTCTTTGCTAAACAAGATGCAAAACCTCGACTTATCCGTTGGATTTTACTTTTACAGGAATTCGATCTAGTGATTAAGGATAAGAAGGGCACGGAGAACGTGGTCGCAGATCACTTGTCCCGCTTGGAGTACAACGATGGAATGGAAAAGGAAGGAAGGATTCTCGAATACTTCCCAGATGAAGCTTTGTTCTATGTCCAAGCAGTGGCGCCTCCTTGGTACGCAGATTTTGCCAACTATTTGGTGAGTGAAGTCATGCCCGAAGACTTGAGCTACCCTCAGAGAAAGAAGTTCCTCAGTGATGTGCGTTTCTATGTGTGGGATGAGCCATATCTATTCAGGAGATGTGTGGATGGCCTTCTACGACGATGTATTCCAGACGAGGAAATACCATCTATTCTCCAAGAGTGTCATGGATCAGTTTACGCTGGACACTTCGGAGCATCAAGAACAGCTTCACGAGTTCTTGAGTGTGGGTTCTATTGGCCTACAATTTTCAAAGATGCAAGAGCATTCACTGAGCATTGTGATCGTTGTCAACGAACAGGTAATATTTCTCGACGAGATGAAATGCCCCAGTCTGGTATTCTAGAGGTTGAGCTGTTTGATGTGTGGGGGATCGACTTCATGGGTCCTTTCCCTCCCTCTAAAAGTAACAAGTACATCATTGTCGGAGTCGACTACGTATCCAAATGGGTAGAGGCATGGGCTACTCCAACAAATGATGCCAAGGTGGTCTTACGATTCCTCAAGCAGCTCTTCGCCCGATTCGGTGTTCCTCGTGCAATCATCAGTGATGGCGGTTCACACTTCTGCAACCAACCTTTTGCCACGCTTCTCCGGCGCTATGGAGTCACTCATAAGGTTGCCACACCTTATCATCCTCAAACCAGTGGTCAAGTTGAAGTATCTAATAGGGAGCTGAAGAAAATTCTAGAAAAGACAGTGAGCTCAGCACGGAAAGATTGGTCGGGTAAGCTTGATGATGCCTTATGGGCTTACCGCACTGCTTTCAAAACCCCTATAGGCACAACGCCATATCGCCTGGTCTACGGCAAGGCGTGTCACCTCCCAGTGGAGCTTGAACACCGAGCATTTTGGGCAATCAAGACATTGAACTATGACTACAAGCTTGCGGGAGAACGTCGGGTGCTGCAACTCCAAGAACTCGAGGAACTCCGATCAAATGCCTTTGAAAGTGCACGGCTCTACAAAGACACCACCAAAAAGAGGCATGACGCTCATATTGGAGCCAAGGACTTTCGGGTTGGTCAACAAGTACTCCTCTATAATTCGCGCTTGAAGCTGTTCCCCGGAAAATTAAAATCAAGATGGAGCGGACCATTCGAGATTGTCAATGCCGCCCCTCATGGAGCCATTGAAGTGAAGAATCTGGAGGGCCAAACATTCAAAGTCAATGGCCAGCGGTGCAAGCTATACCTAGGGAGCAAGATGGAGCGCGCTCGAGAAGTGCAAACTTTGCTTCCTCCATCCGCACCTTAGCCTCAGGGAGCAGTCCACTTCTCTTTCTTTTACTTTTCATTTGTGTTATATAATGTTATGTTTTGTTTTGTGTGTTGCCCCCACATTGAGGACAATGTGTCATTTAAGTGTGGGGGTGAGACGTAGGAATAATTTGATGAGTATAGCATGATTTTTTCAAAATTTGACCCCCCTCAAAATTATTAAACTTATGTTAGAAGATTGCCACATACCTAGTTAGGGATTGAACTCGAGCACTAAGATTAGAAACTTGTAAAAACTTCACCCTCGGTTGTTTAGACTTGTGGTCTCACTATGTAGATTTGACTAGAGGGTTGACGAGTGACCTTGTGAGGAACTTTGAGCCGAAGGAGGAGACAACCGTCTTCATTTATTCATGAGGTACCTACTTGAGTTCGGTTGATCGAGGTATCCTACTAGTACTCGACATAGTCTTGGTTGTGTGTGCGTTAGTGGGATGACGGGGGCAAATTTCTTTGACATTAAGCCCAGAGCTGTAAAGATAAAAATCCCTTGAATCCATTGCTTTAACCCATTGAGCCTAGCCATTCTTTGATCATATTATATGTAAGCCAACTTTAAGCCTTATACCTACTATCCTCCCGACTTTTATTCATTTGATCCATGGACGCATAGGTTGGGGATAATATGTATTGGGATTAGTTGAAAACTTGGTGTTGATATGGGTTTAATCTGTTTGAGATTTGGGTAATTGAGAGGCTATTTAAAAAAAAAGAAAAAAAAAGATCGAGTTGTTGCCTAGTAAATGTCAAGTTTGTGAAAAAAAAAAGAAGAAGAAGAAGAAAAGAAATGAAAAGTGGTGAAAAAGAGAAAAAAAAAATGGAATAAGGCATGAATAAGATGGCATGACTCGATCTACATGTTCTTAGGAAATGGGTGAATTGGGGAGTATGCTTGAATTATTTATGGTGAGGATGTTTAGAATAGACGAGCGACTAGTTTGCATTTGTACAATGTCCTCGGATTGGGTGGTTTAACTACTATCCAGATATTTTATCTCACCTGTACCTCAGCCCCATTACAACCCGAATGAAAGTCCCCCTGATCACAAGCAATCTCACGACTTTGAGACATTGTTGAGTAGGACGTCGGATACTTTGAAAAAAATCGGCCATGTACGTGAGAGATAGGAAGTTAACCACTTACAAATTGTGAGCGAAAAATTTTCGAACTTCTGAGTGGTCAACCTTCTAGTGTATTTTACATAGTATTAATACTTGGTTAAATAATCTAGAAGTGAGGTGTCTACCGGTTCTTACTTTTTGTGTTTTGGTTAATGAACTAGCTAGGTTGTATGGTGATCTGTTGATGTAAGTTTGAGATTTTGAGGGGAGTTAAATTTTTGAATTAATCATGCCAAGTCTTTTCCGTATTGCGTTTTAATTTCTCTTGTGATGTTGTTTAGTATCCCATGGTTGAGTTTGCTTGAGGACAAGCAATGATTCAAGTGTGGGGGTGTGATGAGTGTGTAAATACTCATGCGTTTGTTGTATGATTTGATCATATTTAATCATGTTTTGGTCCGTTTTGGTCTTGTCCTATTGAGTCTTTTGTTTGTTTTATGTTTTTGAGTCTCGATTGGATTTCTACTGTTTGTCGTGTATTTTGGCAGGTACTTGGAGCGGTTCATGAATAAGTGGAGCTAGGACGAGATGAAGAAAAGCAAGGAGCTGACTTAGGAAGATAAGTAGCTCATCCGAAATCCGGTCTCCAATTCCAGCGGCCGCCGGTCTTCAATTCCAGACTGACCTTGAAGGACTAAAATGACGATAAGTAGCTCATCCGAAGTCAGATGGAGTCATATAAAGTGGCTGTGGAAAGAGGACATCCGTGGCTACAATTTTTCTTCAAAGGTCATCCTCAAATTATGAGTGTAAGGGGCCGAAAAATGGTCCCAAAGTCAAGATTCGATTCTGTGACGAAATTCCAGATTTCTGGCTTCCGAATTTGAGGAATAATTGCGGGCCCATTTCGAATTTGTTTAGCACTTTTATTTGCTGGAACTGCACATGAGATGTGTGGCATGTGTGGCATGTTTTGTGTAATGATTTCTCTTGGCATGTGTGGCATGTTCTCCATTGGTATCCTTAGGTGGAAAGATGAGCTTTCCAACTCAAAAGAGAGCTTTCCAACTCAAAAGAGGAAGGAAAGCTCTCATCTCAACTTCTATAAATAGAGGATGGATGTAGAGACATGGAGATATCTAGTTTTTGAAGAATAGAGTTGGAGATTGAGAGTTGTGAGGAATATCAAGGAGGAGCACCATTGGAGGAATGCTAGAAGAAAGCTTGAAGAAGGATGCCTGAGGAAGCTCTTGACCACATCTTGAGTTTTCTCTATCTCTCTCTTTAATGTTATTTTCTATCATGTTCTTGTATAAGTTTTCTTCTTGTATGAACATGACTTGTGAGTAGTTTTCCTTGTGAGTACGATGCTTTAATTATGTGATTACTTATCTATGTTGGGTTATGGTTTGATCAACTTTCGTAGTAGTTGTCAATTGATGATCGTAATGCTTAATCTAACTTGATCACTTAGATTATGATGTTAGTTGATGATAGTGGACCGAAAGGCATTAAATTCAACGGAAGGATCAATTGACATATTCTTAGGTATTAAAGAGACATCTTGATACTAAGGGATAACCCACGAGGAGTTAACTTTATAATTGAGTTTAGCTTAGTTCACGATCTAATTAATGAGCGAAAGCGTTAGTTGGTATTCGTGAACTATTCTAGCTTAGTTTTATCGGCCTAATGAGCGAAAGCATTAGGAGGATGCATTAGAACACTCCGGGTACTAGTTAGAACTTCATAAATAACCATGATCTTGACATAGATAGGTAGTCCATAAAAGCATCGTGCTCTCTTTATTTCATTAAGTACAAACCGTCTTTCTATATTTCTTAATTTACTTATTGTCTTGCAACCTCATATCATTCTTTACTTTACGAACTTGTTTTAATTTGGCTACATACGATTGATTGTTTCAATTTTCATGTTCTATCTCTCTCAGTTCAAGAACCTTACTTATACACTATACTATTTGTTTGTGCGTTAAATTGCTTGTCAATTTTGCGTACGTCAGCATGCATCTAGAAGCTTACGTGCATGTCAAGCCTCCCATTCAGCTTCCAAAACGTGCATGGGCCTCCCTTGGGCTTCTTGGACGTCCTTGGTCCTCCACGCACTTGATTGAGCCCAAACTTCTTCCATTAATCCATTGAAGTCAGATTGCAACTTCCTAGCTCGTGCTCTTGTCATTGGCCCAATCGGAACTTGAACTTGCTTCGAGTCTACAAGCTTGATAGTAGGTGCATCCGTAGGCTTGCTCATATCAGTCCCCTCCTCTTGAAAAGGATTTGTCCTCAAATCATCACCTACATCAAACGGACTCAAGTCAGCCACGTTAAACGAAGCACTTACACTATACTCACCCGGAAGGTCTAGCTTGTAGGCATTATCATTAATGCGTTCTAGCACTTGGAATGGACCATCTCCCCGTGGTAGCAACTTTGAACGTCTTTGAACAGGAAAACGCTCCTTCCTCATATGTAGCCAAACCCAATCTCCCGGCTCAAAGACAACCTTGTGCCTTCCTTTGTTTGCTTGCCTTGCATAGTGCTCCGTGCGCTTCTCGATGTTCATTCTAGCTTTCTCATGTAACTGCTTGACAAATTCAGCTTTCTTCTTGCCATCTAAGTTAACATGCTCACTCGAAGGTAGAGGTGATAAATCCAATGGAGTCAAAGGATTAAATCCATAAACAAGCTCAAATGGTGAGAATTGAGTAGCAGAATGAACAGAACGATTATAAGCAAACTCAACATGAGGCAAACAGTCTTCCCAAGTCTTAATGTTATGCTTAATGAGTGCTCTCAAAAGTGTAGACAAAGTCCTATTTACTACTTCAGTTTGACCATCAGTTTGAGGATGACAAGTAGTAGAAAACAACAACTTAGTACCTAACTTGCACCACAAGGTCTTCCAAAAGTAACTTAGGAACTTAGCATCTCTATCAGAGATAATTGTCCTAGGCATGCCATGCAACCTAACAACCTCTCTAAAGAACAAATCAGCAATGTTTGAAGCATCATCAGTCTTATGACATGGAATGAAATGTGCCATCTTAGAAAACCTATCCACTACCACAAAAATTGAATCTCTTCCACGCTTAGTCCTAGGTAGGCCTAACACAAAATCCATAGAGATATCAATCCAGGGCTCACTAGGTATAGGTAGTGGGGTGTACAAACCATGGGGTTTTACCTTTGACTTGGCTTGCTTGCAAGTGATGCAACGACCACAAACTCTCTCAACGTCTCTCTTCATGTGTGGCCAAAAGAAATGATCTTGTAGCATTGCCAAGGTCTTTGCAATTCCAAAATGCCCCATTAAGCCACCTCCATGTGCCTCCTGAATTAGTAATTCTCGCATCGAACAATTAGGCACACAAAGTTTGTTTTCACGAAATAGGTAACCTTCATTACGAAAGAACTTACCAAATGCACTTCTTTCAGTTGATCTAAACAACTCGCCAAAATCAACATCATCAACATACATCTCCTTAATGTGTTCAAAGCCAAGTAGTTTAGCATCAAGAGTTGAGATCAAGGAGTACCTTCGTGATAGTGCATCAGCCACTACATTTTCCTTACCTTGCTTGTAGCGAATGACATAAGGAAATGTCTCAATGAATTCCACCCATCGTGCATGCCTCTTGTTCAGCTTGTGTTGCCCCTTTAAGTGCTTGAGTGACTCATGATCAGTATGAATCACGAACTCCTTTGGCCACAAGTAATGCTGCCATGTCTCCAATGCTCGAACTAGTGCGTACAACTCCTTGTCATAGGTCGGGTAATTCAAGGATGCACCACTTAGTTTCTCACTAAAGTATGCAATGGGTCTTCCTTCTTGCATAAGGACAGCTCCAATTCCTACACCAGAAGCATCACACTCTATTTCAAAAGTCTTAGAGAAATTAGGTAATACTAACAAGGGTGCATTAGTCAACTTCCCTTTCAGTAGTTGGAAAGCCTTCTCTTGAGCTTCTCCCCAAGTAAAGCTCACGTTCTTCTTGATGACTTCAGTTATGGGTGCGGCTATGCTACTAAAGTCCTTCACAAATCTCCTATAAAAACTAGCTAGTCCATGAAAGCTCCTAACATTAGCAACACTTGTAGGGCTTGGCCATTCACGGATAGCTCGGATCTTTTCTTCATCAACCTGTATTCCGTTAGCTCCAACAACAAAACCCAAGAATACAAGCTTATCCGTACAAAAGGTGCACTTCTTCAAGTTAGCAAACAATTGATCTTCTCTAAGTGCATCTAAGACAGATTTCAAATGTTCTAGATGATCCTCCATGCTCTTGCTATAGATGAGTATATCATCAAAGTAAACAACTACAAATTTACCAATGAATGGACGTAGAACATGATTCATCAGTCGCATAAACGTGGTAGGTGCGTTGGACAAACCAAATGGCATGACCATCCACTCATACAACCCATACTTAGTTTTAAACGCAGTCTTCCACTCATCTCCTTCTTTCATCCTAATTTGATGATAACCACTCTTCAAATCAATCTTAGAAAACACGCAAGAACCATGCAACTCATCTAACATGTCATCTAAACGAGGGATAGGGTGACGATATTTTACCGTTATGTTGTTGACGGCTCGGCAATCAACACACATTCTCCATGTTTTATCCTTCTTGGGCACAAGTAGGACTGGAACAGCACATGGACTCATGCTCTCTCTTACGTACCCTTTCTCCAACAGCTCGTTGACTTGCTTCTCAAGCTCCTTTGTCTCTTCAGGATTGCTTCTATATGCGGGACGGTTAGGTATGGCAGCTCCCGGGACAAAGTCTATTTGATGTTCAATCCCACGAATAGGTGGCAAACCAGGTGGTAGCTCGTCGGGAAAGACATCCTTGTAATCCTGCAAAAGAGACACAACCGTTCTAGGTACATGTGGTTCAAGCTCGTTAGTGTTTAAAAGTGCCTCCCTATACCGAAGTAAGATCATAGGCTTCTTTTCAAAGCATGCTTGCTTAATATCACTTGTTCCCACATAGTAACTCTTTTTCCAACTCTCGTTTTTTCTCTCTTTGGCCGTTTTAACTTCTGTTTTTCCGGCTTCTTTTGTTTTCTCAATCTTTTCCTCTCCAATGGCCGTTTTTCTTATCCTTTTTTCGGCTTCTTCTCTCCTCTCATTCTTTTTCTTTTTGTCACGCTCTCTTTGCTCATCACTTTCTTGTTGCAATAGTCGTTGATCTTCACAAACTTGTGATGGTGACAAGGGTGCCAAGGTGATTACTCTCTTCTTGAGTATAAATGAATATTTGTTGGTGTAGCCATCATGATGCACTTTCCTATCAAACTGCCATGGCCTTCCTAACAATAGATGACCAGCTTGCATTGGTACAACATCACACAACACTGCATCCTCATAGTTGCCAATGCGGAATGTTACCAATACTTGCTTCATCACTCGTACTTCTCCACTATCATTCAGCCATTGTAGTTTGTAAGGCTTAGGGTGTTTTCCAGTGAGTAACCCTAACTTCTCCACCATAGTAGTGCTTGCGACATTAGCACAACTTCCTCCATCTATGATGACACTACACACCTTGTCTTTGACATAGCACCTTGTGTGAAAAATATTTTCTCTTTGAGCCACATCATTTTCTTCTTTTACTTGCACATTCAATGCTCTTCTAGACACAAGAGTAAGCCTCTCAGCAGCTTGGTACTCTTCCTCGGATACGTCCTCCAAAGAAGGCATGCTTTCATGCTCCGAATCCTCTTCTTCAGTTTCAATCTCTCCACTTTCCTTGATCACCATTGCTTGCTTGTTAGGGCATTGACTTGAGATGTGCCCTCTTCCTTGACACTTAAAGCACTTGATGTCACGGTTCCTAGCTGGAGTGACTTCCACTTTCCTTTGAGAATTAGCTTGAGAACTCTCGGATTTATGCTCTACTTTGGCTGCTTGTGGCTTGTCAAACTTCTTTTGGTAGTTTGGCTTCCAAGTAGAATTCGATGTAGCTTTTGTTCTCCCCTCACCTCTCTTGAGTTGCTTCTCAATTTTCGTTGCCATATGCACCATGTCCTCCAACTCCACATAGTGTTGCAACTCAACTTTGTCTTGAATTTCAGGATTGAGTCCATTCAAGAACCTTGCCATTGTAACTTCTCTATCTTCATCTATATCAGCTCTTATCATTATCCTTGTCTTCAACTTTGTCTTGAATTTCACTCCCTTACGTGTATACTCTCAATGTATGGTGCACTCAAGTTCACTCGTGTTTGCACTCAAATATTTGGCTTTTCTCTCTAAGGTACTCGCACACTCTTGCCTTTTTCCTCTCGTGATACTTGTATGTTCTTGATACTTGTATGTTCTTCATTATCCTTGTTATTTTTGTTCTTGTTGGTTCGTTTTGTTGCTTGTTATTTTTTTGTTCTTGTTGGTTCGTTTTCTCTCTTCGCTGTTTGAGAGAAAAGGGAGGAAAACAAACGAGTGAAGCAAGAAAAGAAAGAAAAGAAAAGAAAGAAAAAAAAAAGAAAAGAAAAGAAAAGGAAAGAAAAGAAAAAGAAAAAAAGGAAGCCGCAAGCTAAAGAGGAAGCAAGCTAAATTGGAAGTCTCAAGCTAAAGAGGAAGCAAATCCGAGGGAAGCTAGCAAACTAAGGAGGCGCAACAGCTGATCAAGAAAGGGGACGAGCAAGACTAAAAGAAAGACCAAAGAGGAACTTTAACATTCTGTTTGTTAAAGCGTGAAGCTCAAGCAAGGCCGTTCTAGCCTTAGTAAGAACATACAAGTATCACGAGAGGAAAAAGGCAAGAGTGTGCGAGTACCTTAGAGAGAAAAGCCAAATATTTGAGTGCAAACACGAGTGAACTTGAGTGCACCATACATTGAGAGTATACACGTAAGGGAGTGAGCTTGTGAGGCCATATTTTTTTTTACTAACCAATTTTTCTTGCAGCAAACATGTCGCATGAAGGTCAAACTATGGAAAACATAGACCTTAAGTTATTAGTGGATGCCTTGGCCGGGAAGCTCGAGCGGATGGTGCAAGCTCAGATGGAGCCTTTGCAACTACACGTGGATGCCGTGGAGAATTCTCGTGACAACCCCCAAACGCGAGGCGAACTCCAAAGGCGTAGGAGAGGAGTACCTATTGGAGAGTCGAGCAGAGCTGATTCTGAATCGGAAGAAGGCGTAGGCTCTACAAGGAGTCTTAGGAGAGCAAGAACAAACCGTCCACCTAGGGAGGCGAGGCCAAAGAGAGACGACAACATAGGGAGTATCAAACTGAAGATACCTTCCTTTGCTGGTCGTTCTGACCCGGAGGCGTACTTAGAGTGGGAGAAGAAGATTGAGTTCGTGTTTGATTGCCACAATAGCTCCGAAGAAAAGAAGGTAAAACTTGCCATCACCGAATTCACTGATTATGCTATAACTTGGTGGGATCAACTTGTGACAAGTAGGAGGAGAAATAGAGAACGCCCTATAGCTACTTGGGAAGACATGAAAGTAGTGATGAGGAAGAGATTTGTTCCAAGTCATTACTATAGAGAGCTGTATAAGAAGTTACAAGGGATGAGGCAAGGAAGTTTGAGTGTGGAGGAGTATTTCAAACAGATGGAGATGGCCATGATAAGAGCTGATATAGATGAAGATAGAGAAGTTACAATGGCAAGGTTCTTGAATGGACTCAATCCTGAAATTCAAGACAAAGTTGAGTTGCAACACTATGTGGAGTTGGAGGACATGGTGCATATGGCAACGAAAATTGAGAAGCAACTCAAGAGAGGAGAGGGGAGAACAAAAGCTACATCGAATTCTACTTGGAAGCCAAACTACCAAAAGAAGTTTGACAAGCCACAAGCAGCCAAAGTAGAGCATAAATCCGAGAGTTCTCAAGCTAATTCTCAAAGGAAAGTGGAAGTCACTCCAGCTAGGAACCGTGACATCAAGTGCTTTAAGTGTCAAGGAAGAGGGCACATCTCAAGTCAATGCCCTAGCAAGCAAGCAATGGTGATCAAGGAAAGTGGAGAGATTGAAACTGAAGAAGAGGATTCGGAGCATGAAAGCATGCCTTCTTTGGAGGACGTATCCGAGGAAGAGTACCAAGCTGCTGAGAGGCTTACTCTTGTGTCTAGAAGAGCATTGAATGTGCAAGTAAAAGAAGAAAATGATGTGGCTCAAAGAGAAAATATTTTTCACACAAGGTGCTATGTCAAAGACAAGGTGTGTAGTGTCATCATAGATGGAGGAAGTTGTGCTAATGTCGCAAGCACTACTATGGTGGAGAAGTTAGGGTTACTCACTGGAAAACACCCTAAGCCTTACAAACTACAATGGCTGAATGATAGTGGAGAAGTACGAGTGATGAAGCAAGTATTGGTAACATTCCGCATTGGCAACTATGAGGATGAAGTGTTGTGTGATGTTGTACCAATGCAAGCTGGTCATCTATTGTTAGGAAGGCCATGGCAGTTTGATAGGAAAGTGCATCATGATGGCTACACCAACAAATACTCATTTATACTTAAGAAGAGAGTAATCACCTTGGCACCCTTGTCACCATCACAAGTTTGTGAAGATCAACGACTGTTGCAACAAGAAAGTGATGAGCAAAGAGAGCGTGACAAAAAGAAAAAGAATGAGAGGAGAGAAGAAGCCGAAAAAAGGATAAGAAAAATGGCCAATGGAGAGGAAAAGATTGAGAAAACAAAAGAAGCCGGAAAAACAGAAATTAAAACGGCCAAAGAGAGAAAAACCGAGAGTTGAAAAAAGAGTTACTATGTGGGAACAAGTGATATTAAGCAAGCATGCTTTGGAAAGAAGCCTATGATCTTACTTCGGTATAGGGAGGCACTTTTAAACACTAACGAGCTTGAACCACATGTACCTAGTACGGTTGTGTCTCTTTTGCAGGATTACAAGGATGTCTTTCCCGACGAGCTACCACCTGGTTTGCCACCTATTCGTGGGATTGAACATCAAATAGACTTTGTCCCGGGAGCTGCCATACCTAACCGTCCCGCATATAGAAGCAATCCTGAAGAGACAAAGGAGCTTGAGAAGCAAGTCAACGAGCTGTTGGAGAAAGGGTACGTAAGAGAGAGTATGAGTCCATGTGCTGTTCCAGTCCTACTTGTGCCCAAGAAGGATAAAACATGGAGAATGTGTGTTGATTGCCGAGCAGTCAACAACATAACGGTAAAATATCGTCACCCTATCCCTCGTTTAGATGACATGTTAGATGAGTTGCATGGTTCTTGCATGTTTTCTAAGATTGATTTGAAGAGTGGTTATCATCAAATTAGGATGAAAGAAGGAGATGAGTGGAAGACTGCTTTTAAAACTAAGTATGGGTTGTATGAGGATGGTCATGCCATTTGGTTTGTCCAACGCACCTAGCACGTTTATGCGACTCATGAATCATGTTCTACGTCCATTCATTAGTAAATTTGTAGTTGTTTACTTTGATGATATACTCATCTATAGCAAGAGCATGGAGGATCATCTAGAACATTTGAAATCTGTCTTAGATGCACTTAGAGAAGAACAATTGTTTGCTAACTTGAAGAAGTGCACCTTTTGTACGGATAAGCTTGTATTCTTGGGTTTTGTTGTTGGAGCTAACGGAATACAGGTTGATGAAGAAAAGATCCGCGCTATCCGTCAATGGCCAAGCCCTACAAGTGTTGCTAATGTTAGGAGCTTTCATGGACTAGCTAGTTTTTATAGGAGATTTGTGAAGGACTTTAGTAGCATAGCCGCACCCATAACTGAAGTCATCAAGAAGAACGTGAGCTTTACTTGGGGCGAAGCTCAAGAGAAGGCTTTCCAACTACTGAAAGGGAAGTTGACTAATGCACCCTTGTTAGTATTACCTAATTTCTCTAAGACTTTTGAAATAGAGTGTGATGCTTCTGGTGTAGGAATTGGAGCTGTCCTTATGCAAGAAGGAAGACCCATTGCATACTTTAGTGAGAAACTAAGTGGTGCAACCTTGAATTACCCGACCTATGACAAGGAGTTGTACGCACTAGTTCGAGCATTGGAGACATGGCAGCATTACTTGTGGCCAAAGGAGTTCGTGATTCACACTGATCATGAGTCACTCAAGCACTTAAAGGGGCAACACAAGCTGAACAAGAGGCATGCACGATGGGTGGAATTCATTGAGACATTTCCTTATGTCATTCGCTACAAGCAAGGTAAGGAAAATGTAGTGGCTGATGCACTATCACGAAGGTACGCCTTGATCTCAACTCTTGATGCTAAACTACTTGGCTTTGAACACATTAAAGAGATGTATGTTGATGATGTTGATTTTGGCGAGTTGTTTAGATCAACTGAAAGAAGAGCATTTGGTAAGTTCTTTCGTAATGAAGGTTACCTATTTCGTGAAAACAAACTTTGTGTGCCTAATTGTTCGATGCGAGAATTACTAATTCAGGAGGCACATGGAGGTGGCTTAATGGGGCATTTTGGAATTGCAAAGACCTTGGCAATGCTACAAGATCATTTCTTTTGGCCACACATGAAGAGAGACGTTGAGAGAGTTTGTGGTCGTTGCATCACTTGCAAGCAAGCCAAGTCAAAGGTAAAACCCCATAGTTTGTACACCCCACTACCTATACCTAGTGAGCCCTGGATTGATATCTCTATGGATTTTGTGTTAGGCCTACCTAGGACTAAGCGTGGAAGAGATTCAATTTTTGTGGTAGTGGATAGGTTTTCTAAGATGGCACATTTCATTCCATGTCATAAAACTGATGATGCTTCAAACATTGCTGATTTGTTCTTTAGAGCGGTTGTTAGGTTGCATGGCATGCCTAGGACAATTATCTCTGATAGAGATGCTAAGTTCCTAAGTTACTTTTGGAAGACCTTGTGGTGCAAGTTAGGTACTAAGTTGTTGTTTTCTACTACTTGTCATCCTCAAACTGATGGTCAAACTGAAGTAGTAAATAGGACTTTGTCTACACTTTTGAGAGCACTCATTAAGCATAACATTAAGACTTGGGAAGACTGTTTGCCTCATGTTGAGTTTGCTTATAATCGTTCTGTTCATTCTGCTACTCAATTCTCACCATTTGAGCTTGTTTATGGATTTAATCCTTTGACTCCATTGGATTTATCACCTCTACCTTCGAGTGAGCATGTTAACTTAGATGGCAAGAAGAAAGCTGAATTTGTCAAGCAGTTACATGAGAAAGTAAGAATGAACATCGAGAAGCGCACGGAGCACTATGCAAGGCAAGCAAACAAAGGAAGGCACAAGGTTGTCTTTGAGCCGGGCGATTGGGTTTGGCTACATATGAGGAAGGAGCGTTTTCCTGTCCAAAGACGTTCAAAGTTGCTACCAAGGGGAGATGGTCCATTCCAAGTGCTAGAACGCATTAATGATAATGCCTACAAGCTAGACCTTCCAGGTGAGTATAGTGTAAGTGCTTCGTTTAACGTGGCTGACTTGAGTCCGTTTGATGTAGGTGATGATTTGAGGACAAATCCTTTTCAAGAGGAGGGGAATGATGTGAGCAAGCCTAAGGACGCACCTATTATCAAGCTTGTAGACTCGAAGCAAGTTCAAGTTCCGATTGGGCCAATGACAAGAGCACGAGCTAGGAAGTTGCAATCTGACTTCAATGGATTAATGGAAGAAGTTTGGGCTCAATCAAGTGCGTGGAGGACCAAGGACGTCCAAGAAGCCCAAGGGAGGCCCATGCTCGTTTTGGAAGCTGAATGGGAAGCTTGACATGCACGTAAGCTTCTAGATGCATGCGCACATGCAGAATCAAGAAGAATCAGCCTATTTAGGCCGTGCATCTACTTGTTTTGGACGTGCAGCTAGTAGTTATTCTATTAGATATTATTTGCTTATATTATTCCTTATTTAGTTGAATAAGTTCGGCCAGAATCTCTTTAGAATAGGAAAGAATTTTGGCCAGCCTTAAACTCCTTGTTTGGAGTTAGTTTCGTTTAGGAAAGTTGTAAGACATGTGGAGCCTATATAAAGAGGCGTCCCCCCCTTCAATAAACACATAACAATTCGGAAAATACTTAGCATTGGCTAATTGAGAGTTTTGATACTCGTTTGTTCTTGCTTAGGCTGGTGAGTCGTCTTGGCTAGAATTTATCTTTCACTTATCAAGCGGTTCATCCATCCCCGCTCGTGGCGTGATACGACCTTAGGTCAAGGTTCAGAAGCTCTTGCAGCGGGTTAAGGTTTAATTTCGTGCCTTAGTTCTTGTGAGTTCTTGTGAGTTGTGATCTGTTCCATTCTAAAGTAACAAACGGTCCGAGTTGTGAGTCTTTTCCGCGAAGATTCATATCAGAAACAAATTAGCAACTTTGGATTACTTAAATGCCATGTAACTCCAATTGCAGCGGAGTCCTCCACTGATATATCATCAATAACAAACTGAAGATCCTTGCTGATAGAATCAATAAATTTCTTGAAGAAGTCCATTATCTCCTGCACCAAGAAAAAAAATAACGAAGTAGATATATAGTCGCTCAGTTCTTTCAACTAACTTCAAGACATCAGACGAAATCCCAATATTGTAATAAATAATCCATCATGCACTTTTTGAATGCTGTTATTGAACAATATTGTAATAAATAAAACATTATTATAGACTCGCTACGTAAAATATTTGAAAAGATGGTCAATAGTATTATACGGGGAAAGGATAAGGCATATGTAGCTTGGAATCCTGACCTTGCGACCAACGAAAGGATGAGGAAAGATAAGGTCCTCGTACCCGCAATCCTCTGCAATGAGCCCCTCCACTGAGGCAAGATCACGGCCGTTTATTCCCCCGTAGAAGCTCCTCACGACATCGGACTCCGATCGTGGCCCGGCCTCGGTCCCTGTCGGGGTAGATGGATCGACGGTGACCGTCAGATTCTTGTCCGAGGAAGACAGTCGGTGTATTTTAATGGCCCGGTTATAGCTTGTAGTTGATCGATAATGTGTGAGAGGATTTGAGTGATAAAATTTGAGATTGGAGAAATATCTGAATTTTTTCATTGAATAATTACGGAGCTTACAAATTTATATTACAAGAGTTGTAACAAACTAAACAAACAAACTAAAACGTGGCAGCATGTTCAACCATCTCCAATATTATAGGAGTTGTGGGCTTATGGACGTGGCAGCCTTCATGGATCAAAAAGATCCGAATTGTAGTTGCTGAAGAGAATTATGGTGATCGTGAGAGACGTGGCATGATTGTCTCCTGACTGATAGAGAGGTCGTTGCCAAGGAGGAGGAGCTGGAATCTTCTGGGAATATCGGGATATTTGACACACCCCCGCAAGTTGGAAGGCGAGGTGAACAAATATCGAGCATTCCAACTTGAACATCAAGAAACTGAGCCGCTTGGCCGAGAGAGCGTACTCGAAGCATTGTCGCGAGCTTGAAGTAACGCCATTAGATTGGAACACTGCTCCGAGGACAATCGAAGCTGAGAGAGATGATTGGATCCATTAGATTAGAACACTGCTCCGAGGACAATCGAAGCTGAGAGAGGATTGAAGAGCAACGCATCAGAAGGATTTGTGACGGCTATATCTACTATGATCAACCTAGCTTGTAGTCACGGGAAGAAAGAATCTTTAGGCGTTGTGCTTATTGAAGCACTTGATACGATTAGTGATCTGATTGGAGAGGGATTCATCGTAAAGATTAGTGATAGCCATAGCCGCTTTGAGATCGACTTGGCTCTTGATCACGAAGAAGAATAAATCTTTAGGTGTTGATGTACCTAAAGGGCTCTGATACCATGATAAAATTTGAGATTGGAGAAATATCTGAATTTTCTCATTGAATAATTATGGCGCTTACATATTTATATTACAAGAGTTGTAACAAACTAAACAAACAAACTAAAACGTGGCAGCATGTTCAACCATCTCCAATATTATAGGAGTTGTGGGCTTGTGGACGTGGCAGCCTTCATGGATCAAAAAGATCCGAATTGTAGTTGCTGAAGAGAATTATGGTGATCGTGAGAGACGTGGCATGATTGTCTCCTGACTGATAGAGAGGTCGTTGCCGAGGAGGAGGAGCTGGAATCTTCCGGGAATATCGGGATATTTGACATTGAGTGCTAGCACTAAGAGCATGAGCACTATTTAGATTGTTGATTTTGGTTGGTAACAAGCGCATCGCGGGGGTGTACAAGTGACATTTTTGGTGTTTTAGCAATTAATTAACAAGTTACTAATGAGGAATCTTAGTAGAGGGTAAATTGTTCATTGAGTTGAGCATGTAGTTCGATTTTTATGGGTTTAAGTGGACCAGATTTGGCCTGTTAATCTAGTGCCTTGGAAAGGCTGCCTGGAAAGAGAGGGACCAAGAAGAGAGTGGAAAAAGTACTCTTCTATTTAGCCGGAGCGTTAATCTAGTGCCTTGGAACCACCCAGTTTTGATACAAACTTTATTAAATCCAAACTAATCTGGTCAGGAAAGTTACTAAAAGAGGTACTTGTTCACTCTTCGCTATTCAGTTTACAATTCGTTAGCTTTAGTTTTATTTAGTGTTTAGTTTACTTTTGTCATCAAACCACCTTTCATTTGTCCTAAAACTGCCCGACTGTTACTCGGCACCAATTTCAAGTCAATTTTTTTCAAAATAGGAGAGCGGTTTGACCGCTTGAAATCTGATCAAACTGTATGGTCATAAATTTTTTGGTGACCTAGTTCACCCCAAATACAAAAAACTAATATTTATTTTTTCATTTAATCCAAAATTTAATTCACAACCAACACTCACATTTCCACACTAAAGCGTGTAAATCACCTTTGTATCCCAATAAGCATATATTTTTAACAATTCTCATAATATGTCTACTAAGTCAAGCAAATTTGACTAAAATAACAAATAATAAAACTCATATCATCATCTTCATTAATTTCTAGACTTGTTAAATTAATATTCAGAGATTTTGTTTGGATAAATTATATACCAAAGTGAGTAAATATTTAAAGTTATTTTGTATGTAATCATTTTATGATAAATTTATTTTATTTTATCACATTTAATAATTATTTGTATAAAAATAAAGAGTCTCAGTTCACTCAATAGCTCGACTGTGTGGAAAAAAATAGAAAATTTTCGGGTCGCCACTTAATTCGGTTTTAAAAACATTGACATTTCCCAATTATTGTTACGAGGGCCCAAAAATCCTCCAGCGAGGCCCATGTCGGTTTACTACTTTCTTTATTTTTTTAAATGAAACTTTAGTATAGTTTAGGAATGCAATTTACAAGGCCTTGGTACAAACGCCCAATCCTCTTCCGGGAGGACATATGAGTTCTTAAACCAATATTGTGAAATGAAAGAGGACCTACATTTCCTCTCTTAACCATTATTTTCAAAAATGATCCGGAGGGCGATCCGAAATTTAGTCCGACTTTCTAGTCAAACAATCAGATCGATTGGATCATTGGTCGGACCGGAGATTATTTAAAGAAAAATAAATATTATTTAGGAAAAAATTCACTAAACTACCCCATAGTTTCACGCTTTTTTACCTTAGTACCTTGTAATTTGAATTTTTCATTTTATTTGACAGAGGTTTTCGAAAGTTATTGGTGACAAATTGTTAACCAGAGTTAATTTTTCTAATCAAATCATATACATCACTGCCACGTCATCTCCGTATCGTATTTTTTTAATCCTAAGTGGCGATGACTTGGCAAAATTGAAAAGGAAAAAGTCCACTTTAGTACCCTATGGTATAGCCCAAAATCATTTTAGTACCATGTGGTAAAAAACTGACCAATCGAGTCATACTTATTGTAATTAACATAAAAAAGGTCCACGGGCAGCTGCCTGGACCTGTTCAAACGTTCCCAGACCCTGCCCGGCCTATTAGGCAAGCCATGTCAGCAAAAATTGATGATGTGGCACCGTGTAGTCCCCTGTCTCTTTCTCTCTCCTCCTTCCCCTTTCTTCTTCTTCTTCTTCTTCTTCTTCTTCTTCTTCCTCCTCCTCCTCCTCCCAAAACCCAGTTGAAATTATAATCCAAATGCCAACAACTATCATCCAGCCATTGATGATCTGCGAGCAGCAAGGCAACATTCTTCGGTGCACTCAACAAGGGCATAACCTTTGCCGTCGATGATGATTTTTACTGCAAAGATACAGGAATCTCTAAGTACCGATGACAAGCTCTTCGGCTATCGATGAACCGTCGTCTTCGCCTTTGCTTTCGTCTTCCCCTTCAACGTCGATGAACCGCCGTTCCCCGCTCCTCAGCCACAACCACGCGCGCTCCTCCTACCTACCTCACAAAAAGTGACAACGTAAACCATAACCCACAGACCAGAATCGGTACCCTCACGGAGTTGAGAACACCAGCGAGCACCGTCGAGGAGAGGAAAATCACAGCGGTTCCGCCTAATATCCCCAACTGGAACGTAATTGCACTCCAAACGAGGACCTCGATGTACAAGGATTCCCCGCCATCGAATGTCTTGGCTTCGGATTGCATTCCCTGTAAGTCCTTGCTGGCGACCATTCCAACCGTTGTGAACAGAAACCCGAAGAAAGAAACCATAACCTGCTGCTCCATAACAACATGGAAGGACCTCTTTCCCAGTAGCTTAATGGATAAATCAACCACATGGAAAATTATGAATTCGATGTTGCATTGATTTCGGGAAATGGGTACGGTGATCGGGTTCGTGGTTATGGGTTTCGTGGGTTTCTTCGTGAAGCTCATCTAGTGATGTTGTTGGGTGTTTATATTTACTGGGATTTTTTTTGGGAAGAGGAAGAAGAAGAAGAAGAAGAAGAAGAAGAAGAAGAAGAAGAAGAAGAAGAAGAAGAAGAAGAAGAAGAAGAAGATGATGATGATGATGATGATGATGAATAGAGGAAAAGGAGAGAGGGGGGAAGAGAAATGCCATGTCATCCGAAATTGCTGACGTGGCTTGCCTAGTAGGCCGAGCAGGGTCTGGGAAGGTCCGGGCAGGTCAGGGCAGCTGCTCGTGGACCTTTTTGATGTTAATTGTAATAAATATGACTCGATTGATCGGTTTTTTACCACAGGGCACTAAAGTGATTTTGGGCTATACCAAAGGGTACTAAAGTAGACTTTTTTCAATTGAAAAACCTCAAATTTCCTAACTAATTAAAAACCCAACTGAAAAAATATTGTCACGTACGTCATTGCCACTTAGGATAGAAAAAATATGACGTGGAGATGATGTGGCAGTAATATGTATGGCCTGATTGGAAAAATTAACCATGGTTAAAAATTTGTCACCAATGGTGTCATTTTCGGAAACTTCTATCAAATAAATTTATATTTGCACATTTATTGCTATCTTAATAAATGGAATTGATGAAGTCTTCAATGTGAGTAATTTCCTTACGGGTAATGTACCTATTATCAATTAGTTTATGTATTAAATATGCTTAGTTCTGTGAACTAGTTAATGAACTTAATTCTTATTATAGATAGATACTTAGATAATGATTAGTGTTAAATCTAATCGTCGGTGGAGGTTAGAGTTAATAGAAAATTTTAACTAATCGATTAGTTGTCGTATCAATAGTTCATCAGGTGATTTATTTAGTTGATAATTAGTTAAATTAGGAGGATGATTAGTAGCAGAAGCACTGACAAGGTGTCAGTGTTTAACCTTTGATTTTCGTTAAATGATCATACGCCTTGTACTGTTAGGCTGAATATTCTTTAGTTTATCTAAGTTTAATTAAGGACCTATTCAGACTAATTCTTAGCGATAAAAGTTGCTCAAGAAACATCCGCACCATAACATATCCCTAACTAAGCCATAAATTAATTGATTAAGTTGTTAATGGTACCAATCATTATTTCCTAATTTGCTAAAACTCATCATTTAGATTGGTAATTGAGCCGAATTAGTGAATTAAACCTTAGTCTTTGTGAGACTATAACCCTGGTCTCTGATGAACATGAATTGAGAATTGATACTCTAACAGTAACCGAAGAACAAGAGTAATAAGTTAGGAGTATGAAATGCATCCTCTCCTCCGCATCCATCCAACCATCCTTCGTCCATGGCGATTCGCCGCCCACCTCTTGATCTAAACCTCCCACTCAACATCTCCCAAAATCCTACCCTCGACACCATATACTTCCTCCCGGTATCAAAACCAAAAAACAATGTTTTCCCCTTCCCCTGTATGGCAACCAAACCCATAACCATTTTTGTAGCCAACTTTTCGGGGTTTGGATTGGGTACAGAATGCTCCCATTCCGAACCGTTTGGAGTGAAGACACGCGGGGGCTGTTTTACAAAAATGCTAAAATTCAGAGACCAAAATGAAAAAGTCATGCAGACCGGTATCGTAAACGGGACATGCCAGTATCGCAAACACAGGCCGGATCAAAGACTAGTATCACATAACGGCGCATACCGGTATCGTAACTGGGGCATGACGATATCGTAAACGAGAAATACCAACGCAGTCCCCCTTCACTCCAAACCGTCCGAAATAATTTTCTTCACTCCGTGGCCAATCTATTGCCAACTTTCCGAGGCAATAGGGCCATGAGGCCCTTCGCTCGCAAGGTACATCAAAAGGTTGATCATGCCCTTCTGAAGCCTGCGGGGTTTCATCAAGGTGTCAATCGGAGGGACGAAAGATTGTACGCATCTACTGTGGCTCACTCGGTGGAGATACCACAGACCCCTGAAGCAACCCCAATCGCCTTTTCGCCCCCCACCTATAGAAGATTGGCTTCTGAGAAGCCAGGTAATCAATACGGAGAATGTAAAGCAGCCAAAGAATTTGGATGGCATATTGCTTAGCTTTGGTCTTTCATCGGTTTCCATTCACATACTTGGTGAACTCATGGCTACCTAAACTCAAGACTACTCTTGCCCATGTTGATGTTTGGAGCCCTTCAATCTCGATGGCACAACGCTGGGCTTGGCTTGAGGTTTATGGGGTTCCACTTAATGCTCGTTGTGCTGACTTCTTCGATGAACTTCTGACTTCTGTAGGTTCTATTATCCAAATTGATTATTGTCCGGTCGAGAGCAAACTTGACATGGTAGGGGTCCTAGTCTCTACTGGTATATTCAAGCTCATACATCTTTCGGTGTCTGCACTAATCGGTGTGTCTGAACATAACATCTTCATCAAGGAATCAAGATTTGACCCCGGACTATTTTACTCTGACGTGGCATCTGAGAAGTGAAAATTGAGTTCTAACAACACCGCGGTGCCTGAGACGGCTCAAAGTCACAAGTCTCTTCCCATATTCCTATCGCCATCTCGTCAGGTGGTATGTCTACTACGGTCGTTTGTGATTCCAGTTAGGGGTGAGCAAACGGATTATCTGTATCCGAATTATCCGAAATTCTAACTATCCGAAATATCCGAATAAGCATTTTTGGTATCCGAGTCCGAGTCCGAACTCTCCACTAT
The DNA here is from genome assembly GCA_963995505.1 of Hypericum androsaemum. Taxonomy (NCBI): domain Eukaryota; kingdom Viridiplantae; phylum Streptophyta; class Magnoliopsida; order Malpighiales; family Hypericaceae; genus Hypericum; species Hypericum androsaemum. Next base: position 2,490,621 of record OZ023189.1, on the reverse strand, counting down.
CCGATATCCGATATCTGAATTTTTTTCGGATACGGATACGGATAATCCGGACTATCCATTTTCCAAGTCTTCAAAAATAAAAATGATAATATGATGTAAAAAATGAATTTGAAGCCAATATTTACAAAAGTAGCTTTATTTGGGAAAATTAAAATTTACGGGAAATGGTAGCGTGGTAGGCTTTCTGGCTTGTAATTTTTAATGAACTTAATTTTTTAGTAATTAAGCTATGAATACTAGTAATTTTTATTTTTTAGAAATTTACAAGGTATGAATACTAGTAATTTTTATTTTATTTAATGAACCTATTTTTTAAATCGGATATTTCGGATATCCGAAATATCAATTTTATTATCCGTATCCGTATCCGAGTCCGAAATATTTATTTTGGATAATCCGTATCCGAGTCCGAATTTAAAATTATCCAAGTCCGAATCCGAAAAAATTTCGGATATCGGATACGGATAACGGATATCGGATTTTTTGCTCACCCTTAATTCCAGTGACAAAAGGGTTTTTTTCGGCGATGGCATACCCATTCAAAATTGGGAAAAGGCAAATTTCATAGATGTCACTTCGCCTTCCGTCCTTTCACTTTCTTCGATGAATCGCGTATTGAGCTCCACCATGGTTGGTGGTGGCTCTCCAGCTTCTCCTAGGAAAGTGGTGGACGATGTGGCAGGTAATCTAGATGTGCCTCAAGAGGTTACCCAAAATGTTGTTGCTGAGGTGGAAATCTCTGACTTGGTTCATATGAATAAACAAGTGGTCCTTGATGGATATGGGTCGTCCACCATCAATCTTTCTACTAGGCCTAATTCTTTAGGTGTGGGCCTCAAGAGGAGTTCACGATCCAAATTCCTTCTTCCAGGCTTCTTAACTACAACACAAATCTGCATGGTCGGTCGAAGCCCAGGAAGTTAAAACTTAACAAGGAGACAAAGAAGTGTAAAGTTAAGCCCTTCAAAAAAGCTCCAATGAAGAGTACTGACCCTAGAGATCTTTTTCTCAAGGATGGCGGTGCACAGTGTCAGACTGTCTCTTTATCGAAGGATGATGAGGTTGAGGTAGACGCTTTTGCTAGAGAGTTTTGAGAAGCGGCAAAAGCAGTGGGTTGATCCCCAATGAAGATGAGAGTCAGCACATTAGTATAACGAGAAAATTGTTGTTCTCTGTGAGGAGGTACCAAAGGCAACATCCACTACTCCATGATTTGGTCGCAATGGATTTCAGGGGGTCTTAATGTTGGGTATGGAGCCAGAGTATGAGTGAAGTATTCGGGTGGCTCGAGTGAAAAGCCGTAAGGATGGTCTGAGAGTTGATCGATGGGGTTCAGAGTTCGGGAATGCTCAGAGAATCAATTGAGTCAAGAGTTGAGTGAAGACGTTGAGGACATCCGAGGGTCATATGGCTCGAGTGAAAAGCCTCGGGACGATCGGGGGCGATCGGGTCAAGAGACGGGCTCGAGTGAAGAGCCAAGACGAAGCAGTTGAGAAGTGGCAGCGGGCATGGCCCCCGCCAATAGGCCAGCCATTGAAGGCTGGCGCCTGCCAGCCGCACCTGCTAGAAACCCCCAGGATCCCGATTGGCACCTGTCACATGGCCCGAGAAAGTGAATTTTTGGTGGAAAAGTTTGCCCCTCTTGGCCCAATAACCCTAGAATAGAGGGTGCCTCTATAAATACCCATCTAACCTCATTGAATGTGTGTGGTTGCCATTGCCAACTGCTCTCCAAAAGTGAAAAGAGAGAAAAGAGAGAAAAGGAGAGAAAGAGAGAAAGAGTGAGCCAAAGTGTGGCATCCATTGTAGTGAGCAAGTTAAGCTCCGCGTGTGTGTGTGTGTGTTATAGTGGAAATTCTCCTAGCTTGGATTCCCCTGGAGGTAGATCGTTGAGGATCGAACCGGGTGAACAAATTTTGTGTGTCCCTCCTTTGTGCTTTCTTTATGTTTGTGGTTTGTGCTTAGTGCGTTGTGCTTGTTCGTGTGCTTGTGTGAAGATTTCGTTGCTTGGGTCCACGTAGGAAGTGGGTTTTTTTCCCCAATAATTGGTATCAGAGCCCGGGTTAGGGCGTGTTGAGAGAAAACATGATGGGTGAAGGGAAGTCGCCCATGGAGAGGTTCGATGGTGTAGATTCTGGCTTTTGAAAGATGCAAATAGAGGACTATTTGTATGGCAAGGATTTGCACCTACCTCTTGGTGAGAGGAAGTAGGATGACATAAAGGAAGAGGAGTGAAAGTTGCTAGACCAAAAGGCGATGAGCATGGTGTGCTTATCGTTGTCTAGAAATGTGGCGTTGCACACGGTGAAGTCGAATTCCACCAAGGAGATGTTGTAGACTTTATCCGAGATGTATGAGAAGCCCTCGGCCGCCAACAAAGTGCATTTGATAAGGAGGTTGTTCAACCTCAAGATGACGGAGAGTGAAATGGTGGCCAAGCACCTACATGAGTTCAATGCGACGATTACCCAATTGAGCTCGGTGAAGATTGACTTCGACGATGAGGTACAAGTCCTAATTTTGCTAAGCTCTTTACCCAATAGTTGGAATGACATGATCACGGTGGTGAGTGCCTCGGCGAAAAAGGTGAAGTTGAAGCTAGATGAGGTGAGAGATTTGATCATGAGTGAAGAGATTATAAAGAGAAAATTCGGAGTAGCCTCGACATCGACTTTGAGTATAGGTAATAGGGAGAGGTACGAGTCGAAGAGTGAGAAGGACCGGGATAGGTCAAGATCTAAACTGAGGGGTGGATCAAAGAGGGATTTGAGGGGTCAAGATCAAAGAGTATGGGCATTTCCAAGATTGGTGTACGACACCAAGGAGGGAGGACGAGCCAGTCAATGCAACGACAGAAGACTATGGAGATGTGTTGGTCTTGAGTGAGTGTAGTCCATTGGAGGAGTGGGTTGTGGATTCGGGAGCATCGTTTCATTCTTGTAGTGATGCAGGAATGATGGAGCGGTATATCCTAGGTGACTTTGGCAATGTTTGTCAAGTGAATGATGAGCCATTGCAAGTTGTGGGCATGGGAGATGTGTGAATCAAGACCCCGAATAGATCGTTGTTGCAAATGAAGGGTGTGAGGCATGTTCCTGGGTTGAAGAGTAATTTGCTATCCGTGGGGAAATCAGATGAGGAAGGCTATGGTCATAGAAGATCACCAAAGGAGCCATGGTGGTGGCTCGAGGAGTGAAGGAGGGGATGTTGTATATGATAAAGAACATCCGTGAGTGGCAAAGTGGCCACGTGAGTGAGAAGGGGATGAAGGTGATTTGTTTGAGAGGGAAGCTACCAAACTTGAAGACTGAAGAGGTGGGTCTTCGTGAGCATTGTAGCCTTGAAGAGCAGAAGAGAGTGAGTTTTTCAAGAGGTGGCATTTCTCGAAAGGTGGATAAGCTTGAATTAGTCCAAGTGAAGGGACCGGCACTGGTGGTATCATTGGGTGGTTCGTTGTTCAACAAGACCTCCATTCATGAGAAGGGTCTTAAGGGGTGCTTGAGAACGAGAAATAGCGAAGAGTACAAGCTCCAAGAGTTTGAGGACAAAGGAAGTTTGTCTGATGATGGGAGTTCTAGCTTTGAGATGACCAAGCTAAACATCTTGAACTCGGGTCAGACGAAGAAGGTACTAAGTTGCAAGGAAAGAGCCAAGAAGACGAAAACTCCAAGTGACTCTGCATATGGTCATGAGAGGTATGCCAAAATGTGTACAAGGCCGGTGAGTGCGAATACGGTGGGAGTAGTGAGAAGGCTCAAAAGAAGTTCTGGAAAGCAACAAGTGAAGATAAAGAAGTGGGTGCCCACCCACTTGACAAGCTTTGTAGAGAATGGCCTAATTGATGAGGGCAAAAAGGCTAGAGTGGCAAGATGTGTTTATGCGGTTGTGGCATCAAGTCACCTTGAGAGAAGAGGTGGTCTTACAAGTGTGAAGCCCAAGGAGGGTGCCTTGGAGAAGTTGGAGCTATACTTGGCTTCAACTAGCCTTTTGAAGTGATGAGAAGAGGCTGAAGTACCAATTGGGAGGAGGTCACCTAGTGATGGGTGACGAGTACCGATTGGTGAAGATGATCATCCGATTGAAGGACAATAAGGAACTAAGTGAAGAAGGTCATCAAGTGAATAGTGACAAGTTATGAAGAAGTGAAGAAGATCACCTAGTGACGGGTGATAGTGAGGTCGATCTCCGTGCGGGAGATCAACAAGTGATGAAGGTCACCTAGTGATGAGTGATTGATGAAGTGGTTAGTCTCCGGGTGGGAGATTTCCTAGTGAGGAAGACGGTCATCTAGTGACAGATGATTCATATTATGGTTAGTCTCCGGGTAGGAGATTGACAAATGAAGATCGCCTAGTGACAGGTGATGTGGTTAGTCTACGGGTGAGAGATTGCCAAGTGAAGATGAGGATCGCGTAGTGAATGGTGGTTCGTGTGGAGGTCAATCTCCAGGTGGGAGATTATTGGGTATGAAGTCTGAGTACGAGTGAAGTATTCAGGTGGCTCGAGTGAAGAGACGTGAGGATGGTCTGAGAGTTGATCGATTGGGTTCAGAGTCTGGGGAAGCTCGGAGAATCAATCGAGTCAAGAGTCGAGTGAAGATGTTGAGGACATCCGAGGGACATGTGGCTCGAGTGAAGAGCCTTGGGATGATCGGAGGTGATCGAGTCAAGAGATGGGCTCGAGTGAAGAGCCAATACGAAGCGGGTTGAGAAGTGGCAGTGGGCCTAGTACCCGCCGGGTGGGCTGGCGCCCGCCAATGGGCCAGCCGCTAAAGGTTGGCACCCGCCAGTCCCACTTGCTGGAAACCCCCTGTAAAGTCAATTTTTGGTGGACAAGTTTGCCCCTCTTGGTCAATAATCCTAGAATAGAGGGTGCCTCTATAAATACCCATCTAACCTCATTGAATGTGTGTGTTTGCCATTGCCAAATGCTCTTCAAAGTAAAAAGAGAGAAGAGAGAGAAGAGGAGAAAAAGAGTGAGCCAAAGTGTGGCATCCATTGTAGTGAGCAAGTGAAGCTTCACATGTGTGTGCGTGATATAGTAGAATCTCTCCTGACTTGGACGTCCCCGGGAGTAGATCATTGAGGATCGAACCGGGTGAACAAAATTTATGTGTCCCTTCTTTGTGCTTTCTTTGTGTTTGTGATTTGTGCTTGCTCGTGTGCATGTGTGAACGTTGCGTTGCTTGGGTCCACGTGGAAAGTGAATTTTTTTCCCCAACACTTAATGACCCGTTCAAAAGGGGCAGGGCAAGGGAGTTGGATAGAGAGAATGGCATCGATTTTCTGAGGCAAAAGTTGATGCTCTCACGGCCAATATTTGTCGGACAACCGTTGTAGTGGTGGTAGGAGTCTCTTGGTTGGAAGCTATTCCGTTCGAATGGTAGGTCGGGTAGTATTATCACGGTATGGATCACATTCCCCGTTGTGAGTTTTAATGAGACCATCAGGTGCAATTCGTGTCTGATGGCATGAGGATAAGTATAGAACATTTCCTAGGTGTTGGGTTCGCATGGGACGGGGTAGAACTCTCTAAGTGTTTTGAATTTTGGTTACAGCATGTGTAATGTACTATTTTTGTTTTCAATGGTGAAATACAATATATCTTTTCAAAAAAAAAAACCATACTTTTTTGGGTGGCATTATCGTAACCCACAAGTCACGTACTTTGGACTTGAAATGTTGATTGCCATCTAAGACACCCCGCAAGTGAAGGTATCCGGACATTGGTCAACATCAACGACAAGCAAACACTACAAGTCGAACCCATACGTTACGTTCGTTGGACATTGGTGGTCATCGAAGACTCCATGCAAGTTGAGGTACCCAGATATTGGTCAATATCTACCGTTCGGGATATCACAAAAAAAAAATCTATTTTTCGGGAAAAAACAGTGGTCAACATCAACGACTCAAAAACTTTACGCGAGTCATGTTGAGGCATGAAAATGATGCTTCGGATTTTCGGATTCGCGTGGAACAACTTGTGCGTGGGTTGATGAGTGTCGGTCGAGTGGGCCGTTCGTGGGTTGACGTACGTAAGTCTCCTTCTCTGGTATATTTTCATTTTAATTATATTATATTTGCCTCTGCGTTTTGGACCATTTTGAATATTAATTTGCGACTGTCAAGCTAAAACTAGATTTGTCGGCAGAAATAGCAATAATCTATAGCATAGGTAGCCGATGATTTAAGTAAGAGTTATGTCTTGTGTTCTAATGATAGCTAAATGATAACAAAATTAAATGCCTTACAGATTTCTGCATTCAATTCATACCAATATAAAATAGGGTAAATTATTGTTAGAGTCCTGGTATTTGATAAAATAGATGTTAGGAACCCTGTAATTTACCTAGTGATTTTGTAACTCCTCTAATTTAATTTTATTATACCATTAGGTCCTTCCCTAAGCTAGCGGACAAAATTTTCATGTAAATAACTTATATCTCCTTAGGAAAATAAAAAAAAATGAAGTCTTCTTCTCCGATGAGCATACTGAAAAACAATCACCACCTCTGAAAATTCAATCTCGTTTTCCATTCTTCTGTACTTCTCTTACACCTCTCATCATCTCGTCTCCTTCGCTTCTTCTCTTCAACTCTCTTCTTCTTTTTTAAGAACTAAATTAAATTAAACACCGAACTTAAATTGAAATGGGAAACGTAGACGACAAATTCACCAAGTGCTTCACGGCCGCCACAGATGACCTCTTCGCTTGGACCAACGACAGGTCGTCCACTTTCGAGAGCTCCACCTCCTTCTCCTCCGCCCCGTTGGACCGCGGCTTCATGTCGGGCCGTATTGGATTGCTGCTTGTCAGAGTGGGTTCGCCGGAGGGTGGAGATTCGGTTGGGAGACGAAGGAGTCAGAATTAGGAGCTCGTCGGTGGAAGGTGGAACCCAAACGCCGAAGGGACCTGCTGCCTGTAGAACCCAAACGCTGGAAGAGGAAGGTGGAGCTCGCCGGAAGAGGCACTTTGGTCTTCTCCACCACTGGCGGTGACGACCTCAAAAACTCAGGGATGATTTTGGTCTGCTTCGGCTTGAGTTTTAAGGGTTAGGTTTGGGTTTTCCTCTCTCAAAGACGCCTCGGCTTGTCTGGATTTAAGGGTCACCGGAGATGTTGCCAGAGTTTTCATCGGAGAAGACGAAGGGTCGTTGGAGAAAATGTAAGGTTCACCGGAAGGGAGGTAGGAGACAATTCCAGGGATATAATAGTCATTTTAAATATAAAATAAGAAAAAATTGATCAATGACATCAGTGAGAGACCTCGAAGTATAATAAACCCAAACTAGAGTGGTTACAAAATCAGTAGACAAATTATAGGGTCCCCAGCGTCTATTTTATCAAACGACAGAGTTCGGATAGTAATTTACCCTGGAAAATAAAATATATGTTGAGAATCTCACATCGGTTAAAGCACGAGTGGGGGCCAAGTTTATAAATGTGAAAAATCTATCAATCCATTGTCTTGAGATTTTGGGTTGGATAACATGATACCAGAGCAGGTTGATCTCGTGCCTATTGTTGAGCTCGCACCCCATTTCTCGCACGTTGATAAAGACAAAGCCAGTGCAATCTTCGACCCAATGGGTCTCGTTTGAGGGGACGTGTTGAGAATCTCACATCAGTTAAAATACAAGTGGAAGGCAAGTTTAGAAGTGTAAAAAATTCACCAACTCATTGACTTAAGGTTTTGGCTTGAATATGGAGATTCTAACAATATATCATAAAATATGTGTTCAAATACTAATTTCCAATAAATGATGTTTTGATTGTACAATTTTTTTTCAATGCCTCACTATAATCCCAATCCATTTGATCCCTTGTAAATTTATAATCAGATTTGAACCTCATTACTTCTCATCTCTCTTCCTTTATTATACTATTAGAGTAAGTACTCGTCAGTTGATATCTAATAACGTATGCAAGGGATTCAACAAACGGATGGTGGTTCTACGCAATTCCTCTTTAGGAATCTAAAAATATATTTAAAAAGATGGATAGAGATGCGTGTAACAAGTTGATCACTGTATAAAAGGGATAGTTCAATTCCGTGGTTTACGGTTGATCACTGTATAACCAAACGCTACTACTGATAGATCTGTCGAATAAGATAAGAGTAATTTTTTTTTAAAATTAAAGAATTAGGCTTAAACTTAATGTAACAAGTTCTTAAAAAATAAAATAAATTAAGTTGTCTACATATCCTCAATTACTGAGAAATTAAAATTCATATAATTCTCTTACCTTTAATAAACTATTCACAAAAAAAATATCATTGTATGTGATTGTACTTCTGGTTGATGCTATATCTATATCATACAACAATGAAGGTTTTAGTATATTAATTCTTGTTGTTATCCATTTTGGTCAAATCCATCGAGACATCTTTGCGCCTGCAAAGTTTTTGATATGATTGAAAACTGATATTGTCCTAAAATGTCACCTCCAACGCTAATTTTTGTTTTCTAATTTTGAAATAAGGAAATAAGACAAAGTTATAGTATTACAATTTGAAGTTTAAGACAAATATGGTTACTTATCAGTTAAAAAAATGTATTCTTACACATCCACAGTAATATTTACAATTTGATGCAGGGAAATTCCTTGTAAGGGTGCTTAGATCTGAGGGTGCGCTGCCGTTGAAAAAGAAAATTTGTTATTGGCTTATTATCGCTGTTCTAGACCATTTCTCAACCTTAATTTCCAACATTATTCCCTTCATTTACTTCAGAATAACATCCTTGATTAATTGCTGTTATGGACCTTTTGTGATGATTTAGAATTTGAAAACTTGTTCTTTGTTGTTTGTTATTTGGATCTTGGATGAAAAGTTATTTACTGCCTATTTTGCACCATTTTAAGTTATTATTTGCTGATTTTGTGTAGACCGTAATTTATAGCTGTCATTTGGAACCTGCGCTTACTGCATATTTTACAGTATTATGGGCTGATATTTGTTAGTTTTATTTATTTCATATTTTGTAGTTATGATTTTGGACCTACTTGTTTTCTTTATTGCATATTTTGCAGAGTTGTTATTTTCTGCTATGTTTATTGTCTATTTTGTTGGAAAAGTTGGACATTAGCAACATTCAACCACAATTTTGCAGGTAAGTGAATCAAGATCTAAAACATTGTTATGAACTAAGTAGCAATATATATATACACACACAGTACAATTTTAAAAACTACCTAGTCATATTTATGTTGCAAAATACTATTTTTTCTGTTTAACAATTTTATCACACTTTGAACAATACGTACTCACCATTAGATTAACAATTTTATGGTTCTGTAAGGTTATGCCGGATCTGAATCCCGATTTATGATAATACGCCAAGTCTAAAAAAACATTTTTAAAAAATCAATAAGAATTGGTCCTATTTCAAATTATTTAAGGAGATTTTTTTAGTTTCTTTTTTTAATATAAAATTTGAATAATTAAGAGAGAAAACTATAGTTTAGTAACCCTGTAATTTAACTAAAAATCAAATAAGTATTTTGTGGTTTAAAATATATCAATCTAATTACACATTTTCAGTTAAATTCAATTAGAGTCTGGACAGCTTCCTGAGCTTAGTACACATTTGTTTTTAGCCAAATCGTGATACTAAAGTGTAGTTTTTTCAATTAAAATGTAATAAAAGTAATTAAAAAACACAAAAGAAACCGCATCATCGTTTTCTCCGCCTCTAAACACGCGCGCAGGGTCTCTCTCCCTCTTCTTACAGGCAGACAAATTTTGTCGCTTCCTTTTCTCGTCTCCTGAACGTCCTCGACCGAAACGACGTCGTCTCCGTATAGTCTCTTTTCTCGTTTCCTTCTCCTTCGTATTAGCTTATTTTTCGGTTCGCGGATCGAGCAACAGGTTGGGACGAGGAATGTCGGTCGTCCCAAACTTCGTCGGCGGCGGCGGCGGCGAAAGAGCCTTCCCGGTTTTAAACAATAACGGAGGCGAGAGGAATTGGAAGGACTTGTCCTCCGTTTCGATGCCTTCTGAGGTTACATTGAGCTCTCCCCTGTCATTTCCTTGCAATTTGTTTACTATTTTTGGTTGTTCGATTTTCCCGTTGGATTTATGTCCTAATAATGTTCACCTTTGTTCTAAATTACAGCGCGTCAGGGTTCACCGTTTAGCACTGAGTAGTGGATCAAGTAGGAGGATTCGGGGAGGTGGTGGCGTGAGAATGGCTTTAGTCGATGAGAGGCTGACACGTGGCACTGCGGACGTTCCGGATGGCTCTGCAGTGTTATAATAGTGCTATGAATGTTGAGTACGTTCTACTTTGATGTCCATGGCTGTCCGTTTTGATGTTGATTCATGTATGTTTGGTTTCATTGTGATTCAAATGATATTCATTTTGACCTGGTTGGTTCTGTTCTGTTTTAATGTTTTTCCATTTGACATAGTGTGTGTGATCTTTCTTAAAGCCTTTTGGGTCCCATAGTACTTGCATATCGTGTAAAGGGTCACCGGGGTAACGTGAGCATCCTGCTGCTGTTGATCTTGTAAGGTTGTCGCATTCCGCTACTATTCATGATGCAGATTTGCAGCCTGCATTTGCTGATGCAAGTTTTATTGATGGATTTTGTGCAGTATCCTGCTGCTGCAGTTCCAGTTCGGTTGTTGCCTTTTGCTAAAGTTGAGGTTGCAGGTTGGCAGCCTTTGGCTGCTGCTGATAAAACAGGGGAGGCGGTGATGCTTTCTACTGACGTTCCTTTTACTGCTGAAGTGAAGGTTGGGGATGTAGTTGCTTTTGTGAATGGTGTTAACGAGCAGCCCCCTACTGCTGCTGAAGCTACTTGCAGTGATTCAAGTTAAATTGGAAGAGAGGCCGGACAAAGGCTAGGACATCCAGTCGTCATCGATAAGATCAAGCTCCCGGACACAAAAATTAACGAGTAAAGCGGCCGCACTTAAGAAAATTCCGATGCGAAGCTTGACAACAAAAGCCCCGGTTAGACCTGCCGTGATTGTTCCCCCGTCGTCAGATATTAAATGGGATTGATGAGCAAGTCGAGGATATTTCTTTACGCCTTTTGTGCCTCGTAGCACATGTAAATACGTTCTGTAGGAGTAGAGAGATACCAATTCGTGTCCTGTAGAAATCACGACATACATTAAGGTGAAACTCAAGACTCTAGCTTGGTTGCCGTTATATGTGATTATATGCGTTCAGATTGATGTTTTGATGCTATCGTGGTAATTATGAAATAAAGAGGAAATATACATCTTACTAAATTGCATAAATTAGTGGATCGACATAATAAAAGCTACTGTTTGGGACATGCATCCATATCATACGAATTAACATTTTTAAATAAGGAATCTGAACTCAATTTATGGATTTTCATTTTGATTGATGTATTTTTGAACATTTGATAATAAAAGATCCTTACGATGGCAGTTGATATGCTTATTTTATGAGACATGACACATACTATTTTATTTATTTTTTGTTTAAATAAACGTATTACAATAAATTACTTTTCCTCACTAAAATTGTATGTGTCCCGCAATTAAAAATGATTTACAAGACAACATTTTTATAACTCACCACATACCCATCACGATAGTGACTTAGTCACCTAAATAGAGAAATTTTCGTGCCTTCTTTAAATTTTTGGCCATATTTACAAAAACATGTATAGTATAAGGCTATAAGCTAAATTGTTTCATACATTCTTCAGTTTTACTTGGAATTTCACCGTTTTGGCTTCTTGGCTAATGTTTTTTTAAGAAAAAAGATGGAACAATTTAAGAATATGAAGAAAATACGAATAAATTTAATTACTCTTATGTAAGATCATTAGTGAGTGTGAAAAATAGTCATATATTATTTTGAGTCCTTATTTCATTGTTGTTAGTATTTTTTATCATCTTAATGTTTTGTCCAAAGTCATGCATGTTATTTTTTTTTGTTGTGATGTGATTTTTTTCTCTTAATATTTGATGTTGGGACACGTCGTGGAGATGATTGGGAGTAGAGGTGTGCAAATGGGATTTGAGATACGGGATATTCAAGATTTTTTTGATATTCGAGAGTTCGGAATCGGGATATCTGTATTTGAAATTTAATTCGGTAGCACTTTTCGGAAAAATTCGGTAAATTTTGATATTTGGTAAAATTTTAGGATATACCGGTATTATTTCAGTAATACCAAAAATACCAAAGTACCAAACTATAACTTTACCAATTAGTATATAACCCACAAAGGGCCGCCGATTCTGGACTTTTCCATGTGTACTCTCTCTCCTCTTCAACCATTCCTTTCGCCTCTTCTCCTCCTATTCTCTCCCTCTCTCTCTCTCTCATTCCTCCAAGCCTTCAATTAGGATTTCGATACTTAAAAAAAAATATGACTTCGATTGTTGGGATTTTTTAATGGATGCTTAGGGCTTCAATTGTTGGGGGGTTTATACCTCGGGCCACCACCACCACACACTACCTCCGACCAACACCACCACACATCTCGGTCACCACCACCACACACCACCACACATCTCAGCCACCATTGTACCTCCCAGTCTACTTCGAACTCGTAGGTATTCTAAATTGCGTAAAATTAGGGTTTCAGATTTGGGGGTTTTTTCAAAGTAGGGTTTCAATTGATTTAATCTGTTGATTTGAGCTTGATTTGAGTTTTTATTGGTGGGTAGTTCATGTGTTTTGGAGGGTTTCTTTTTATGGATGACAATTTCACGTAATGGACACTTTAGTGAGAAACTAGTCTTTTTTTTTTCATACGAAGATCGGGATTACGGGTAAATCCCGATCAGTTCGATATTTGGTATCATACCGAATTAAATTCGAGATCGGTATCGGGATTGGGTTTTTTCAATTTCGATATTCGGAATATTCGGTATTCGGGATCGGAATATCCCAAATGCACACCCCTAATTGGGAGAATGTTGGTGCACCTTGATATGCATTAAAGCCGGATGGCCTTGCTCGAAGAGTAAGAAATTATCGCAGAGTATTTTGATCATCTCTCTCTAAGCAAAACTCTAGTTCTTTTTCATTTGAGAAACTGCAAAACTCTAATTCTGAAAGGTCTGTCTTTAAATCCCTAGAAATTTTACACGTATGATTACAAGAGAGGATTTCACAACTTTCCCCGGATCGAGAGACTACGGTAGTAAAAATGGAGTCCAAAGTCATAATTTTGAGTTTGTCAAAAAAATTTCATTCCATAAGAAGTACACCTTAGAGTACACCTTAGACTACCCACAACAGTAATCCACTCAATCTTCACGGAATAAACAATTAATTTCTCTCTCATCCTGATGTGTGTCTAAAATACGCATTAAACGCATAGAATTTTGAGTCATTTTTGCATGCTTGTCTTTATATTAGTGTCGTTTTAGTAAACATTTTAGTTTTGGGTGACTAATGGATTCTTTGTGCTTAACTGTAGAGAAAGGAGGCAAATTTGATAAGAAATTATACTTGAAGAAAGAGTCCAACAGAGACAGCTGACTTGCAAGAACATTTTTGTCAATTTTGAAGCCGAATTAGAGGACGCGTATTTGACAGACAATTGAAAATCTTTCTTTCCTCTTTCCGTGCATATAAAGAGCGCCTACATCGGAGATCAGAAGAGGAATTTACGACCAAAATACTGAAGGCTGATCTGTCAGATTTTATTGACGAATATTCGGGACACTAATAGAAATTCAGTCTTTTCCTCTTTCCGTGCATATAAAGAGCGCTTACATTGGAGATCAGAAGAGGAAGTTACGACCAAAGTACTGAAGGCTGATCTGTCAGATTTTATTGACGAATATTTGGGACAATAATAAAAATTCAGTCTTTTGCATCACTGAGGACTCTTGGACGACCCTTGTAGGTTTTTAGAGTTAGGAGTACTTATATATAAACCTCTAGACTTATTTTTAGACGCACCTTTTTTATTCCAGAGAACAAATACTTTTGATATTTTGTCTTTGCCAAGATCATAAGGAACTAAACCTCTAGGTTGATTTGAGGGAGGAGACCAGGTTTTGGTTGTGAGGATCTTGTTTTCTCATTCTAATGCGTTAGTATTTACTTATTTTCTTGTGCATATTATTGTTCTTGAATGGTTTGCGGTTGTAAATTTATTATAGAACTTATGTTGCCATCGATTCTTAATTAGCGGTCGCAGTTAGGAATTGAACTAAGAGCAAGGTTAATTCAGCGAGGAACGGTCGTTACCAAACTAATTAACTAAAAATAAGTAAGGCTAGTTTGTAGATACCAAAATTTTGAGTATAATCGCTAGGAGTAGGAACATCCATTCTTAATGCTATTATCTTATAGATTAGAAATCGGTTGATATTCTATCTATTAAGTAATAAACAACTAGTTAGGCGGTCGTTTGGCTAGTTGATTGTTGGATGTTTGTGGTCTCTTTGCGGTTGCGGGAGAGTTACACCTAATTGCTACATGTATTAGATTATCTTTTGTGATCCGATGATCAACCAACCTGTCGTGGTACTCCGATCTCGAATCTGCCGCTTTTCTCTCATTGATTTTTACTCTTACTTCTCTCTTCTGTGTTTTGTTGATTTCGTTTGATCTACAAATCTCTCAAAAACTCCCCTTTTTACTTTTTTGTTATTAGTTAGATTAATTGCATATCGTTCCTCCTTAGATCTGACTAGGTATCTTCCCTTCCTTATTACAAATTTGTGAGCCACAAAATATCGTTTTATTTTTAGGGGCTTCGACATGCGCATCAAAATTTGGCGCCGTTGCCGGGGAGGTAAACGTATTGTTTGATTGATCTAACCTATTATGTTCAATAGAGTTTCATGTGCAGGTCCACCAACCTCTACGCTTGAACCAGATTATGATGGATGGATTGACTATCTTGTGGAGTACTATGGAGATCAATTTCAATGGAATCATGATCCTTATGCTCATACTTATCAACCACGTCCACAACAAGCATCCAACTCCTCTTTGGAAGATCTTATTAGGACTTTGGCCATCACCACAAATCAAAGTATTCAAAATACTAACCAAAGTATTCAGAATCTCGCCAACCAAACTCAGGCAAGCATCAAGAATATTGAAGAGCACATATCCCAACTTGCAGCTGATATAAGAGAGATTAAAACCAACCGTCAGAACGTGGAGTGCCTAGAGCTCAAGGTGGAAGAAATAAAGGTGGAGATACAATGCGAAGAGGAAGTGGCAGTCTTTGAAGAAGAGGAACAAGATGAATGTGATGTGATGATTGTGCCGCAGCTCATCGAAGAGGAACAAGATGAATGTGATATCTAAAACACGCATTAAACGCATAGAATTTTGAGTCATTTTTGCATGCTTGTCTTTATATTAGTGTCATTTTAGTAAACATTTTAGTTTTGGGTGACTAATGGGTTCTTTGTGCTTAATTGTAGAAAAAGGAGGCAAATTTGATAAGAAATTATACTTGAAGAAAGAGTCCAGCAGGGATAGCTGACTTGCAAGGATATTTTTGTCAATTTTGAAGCTGAATTAGAGGACGCGTATTTGATAGACAATTGAAGATCTTTCTTTCCTCTTTTCGTGCATATAAAGAGCGCCTACATCGGAGATCAGAAGAGGAAGTTACGATCAAAATACTGAAGGCTGATCTGGCATATTTTATTGACAAATATTTGGAGCAATAATGAAAATTCGGTCTTTTGCATCGCTGAGAACTCTTGGACGACCCTTGTAGACTTATTTTTAGCCTCTAGACTTATTTTTAGACGCACCTTTTTTATTCCAGAGAACAAATACTTTTGATATTTTGTCTTTGCCAAGATCATGAGGAACTAAACCTCTAGGTTGATTTGAGAGAGGAGACCCAGGTTTTGGTTGTGAGGATCTTGTTTTATCATTCTAATGCGTTAGTATTTACTTATTTTCTTGTGCATATTATTGTTCTTGAATGATTTGCGGTTGTAAATTTATTCTAGAACTTATGTTGCCATCGATTCTTAATTAGCGGTCGCAGTTAGGAATTGAACTAATAGCAAGGTTAATTCAGCGAGGAACGGTCATTACCAAACTAATTAACTAGGAATAAGTAAGGCTAGTTTGTAGATACCAAAGTTTTGAGTATAATCGCTAGGAGTAGGAACATCTATTTTTAATGCTATTATCTGAACATCTATTTTTAATGCTATTATCTTATAGATTAGAAATCGGTTGATATTCTATCTA
Source organism: Hypericum androsaemum (assembly GCA_963995505.1). Taxonomy (NCBI): domain Eukaryota; kingdom Viridiplantae; phylum Streptophyta; class Magnoliopsida; order Malpighiales; family Hypericaceae; genus Hypericum; species Hypericum androsaemum. Next base: position 2,474,435 of record OZ023189.1, on the reverse strand, counting down.
TTAGGTGATAAACAACTAGTTAGACGATCGTTTGGCTAGTTGATTGTTGGATGTTTGTGGTCTCTTTGCGGTTGCGGGAGATTTACACCTACTTGCTACATGTATTAGATTATCTTTTGTGATCCGATGATCAACCAACCTGTCGTGGTACTCCGATCTCAAATCTACCATTTTCTCATTGATTTTACTTACTTCTCTCTTTTGTGTTCTTTGATTTCATTCGATCTTGAATCTTGCAAAATCTCCCCTTTTTACTTTTGTATTATTAGTTAGATTAATTGAATATCGTTCCTCCTTGGATCTGACTAGGTATCTTCCCTTGCTTATTACAAATTTGTGAGCCACAAAATATCGGTTTATTTTGAAGGGCTTCGACACGCTCGTCACATCCATACCCAATCCAACCCAATTACATATTTTCCTACCCACAGCAGCAACCCAGTTCACAGAATAAATAAATAATTTTTCTCTCATCCACATATTATCTACTATCATTTTTTGGAATACTAAATTAGATAAAAATACTCGAGATACAATTGAAAGTCGGAGATGATAAATTACGAATACAAAAATTTCAAATTACAAATACAGAAATTTTAAATTACATAATTAATTATCGTTTCCGAACTTTTGCCAAATATGCTCAATTAAATCACTTTTTAGAGCGTTATGAGTTTCTCTATTGCAAAGTTGTTCCCTAGCAGTCATGTAGGTGGATAGATTTCTGATGCATTCAGTAGAGAACTGAAAAGATTCTTTATTGTCCTCTTCATTTCGGAATTCGGCCGGATTATGATAACAGAGATATGTGTCTCGTTCGTTCTCGACTATCGTATTGTGCAATATGATGCAAGCCTTCATAATTCTTCCCATTAACTCCTTGTCCCAAAGAAGACATGGACGTCGAATGAATGCAAAACGAGCCTGTAGAACTCAAAATGCTCGCTCCACATCTTTTCTAGCAGCCTCTTGATGTTGAGCGAATAACTTGTGTTTTAGGGTTGAAGGAGATGTAATTGACTTGACAAATGCATTCCATATAGGATATATCCCATCAGTGAGATAATATGCCATATTATTTTGTCGATCGTTGACGACGTAACTCACTTTTGGTGCTCGGTCTTCCAAGACATCACTAAAAACAAGAGATCAGTGCAGTACATTAATATCATTGAGAATACCTGGTGTTCCAAAGAAGGCATGCCATATCCATAAGTAATATGATGCAACTGCTTCTAGAATAATTGTAGGCTTTCCACTTCTTCCTACATATTGCCTAGCCCATGCATTAGGACAATTTTTCCATTCCCAGTGCATACAGTCAATACTACCTATCATGCCCGGGAATCCACATTGTTTCCCAACATAGAGAAGTCTTGCCAAATCCTGTGCATTGGGCCTTCTTAGGTACTCGTTCCCGAAGCAAGAAATTACACCTTCTACGAACTTCTTGAGAGCTTCCCGTGTTGTAGATGCACTCATTCTCAGGTATTCATCAACGACATCGGTTGATGTCCTATAAGCTAACACCCTCATAGCTCTAGTATATTTCTATATGGCTGTCAGACCAAGGGTACCTGCAGCATTTATTCTTTGTTGAAAATATTGGTCATTTTCACTAACCGCCTCCATAATGTAAAGGAATAACGGTCGTTGCATGCGAAACCTCATCCGGAAGACCTCAAGTGAATACGTTGGCCTGTTGACAAAATAGTCATTCATCAAGCGCTCCTCACAAACTCTTCGTTCCCTATTGGCATATCGCCTTCGCCTTGGAGGTGGTGGAACTCCCTGGATTAGACTAGGATTGACTACGAACGCATCCTCGAGTAAGTGATCAATTTTTTGATTTTGCTCACTTATTCATGCTTCCCATTCATCAAATTCTCTGTTGAATGAAGCACTAGAACTTGAATCTGAATCTGATGTATTTTCACTGAGAGACATTTGTGAAGAGATTTGATTCTAGTGAAGAATATTGGAAGGCTTTTGGGTATATTTAAGTTTGTTATCGTCACCAATATATATAGAAGTATGGGTGTGGGTGGGATGACAAATGTGAAGTGACAATACAAAAGGTACGAGACAAATTACCATAATTACAGGTATGTGTTGGATGACAAAGGTGAAGTGACAATACAAAAGGTACGGGACAAATTACCATAATTACGAGTATGGGTTGGATGACAAAGGTGAAGTGACAATACAAAATGTACGAGAAAAATTACCATAATTACGAGTATGGGTTGGATGACAAAGGTGAAGTGACAATACAAAAGGTACGAGACAAATTACCATAATTACAGGTATGGGTTGGATGACAAAGGTGAAGTGACAATACAATAGGTACGAGACAAATTACCATAATTACGGGTATGGGTTGGATGACAAAAGTGAAGTGACAATACAATAGGTACGAGACAAATTACATGAAATGAAGAACAAATTACATGAAATGAATGACAAATTAGATGAAATGAAGAACAAAATACATGAAATGACAAATTACTAATTAGTTTCCAAACACTCGAGAATTAGATTTCACTTCATCTCTTCATCTTTTGGGGATAAGTGCTGTTTCGAAATCAAAGCAGTCAACGTGATTTTATCCAACTTCATATTCTTCATGACCTCCCTTTTTTCATCTCGCTGGATTCTTTGTTGCTTTCTTTGTTGCTCTAGCTCCATTCTCTTCTTCAAAATTTTATTTTCATTATCTCTGCTTATTCTCAACGCACGAATTTCTGCTGCAACATCATCAGATGCCTTACCTTTTCTTTTCCTTTTTTTGGTAGCATCTCTACCTATAGGACGAAAAATTATTGAAGATATGGTGATTGGATCTTCTGAGTTAGATGGGATTGAATAATCCCCTTCTTCGGTCGTCTTTGACCTCTTTGAGCTCCCACCACTTTCTATATCCTCCTCCTCGTTCTGCGAAGGAAAATATGTTGAACCATGATCTCCTTCTTCAATTTGCCACTTGAGATGTTTACACATAACTTCATTAAAAATAACAAGGTCAGTAAATTTTTTGCCACCATCCCCTTCATAAAGTGCTTGAGCTTCAGTCTTAACATATGCCTCGCTCATGCCACTCCGCTTCCGTTTAAGTACTTCTCGGTATGCACCAACCCACTTTGCTGCATTGACAGTAAGTCATTTATAACGATCTTTTATTGAAGGCACGTTTCTTTCATGGATAGCTTCCGGGTTTTCTGCTTGAGAGACATGGTATTGTGTACTCACTCGGGACCATAGCGAGGCACTCTTCTATTTTTTTCGATAACGCTATCTTCGCTACAGTAGATGAAAGCTGACATTAGGGCAATGTCTTCTTTTACACCCCAACTGCTTGGTGCAGGCTTTTTAGTTTTTTTTCTCGCTAGACCCATCGAAGGACAAATGCCGTGGAATATTTTGTGGGAGTTGGTGTTGGAAAAAGGGAATTTGGGAGAGATTTGGTGACAATTGAGAGCTATAAAAAGGTTGAGAGTCCGTATACTCTCCATAATTTTGATAAGCTGAAGGATTATAAGATCTGAAAGAATTATAATTTGGGAAATTAGGATCATTTGGATTCATACTAGAAAAATATTACCGAGGAAATTTAAAAAGAAGAGATTATGTAGTGAAAGAAGAGAAAATTTTAGATGGTGTATGAAAATATGTTAACATTGGACTCTATTTATAGAGATTTGAAAAATAATAATTTTTATTATTATTTTTTAGTTTTGCTAAAAATAAGGTGAGTTTAGTTAACCACGAAAATATTATCCAAAAATATCTATTTTTAACGAATAACATTATGCCAAGTGAAACTAAATAGATAAATAAGTAGAGAGAAAAAAAAAAGATCGCGAGCGGAATGGAGCGACGAGCATCGCTCGGCCGCTCCTCTCATTTTCCCTTTTAGTTGTTTTTTTAATAATAAAATAACCACCCGCGCGAGCAAAAACTCCCTGCTGCGGGTGGTCTTACAGTACAACCAAGACTTGTCTGCTGCAGTTGCAGTGGAGGTAACTTCCACAGACCCCAAAGCGAAAAGCCCCTCAGTAATCTAGCCCTTATATGTGGAGTATAAGATTTAACCGCGGGTCTCGTCAAAATCATTTCGTGTGAAAAAACCCAATGATACACCCAACCCTTTGATAAAAGAGCCCGAAAGAAACCACCTACAGCTCTTGTACATGACCACATCTCCAGCGACCTCAATGATCAGAGCACAACCCCACTCCGCTTCTGGAATGCGTCCAAGAATTAAGGAGAAGCGATTCGTCCTGGTGCTAAGCGTGAGAAGAGATCCCAGACGAGAAAGCCATTATATTATGAGGATGATTTATTAGTAATAAGTTCATCTAAGTCTAATTAAGGACTTATTTAGACTAATTCATGGCAAAAATATTAACACACATTTGCCAAACTCATTCATTCCTAATTTTCCATCATTTATTCTAGTTTTACGAAGTAAAAGTAGTGTATTAGATGTTCGAACTTCTCAAAACTATTTACATTAATCATATACTAGTAATCGAGCCGAATTAGGGAATTAAACCTTAGTTTTGTGAGACGATAATCCTCCTCAATTCATAACCCACACTTTTTTTGGGAGGTATTATCGTAACCCATAAGTTACGTACTAGGGACTTGAAATGTTGATTGCCATCGAAGACTCCCCGCTACATCAACGACTATCGCAAGCACTGCAAGTCGAACCCATGCGTTACGATCGTTGGACTTGAAACATTGATTGCCATTAACGACTCCTTGCAAGTTAAGGTACCCAGATATTGGCCAACATCTACCTTTGGGGAAAAAAAATGGTCAACGTCAACGACTCACAAACTTTACTTTAGTTAATATTCCAACAAATCAAATTGAGTCGTCGAGACGCTTTTGTATATGGATTCTCACTAGGAATAGTTTTTCTTATGTAGAATGTTTTTCATTGGATAAGCGTGAAGTTGATACCAAAACAGACCATTAAAGTTGTAGCCCACCACAAGTTGTCTTCCAGTCTACGAGAAAAAGGGAGATCAAAATTTCATTATTGGACCAATTCTTGGCTTGGTTCTGATTTTTCCATTATATTTACAAAAACAAATCGGTGTATTTTCTTATCTACCAGTTTTTTTAATCTCTGTTATTTAAAGTCGAGCATATTGAGTGCTATTTAAAAGTAGGGTCTTAATGATATTTTTTACATTCCTAATACCAGAACCAAAACATATTTTTAAGTGAATAAGGTCTCTTACCATTTACACCAACTCTTATTTGTGCACCAATTTCTTTTGAAACGCTGTTAATGTGGGTTACAACTTATAAATTACGCAACGACTTTGAAATCTTTGGCAATGTTATATTCAAAAGTAGGTCTTAATTGTGAGGACTTGACCGGAGAGACGACCAACTCGAAACTCTAAACCACTTTTAATAGAGAACAGTAGCTATACATTTCAAATATAAATAGAAGAAAGTGGATAGCCTGCTCCTTGCACAACTCTACATACAAAGTATTAGCTTTACAATGAGTAAGTCGGTGTTACATTTCAACATCATCGTTATCACCACTGTGGTGTTGGGTGCTGTGATCTATTCTGCTGGCTCTATAGAAGCTGTGCCCCATTGCCACCAAAATGAAAGACAAGCTCTCCTGAGTTTCAAGCATGATCTCACGGATCCTTCAGGAAGGCTCTCTTCATGGCTGCATGGCGGAAGATGCTGTGATTGGCACGGAGTAGTCTGCGACAACTTGACGGGTCATGTTCTGGAGCTTCGTCTCAGGGGTCCTTTGTCATGGTATGGATGGCTTGGGGGTAGGATCAATAATTCTCTACTTGATTTGAAGCACCTCCATCACTTGGACTTGAGTAACAATGATTTTGGAGGCATCCGAGTCCCATTGTTCATTGGGTCGATGCAGAGTTTAACTTACCTCAATCTCTCCGGTGCTGGGTTCGGAGGGGAGATTCCTTCTCATCTTGGTAACTTATCCAACTTGCTTTATCTTGGTATTGGTTTTTCATCCAATCTTCATACCAACAGTCTTGGGTGGCTTTCTGGTCTTTCCATGCTCAGATACCTTGATTTGAGTTATGTGGTGTTCCCTGAAACTTCCAATGCCCTTCAAGGCATAGATGCATTGTATAATCTCCAAGAACTTCATCTTCATGGTTGTCAGTTCCAATACGACCCTGATCACATTACTCGGTTTTCACTTGCAAACTCCACCAATCTTGTCATACTTGATCTCTCTGTTAACAGTTTTAACTCCTTGCCTGGTGGTTTCGAAAATTTAACATCTCTCAACTACCTTGACTTAACTGATTGCTCCATAAATTCAACTTTGCCCAACTGGTTGTACAAATTTAGCCAACTAGAGCAACTTATGCTTGAGGGGAATTCTTTGCAAGGCACCATATCAGATTATATTGGAAATTTGACATTACTTAACCACCTTGACCTGTCTACCAATTTCCTTGAAGGTAGAATACCTAGATCATTGGGACAACTCCAGAAATTGGAATATCTTGATTTGACCAATAATGCCATTTCTGGTCCGGTTCCCGATTCATTAGGGTCATTGAACTCCTTGGTAGAGCTGAAGCTTTTTTCCAATCAATTGAATGGGACTCTTCCTCCATCTCTTGGGCAGCTGCTTCGTTTGGAGCACATAGATTTAAGTAGAAATTCACTGTCTGGTCCAATCCCCGATTCTTTACAGTCACTGAATTCCTTGATTTCATTGGACCTTTCTAACAATCAGTTGAGTGGAACTCTTCCTGATCAAGTATTTGTGCACTTGCATAATTTGAAATGGTTATATTTCAGTAATAATTCAATCTCTGGTCCAATTCCTAATTCTATTGGATCACTGAAGTCCTTGGAAAAGTTGGATCTTTCTGTCAATCGGTTCAATGGAACTCTTCCTCAAACCATCGGTGAGCTGCATCGTTTGTCTTTCTTGATCCTGAAGGACAATACAATCTCTGGGGCTATTCCACATTCTATGGGATCTCTTACTTCCTTGTCATATTTGGACCTTTCAAGTAATAAATTAAGTGGTATTCTTCCTCCAAGTCTTGGACAGCTCATCCAACTAGATACTCTGGACGTTAGTTTCAATTCATTAGAGGGTGTTCTCTTGTCCAATTTCTTTGCCAATTTAACAAGTCTGAGCAGTCTAATTGGAACTGGAAACAATATTAGGATCGACGCTGATCCTGATTGGATTCCACCTTTTCAGCTGACAGAAGCCTACTTATCATCGTGGTACTTGGGCCCAAATTTTCCGAAATGGCTTTCATCCCAAGAAAGTCTAAGCGGCTTGGACATATCTAGCGCAGGAATTGATGATATTGTTCCTAGTTGGTTTTGGAATATGACACCTCAAATGACCTATCTGAATATGTCTCACAATCATCTCCGTGGTGAGATACTAAGGTCTAGCATAAATACACTTGACCTTTCTAATAATTCATTTTCTGGCTCTATTTCAAGCCTTCTTTGTGATATTTTCAAGCCTTCTTCGATATATGGAAAGGCGATGTTAACTGTTCTACACTTTGGCGACAATAAACTTTTTGGAGAAATTCCAGATTGCTGGACACTGTGGCCGTCCATAGTCATAATTAAGCTGCAAAACAACAATCTGACTGGTAGTCTCCCGAAGTCACTAGGATCTTTAAGGGAGCTTCAATACCTGCACCTACGCAACAATTCATTGTCCGGAGTACTGCCTTCATCGCTACAAAATTGTACAGAGCTTCAAGTTGTTGACATTGCAGAAAATAAATTAGGTGGAAGTGTACCAAAATGGATTGGTCAAAGGCTATCTAATGTCAGAATCCTCAACCTCCGGTCGAATAATTTCAGAGGCTATATTCCAGATGAGTTTTGTGCTCTTTCATTACTTGTTGTTCTGGACCTTGCTCATAACAACTTATCAGGAAGAATTCCGGATTGTTTGGCTAATCTCTCTGCCATGGCGAAACCGTCAATGTCTTATTTCACATATACATATTCTGAAACCCGTTATTTGGGCAACTCATCCTATGACGAGAGTGAAATATTGGTAATAAAAGCATTGGTACTTGAATACACCAATAATCTAAGGTTTATGACTCTTATCGATCTCTCAAATAACAGCTTGTCAGGACCAATTCCAGACGGTATCACCAATCTAGTTGCACTCATGTCATTGAATTTGTCTGGAAATTCTTTGACGAGGAAGATTCCAAAGAACATGGGCAATCTGTTAGTATTAGAGGCTTTGGATCTCTCCATGAATAGGCTCTCCGGGGAGATCCCTCAAAGCATGGCAAATATGACATTCTTGAGTTTCTTGAACCTGTCTTTCAATGACTTTAGCGGAAGAATTCCAACCAGCACTCAGCTTCAGAGCTTTGATGCTTCGAGCTATATTGGGAACAAGCTATGTGGGCCTCCGGTGTCAACGAATTGTGGTCCTAAGGAGTCAGATCCGAAGGAGCAACAGGGAGACAATCAACATCATGGTGTTGAATATGATGGTTTCTATGTTAGCCTGTCTCTGGGCTTCGTTGTTGGCCTTGGAGCTGTGGTTGCGCCCTTGTTGTATAGTACTTCTTGGAGAGACTATTATTTCCGGTGGCTACAGAACATGTGGGATAGATTGTGGGTGTGGACGGTACTTCTCTTTCGTACCTGATTTGCACGGATACTTGACGTAAGTAACTCTCCTTCCCTGGTATATTTTCATTCCAATTATATTATATGTGCCTCTCACTGTTTTGGAACATTTTGAATATTAATTTTCGATTGTCAAGCTTAAAATAGGTAGAAGAAGCTATAATCTGTAGCATATGTAGCCGGTGTTTTGACGGAGAGTTATGTCAAAATGATATTTTAAATACTTAGCAAAAGTTTTGTATTTAATTCGTATAGATAGAAAATATTCTATTAGAAAATTCATGTGTTCAAACACAAAATTGTTTTTTAAAATGAAAATGGTGGTCCTTCGCAATTCCTCTTCCAAGAATCTAAAAATACATTAAAAAGGGATGGCTAGAGGTGCATGTATTCCGATTTCCCCTCCAAGCATATAATATATTTTTCATTTCCATTCCTATTCTCAGTCTTGAAGTTAGTTCTGACCACGGTTTATTAACTGGAGGTTCTAGTAAATAAACAAGTGGTTCAAAGTTAAGAGAAACCTTAAACCTTAATCTTCACGGTGTCCATAGTTCAACCCTAGTTCTAGTTCCAATAGTTCACGGTTAACCAAACGCAACTGTCGGTATAACTATGGGGTATAGGATTCCTTTTTTAGAAAAAAAATTAGGCAAGATTTTAATGTATCAAATTAAGTTATCTAGTAAAAGATGGATTTTTAGGCTCACTTGGTCTAATTCTCTTGATGCCGGATATTTGTCAATCATGACAGTAATTCTCTTGTTCACTGTTTTGAGCAATTTTTCTTCTTGCTCCTCTTAAAATATGTTAGAGATAATACTTGGGAGTTTTTCTCTTTCCTTAAAGAAAACATACCTCAAATGTGAGGGAAACTCCTTCAATTCTAAAATAGGACCCTTAAACACGGAAGGTGGCGTGGGAGGAATCATGTGGCATTCCAAGTCCTCATGTCGACTCTTTGCATCAATTTCTACTCCAACTCTTCCATATGCCCATCATCATCATTAGTCTCACACTCTTCTCTTACAACTTTCTCTTCTTTCCAAGCTTCTTCCTTGCCAAAATTTTTTTAGAAGGTGGCGCGAAGTCTATCATTAAGGTACCAGATTATAAAATAGAACAAAGAAATACATAGAAACAAAACAAAAATACCAAACAGAAAATGGAAACTAATCTGAGGTCAGTAGAGTGCCACGGTAGAAGCGGTGGACGGTCGAGAAGCTACGAAAGCTAACGACCAAAGCTAACGGTCGAGAAGCTACAAAATTCTGCGGAGAAAGCATCAGCTATTAAACACAGTTGAATACATACGAGATGCACGCAAATGAGAGCCAAAGTCGAACGAGTTCAACCGAGACAAATTTATCTACCTGCAAAAATAGGAAAGATATCGAAATCCATACAGATCTCAGATCAAATCCAGGCCGATCCAAGCAAAAGACCACACAACAAAATAACCAACAGCGACACCAAAGTAAAGCAACAAAGCTTGCAGTGTGGTCAAAAGCAAAGCAACCATCCCTGGGCAACAAAGCCATCAGCGATAGCATAAGCAGCAGACCAACACAGCTGCGAAAGAAATGAAAATAATCATAAAATAAAATAGAAATGAGCCGTAGGGGAGGTTTATAGTGACCAACCACTCTGACCCTCAACCATAGCTGACACTGGCTTGCGGAAGTTGAGCCAATGACGAACTACAGAGGAGGTGAACGGACTGGGTCACTTGCCGGTGGAGGCGAAACGGCGGTGGAGCAAACTAAGGTGGGAGCTACCGGTGGTGGTGACTGATGGTAAGGCAAGTAGCGGATGAGTGACCGTTGGAGATGGCTACTAGTGGTGGCAACAGACGGACAGTTGACGGACCCGACTCCACTACAGGACACCGCCTATATTAAGGCCGGATATGTGATGATCTGGTCAACGGAAGCCAAGATCGGGAAGGTTCTGGGCGGGAGACGATAATGGTGAAGTGTGGCTGGAGACAATATGGTAGGGGATGTACGAGGAAGTCAAAAGAGGATGGGAGGTAGGTGACGTGTGTTGGAGTTGAATGACAATTCAATGCAAAAGGCCCATGGTAGGAAAGCCCAAGATGGAATAGTTTAAACGTGGGGGTACACTTCTTGTACCACATCGAAAGTGGAAGGAAGAAAATCTAACTTTATAAGAAGTTGTTCCTTGTTAGCTAGGAACTAAGTATTCCACCTGGAGTGCTGTCCAAGGCTCGTGCTCGCGCACGCGTACACGTGTGTGGGTGTGCGCATGGCCACAGATCACAATGGGCACTTTGTGGCGCACTTGGCACTTCGTATGTTTGTTGAAGCTTCGAGACTCGTTGTGCTACGATCTTGGAAGCAACTAGTCGTTATATCTTGGGGACAATTGCCATAGCCCGTAAGTACTGAATACGGAACAATCTCGTCTTAGGGAGAAAGAGTTAAAATCTTGCCTTGACTAAGACGAGATCTGTGTACTTGAAGATGGCATCATCAAGCTCTGCTCAGGCATCAGTACCGACTGTCTCGGAAGATGTCCATGCCGAAAGGCTGGCCAAGTTCAATGGCACCGAGTTTAATAGATGGCAACAAAAGATGTTGTTCTACTTGACAACGCTCAACCTGGTTCGGTTCTTGAAGGAAGAAGCTCCGAAGGTGGCAGAAAATGAGGCTGATCAATAGAAGATCAACGCCCTGAATGCATGGAGTCACAGCGACTTCCTATGTCGTAACTACATCCTGAATAGATTGGACGACACCCTCTACAATGTCTATGCAGTAGCCAAGACTGCAAAAGAATTGTGGGACTCCCTAGGGAAGAAGTACAGGATGAAAGATGCCGGGATGAAAAATTCATCGTCGGAAGATTCCTCGACTTCAAGATGGTAGATTCAAAGAAGGTCAAAGATCAAGTGCAAGAGTTGCAACTAATTCTGCATGGGATACATACCGAAGGGATGCAGTTAAGTGAGTCTTTCCAAGTGGCGGCAATGATAGAAAAGCTACCACCTCTGTGGATGGACTTCAATAACTACCTCAAGCATAAGAGGAAGGATATGGGCCTTGAAGACTTGATTGTGAGACTAAGGATTGAGGAAGACAATCGAAAGTCCAAAGTCAAGAGCAACAAGACCAACTCTGAAGGCACGATACACCTCGCTGAGGGCGGTACAGGCAAGAAGAGAAAGAAGTCCAAAAATAAGCAGGAGAAGCAAGAGTCAAAGCAGAAAAAGGTCAAGAAGATCAAGAGCAACTGCTACAACTGTGACAAATTCGATCACATGGCTAAGGATTATCGTCTGCAAAAGAAGGACAATCGTGAGAAAATTAATCTCACTGAGGACCTATCTGAGTTACATCTATCTGCCGTGGTGTTTGAAGCTAATTTGGTGGATAACCCAAGAGAGTAGTTCGTCGACACAAGGGCAACCAACCACATATGCTCAGACAAGGAGATGTTCTCGACCCATATCCCGATCACCGGACGTAAGCTGTTTATGGGTAACTCCGCAACTTCCAAAGTAGTTGGATTAGGGAAGGTGGTTCTGAAGCTGACCTCGGGAAAAGAGCTGACCCTCAAGGATGTGCTGCATCTCCCAGACATTCGCAAGAATCTTGTATCCGGCTCCCTGTTAAGCAAAGCTGGGCTGAAGCTAGTTTTTGAGTCTGATAAGTTTGTATTGATCAAAGCTGGTACTTTTGTAGGAAAGGGTTACCTTGAAATGAGACTCTTTAAGATGAATGTAATAACTGTACAACGTGCCTTTGAGGGCGAGAATAAAGTTATTAATTCTTCTTACTTGGCTGAGTGTTTTAACTTATGGCATGATAGATTAGGACACATAAATTTAAGCTCACTAAGAAAGTTGGTAAGTTTAAATTTATTGCCTAAACTAGAGTTTAACACAAACGATAAATGCGAAGTATGTGTTGAAGCAAAAATGGCCAAAGCACCTTTCCATTCAGTGGAAAGAAGTACAACACCTTTAGAGTTAATTCATACCGACGTCTGCGATATGAAACACGTGCAAACTAGAGGTGGAAAAAAGTATTTCATCACATTTATTGATGATTGCACAAGATACTGTTACGTATATCTCTTGAAAGGAAAGGACGAAGCCTTCGAAGCTTTCAAGAGTTATAAGAAGTAGGTTGAAAATCAACTTAGCAGTAAAATCAAAATGATTCAAAGTGATAAAAGGGGAGAATATGTAGCTCTATTTGAAGAATTCTACTAACAAAATAGCATTATTCATCAGACAACTGCACATACTCACCTCAATCAAATGGCGTAGCTGAACGTAAGAATCGAACTCTCAAGGAGATGATGAATGCTATGTTGATTAGCTCGGGCTTACCCCAGAACATGTGGGGGAAGCCGTGCTCTCAGCTAACCATATACTAAATAAATTGCCACACAAGAAAAGGGACAAAATCCCATATGAACTATAGAAAGGGAGAAAGCCTTCCTACGGTTACCTTAAAGTATGGGGGTGCCTAGCTAAGGTAGAAATACCTCCACCTAAAAGAGTAGAATTTGACCTAAGACCATTGACTGCATCTTTATCGGATATGCCTATAATAGTAGCGCATACCGATTTCTAGTGCACAAGTCTGAAAACCCTGAAATCAATGAGAGAATGGTCATGGAATCAAAGAATGCAACATTCTTTGAGAATATCTTTCCAAATAAGGAGAGGAAAGACCCAAGCTATAATAAAAGAGCTCATGAAGCTACTTAAGGTTCTCATCAAGTTATTGAGGAACCTAGACGCAGCAAAAGGGCCAGAACGGCCAAGTCGTTTAGTCCAGATTTTCTGACATACGTGTTAGAAAATGAACCTGGGATAATCCAAGAGGCATTGTCTAGTCCAGATACTCCTCTCTGGAAAGAAGCTATCAACAGTGAGATAGAGTCCATCATGCAAAATCACACGTGGAAAATCATGGATCTCCCACCAGGTTGCAAACCTTTAGGTTTCTAGTGGATCCTTAAAAGGAAATACAAAGTTGATGGATCAATCGACAAGTACAAAGCTCGATTGATAGGTAAAGGGTTCAAACAGAAAGAAGGGTATGATTATTTTGACACGTATTCGCCGGTCACAAGAATCATATCTATTAGAGTACTCATAGCCGTTGCAGTACTCTATAACTTTGAGATACATCAAATAGATGTAAAAGTATCTTTCTTAAATGGAGAGCTGGAAGAGGAGATATATATGGAATAACCTGAAGGGTTTGTTACTCCCGAACAAGAGCATAAAGTATGCAAACTAGTCAAGTCATTGTATGAGCTGAAACAGGCGCCGAAATAATGGCATGAGAAATTTGACAGATCGATGATGTCAAATGGCTTTAAGATCAATGAGTGTGATAAATGTATTTATATTAAAGGCACACCTGATGCTTACGTAATTGTATGTATGTACGTAGACGACATGCTAATCATGGGAAGCAGTAATGATCTTATCGTGAAAACTAAGAACATGTTAAAGAACAACTTTGACATGAAAGATATGGGTCTAGCTGATGTCATACTAGGGATACAAATCTCTAAGACGACTGAAGGAAGTATCTTGTCACAATCTTATTACGTTGAGAATGTACTCAAGAAATTTGAAGCTTTTGACAAACCTCCGGCTAAGACTCTGGTAGACCTAAGTCTACACTTAGCTAAAAATAGAGGGGACCCAATATCTCAACTGAAATATGCAAGGATCATTGGGACTCTCATGTAATTGAAAAATTGTACACGTCCTGATATTGCATATTCAGTTAGCAAGCTTAGTAAATTCACAAGCAATCCAGGAATGGATCATTGGCTAGCTCTGGAAAGGATTCTGAAGTATCTAAAACATACTTTGAACTATGACATACTTTATACTATATATCTAGCTGTATTGGAAGGATACAGTGATGCAAATTGGATATCGAACACTAAAGACTCCAAATTCACTAGTGGTTACTTGTTCACCATAGGTGGATGAGCTGTGTCCTGGAAATCCTCTAAACAAACGTGCATAGCTCGATCCACCATGGAGTCAGAATTTATAGCACTAGATAAAGCTGGGGAAGAAGCTGAATGGCTCAGAAACTTCCTAGAGGATATTCCTTGTTGGAACAAGCACGCGCTTCCTATATTGGTACATTCGTGATAGCATGTCAGCAATCAGGAGAGTACAAGTACAATGTACAATGTACAATGGTAAGTCTCGACACATCCATAGGAGACATAACACCATTAAATAATTGATCTCTGGTGGTATAATTACCATTAATTATGTGAAGTCCAAAGATAACATAGCTGATCCTTTGACGAAAGGAATCAACATAGATCAAATGTATAATGCAGTAAGGGGAATGGGGTTAAAACCCACATATTAAAAATGTTCATAGCGGTAACTCAACCATGATAAGTGGAGATCCCACAAACTTGGTTCAATGAGACAACTAAATTATGGATGGTTTAGATAATCACTTGGAATCCATCTCATTCTCAGAATCTGCCCAAGTACTAACCTGCAGAGGTGTGCTAAGGTTAAGCGTCTACGCTTTTAATGATTCCTATACCAGATAAAGGTAGAGTATGGTAGAATACTCTTGATAGGAGATCACTTATATAAGTGTGAAGTGAGGCTGCTTCAAATAGAATAAACACTTATGAATCCAAGATAAGGTCCATGGCCAAAACCGACACAACGTGAGAACCAAGGATATTAGAGATATCATTGTGTAAATGTTATTGTCTTGGTTTATATCAAAAGCTGACCAGTTCAAGACATCGCGTTCACAGAGAGCAAGTAAATCCGATAACATATTACTAGAGAAGGTTCAAAGCCGTAAGCTACCTATCTCGATGCAATGATAACTCGTCGAAACTTTTTTTTTAAAGTGTCGGCATGCATTAATCATCATTCATGTGGGGGATTGTTGGAGTTGAATGTTAATTCAATACAAAAGGCCTATGGTAGGAAAGCCCAAGATGAAATAGTCTAAAAGTAGGGGTACGCTTCTTGTACCACATCAAAAGTGGAAGGAAGGAAATCTCACTTTATAAGGAGTTATTCCTTGTTAGCTAGGAACTAAGTATTCCACATGAAGTATTGTCCAAAGCCATTCCGAGCACGAGCACGTGGACTCACACACGCGTGTACATGTGCGTGTGAGCATGGTGCATTGGATGCAGGTCACAATGGGCGCTTTGTGGCGCACTCGGCACTTCGCACGTGCGCATCATCACGAGGAGTTAGAGGAGCTTTAAAGTTTTACCGAAACTCAGAAACCACTCATGCTGCTCGGACGAAGAGGCACGAAGGGCTAGAATGTCCCAAAGATTTTCAGACGGTCGAAGGGTTGTGAGATCCCTCTCGAAGGAGTGCGAGCGAAGGTCTATCCATCCGAACAGTCACGAAAAAGTGCGAAAAGGTGCCTGTGCTTGGATGCTCACTGAAGAGGCACAAGCGTGCTACCTACTGAAGGGGTGCTTACGAGCATCATAGGGTCACGAGTGGGCCTGGTATGCGAAGAGGTGTCTCTGAATGGCTGACTGAAGGGCAGCCTTCCTGCTGGCCAAACGGATGCATCTTTTCGGAGTGCTTGCCTCCTCTCCCTCCGCAGCCTATAAATAGGCCTCTCCTCCTCATTTTCATCTCACCCCGAACACTCATTGTATAAGCATTCATTAGCAATAGTCATTCTCTCTCTCTCTCTCTCTCTCTCTCTCTCTCTCTCAAGAAAGTTTCGAGTAGCCAGCGGTTCGCCGAAGCTTTGAGACTTGTTGTGCTACGATCTTGGAAGCAACTAGTCGTTGTATCTTGGGGACGATTGCCGTAGCCCGTAAGCACTGAATACTGGGCAATCTCGTCTTACGGAGAAAGAGTTAAACTCTTGCCTCGACTAAGATCCTAATCAAGTACACCACCTCTGACAAACAACAAAGTGAAGAGAAGGAAGAGAATGGGAGCTAATGGCAGGAAAGGGAAGATGGCCAAACTATCCTAAAAAGATTGCTCCTACTAAGGAGAGAAGTTAGAGAGAGGTTTAATTTTTAGATAATGAGAGCTCTTCCTTGCTAAATTCAGGGACACACTCATCAATCATGTCCACTTTCATATAAGCAACATCATCCAATGGATGGAGCATGACATTCGGCATCTTGAACTCAACCTTACCTTTCCCAATATGGTGCATAAATCTTTCTTCATGTACATCTATCAAAGCTCGTGTCGTATTAAAAAAAAGGATCACCAAAGATGAGTGGAGAACTTTTATCCTCATAAAAATCCAAAATAACGAAGTCCATGGAAAATATAAACTCGTCGATCTTCAACAAAACATCCTTAACAACCCCAAATGGCTTCTTCCTTAAAATATATGAAAATCATTAAATAATTTAGCACCCAAGTCACATAAATAATTGAGAATTTCACCACTACAACAAAGTAAGGAATAGTAAAACTCTCGAAATCTTTTAACTTGGTGGGGAGATCTTAGGAGATGAAAGAGCTACACTTTGTCCTCCATCTTCCCATTTCTTCTGCTTGCAGATAAGCTCCTTTAAAAACTTTTCATAGTGTGGAATTCGCTCTAACATCTCCAAGAAAGAGACGTTGATTTCATTTTGTTCACCTTTTCAATGGATCCAAGTTACTTATCATCCGCTACATTCCTTTTCTTTAGTCTTTAAGGTTATAGAAGAGGGGGAAAATAAGCCAGTAGAGGTACATATTCATCATCAACATCCATGTCCTCAATATGACTCTTTCCTTTATGTACATCCTCTTTCTCATCCTCCTTCTTCTCTAGTCCATCGGTCTCTTCTTTCTTTTTCTTTGATTTGGAGCTTGCTTCTTGAGAAGCGACTTCCTTTCCAGTCATCAAGAAATTACCTTCACATTTTATAGGATTTGCTTCCATGTGGCTACGAAGTGAACTAGATTCTCTTCGAGCAGTTGCATTTGCTATTTTCTCAAGTTACACTTCCATAATGTCCATGGTGTAAGATTGGCCTTTAATGATTTGCTTAAGCACTTCTTACCTCATATCTTGTTGAGTGAGGGCGACCAAGATTTTATCTTGTTGGCTCACCGCATCGCCAACCACATTCATAAATTTATCTTTTCGATCAAAACGCTCCTCCATCTTATGCACCTATCTACTAAAGAAGGAGACAGTGGCCTTCCTCGGCCACACTCACCATATTTGATCCACTACTCCTTCCACTTCTTAAAAAGTTTGGGTGATTTCTCCACCCGGGGTTACATGTTTGAGAGTATGGGTTGTTAATCACCTTATTTCCTCTTTGGCTTTGTCCTCCAACATAGTTCACTTGCTCTAAAGCAGGATCTACCATTGGGCATTCATGCATACCATGACCTAGCTCTCCACACATTTCACATTTTTACGCATGGCATCCACTTTAGCTTGATTAAGCTCAGCTCATTCATTTTCTTAGACAATAAAGAAAGTTGAGCTTGAATGGAAGATGCCACATCAAGATCAATTACCCCTTTTGATCCTTGGTAGGTGGTCGTACCCTCTTATTAGAACATAATGTATTAACGGCCGCTAACTCTTTAATTTTGTGCACAACCTCACTCCTCGGTTTCATAGAAAAGATCCATGCAAGGCAATGTGTATTGCTCCTTTGGTAGCCATAGCAAGTCCGAAGTAGAATATTTGGAGCAGATATTTCTCCTATAGGTTGTGATGAGGACAACTCCTTTATAAAGTATTGAATCTCTCCCACGATTTTCTCAATGATTCTTTTTCAAATTGTTGGAAATTGTTGATCTTCTTCATGATCTTGTTAGTCTTTGAGAATGAGAAGTACTTGTCGAGGAAAGTACGAGCTAGCTCCTCCCACGTAGTGATGGTAGTCCCGGCTAGGTTCTTATACCATATCTTTGCCTTGTCTTTCAAGGTGAAGCGGGATAGGCCAAGCTTTACCGCATCATCCGAGGTTCCATTGTGTTTGAAGATATTTGTTACCTTCAAGAAATTGGTGTTATCAATGGCTTCACATTTTCATTGCCAAACCTACTCAACACCTTTGACGTCGACGTTCCCTTAGACAACTATAGCGGAGCCTTGCTAACAATACTTCTCTGAAACAACCATGGCTCCTTGCCAACCATGCTTTCATAAAACAACCATAGCATGCTAACCATGTCTCTGCGAATTCCAACTACACTCAAACCATTTATGTCAAACCCTTGCTCCATCACACAAGAGCCTTCCCCCTCTCCATCAAAATCCAAGGATTTGACTCCACCTACAACCGTGCCCCTACTAACCTGTAGGTATTACTTGCATCTCTTTCACCCTTCATCACCGCCATAGCATTCTTCTCCACCTCAATTAGCCTACCTACAACCTCATAGCTATACCTAATATAATCCAAAGCTCTTAATGAGATCAAATTCCTCTCTAACTTTGGAACATGCCTAACCCCGCAGAACTTTCTCTCAACACCATCCCACATCTTGATTCGAATATTACCTATGCCATCGATTCTATAAGTAGAACCTTCACCCATAGTCACTATATCTGAAGCAACGAACTTGTAGGTGTCGAGCCACCCTCTCTTGGACGTCATATGAAAGGAACAAGCGGTATCCAAAATTCAGGAATCAGAGTGCTTTGGACCTACAAAACAGAAAGACAGTCTCCATCTAACCCGTCCAAATAAGAGCTCATATTCATAGAACCCGATCCTTTTCCCTCGTGGTCCCAAGTTCTTCTTGGACAATCCTTATTCACGTGCTCTTTTTCTCTGCACTCGAAGCAATTTTTCTTGAACCTCCTTGACCTCAACCTGGATCCTCTTCCATCTCTTCCTTCACTATGATCACCATGGCTACCCCTCACCACCATCCTTTCAATTTGTTCATCGCCAATTTTCCTCCTCTGATAAAATCCTAGCAGAGCACTTGTGATATCCTCCAACAGTAGGGATTCCTTTCCCCAAGTTAGAGTTATAACCAAATTCTCGTAAAAACTTGGTAAGAAATTTAGGAGCAACAATGTCTTATCTTCCTCATCGAACTTTACATCTACCTTTCTCAAATCACTCAATAATTGATTAAAAATATTGATGTGTTGGCTCAGATTCAAGCTCTCCATCATCTTAAGCCCATACAACTTTTGCTTAAAATAAAACTTGTTCGACAAAGACTTAGACATATACCTTGGCTCCAATTTCTTCCATACCTCAACTGGTGACTCCTCATCCATTACATGATACATTACTTCATCCACCAAGCACAAGTGAATCACCGCCACCGCCTTGGCCTCCATCTCCATCCACTCTCGATCCTCCATCTTCTCGGGCTTCTTCTCCAAGAGATCCTTGACACGCCTTTGCCATAACCTAAAATTCGATGATCCCTCAAACTTCACACAAGCAAACTTCGCGCCTTGATCCGCCATCCTCTCGACCTTAGCTCTGATAACAGTTGTTAGGAATTTCGCACCCAAGAGAACAATATCGAGCAAAGAATAATGGACACAATAGTTTACATGGTTCGGCCTAATGTCTACGTCCACGGGGAGAAAGGAGAATTTTTATTGATGAGTAGCCACAAAGCCATATATAACTTTAGGGTAACATGCCTTTATATAGAGATAAACTCTTGTACATCAAAAAGCCTATCTAGGTCATCCTAAGAGTTCAAAAAAAGAGTCTGAACAAAACAGAAAATGGCTGTCAACATGCCTAGAAGGCCAAAATCCTAACTTACTGTTTGCCACACCTAGCGAGCACGAGGGTGGTGGCAGGCGCTAGCCCACCTCACATTACCTTAGTTTCTCGACATCCCAACACCGTAGAATGAAGCATTTGTATAACTGTCGACTTGATCTCAAAGGTATTTGCGTCAACTATTGGTCCAAGTACACCCTGACATTGCCTCTATCAAAGTTGGCCTAGCAAAATCCATCAATGAGCGGATGTTTGCTTCATCACCTTGTGGACCGCCCATTGGGACACCTTGAGCTTGGTTTATCATCTTGATTCATCTTTGATTGAATATCTTCTTTCTTCTCAAGGCCCTTTCTAGATCTCCAATATCAGCCCTCAACTCTTTCATTTCTATTATTGAACTAATAAAACGGTTTGGGACATATAAGGTCAAGGTACATTGCAAACACAAACAAACAAAGAAAATAAGCAACCAAATGACAAAGAAAACAAAAGGTCCTAATCCAAGTTCGCTAGCCTAATTAAGTGTCTAATATCTATCCCCAACAACAACGCCAATCTAATGGTAGATTTTTAGGCCCACTTGCAAAAAAAAATTGTAAGTAGGGGGTGTCGAACCTCAAGGACTAGGTTTAGTTCGCTTGTTCAACTAGTTTGATAGTCCATGACAATTAAATAGATGTTTGGTATCAGTAAGTAATGTAACCAACTAACTAAAGCTGGCTAAAATGGGTTTTAAGCCAAATGGAGAAGAGTGGGTTTAATTTTGCAAGTCAAATGGAATGCCCTTTCCAAGTCAGCTCAAGGCTGAGAATAAATGCCCAAAACTCCACAGCCATGGAGGTGAAGTTACCGATATACTTGGCGAATCCGCACACCAAAAATTTACGAGAATCACGAATAATGCCTCTAACATCTTTAATGCCTCCAACTCGACGAAGTCCTTCGGACTTCAAAATTTTCTAATTGACCGACCGTTTAATCATCGGTTAAACAGGGCCGGGTTGAATTGAACCTTTATCGGCCTGCCTATTCACGGACCAGGTTAAGATTCGTGAACTGTGGGGCCGCGAGCGAGTTAATGGAATTCTTCATATACCGGTTGAAACCAACCCCGCTGCCACCCATTTAGATGCAATTATTATTTTTATTTGGAATAGGGAAATAAGAAAAATTTTAGTATCATAATTTGAAGTTTTTAGTAAAATCTGATTACTTATCAGTAAAAAAAATTATTCTTACACATCCACAGTAATAATTACAATTTGATGCAGGGAAATTCTTTGCATGTGCTGAGATGGAGGACATGGTACAGTTGAAAAAGAAGCTTTGGAATTGGCTTACTATTGCTGTTCTACACCATTTTTCTCAACCTTAATTTCCACCGTCGTTTACTTCCAAACTACATACTTGATTTATTGCTGTTATGGACCTGTTGTGATAATTTAGAACTTGAAAACTTGTTCTTTGCTATTTGTGATTTGGAACGTTGATGAAAAGTTGTTTACTTTACTTCATATTTTGTAGCTGTTTACAGCATTGCGAGCTGTTATTTGCCAGTTTTATTTATTGTATATTTTTTTAGCTATGATATTGAACCTACTAGTTTTGTTTATTGCATATTTTGCAGCATCGCGGGTTGTTATTTTCTGCTATATTTTGCTCGAAAAGTGGCTTCCTTCCATGATATTTTGTTAATTAGAATAAGGAACATATCTAGACAAACCTGTGATTTGACGTGACCGATATAACATTATTCTGGGCTTACTGTGACCAGTTTATGTTGCAAAATACTAATTTTTCTACTTCACAATTTTATCATACTTTGAACAATACGTACTCGCCAATAGATTAGCAATTTTATCCAAGGTTTTTAAAAACGACCTGGAGAGCGACCCGCTCTTTACCTCCGGATTTGTGGTCGGATCGATCCGACCGGTTAGAATACTAGTCAGACATGTAATTTTTATATTTAAAAAATATTTTAATTAATATTTTAATTATCAATACCCCACTACCCAAGTCTATAACTCGGTTACTCTTTCCAAAAAATAAATAGGTACAACTTTTTTTCTCCCACCATAACCTTCAAATCATAAAAAATAAGAAAATCCTACCAAAATCAAAAATCCGAACCATCATGATTTTTTTGACCCGCCATCTAGAAAATCCTGTTTTTTTTGTTAAGGACCAACAAAAAAATACGGGGTCAAAATTTTGGTCAAACCACTCTGTTGGACCAATTTTTGGGCGATTCATAAGATTGTCAATTTTTGACCAAATTTAATACGATATTTATACCGAATCGTGGTCAAACTGCATATTTTAAAACCTTAATTTTATGGTCCTGTGTCGGATGAATCCCGACTTATGATAATACAAGAAGTAAAAAATATATTTTAAAACCAATAAAAGTTTCCAGTAAAGTATTTAGATTTTTTCCTTTTTTAACAAAATTCGAATAACTAAAATGCAAGAAAAAAACACAAAAGAAACCCGCATCACCGTTTTCTCCGCCTCCAAACGCGCACGCTCTCTCTCTCTCTCTCCCTCTTCTTACAGGCAGACAAATTTTGTCGCTTCCTTTTCTCGTCTCCTGAACGTCCTCGACCGAAACGACGTCGTCTTCGTATAGTCTCTCGTGGCGAAATCGTTGCTCGCTTTTCTCGTTTCCTTCTCCTTGGAATTTGGCTTATTTTCCGGTTCGCGGATCGAGCAACAGGCTGGGAAGAGGAATGTCGGTCGTCCCGAACTTCGTCGGCGGCGGCGAAAGAGCCTTGCCGGTTTTAAACAATTACGGAGGCGAGAGGATTTGGAAGGCCTCGTCCTCCATTTCGATGCCCTCTGAGCCTGTCATTTCCTTGCAATTTGTTTACTATTTTGGGTTGTTTCTATTTTCCCGTTGGATTTGTGTCCTAATAATAATGTTCACCTTTGCTCTAATTTGCAGCGCGTCAGGGTTCACCGTTTAGCGCTGAGTAGTGGATCAAGTAGGTGGATTAGGGGAGGTGGTGGCGTGAGAATGGCTTTAGTCGATGAGAGGCTGACACGTGGCACCACGGAGGTTTCGGATGACTCCGGAGTGTTGGTGAGTGGTTTCAGCTCTCTGTTCCTGTTGTAGAATTGATAATGCACATTCCGGTTTGATAGTTACTTTGTGGCTTGTTTCCTCTCCAGGCTTATGAGCTTGTTCAAGGCCCCCTTGTAAGTTTCCTTCTTTTTTCTAGTTGATGTACAGTTTTCGCACTTTTGGTCTTATGTCGAGAATTGTTGTTTCTTTGATTGGTTTTCTTGGTGCATCCTAGGAGCGGTATAACAGTTGCGAGTCGAACAGAGTCTAGTCACAACTTTCTTAGTGCCGACACATGATATATTGTGCATCTCGCCATCTCCATATCTTTGGTAATAAATTGAGTATTGGTCACAAGGAAAAAATGGCAAAAATAAAAAAGAGCTGAAGTCACCAAAGTGAAGAAGAAGGATGGCGGGATATTTAACACAATGGCAATAGGAGTATGCTTCCAAGTCCGGAGTGAACATGATCCTGGGATGTCAACTGAATAATCTTATCACAAACTTATGAAGAGCTAAAGTTGGTTTGGTTTCATCATTCAAGTGGAGCTGAACTCAAATTGCATCATTTCGTGCATTCTTATAATTCTACGTGATGGGTTTTGCTATGGACATTTCCATAGAGTTAAATATGTTATGGATGCAGGTCAAATGGAGCCTTTCTGCAGACAAGATGACTCCAGAACCACCAACAGCCGTGCTTCTGCATGGGATTCTTGGCAGCCGGAAGAACTGGGGCATGTATACTGAATTTGTTGCACTTTTATGTTTAGTATGATTCATATAAGTCTGCTATTGGTGATAAATATTTTCTCGAGTATCTACTCTTTTTGAGAATCAGTTATATTGCATTTTCAACCTAAAAAGTGGAAACGTAAAAACAAACTTGAGTTCTGTCTAATAAATCATTCTCTTGGCAAGAACTGGAGACAGTGGTCAAAAAATCTTGAGCTAAAGGATGCCTAAATGAATAGAAGACAGTAGAAAAGCTAGCTATGGCAAGCTTAAGGTTTCTGGAATTTAGTGGCTGTGAAGTTCTAATGAATGCTAATCTAATCTAAAAAAAACTCATAAATCAGTGGTCTCCCAACTCATGTCAAAGAAATAACTATCATGACCAGAAAAAAAGGAAACAACTTTGTTTGTCTGGAAATGCCCTACTGATGTAGAGAGCAGTCCATAGGAAAATACGGTTATAGGATCACAGGCTCTAGGGTGCATCGGTCTTGAAGCAACCTGTTATATCATCTGTAGGTTGGTAGCAGTACCCGGATTCGATGAATTGAAAATTGAAAATTGAAAACTGAAATCCACCATTAACTCTTTCTTTGATATTGTTTCCGGTGATCCAAAAATGGTCCATCTTTTCTTAAGCTTTTGATGAATAAGTTGTGGATGCAAACATTGTAGTTAACAGCTGGGTCTTTTTTTAGACGAAGTTAACACGGGTCTGTCCGAAATGTTGCAGGAACTTTTGCTCGTAGACTAGCACATGAATTTCCATCCTGGCAGGTACTGGCTAATTAACTTTTGATTGAGATTCTAAGCAGTTGGACTCCGCTTCTTATTTTAACTTCAGTTTTCTTTTGACTTTTTGTATGAGAGGTGAATGATGCATGGGTTGTTATTGAACATATATATGGTTTGAGAAGCCTTGAAAATGCAGTAGATATGTCTTGCTGTTCCGTTTCTTCCTGCTTAACTATGAATGAGATGAGACTATGATGGGCTACAATTTTGTTAACTTTTTCCAACTGATATGGCATCATGTTATTGTTATTTACGATCTCCATGAACACTGTGCAGTTTCTCTTGGTAGATTTGAGGTGCCATGGAGATTCAGCAACAATTAGAAAGAAGAGACCCCATTCTGTTGCTTCAACTGCCTTTGATGTCCTGAAGCTAGTGAGTTTAAGCATATTTCCACTAGATCTGGCAGTTCTATCTTTTTAATATGGTTCGTATAGAATGCTGCCATATGTGCATCTCATAGCAGGATTCCCAATTGATTGTCAGTCCCCTCAAGAGAAGTTCAATTTTAATTTTGATTTTATTTGGTCAAGCAAGTACAGTAAATGTGGCCAAAGTTCCCAAGTATCAAGAAAACAGTTAGGCTACACAAACCGTATAGCCAAATTTAGATCAACATTGCATAAAAGTTAAACTAAACACATTCAAAGAGAGTATCCCACCAAATTAAACCTAAAATGTGAAAGAATAAACCAACTATAAAGAAAAAGCGTTTTGCCAAAAAGTTGCATGAAACAAATAATCCATGTAAATACTGAACTCATCTAATTGCATCAAGATAGTTGGAATATGAACCTCGTCTTTAACAGAAAGACAAAAAAGAAGCTACAAAATGAAGAAACAGAATCATTCGCAAAAGTCCTGACCCTAATGGCACCAACAAAGATACACTTCAACTTCACCCTCTTCTCCCATTGATTCCTCTCCCTCCAGAAAACCAAATGAGCATTTTGTTAAGGAAGAACGCTTCATTTCATAAGATCATGTGATGGAAGATTCCGTTACTGTAGGCGGCTAATGTTCTTGATGCATTTTCACAAGTCCAGGCAATTCAAATTAATATTTGTGTTTTCGAATGCCTTTCTCCTTTAGGATAACATCCTGCCTTCATATTAAAGCCTTTCATGTTTCGTAAACAGGTAGCACATCTTAAAATGACACCCCGCGTTTTGATTGGTCACAGCTTTGGAGGAAAAGGTACTCCTGCCTATATCAAGTTCTATTTCTTTTCCAGCTATTAACAAAGAACGATAATGGGAATATAGTCATAGTAAGGGAAACATTGTGCAGATGCTTGCTTAACTGGGGGTCTCATAGCCTTAGCTTCTCCAGTTGAAATTGGTTGGATTTTCTTTTATTTACATGCATGTAAATAATTCCTCTTTCATATCTCAATTAAATATATCATCTGGGACATGTCTGCAGTTGCCCTAAGCATGGTGCAACAAGCTGCGAAACCTCTTGCACGGCCTGTTAAAGTGAGCTCTTTTTCTGTTGGTTTTGTACATTTGGTTAAATAACGGCAAAACCATGTCACTGGTACTTTTAATTGAGCTTTCAAGTATATATAACATTGTGTAGAAATTAGGAAACCCAAATATATTTGTTTGTTATATTTATAATCTGAGTGGGATAATTGACTTGCATGTAGTTGTTCTTCTAAGCAAGTCACGCATCTAATGTAAAGTACAATCTGACTTGCTTGTTATGCTGTTAATTTGTGTGTTTCTTTCCCTATTTCCCCTCCTATGAAAGGTCTGGGTTCTTGATGCTACTCCTGGAAAAGTTCGTGCTGGTGGAGATGGAGAGGATCATCCGGCAGAGCTCATATCTTTTTTAAGGAAATTGCCAAAAGAGGTATTTCCCAGTTTAGTTCCTATCCATGTACGAACTCTAAGTTCAATGTGCTGGCCTTTTCGCCTCTTTGGTATATTGATGCTTGATATTAAAGTGGTGTCATTTACTCATTTTGTTAGGTGAACAATTTAGATGGAGCTAAATCATGACTTGCATTCTAGTTTGCTTTCTATTCTAAGCATGTGAATTATCACTGAAATGGCAGCCGTATTCGTGATTTCTCCGACATCTTGCTCAGCCTAGCCTAGAATTTGTGCTTCTGGTAAGATTAAACAGGATTCCTTGAAACGATAAACTGAATCATTAGAACAGTTAATGGTTTCATTATTAGTAGCTCCATGCTTCGCTCGGAAGCTGCTGAATCTTCCTCAATACATAAGCTGGCTCTTTGGGGAACTAGATAACAAAAGTGATCAAAGTAGTGCATGCATGCATACCTGGCAATCATTGGTTAGTAATAAATGTCTGCCTATTTAAGCAGACAAGTGTGAGCAATAAGTTGGTGCAGTGATTGATGGGCCCATCATGAGGACATAAATTATTACAACGGACCTGGTCCATCATGGGCTCACATCCGTTGTAATAATTTATGTCCTCTTGTTTTCACCACTATTGTTTTGGTAACGATATTCTTATATGAACGGCTGCATCTTTCCAGCCATCTCTGAAATTTGTTGACTTTTCTGAAAGCATTTAATGCAATTATTTTTTTTCCACAGGAAACTGTTGTTTCGTTGACTGCCCATGTTTTCTGATCTTTTGTATCACCGAAAAGATGAATGCTTTTCATTATGTATTTGCACCATTTATGAGTAGTGAACACTGAAGACAACATTTGTAGGAATATGATGTTCATTTGAGGAATATATAACCTTCTTTGGGGCATTTAAGAAAATAAGAACCTTCTTTGGGTTGGAAAGATGCAGTCATTGATTTATGGTTTGCTTGTGCTTTTTGCTTAATTTATTTACAAAATTAAATGATAGGCAATTTTTTTAGTAAATGGTACCTGAATTTTAACTAACATAGAAGTATGTTGTTCTTCAAGTTTTATACCTCTGTCGTTCACTGTATTGATGAACTCAATATAAGCTGACCGTAATGGTACCAATGTTTGAAGTAGTTTCCAGCGTGGGTTCTTTTTTTGTTTACTCAATACTTCACGGTTTGTTCTGAATATTTTTCCCATCATTTTATATTTCCTGCGCATTTCATTCTTCTCCAGCTCCTGCTATGTTTTTCCCCTTTTGCTGTCTTCCTTTTCCTGATTATGAAAGTCTTTTTTATTGTGAAATGGAAGGTCTCATCAAAGCGAGATGTTGTCAATGCTCTTATTCAAGAAGGATTTTCTAAGGACGTTGCTCAGGTATGTCAGAACGGCTCCTGTTTTGTAACACTACTACATTCTTAATTGCATGTCCCATCATGTAAATATGGGGTGCACAATAGATTTGTTTCAAATGAGAGAAACATTTGGCTGTTTGTCTTTTTAGGGAAAATAAAAGTTTTAATGATCAGATATGAGGTTAGCTGATTCTTTTTGCATTGGACTTGTTGGTTGCCATTACTTGCAAGTACTATGACTGCATATGTGATTTTTGGCTTTACTTTCATGTAATTTAATAGCATTATGATGGTTTAGGAGGAAAATGGCTCTGTTTTGGATCAGCAAACTTGTGCTTTATAAGCGCAGTTTTCTTCTTTTAGATAGTTCACTATGATCTTTAGAGAAGACTTGTACTATTGCTGAATGATTTGCTTGTCTTGTGTATTCTGTGTACGCAACTTATTTGATCATTATGCCTAAACCTCTTAACTAATGTTTCCTAGTGGGTGGCAACCAACCTTCGATCATTTTGTCCTCCCGGTTTTCAATCATCAAAATAATCATGGGTATTTGACCTAGAGGGGATTGCTGAGATGTACCAATCCTATGAAGAAACAAACTTATGTTAACATTGGTTGATTGAAAAATTTTAAACCTGTTTTGATTTTCTTCTTGTATTCTTATATAGTTTCCTTCTCATGGTTGACTGCAGGAAGAAATTTGTTGAGAGTTTTCCTAGAGGCGTACGCGTCAATTCTTAAAAGCAGAACGGAGCCTGCACAGGTGGGCACTGGAAGATCTTCAGCATATCCATGCAGCCGAAGATCTTGCTGCTGAAGGAGGGGGTGTAGAAATGCATGTCCTTGATGATGCAGGTCATTGGGTATGTTGTTTTCATACATTTTCACATCTAATCATTATTGTGTTGCTCGGTGATTCATGGCACCGAGATCTATGCTACAAAGCTACTTTCAGTGATTGTCAATAAAAGAGTATGTGGTTTATTATAAATAATTAAAAGAACAGAGAAGAAATTTGAGTTCGTAAACTCCATAGAGTGGCAAGTTTTTTTCTGAAAGTGATTACTTCTATCATTCAAATAACTGTCAGTCCTAAATGTCTTCAGCTATTTAGAATACCTAATGCTAATTCACTTGGACAGTCCGTGGTACCGTCACCATTTACAGTGCTTCATATGCGAACTCATCTGCTGCAAAGTTGCCAGTCATTTTATGCCAATTGATTTCGGAAAATCTGCGGACCTGCATTAGTGTTGTTGTCTGCATGAAACTTTTACATAAATCTTCGTCGGGGCAGCTTGTGGTCATTACAGTTTTTGACAGGTACATGCTGACAATCCAGATGGTCTCTTCAGAGTTCTCGCATCTTCATTTCAGTTTCTGAAGAGCTAACGAGACTCGGGGTCTAGGCAGTAACAATTCAATTTCTGGGGCTATTCCAGACTCTCTAGGATCCCTTACCTCTTTGTCATATTTATACATTTCTAGAAATAAATTAAGTGGTATTTTACCTGCAAGTCTTGGACAGCTCGTTCAACTAGAAACTCTTGAAGTTAGTTTCAATTTATTAGAGGCTGTTCTCTCGTCTGCTTTCTTTGCCAATTTAACAAGAATGAGATATCTAATTGGATCTGGAAACAGAATTAGGATGGAAGTTGGCCC
The DNA here is from genome assembly GCA_963995505.1 of Hypericum androsaemum. Lineage (NCBI taxonomy): Eukaryota > Viridiplantae > Streptophyta > Magnoliopsida > Malpighiales > Hypericaceae > Hypericum > Hypericum androsaemum. The sequence goes on along the minus strand of OZ023189.1, from coordinate 2,444,591 downwards.
CGATTGGATTCCGCCTTTTCGGCTTGACGTAGCCTACTTACAACCATGGTACTTGGGCCAAGATTTCTGAAATGGCTTTCACACCAAGAAAATATTACGGTGTTGGATATATCTAACACAGGAATCAATGATATTGTTCCTGGTTGGTTTTGGAATATGGCCTCTCAAATGACCTATCTGAAAATGTCACACGATCATATACATGGTGAGATAATAAGCTCTAGCGCGTTGCCACTTGACCTTTCTAATAATTCATTTTCTGGACCTATTTCAAGGCTTCTTTGTGACGGGGAAAATGAAGTGAAGGGATTAAGGTATCTACACTTGGGAGACAATAATCTTAGATTGCTGGACTAGTTGGCCATCTCTAGTCTCAATTGAGCTAAAAAACAACAATCTGACAGGTAACCTTCCGAAGTCACTAGGATCTTCAAGCGAGCTCCAATACTTGCACCTACGCAACAATTCATTGTCTGCAGTATTGCCTTCATCACTACAAAATCGCACAAAGTTTGAAGTTTTTGACATTGCAGAAAACAAATTAGGTGGAAGAGTACCAAGATGGATTGGTCAAAAGCTATCTAATGTCAGAATTCTCAATCTTCGCTCCAATAATTTCAAAGGCTATATTCCAGATGAGCTTTGTGCTCTTTCATTACTCGCTATTCTCGACCTTGCACATCACAACTTATCAGGAGGAATTCCGAATTGTTTCGCTCATCTCAGTGCCATGGCGAAACCGTCAATGTCTTATTTCACATCTTTATTATCTGGAATGGATTATATGAGCGACTCAACATATGAAGACAGTGAAATATTGGTAATAAAAGCATTGGTACTAAAATACACCAAGAATCTACGATTTAGGACTATTATTGATCTCTTAAATAACAGTTTGTCAGCACCAATTCTGGAGAGTATCACCAATTTGGTTGCACTCAAGTCATTAAATTTGTCAAGAAATTCTTCACCGAGGAAGATTCCGGACAATATGGTAGCACGAGAGGCGTTAGATCTGTCCTTGAACAGACTCTCTGGTGAGATTTCTCAAAGCATGACAAATATGACATTCTTGGGTTTCTTGAACTCATCTTTCAATGACCTCATCAAAAGAATTCCAACCAGCACTCAGCTTCAGAGCTTCGATGCTTCCAGCTATATTGGGAACAAGCTATGTGGGCCTCCGGCTCAACGAATTGTGGTCATAAGTAGTCAGATCCGAAGGAGCCGCAGGGAGACAATCAACATCATGGTCTTGAATACGACGGGTTCTATGTTAGCATGTCTCTGGGCTTCGTTGTTGGTCTTGGAGCTATGATTGTGCCCTTGTTATATAGTACTTTTTGGAGACTACACTATTTCCGGTGGCTACAGAACATGTGGGATAGACGGCGGGTATGGACAGTACTTCTCTTTCGTACCTCATTTGCATGGATACTTGACGTACGTAAGTCTCTTCTCTAGTATATTTTCAATTTAATTATATTATATTTGCCTCTGCTTTTTGGACCATTTTGAATACTAATCTGCGATTGTCAAGCTAAAATTAGATTTGCCGATAAATAGCTATAACCTATAGTATATGTAGCTGATGATTTGGGTAAGAGTTACGTCCCTTTGACGATAGTTAAATGATAACAAAGTTAAATACCTCACAAATTTTTTGTATTCAATTCTTACTAATAAAAAATATCATTAGAAAAGTTCGTGTTCAAATACTAAATTTAAAAAAAAATTTCGATTGAACAATTTTTTTCAATGCCTCTCTATAATCTCATTCCATTAGATCCCTTATAAAACTTTGTCGTAATTTGAACCTAGTCATTTTTTACCTACAATTCTACTTGGTCTTTGATTGATCCCTTTACACGCGTGGAGGGAAGACAAAGGGAAAGGGAGTGGATCTATAACGGAGTGAGTCCCGCCTGTTATTTAATATTCATTTTAATTTTTTTTCTTGGACTTTATGCTTTTAATAGATATTCGATTAAATTCATCGAAAAAAAATCACAATTAATATTATCAAATTAATTATTTAACACGGTAAAAAAATTTAATTATTTAACATGACATACCATTTAACATAATTGGGTATACCATTTGTAGGTCCAATAAGAAACCTAAGAGGGGGTGAATTAGGTCTCAATCGAATTTTTCAACTTTTATTGGTACTTAGTCAATCAGCGTGAAAGAAAATAAAGATAGAGAGAATTGACATTACGTCCACTCTTCAACCGTACTCCTGCTTTCTATTGCTCCAATAAAAACACAAGAGTATACAGCAAGTTTTGCCAGGTGCACTTGCAAACCTACAAGTTTTCACAGGTTCACTTGCAAACCTATAAGTTTTCACAGTTCACTTGCAAACCCATGTTTTCCAAGGTTCACTTGAAACCTACAAGTTTTCACATAAGCACTTGCTAACCTACAAGTTTTCACAGGAGCACTTGCAAACCTTAGCTCACTAGCTTCACAGACTCCGGCTAGCAACCGTCTAGATTTACAGGCTCGCTAGAAACCTTCTGAGCTTATTGTTGCTTTTATAAATGTACTACTCACACCTTCATACAGAAGTTGAGACAGTACCAAGACAAATGTATATCTAATACGCTCTTTGTCTTAACCACCTTGTGATCACAACTTTTCTCTCTTTGAATGTAGGAATTCAGCTTCAAGCTAGATTTCTTCTTTGAATCTTGATCACTCTCTTTTTCTCACAAGTAGTCCAACTTTGTTCTTTGGCTTGATCTTTTATTTATAGGTGATGTGAGACCATCCAACAACGAGCATGGAGCATTGCGTGTTCCAATTGGGCCGATTACAAGAGCACGGGCCAAGAAGCTTCAAGCTGAACTGAATGGATTTATTGAAGGCATTCAGACTCAAGTTGAATCAAGCAAGCCCAAGGACGACCTAGAAGGCCATGTTAAGCCCATACACGTTATTGGTGTTATTTTAGAAGCCTAGCATGCGCAAGATTCTTTTGGATGCATGCACACAGAATTTCAGCTTATCTTGGACATGCATCCCTAAATTTTAGGAACTTCTTTTCCTATGTTTTAGGACATGATATTTACTAGATATTCTAGTATCTATCTTAGTTTAGTTTGTTTTTCCTACTTAGTGAATAATTAGGCCAGAATCCCTTTTATTTAGGAAGGTGAGTTTTGGCCAGCTTTGAACTCCTTATTTGGAGTTAGTTTTTGTTTAGGAATGTTTGAGACTTTTGGGGCCTATATAAAGGGACTCCTAGCAATAAAAACGGGGACAACCTTTTATTCATTCAGAATATACTTAGCTATTGCTAGTTTGTGAGTTTTGATACTCATTGTGTGTTCTTGGTTAGGCTAGTGCGTCGCTTAGCTAGGGCAACGTATTTCACTTATCAAACAGATTATCCACCTCTGTTTGTGGCGTGATTCGACTTAAGGACTTGGGTTCTTGACTTCCATTGTTCGGGTTGCGGTGAGACATCACCAAGGTTCGTGCATTGCGTAGTTGGAGTTGGAGTCTTTCTCATCCATCAAGTAGCAGCGGTCCGTTCGTGTGGAATTCCCAGCGAGTTTTACATCAGGATCTCCCTTGCAAGTAGCCGTTGGCCCATGCTTGCCAAGCAAGTCTTGAAACTTGCTCTTCACGTAAAGTATCTGTTGATAGCCGTTGGATGAGAAGTCTCTCAAGCTAGCAAAAGCTAGCACTTTTCTTCCTAGGCTTGACTTGTATTGACTTTGACATGAGGGTTGATTTGATCCTTCAAATAGCTGTAAAAACAGAACCAAAAGAACTTTCGAAATAGCTTTTGTTATCAAATTATGTTAGTGCAAATCAAACACAATTAAACCAATTATAGCTTGGACAAAAGCATGAGTCAACTTGGGTTGTCACCCATCACGTGGACTTTTGACTAAAGATGATTATAAAACTCTTCCCAAAGTTAGTCTTTCTAATCCATAGAAGAGTGCTCTTTAACCACCAAGCAACGGAGCTTAACGAGACTTTTATATGGTGGGTAAAAGTCTAAATCATCTTGATTTTGGAAAAGTTTAAATTCAAACTTGCATTGGGATAAATATCTAGATCTTCTTGATCAAGCTTTCACTAGAATAAGTAAGTAAAGACTTGAACCAGATTTACAAGAATTCTTAACAATTCGAATCACAAAAAGTCTTCGTTGACTCCGGACTTCACACAGAAATCATAGATCACGCAAAAGAAAAGTGTATGATGACCTTGTGCAAGAATAAACTTCGTCTAAGGAAAAAGTCACTTACCTAACTTGAAAGTTAGATCCACGCAGCTTATGATCGATCGCTCGATATACTTCTTTATCCCTTGATCATGACTAGCATATTGTAGTACTTAAGGATGACTGAGTTTATGATCAGCGTACTACTATGCATAGCCTTTTTTATTGATCATACTTAACCAAATTCTGATATGCACTTAATCAAAATACTAAATCATTTTTACCATTTGACATAACCGGATATACCATTTGACATAATCGGACATACCATTTCAACATATATTAGACTAAATTCATCTGAAAAAATCACAATAAATATTATCAAATTAATTGCGACAGGTTTGCACTTTAATGATCAAAATGCTTGTTTTATTATGATCAAATAGTTTGACTGTAATGATAAAATAGTTTGTCCTGTTATATTCAAATGATTTTCACTTTTACGATTAGAAAGTATGTTTTAGTTTGCACTGTATTAATTAAAATATTGTTCTTTTATGATCAAATAGTACAAACCATTTTAACAAAACCGTACAAACTATTTCAACATAATGAGAAACAAATCTTCTCCATCCCAAACCTCCGAACAATCAATGTCACAAAATAGAACACAAATTCACAAATTTAAAGACCAATTAGCATCGATTTGGAATCAACAAAGAACATCTTCACAAATTCGCAAATTCGCAAAATACTCGGCAATTAATTGTTTAATTGAGAGAGACAGAAGCCGACGATGACAAAGCTTTTCCAGCGACAACAAAGCTTTTTAGACGAAGTTTTTCGGCGACGGCGACCTCGCAGCTTACTCGATATCTGTCGTCGCTCCTCAGAAATCACCGACCTAGGCTACAAATCGAAGCTAATATGGCTAATTAAGATAGGATGCAGCCAACGACAAGGTACTTAGTGAGGAACTTGTTCTCCCAGTTGACGAGGACGGAGAGTTCCTTGTCGGAGGGGCCGTCGAGGGAGGGGGAGACGTCTTCGTCCTTCTTGCTCATCTAGGTGAGGAAGCTGCCAGCGTCCTTCCCGGTCGTCACGTCGAACATCCTCCATGAACTGACAGAGACCTGGTCCCGAGATGCCTCGCCTCGAGATCTTCATCCGCAGAAGCCTCCTTTCTCCTGCATGAACCCTCCGCGCCTTCCTCGAGTCGGGATCCGCATCGGAGGACCAGCCGAAAGCGACGAGGTCGTTTAGGCGAACGGCACCGTCCCGGCCATGCATCACCGCGTCGGCCTTGCATCGCGTCACGGTTGCCGGTGACGAAGTCCACCACAATGACGAGCGGTCCCCCAGACGACATCAGATTTTGGATGTGGACGAGGTAACGATTCCCTGGATAAGTTTCGGCGAGAGAGAGTGAGTTGGGACGAAAAACAGAGAGAGTAAGGGAAGAGTGACTTAATAAAATGACCAAAATACCCGTATGAATTTTCACAATCATATCTTGCACATGATTTAAAAAATGGAAAAATCTATTTTAGTATCTTATAGTATCGCTAAAAATTATTTTAGTATCCTGTGGTAAAAAATTCATCAATCGAGTCAAACCTCACCCAATTTACATCACTTAGGTCCACAAACAGCTGTCCGGATCCAACCTGTCCAAACAACGTCGTTTTACGCATGACGTGGCATGCTATTAAAATTAAAGGAAGATGCTTCCTTGATTTAGGGAGAAAATTAAGGAATGCTTCCTTATTTTCCTCCCCAATTTAAGAAAGATGCTTCCTTAAATTTCTCCTCATTTTCCTCCTTTATTGTTTGTTTATACAACTAGGTAGATTCACTTCTTAGTATAAATATCCATGTTGTACATCATTATTTCCTAAGTTGTTCATTCATAAATCAAAATCTCTACAACTTCATTTCTCCTTCTTTCTCCTTATATGGAGTTTCTTAACATGGTATCAGAGCATTAAATCTCTGTACTCTTCCGCTTGAAAACATTGTCTTGTTCCTCTTCCTCTCCTTCCTCTTCCTTTCAGAAATCTATTCAACAAAATGGCAGTGATACAATCTGCGCGAGTCCCTACTGGTGAATTTACAAATCCCTTTTATGTACATCCAGGAGAGAGCCCTGCTGAAGTTCTAGTCTCCCCTCTCCTTAATGAGAAAAATTATCACTCTTGGGTACGAGCTATGAGTCAATCTCTCGAATCCAAGAATAAGCTGGGTTTTGTTGACAAAACCATTGCAGTCCCAAGTTGGGAGGATGCTCTGTTCCCTTCTTGGAAGAGATGCAACACCTTGGTGATCAGGTGGTTGATTCGCTCTATTGAACCAGACCTCGGAGAAAGCCTTCTCTGGTTCGATTCAGCTACTGATATGTGGGACCACCTCCGTGAGCGTTTTGGCCGTGGAGACTTCATCAAGATTGCCAATTTGAGGAAGGAAATCTCTAACTATTCTCAGGGAATACTCTCTGTCAATGAGTATTTCTCAAGATACAAATCTCTTTGGGACCAGTTGGTTCAGTTTCGTCCTCTACCCGCCTGCAAATGTGCCCCAGATGCTCACATTACCTGTGCTGCAACCACTCAGATGGCAGAGCAACTTGCACAAGATCACATCATGGGATTCCTGACAGGTTTGAATGATAATTTTTCTACTGTTAGAACCCAGATTTTGATGCTTGATCCACTTCCTACAATGACTAGAGTTATGTACTTAGTCACTCAACATGAAAGACAAATTATAGACTTGCCTCTACCGCCTAAACCAAATGCTGCTCCTGCCACTTTTTCTTCACATATTGTGAATGATTCTGCTGCTGTGCTTGCTGCCCAATATACTGCTAAGCGCTTTGGTTTAAAGAAACCCTTCTGTACACACTGTCACAGAGAGGGACACACCATTGAGAAGTGTTTTAAGTTGCATGGTTTTCCACCTGGTTGGAAGCCAAAACCAAGAAATGGCCAGGTGATTGCAGCAGCACATGGTGAATCTTCAAGCAGTCTTACTAGAAACTATGGTTTTAGCCAGGAGCAGATGAGAGGACTGATGAATATGATGCAAAAAACACTCTCCCAAGGGCAGGTGACAGCTCATTCTGTAAGACCTATTACAGAAGAAGCTTATGGTTCCAAAGTGAATTCAATGACTCACCTGTCTGATCCCAAGATGAATTCAGCAGGTACTTTTTCAATTTGTAATCTGCAGGGAGATCAAAATATGCCTATTGGATCCCAGGCCTGGATTCTGGACTCAGGAGCTTCCACTCATGTGACTTGTTCAACTGAGTGGTTTGTTGAATACAAGTCAATAGATCCTGTTTATATCACCTTACCAAATGGGAGCAAAGTTCAAGCAAGTCATATTGGCACTGTACAATTATCTGCCAAATTGCACTTATTCAATGTGCTTTATGTCGCTTCTTTTGCATTTAATCTGATCTCGATCAGCCAGCTAGCAAAAGATCTTCCAGTGTCACTGACTTTCAACTCTACTTGTTGCTCAATACAGGACCTTACCACACAGATGAAGATTGGCAATGCTGAGAGATCCCATGGCCTATACATCCTCAACCCAGACACTACCCTGCTCAACCCAGACACTACCCAATCAACATGTTTGGGTACTACCAATAACTATATTCAGCATAAATTAGATCTCTGGCATTGTAGACTAGGTCACATTCCTAGTTCTAAACTCTTGCTACTTCAAAAGTTGTGCCCCTCTATCTCTGTAGGAGCTGATTTACCTTGTGATTGTTGCCATTATGCCAAACAAAAGAGAAATCCTTTTCCTTCCAGCTTGAATACAACAAAGTCTTGTTTTGATTTGATACATGTGGATGTTTGGGGTCCATACTCTGTCCCTTCTTATGATGGTTACACTTATTTCTTAACCATTGTTGATGATTATTCTAGAGCTACTTGGGTATATTTGATGAAAACTAAATCTGAATCTTGTTCAAATCTCGAAAATTTTTGCACTATGGTTGAAAGACAGTTTAATTCTTCTGTCAAAAGGATCAGATCAGATCAGGGTGGAGAATTCCTTATGCATTCCTTTTTCCAACATAAAGGGATTCTTCATGAAATAACTTGTGCATACACACCACAACAAAATGGTCGTGTTGAAAGAAAGCATCAACACATTCTTAATGTAGCAAGAGCCATTCGATTCCAAGCTTATCTCCCTCTTCAACTTTGGTCTGCTTGCATCTTACATGCTGTGCACTTGATCAATATCACTCCTTCCATTCCTTTGTCAAACAAAACTCCATTTGAAATCCTCCACAAAAAGCCTCCTACCTTCAACCATGTGAAAATTTTTGGTTGTTTATGCTACGCTGGAATGTTTCCCAAGCCTAACAAATTTGAGTCTAGAGCAAGAAGATGTGTTTTTATAGGCTACACAAGTGGGATAAAGGGTTATAGGTTGTATGACTTGGACAATCACACCACCTTTACTTCCAGAGATGTGAAATTCTATGAGGACATCTTTCCATTCCAAACCACCTTACCATCTCCCTCCATATTTCCCTCTATAATACCTACTCCTGGAATCACTCCACTATATCTAGATATGCAAGATGCTCAACCACCATTACCTAACCCAGAGCTTCTTGTACTGCCAGATCCCACTGAAGATCAACTTCCTACACAACTTGATCAACCACCTGAAACAAACCTCAGGAGATCCTCTAGAACCAGACATGAACCTGGCTACCTACAAAACTATATCACCTCTTCCCTTATCTCTCAGCAGAGCTGGTCAAATTCTGCAGGTAAAGGTACCCAGGTTTCTGACCATCCTAGATCAGTTCTATACCCTATTTCTTCTGTGCTCACAACTGATTATCTTGGATCATCCTATAAGGTGTTTGTTACGGCACTTAACAGTATTAGAGAGCCAGAGACCTTTGCAGAAGCTTATGAGATGCCGTGCTGGAAGGAAGCCATGAATGCAGAACTCGCAGCACTTGAAGCCAACAATACATGGGATGTAGTGCCTCTTCCTCCTGGCAAACAGACAATTGGTTGTAGATGGATCTTTAAAGTCAAGAGACATGCTGATGGGAGTATTGAAAGGTTTAAGGCCAGGTTAGTGGCTAAAGGCTACACTCAAGCTTTTGGCATTGATTACTTAGACACCTTTTCACCTGTAGTCAAAATGACTACTCTCAGAATGATTTTGGCAGTTTCTGCTAGTCAGAACTAGTTTTTGGAACAACTAGATGTTAATAATGCCTTCCTACATGGTGATCTTCATGAGGAAGTATATATGCAGCTTCCACCTGGGTTCTCAGCTCCTGGTAACAGAGTATGCAAACTAAGGAACTCTCTCTATGGTCTCAAGCAGGCCAGCAGGCAGTGGTTTGAAAAACTTACATCATTGCTACTATTTTTTGGTTTTACACAAGCCAAATCCGACTACTCCATGTTTACCTTACATAAAGATGGCTTTTTCACTTGCCTCTTAGTGTACGTCGATGATATAATTGTAGCAGGAACATCCTTTATCCACATACAGGAGATCAAAAGTTTCTTGGACACTAAATTGAAGATAAAAGACCTTGGGGAGCTGAAATTTTTCTTGGGAATGGAGGTGGCTAGATCTAATACTGGCATTCACATTTGCCAAAGACAATATGCCATCAATCTCTTGAAAGATGCTGGTTTCATTAATTGCAAGATAATGCAGACTCCCATGGTGCAAAATCAGAGACTGAGTCACTCTGAAGATTCTCCCCCAGCTGAAGATGTCACACATTACAGGCAGTTGATTGGTAAACTTCTCTACTTAACCAACACTCGACCTGACATCTGTTACTCTACTCATCAACTCAGTCAGTTTTTGAGTGCACCACTGATTATACACAAAAAGGCAGTACACCGTATTCTTAGATATATCAAAGGGCATCCAGGCTTGGGCTTGTTCTTCCCCAGCAATACTAAACTCAAAGTCACGGCCTTTTGTGATGCTGATTGGGCAGGATGCCCTGATACCAGGCGTTCTACTACTGGTTATTGTGTCTATATGGGAGGCTCCCTTATCTCATGGAAATCAAAGAAGCAACAGACAGTTTCAAGGAGTTCTTCTGAAGCTGAATATCGAGCCTTAGCATCTGTGAGCTGCGAAATTCAATGGATCAATTACTTGCTTAGAGATTTAAGGATTCAACACACTCTACCTTCTGCTGTCTTCTGCGATAGTCAATCAGCGATACATATAGCTGAAAATCCTGTGTTTCACGAGAGGACAAAACACATCGAGATTGATTGCCACTTGGTGCGAGAGAAAATTCAAGATGGGCTGATCAGACTCTTCCATGTCCCTGCACTTCACCAAACGGCGGATGTATTAACCAAGCCTCTACCGTCATCTTTGTTCCTTCATCATGTTTCCAAGCTGGGACTGTTGAGCATCCACAGTCCAGCTTGCGGGGGAATATTAAAATTAAAGGAAGATGCTTCCTTGATTTAGGGAGGAAATTAAGGAATGCTTCCTTATTTTCCTCCCCAATTTAAGAAAGATGCTTCCTTAAGTTCCTCCTCATTTTCCTCCTTAAATTCCTCCTCATTTTCCTCCTTTATTGTTTGTTTATACAACTAGGTAGATTCACTTGTTAGTATAAATATCGATGTTGTACATCATTATTTCCTAAGTTGTTCATTCATAAATCAAAATCTCTACAACTTCATTTCTCCTTCTTTCTCCTTATATGGAATTTCTTAACACATGCCACGTCAGATTTTCTTTGATACATACGAACATGAGGTGGCAAGACGGTAAATATCAAAACAACCACAAATCTATTTATAATTGTTAAAAAAAACAAATTTTCCTATTCGCCTCCAGGAACTCCTTCGTCTTCGGCTTCGGCATCTCCTCGAACTTCTCCCCGAACTCCTCGATGCAGACGACGCCTGCGGCATTCGCGGTGGAGACAACCGCGGTGGAGATCGCGAGGTGCTTCTCCTTGCGGTTGATCTTGATGGACCAGTCCTTAGGCTTAGGCCCGAAGATGACCCCGCCACCGGGCCGGCAAGCGATTCCGATCTTCTTCTGCGGGTAGGGCTTCCGGCCACCGCCTGGACCTCCGCGCAGGTGAGGTCGACGCCGTGCCCCGCCGCTTGTTCCGTTGGTCGGTGACGATGGCAAAATGTACCACCGCACGGGCGATCTTCGGCGGGACAGACGTCAGGTCGAGGAGGGCCTCACCGACCTTGTCGCTGGAGAAGGAGAGGACGGGGAGGGTGGCGGCCTCGCACGTGACGGAGAGTGTGTGCGTTCTTATGTTGGAGGTGCGTGGGAGGAGGGGGAAAAACGAAGACGACGCCGTTGCGGTGGCTGAAGAGATTGTCGCATTTGAGAAAGAGAAGAAGAGGAAGGGGAGTGAGTGAGTGTTGGAGGAAGGGGACGAGGGTACTGTTGGTATTTGACGGTGTTGTTTCAACCATAAGTCCACGACGATATGGGTTTTCTAAAAATATTATAAATACATCGGTGATTATTTTGATATTTTGCCACCTTGCCATGTCATATTACAAGTAGGCTAAAAATCTGACGTGGCATGCCACGTCATATATAAAATGAGATCGTTTGGATGAGCTGGGTCTAGGCAGCTGCCCATGGACCTAAGCGATATAAATTGGGTGAAGTTTGACTCGATTGATGGATTTTTTACCACAAAGTACTAAAGTAATTATTGACAATACCACATGGTACTAAAATAAACTTTTCTCTTAAAAAATTGATTTAATGGCTCCCATTTGTACAGGTTAGTCTTGACTCACTCTACGCGATTTTGGATTGAGTGGGGACAACATAAAAGTCGTCCCCACGGAGGGGATTTCTTTTGGACCATCAAATTTCATTAAAAATCATGTCTATAGATCTGACAATCATTAAAAATCGTGTCTATAACCAAAATTACTTGATCCATTTCAGTGGGGACAAGTATTGTCCCCACTCAATCCAACCCCCATTCTACACATCCAGAATCAAATCCAATTCCCCTACTCTCACCCTTGAAGTTAGTTCTTGCCACGTTATATTAACCGACAGTTCTTATCAATAAACTAGTGGTTCAAATTTAAGAGGAACCTTAATATTGTGGTGCACAGTTCAATCCCGGTTCTAGGTGCGATGGTTTATGGCTAATAATTTTGGACAATAGTATCTCTATCAATTAATATCTCGTATGACTATGTGGAGACCTCTCATGAAATATAACTTGTTCGTATTTGAGAGGGAAGTGTTAGCTGATCATCTCAGCAGTTTCTTGGCTGGGACAATGATGGAGATAAGGATGGAAACATATTTATTAATTAGCTTTATATTTTAGATTATTATTATGTATTTTATTTATAGCAGAATTCTAGTTAATAGATTTATTTTGGTTCTTTATAAATAGGACATATTGTCTATTGTTTTGGTTGGTTGAATTGATTATAAAATTTAGGGTTTTCTTACTTGTCTTGTCTTGTCTTTCCGATTGTTCTCTTGTCTACGGAACAAGTCACTATCGTTGTGTTCTATACATTTTCGCCTGCATCAGTTGGTATCGAGAGACCAGTCTACGCTCCTTCATCATGCCTCTGAAACGTGGCCATCAGCAGGAGATGTTGGATCTTGAGAGTCTGGAACAATGGATGGACCATTGGATGAACGTGATTGCCACGGATGGACCATTTAATATCTATGTGGTTTTGGTTCGAGGAAGAGATAAAGGTGGTCTGCCAATTTATCTTTTCAGGAACGGTCCGGTATATAAACGGTCCGACCGGTTAGGGGTAAATAAATATTATTAAAAATATAATTAATTAAAATATAAAAGGTGCCAGTCTGACCGGTGTTCTAACTGGTCGGACCATTTGAAACGTGACTAGATACTATAGCGGGTCACTCTCCGGGTCATTTTTGAAAATAATGTTGATAACCCAAATATGAAACATATCTATTTGGACATTAGCAACAACAACCACAATTTTACAGGTAAATGAATCAAGATCTAAAACATTGTTTATGATAAGAACTAAGTAGCACTAATATAAAAAATTACCTAGTTGTATTTATGTTGCAAAATATTAATTTTCTATTTAACAATTTTATCATACTTTGAACAATACATACTCACCAATATATTAGCCATTTTATGGTTTTGTGCGGTTGTACCAGATCTGAATCCCGACTTCTATTAATACACCAAGTCAAGAACATTTTTAAAAATCAATAAGAATTTTTCCTACTTCAATTTATTTAAGGAGATGTTATTTTTTTCTTTCCTTTTTATAAAATTTGAATAATTAAAAGAAAAAAATTATATTTTATTACCTTGTGATTTAGCGGAAAATAGCTTCCTAAGCCTAATTAGACTAAACAAAGTTGTTTCTTTAAAGATGTGGCATGCCACATCAACTTTCCTTGCAAGTAAAAATGAAGTGACGGGTGGCCAAAATATCAAAATAATCACGATTTGTTTTTATTTTTTTTAAAAGCTCCATCCTCTACTTCTCTCACATCCTCTCTCTCTCTCTCTCCTCGTCTTCCTCTTCTCCTCCTCCCCCTCCCTCTTTGACAATTGAGCCTTTCTGAGGTCCAAACCTGATGGAACCTAAGAGGATAAGAGAGAGAACGTCCCTGGGCAAGGCGAGAGAGTGCTTATGGCAGAAGTAGGTGTCGTCGAAGGCGAAAGGAGGGAGGGCATCATAGGCGAGGGAGGAAATATGGGAGGAGGACCACAGAAGAGATTGTAGAGCTCGTCTTTCTAAGGGGACCTCAGAAAGGCTCAATTGTCGGAGAGAGGAGGAGGAGGAGGAGGGGGAGACGAGGGAATAGAGAGAGGTAAAAGACAAGGTTTTTTTAGAATAATAGAAATAAATAGGAATTGTTTTGTTATTTTGCCAACTTCCACGTCACTTTTACAAGTATGCTGGAAAAGTTGGTGTTGCGTGCCATGTTGTTAAAGAAATGACATTATTTCGACCAGCTAGGCTCAATAAGCTGCTCAAGACCCCAAGATTAAAAAATATTTGACTCAATTTATGTATTATAAACCAGATGGTACTCATGCGATTTTCAGCCAAGCCACATTGTAGTAAAGTGCAATTTTTTCTAATTAAAATATAAGAAAAATAAAAAAGGATAAATGATTTCAAAGTCTCTTGTGTTTGGTAAAATAGAAGATGTGGTTCTTATATTGTTGCTACTGATTCTATTGTTCCTATAGTTCGGTTTTATTATACTCTGGGACCCTGGCAGACGTCATTAATCGATTTTTTTATTTTATATTTGAAATAAATGTTATACCCTTACTTTGGTCAACCAAAATCTTCGACCATTTTTTCCGATCATTTTTCTAGCGAATACCAATTTCGGTCATCATCTAAGGTCATCTTCCCGTCATTTTTTCGTAATCAACCCAAAAAAAAGAAAAAGCAAACCATTATCGACGTCCTGGGATAAAAAACAATAATTTCAACAGATTCCTTCGGATGCATTAAATACCAAAATCAGACCAAAAAGATCATCACCGATGCCGAGAAGACCAACGAGTTCGTTCCCAAAAACGTAACAACACAAATCAGATCTCGAAATACAGTAAAACCTTTCTAAAATGATATTGTTGGGATCGAAAAAAATTATCACTTTAAAGAGATTATCATATAAGAGGAGTTTACATTTTTTTACTACAAAAAAATTATTGTGTAATTCTCATTTGACCAAGACCCTCTCTATCTGCTACATTCCGACCAAACAAGATATTGTCGATGCAATTTTGAATCAATCAATCAAAAATTTAAATAAAAGCCACGAGATAACTTAAATCTCGGCTTAAAGCGTTATTCAAATACTACACTCGATTGAAATATTTTTTACAACAAGACGACGATCACAAGAACTATTTGAAGATAATTCAAAAGATGAATGATGACGTAAAAGTTATCAAACAAGAAAATCTAGCACAAATTAACATCTTAAAATAATTTTCAAATTTGCAAAGTACGTAAAAATATATGTATTTATTCGAAAATATTACTTTATGCGAAAATTGAGACCGTAATTTTACACTAAAATTTTCTGAAAAAGTATCAGTTATTACGATAGAAGGATTATCATATTTTAACATTGAACCTGACTCGGGACCAGGACTTTTTATTAGTTTAAAAAGGTTATCAATTTAGAGGAAACCTCTGTAGATCCTATGGAGCGGGAGTTCCCAAACTTCTCGTTGCTACGCCTTTATTATTAAACCTGGTAAAAATCTGACCTGAACTCAGTAAAAATCAGAATACCCGGTGCGGCAGTTTATAGCCACTGTTGGGATGGACCAAATTTACAAGCACCCAGTTCAAGAACAACCGCTATTTTTGGAGAACAGACTCAGCCTGGTGGGCCTTGTCGGGGAAGAGGGTGAGGTGCAGAGTGTAACTTCACAGCTGGACATGCCGCTACCAACCCCGCCATCTCCGATCACACAGCCAACCTGGTGGGCCTCATCGGTCATCTTCTTGCATCATATTTCTCTTAACCCTGCTTGACGGGGTAGAAGTTGCTGACTCCGACCACAGAATCTAACCACTATGGAAGCCGTGAGCACACCGACATGAGGGATCACCAGCGTCGTTTTCAGATCCGTCGGACTCCTCCTACTTCTCCCTCTACTCAGACTCTTCCACTGGCATCATTCTCCGATCCATCAAGGACCGGTCAAACTCTTCCTCCTTCTCCCTCTCCTCAGTCTTCTCTTCTGGCGTCGTTCTCTGATCTGTCAAGGATGGTAGGACTCCTCCTGCTTCTCCCTCTCCTCGGGAGGTGAGGTCCTTCTCTTCAGAGATGCGGATGAGTAGGTCGGCGATGGGGTTAGGTTTGGTCGCAAGTTCCATCTGTTACAATGTTTTTTATTAATTTTTAATTTTTCATCAATTTTTGTAAGGATGTATAAGTTATTTACATAAAAAAATGGATTGATTATGTTAGTCACGGACCGGGGAGTATAAGTTATTATGTTTTGTCGCTTCCTTTTTTCTACTCCTGAACGTCCTCGACCTCGACCGAAACGACGTTGTTGTCGTATAATCACGCGAGGCGAACTCTTCGCTTTCTTTTCTCGTTTCCTTCTCCTTGGAATTATATTATTTTTCAGCTCGCGGATCGAGCAACAGGTTGGGACGAGGAATGTGGGGTACCCGAACATTGGGCAACATCGACGACTCACAAACAAACACGGTTTTGGATTGAATAGGAACCATATAAAAGTCGTTCTCATGGAGGAGATTTCATTTGAATCCTCAGATTTTATTAAAAATTGTGTCTACAGATCTGACAGTTATTAAAAATCGTATCTATAAATATAATGACTTGATTCATTTCAGTAGGGACAATTCTTGTGCTCACTAAATCCGAACCCAACAAACACTACAAGTTGAACCCATAAGTTACATTCGCTGGACTTGAAACATTGGTCGTCAACGAAGTCTCCATGCAAGTTGAGGTACCCAGATATTAGTCAATCTCTACCTTCTGGAAAAAACAGATATCGGTCAACATCAACGACTCACAAACTTCACTTGAGTTAATATTCCAACAAATCAAATTGAGTCATCGGAACGTTTGTTGTGTATGGATTTTCGCTAGCAATAGTTTTTGAGCAGATCACTCAGTATTTGGTCATATCATTTTTAGGTTGTCAATTTTCAAAAATGATTATCATCTCCCATGTTTTGTTTTATTATGTTTTCGGGTCTTTTTTTAGTACCAGTGATATTTTTTTTAATGGAAATTACTTATATTTTGACAAAAAATAGAGAAAAAATAAACAAATTCTCTTTTCCGACGGCGACGTCTTTGAACAGTTTGGCCTTCACGAACAAGACTCCCTCACCGATGGTCAAAATTACAGTCTTGTCCAATCAGGTTTTTGGAAATCACAGATTGGTCCTTTTGGAACTAATTAAAGATACTTAATTCTATGGTGTCTATGCATATTCTTATTCTATGATTTTTCTGATCTCGATTAGGGAATTTCGAGAAGGAAATTCATTAAGTGGTTTGTCATTGTAGAGATATATTTTGTTGTTCACAAGTTTATCGAGTTGGATAAAATAAAATTTGTTAAAACTGATTGCGGGGTACTCTTATGCATTGGTGGATCGATTTAAATCATCAATCTAAAACGCAAACAATGTGGTAAGCAAAAAATCTCTCGATGGACTAAAATGAAAGAGAAACTGATTTATAAGTTATTTCCCGAACATGCTTACAAAGTTTTGAATGTTGTTGATGATAAGTACCATCATTTTCGGGAATAATATAATTGTCAATCAGATATGGTGAAAGAATTGGTCGAGAAATTGCATGAGATTCAAGCTACTTTGCCTGATTTGGAGCAGTAGATGGGTGAGACTTCAAGGAATCAACATACTCTCCAACCTGAAGTAGTTAAAGATACTTTGGTTTGTGAAGAATTTGGTGAGTTTGTTGAACATTATTTTGATGGAGAATATTTTGATGAATCTGAACCACCATTATATTCTTTGAGGGAGTTGTTTGATGAGTTATGTGTTATTGATGCTACTGATACGAGACAATATGCAATTTCTAATGATACTGGTTGATGCTGAGATTGAACCCATGAGTCAGGATTATTGGGTTGAGTATATCGAGCATATTAACTTTCTCGGAGTTGATAAGTTTGCATATGTTGAAAGTACTTTGTTGCTGGATATGTGAAATGGCCTCAAGGAAGCTGAAAGATCTATTCGAAAAAGTGAGTTCGTGCTCTTGCATGAGAATATTTATGGTTTCCTGATTTCTAAATATTTGTTCTGTTAGGATGAAGATATCAGGTGTTACCACGTGACTCAAAGGTAATAAAAAGTACATGTACAAAGATTTCAAGCTGGCCGATGATATCAAATTCGAGAAAGAATTTTTCCAACTAAGAAAGAATGATGGAGATAAAGAATGACTTAGATTTAGTAATTATCTATGGTTTTTTTATTTATTATCTATGGTTTTTTATTTATTATCTATAGTTTTTGTATTATTATTAGGAGTTTAGTTCATTGTAAGATTATACTTAACAGATTTGTTTTGGTTCTTTATAAGTAAGAGTTTCTCTATTGTTTTGGAGGAGTTAAAAGTCATAAATAAAAATTAAGGTTTATCCTTAACTCCGCGATGTCTTCTGATATTTTTAGAATCAACGAATCGAGACTATAACCCATTTCTGATATTTTACAAAATCAACAGATTCGTGGTTGGCTATCCACGTGTGCATCACGATGTTCCTCGCAACTGCAAAAATCATCCAAGATAGAACTGGACGTTTTACGTAAGAGAAATCATAGAGGAATTCAAGGAAGGAGAAAGTGTCGATGGAATAAAGAGAAAAGTGTCAGTAATATTAACCTAAGCTTAGGGGTATAATTGGTATTTCGGTACAATCCTGTTTTGGTTCGTAGAATTCTGGCCTCTTTTCAAAGGATTATTTTCTCGAGTTTTGGATGTAAACATAATCACTTTCTCAAATAAAATTGATTCCAAACACACTTAATTTTTTAAAACTCAAGAATTTAATTGCAATTTCTATTATCTTGAAGTTTTAAAAAAGGGCTGTGAAGTGGTATTTTTCTCTATTTCCATTGATATCACTATAGAGATTTTTTACATGACTGCAGATACGAGTTGCCTCATTCGAAGGGCGTAGTTGAAATTTCAAAGAATGTTTTTTATTGGATAACCGTGAAGTTGATGGGGAAAAAATAGAATATGTGGTGTTTCCATGTAGTAAGGTAATTAATTATATTTATAAAAGTAAAAAATATTATTAATGTAGCATTCCCCAAAATAGTCCATAGTATTATTAATGTAGCATTCCCCAAGAGATTAAAGTTGCAGCCGCCCACGAGTCGTCTTCCTGCCAACCCGTTTTTTCTTTAATCAATAAAAGGAAACACAACACGCTAACTTTGAATTCTTTGGCAGTGTTATATTCAAAATTGGTTGGCTATATCTCAAATATAAATAGAAGAAAGAGGATAGCCTGCTCCTTGCACAACTCTTAGATACAAAGTATAAGTTTTACAATGAGTTACTCGGTGTTCTGTTTCAACATCATCGTCGTCATCATCACAGTGGTGTTGGGTGCTGTGATCCATTCTGTTGGCTCTATAGAAGCTGTCCCCCACTGCCACCAAAATGAAAGACAAGCTCTCCTGAGTTTCAAGCATGATCTCACTGATCCTACGGGAAGGCTCTCGTCCTGGTTGCCTGGTGGAAGCTGCTGTAATTGGAGCGGAGTAGTCTGCGACAACATGACGGGTCATGTTCTGGAGCTTCATCTCCGGCCTCCCGCTTTCACAATAGATGATGGGAGCAACTTTCCACAGTTCGGAGGTAGGATCAATAATTCTCTACTTGATTTGAAGCACCTCCATCACTTGGACTTGAGTAACAATGATTTTGGAGGCATCCAAGTCCCATTGTTCATTGGGTCGATGCAGAGCTTAACTTATCTCAATCTCTCTGGTGCTGAGTTCGGAGGGGAGATTCCTTCTCATCTTGGTAACTTATCCAACTTGCTTTATCTTGATATTGGTTTTTCATCCGATCTTCATACCAAGAGTCCTCGGTGGCTTTCTGGTCTCACCATGCTCAAATACCTTGATTTGACTGATGTGAAGTTCCCAGAAACTTCCGATGCCCTTCAAGGCATAGATGCATTGCCTCATCTCAAAGAACTTCATCTTCGTAGTTGTTTTCTCGGATCCGGCCATGATCATATTATCCAGTTTCCATTTGCGAACTCCACCAATCTTGCCATACTTGATCTCGCTGGAAACAATTTTCCCTCCTTGCCTCGTGGTTTAGAAAATTTAACGTCTCTCAAGTACCTTGACTTATCTAGTTGCTCGATAAGTTCAAGTTTGCCCAGCTCGTTGTACAAATTCAGCCAGCTAGAGCAACTTATGCTTGGGAGCAATTCTATTCAAGGCGCCATAGCAGGTGATATTGGAAATTTGACATTACTTAGCCACCTTGACGTGTCAGACAGTTTCCTTGGAGGTAAAATACCTGGATCATTGGGACAACTCCAGAACTTGGAATATTTGGATTTGTCCCATAATGCCATTTCTGGTCCGATTCCCGATTCTTTAGGGTCATTGGATTCCTTGGTAGAGTTGAAACTTTGTTTCAATCAATTGAATGGGACTCTTCCTCCAACTCTTGGGCAGCTGCATCGTTTGGAACACATAGATTTAAGTTATAATTCAATACCTGGTCCAATTCACGATTCCTTACAGTCACTGAATTCCTTGGTTTCATTAGATTTCAGTAAGAATTCAATCTCTGGTCCAATCCCTCATTCTTTCAGATCACTCACATCCTTGGAATGGTTGGATCTTTCTAGCAATCAGTTGAGTGGAACTCTTCCCGGTCAAACCTTTGTGCACTTGCATCATTTGAAAAGGTTAGATTTCAGTAATAATTCAATCTCTGGTCCAATCCCTGATTCTTTTGGATCACTCAAGTCCTTGGAATATTTGGACCTGTCTGTCAATCAGTTGAATGGAACTCTTCCTCAAACCATCGGAGAGCTGCATGGTTTGTCTTTCTTGATTTTGAAGGACAATTCAATTTCTGGGGCTATTCCAGATTCTATGGGATCTCTTGCTTCCTTGTCATTTTTGGACCTTTCTAGTAACAAGTTAAGTGGTATTGTTCCTCCAAGTCTTGGATTGCTCATCCAACTAGTCACTCTGGATGTTAGTTTCAATTCATTAGAGGGTGTTCTCTCCTCCAATTTCTTTGCCAATTTAACAAGTCTGAGCAGTCTAATTGGAACTAGAAACAGAATAAGGATGGAAGTTGGCCCTGATTGGATTCCACCTTTTCAGCTGACAGAAGCCTCCTTATCATCATGGAACTTGGGCCCAAATTTTCCGAAATGGATTTCATCACAAAAAAGTCTAGTGTATTTGGACATATCTTGCGCAGGAATTGTTGATATTGTTCCTGGTTGGTTTTGGAATATGACCCCTCAAGTGATCAAACTGAATATGTCACACAATCATCTCCATGGTGAGATACTAGGCTCTAGCTCGAATACACTTGACCTTTCAAATAATTCATTTTCTGGCTCTATTTCAAGCATCCCTTGTGATGAAATGGAGTTGTTAAATGTTCTACACTTGGGAGATAATAAACTTTTTGGAGAAATTCCAGATTGCTGGACTGGGTGGCCGTACATAGCCACAATTAAGCTCCAAAACAACAATCTGACCGGCAGTCTTCCAAAGTCACTAGGATCTTTGCCTGGGCTCCAATTCTTGCACCTACGCAACAATTCGTTGTCCGGAGAATTGCCTTCATCACTACAAAATTGCACACAGCTTAAAGTTGTTGACATTGCAGAAAACAAATTCGGTGGAAGAGTACCAAAATGGATTGGTCAAAGGTTATCTAATCTCAGAATCCTCAACCTCCGGTCGAATAATTTCAGAGGCTATATTCCAAATGAGTTTTGTGCTCTTTCATTACTCATTGTTCTGGACCTTGCTCATAACAACTTATCAGGAAGAATTCCGGATTGTTTGGCTAATCTCTCTGCCATGGCGAAACCGTCAATGTCTTATTTCACATATACATATTCTGAAACCCGTTATTTGGGCAACTCATCCTATGACGAGAGTGAAATATTGGTAATAAAAGCATTGGTACTTGAATACACCAATAATCTAAGGTTTATGACTCTTATCGATCTCTCAAATAACAGCTTGTCAGGACCAATTCCAGACGGTATCACCAATCTAGTTGCACTCATGTCATTGAATTTGTCTGGAAATTCTTTGACGAGGAAGATTCCAGACAATATGGGCAATCTGTTAGTGTTAGAGGCTTTGGATCTGTCCTTGAATGGACTCTCTGGTGAGATCCCTCAAAGCATGACAAATATGACATTCTTGGGTTTCTTAAATCTGTCTTTCAATGATCTTACCGGAAGAATTCCAACCAGCACTCAGCTTCAGAGTTTCGGTGTTTCTAGCTATATTGGGAACAAGCTATGTGGGCCTCCGGTGTCGACGAATTGCGATCCTAAGGAGTCAGATCCGAAGGAGCAACATGGAGACAATCAGCATCATGGTGTTGAATATGATGGGTTCTATGTTAGCATGTCTTTGGGCTACGTTGTTGGTCTTGGAGCTGTGGTGTCGCCCTTGTTGTATAGTACTTCTTGGAGACTACACTATTTCCGGTGGCTACAGAGCATGTGGGATAGATTGTGGGTGTGGACGGTACTTCTCTTTCGTACCTGATTTGCATGGATACTTGACGTAAGTGACTCTCCTTCTCTGGTATATTTTCATTCTAATAATTTTATATTTGCCTCTCACTGTTTTGGACCATTTTGAATATTAATTTTCGACTGTCAAGCTTATACATAGATTTATCTGCAGAAATGGCTATAATCTATAGCATATGTAGCCGATGACATGCGTAAGAGTTATGTCCCGTGTTCTAATGATAGCTAAATGATAAAAAGTTATATACTTTACAGATTTTTGTATGCAATTCATACCACTAGAAAATAAAAGTACTTGTTCGATTACTAAATTTCCAAAAAAATGATGTTTTGATTTGAACATTTTTTTTTGAATGCCTCTCTATAATCCCAGTTCATTTGATCCCTTATAATTTATGAATTATAAGTAGATTTTGTGGTGATCAAAATTTGAACTTTGATTATTTCTCTTTTTTTCCCTTATGTTATTAGAGTAAGTAACCGATGGTGGTCCTTTACAATTCCTCTTTAGGAATCTAAAAAATATATTTAAAAAAGATGGCTACAGATGCCTGTATTCCAATTTCCCCTCCAAGCATATGATATATTTTTTTATATTTCCATTCCTACTCTCACCCTTGAAGTTAGTTCTTGCCAAGTTTTATTAACCGGCGGTTCTTATCAATAAACTAGTGGTTTGTCCACAGTTCAATTCCGTGCCATGGTTACGGTTGATCACCGTATAACCAAACGCTACTATTGACAGAACTGTGAGTAATTCTTTTAAAAATGTTTAAAGAATTAGGCTTGAATTTAATGTAACAAATTCTTTATAAAAAAAATTAATTAAGTTGCCTACATATTTTTAACTACCAAAAAATTAAAATCCATATAATTCTCTTACCTTTTGTTGGACCTTTAGGCCCAATCAGACAATTATTATTGTGCCTGATTGGGCCCAAGCCCATCAGGCCCATTGATGGGCCCATATGTTGGGTGGAATGGGCCGGTCAACCCGCATTGACCGGTCAGGGGCCACGCAGGTGCCACATCAGCGTGACGTGGCGCTGACGCAGTTGGCACCAGAGTTGGCAACCCACGTGGCACACTGACGTGACATGCCACATGGCGGACATGCGGTCCGAAGTGCCACGTAGCATGCCACATGGCGGACATGCGGCCCAGAAGTGTCACGTGGCGCATTCTGATTGGCCGGATTTCCAAAATGTTATTTTTCCCACAACCACTCAAAAAGAAAGGCAAAACTTTGGAATAGTCCCTAAGTTTTGATCAGATTTTCAATAGAGGAAATCTCGTAAAAATCAATTACGAATTCGTTATAACGTGATCGTAATTCGACTGGTACGAAGACATTGTCGACCCGAACCTGTGGACCTCTTGCTTCAACAAGTAAGTGATTTATTATTAACAAATTAGTTTGTTAATTAATCAGGTTTAACATATAATTACTCGTTAATTACACGTTAAAACTAACAATTGGTATCAGAGCATGGTTGAAACCATGTTTTGATGATAATATGCTGTTTTAATTCAAGTAATTATGTGATTTTTTGGGTTAAAAATTGTATTAATTGTAATTTTATTGAAACTTACAATCAATGTAATTAATTTAGAACTAGTGGGACTAAATTAAATTTTGCCTAACAACGTGGGCAAATTCGCGCACGCGCGAAACCATAAAGTACAAATCTGAAATTTGACCCCTTCCGTGGCACCTGCATGTCATGGACTTTGGTGCAATTTTTGCAAAACTTTTGGGACTAAACTAAAATTTGCCACTTCAGTCTAGTCCCGAGGAACCCTAATCGGGCAATTTGGGGGTAATTTTCCCCCAAATCGAACTCCGTCGATTTCGTCAGAAATTCGACGATTTCGACACCAAAGATCGATGATAATCGATTCTCTGACGTGTCTTCGACGTCTCGATACCACTTTCGTGGATCGAGGTCGTCCGAAAATGAAGATTCAAGCTTCGTAGCTCGCCGGAAAATCGCGATGGTGAAGACGGCGCCGACCACGATCCCGGCCACGACGAGTCGATTGAGCTAGGTCTCGTCGGTCGTCTCGCCGGCGACAAGAAGATATCGGCCGGAGATGGAGACGGAGAATTCTGGGATTTTGGCAAAAATTCTGAAATTTTTTTAATTTAAAAAAATAATTGGGCTGGTCCGCGTTGACTTTGGGTCAACACGGATAGCCCACGTCCGTGAAGCCCATTTTGCAATTGGGCTGAGACTTGGACTTTTAAATTTGTTTTGAATAAACTTAAGTTTGTTCAATCCAATAAATTGATAAAAAATTTGAGAAATCTTTGTCAATTAGGTTTATTAAAATTATAACGATATTTTGGAACGAGTTCCGAGATATGTTAAATTTAACTAAAATCACATGGATTGGTTCATAGTATGATCATCAAAAGATTGAAAAATGAGTTTTTCAATCCTATTTTAGGAGAATATGAGAATTAACCCGAAATTGACTTGCAATTGATACAAGATTTGATGGCTACTGGAGAAAGGTATCTAAACTTTTGTGCAACAGAACTTCGACAAAAGGTCCTGAAGCGCCATTTACCGCTGCGTGTGCCTAAGGATGACATGTATGTTATCGTTGAGCACATCGAGGCTGTTCACCGGGAGATGCAAGACTGCATCTGGGCCGGAGGTTATAATTATGGAGAGGACTGGCCCTCTATATTTCAAGACCTCCTGGTCACGCTGAAAATCCAAGAAGATATGTGTGTCTTCTCGGAACCCGAGATCAATACCCATAGAGATGCCCTCTATGGTCTGATCCACTACCTCGAGGAGAGGGGTCTTCTCAGAGAAATGATACCTTCTTCCGTCCTGGAGCTGCGAAGTGGTTTGGTTATGAACCGCTACCTCGCTAAGGAGTACCATTACAATTTTCCTCTGCTCCTGGTCATCTGGATTATGGATTCGATCCCAGTTCCGGTGGTGAACTTGGAACTTTTCACCGGATCGTCCTCGCACCCGATCCCCACAGGATCGGCCTCGGACCCGGATCCAGATATATATCTGAATTCTCCTACCGAATCGCCTGGACACTCGATCCCCATGTAATTACATGTTATGTTTAATTGTCCCCATATACATATGTTATTTTTGGGAGAATTTTGTACAATAGGTTGAGACCTTGTCTGAGTTTTTTATGTGCGTGTAAACTCAGAATGTACAAATGCATATGTGATGCGTAAACAAAGATGTTTGTTTAGTTGCTACCACTTGAATTTACTATCGATGAACTTTAAACGGTTGAAGTTTAAAATTAATACTTGAATTGTAAGGGGAAGCATGCCCGCGATCCACTTCGATTTTGAGGTTAATCAAAGACTTCGTATCGTTAAAAGTTATGAGTGTTTAGTAAATTGAATCATATTGCCAAATCAAATTTCTAATATGCTCTCATATTAAAAATTCCCTACAGAGATGTCAGTTGCTTCTAGATCTATCATAGCTGAGTTAAACTGTGAGTTAAAACTCAACGGTAAAAACTATGAGAATTGGAGTATGAAAATCCAATATGTGCTTGAGGAACAAGACGTTCTGGAACACATACATGTGATAATGGATGAGCCCGATGAAGGCACAACTGCTCAACATCAGCGAGACAAAGAAGCTTATGTTATTTGAAAGAAAAAGAACTCTACTGCCCGGTTGATTTTGTTAAGTTCGATGATGGATGATGTCACCTGATAATTTCGCGTGTATGACAACGCGAAAGAGTTGTGGGACGCTCTCAAACAAAAATTCAGAAAACTTTCAGTGTCAAAGCTACGTGCTTTGACCATAAGGTTTGACACCTTTAAGAAGCGTCTGGAGGTTACCATAAGGAAATATTTGAGAATAATGTCTAACATGATTAGTGGACTGGCAGAGGCCGGTCACATACTTAGCAACGAGCAGCAGATTCAAGCTATCATCGTTCCCTACCACCAAGTTGGGAACAGATGAAGATGAATCTTACCCATTCTGACCATTTGGTAACATTTGATGATGTTACCAGATACCTTGAGCTGGAGGAAGATCGCCTCCTAGCTATGAAATTCCACCCTGAAGCCCATTCGACTAGTTCAACTGCGAATGGTGGGAAAAAGAAGAGAGGTAAAGGAAAGGGTAAGAGTAAGGAAACTCCAAAGGCTAAAAACCTAGGAACCAAGTTAGATGGCTCCAAGGCTAAAAAGAAGCGGTTTAACATTTCAAAAGTAAAATGTTTCAACTGTCAAAAGAAGGGACATTTTGCAAAAGATTGCAAGATGCCCAAGCAGGTACACCTAAACTCAAGTGTGAGTAAGTTGTGCGTATCCTCTTGTACCCTTCTAACTGAGTCACATTCTATGTGGGTGATTGATTCAGGAGCGACAGACCATGTAGCTAGAGACAGTTGTTAGTTCGTTGAATACAGGCGGTTGCCGGCTGGAGCAAAAACTATTTTTATCGATAATGACTCGTGCGTAGATGTGAAAGGCATGGGCACTTGTAAATTGCACCTTTGTGGTGGTCGTGCCCTTCTTTTACATGACGTGTTGTTTGCTCCAGACATTCGAAGGAACCTGATTTCAGTTTTGGCCTTAATGTCTTTAGGTTTTATGTTGTCGTTTAAGGACGACACGGTTAGATTGTATTTGGATGATGCCTATTTTGGCCTTGGATATATATCAGAAGGTTTTTTGATTCTGGATATTGATCCTTGTGAAAGTTTTTCCTTAGTCACTAATTCAAACTCATCGAAAGATGATATTAAACTGTGGCATTCTAGACTTGGCCATATCGGTCAGGATTATTTAAACCGTCTAGCTAAGGCAGGATTACTGGGAAATGTAGAGAAATCTATATTACCCAGACGTGTATCCTATCTAGAAGGGAAAAGCATAAGAAAACCTTTCGATACTGGGGCTAGAGCCAAATTTCTACTACAATTAGTCCATTCCGACATCTGTGGTCCAATGAAGGTGAGGGCAAGAAATGGAGCATATTATTTCATCACCTTCATTGACGACTATACTAGATATGGTCTGATATATCTGATTTCTCACAAGTCTGAAGCCTTAAACTGCTTCATGACGTACATGTGTTTTGTTGAGAATCAAAAGGATAGAAAGATAAAGGCCTTACGAACTGATCGTGGCCGTGAATATCTTTCAGATGAGTTCAAAGCTCTATGCATCGAAAAAGGGATTGAACATCAGTTGTCCATTCCCTATACACCCAGCAAAACGGGGTTGCTGAAAGAAGGAATAGAACCCTTCTTAACATGGTTAGATCGATGATGGCAGAGGCAAATTTTCCTATATTATTCTACGGAGATGCGCTCCTGACTGCCACATACGTTCTAAACCGTGTACCCTCCAAGTCTATTACAGCCACTCTTTATGAAATGTGGACAGATCGGAAGCCCGATCTATCCTATTTTAAGCTATGGGGGTGTGCGTCCTATGTCCATTCTACCTCAAGTATTTTCGATAAATTAGGACCGAGAGGTAGAAAAAGTATCTTTATAAGGTACCCAGAGGTATCTAAAGGGTACGTGTTCGTGAATTTGAATCATGCGATGCCACATTTCTGGAAAATAAATTTCCAAAGTTGGGGGAGGTTAGTAATGACCTTACCCTTTATGAGACAGACGAACCAGAATCATCTGGATCACTTCTTCCGAGTGGGAGAATTGAGGAGGAAGATAGAAATTTTCCAGCTCAAAATGATCCGGAAGGTCATGATCTGAGTCCTGAAAGGGAGCTAATTCCTTATTCCAGTAGGAGTATGGTATTTCTACCCAGTGGGAGTGCGATTCCTGGATATGATGAATATATGAGAGATGTTTATCAAAACTGGAAATACCGTAGGTCTAGCAGAACTAGCATACCACGCTGACGATTTGACATCGAAGGCGAGGCTAATGCGTTCTTGGTATCACTAAAGAAATTTGGTGGTCCAAGTGAAATTCTTCTGGTCATCCTGCAGGATGAAGATGAGCCAAAGAGTGTATCTGGAGCTTTTTCATCTCCAAAACGAACTGAATAGATAAATGCAATGGAGGAAGAAATGTCTTCCATGATCAAAAACCAAGTTTGGAGTCTGGTCGACCTACTTAGGGGACGTAGGGCAATTGGGAATAAGTGGATTCTCAAAATTAAGCGTAATGCAAACGGCAGTATTGAAAGATACAAAGCGCGTTTGGTTGCCCAAGGGTTCAAACAACAGGCTGGGATAGACTACGAGGGGACTTTTGCACATATTGTTAGATTTACGTCAATTATTTTAGCTATGGTTGCTAACATGAATCTAGAACTACATCAAATGTATGTAAAGACTACTTTTCTCCATGGAGAATTGGATAAAGAAATCTACATGATTCAGCCTGAGGGCTACATTCAAAAAGGTTGCGAACACAAAGTTTGCAAATTGAATAGATCAATTTATGGCCTTAAACAGTCATCTAGACAGTGGTATATTCGCTTTAATAATACGATCATGACACATGATTTTATAATGATAGACGAAGATCACTGTGTGTATGTTAAGCGATCCGAAAAGAAGTTTGTCATCATCACTTTGTATGTTGATGACATACTTTTAGCTGGAAATGACGTGGGATTTCTTGTCGAAATCAAAGATTGGTTATCTTCCAACTTTGAAATGAAAGACATGGGTGAAGCGGATTACATACTCGGAGTAAGATTTTGAGGAATCGTTCGAAAAGGATAGTGTCTCTTTCACAAGAGACATATATTCGCAAAGTAGTAGAACGTTTCAAATGTGATCACAGTAACCCAAAGTATGTCCCATTGGTTAAAGGTCTTGTGTAAGGACATGTGCCCAAAAATAGCTAAACAATGTGGGGATATGGAGAAGATTCTTTACGCCAATGCAGTTGGATGCCTGATGTACACAATATTGTGTACCAGACCTGATATTTGCTATGCTGTTGGGATAGCAAGCAGATATCAGTCTGATCTAGGCAGTGCTCACTGGAAGGCTGTCAAAGAAATTTTGAAATATTTGAACACCACTGCAGAATACCCCTTGTGCTATCAAGGGCGTGACCTGATACTAAATGGCTACACTGATGCTGATTGGGGAGGCGACGTGAACAAGAAAAAATCTACATCTGGATTCATTTTCTTGTTGGGCGGGGGTACTATCTCATGGAGCAGTAAGAAGCAAACCTGTGTATCCCTGTCAATAATGGAAGCGGAAAATGTAGCTTCAGCTCATGCTGTACAAGAAGCGGTATGGTTGAAGAGATTCTTAAGCCATCTCTTCCTGATCAACTCTACGGAGCCCGTGAGTCTATTCTGCGACAACCAGACAGTTATAGCCTATGCTAAGGATCCTAGATTCCATAGCAGGGCTAAACATATAGATATTAAATTTTACTTTGTTAGAAGTTTAGTAAAATATAAAGAACTGTGTATGAAACACATATCTACACAAGATATGATCGCAGATCCGATGACTAAAGCATTACCTCGAGAAGTGTTCGAGAAACATGTTAAGTGCCTGGGTTACGACGGTTTTATTTATAATCCAATTAGTTAGAATAAAGGAGTTTTATTTGACAATATGAGTTATTTATGAAACATGTCGGACAGACAAGTAGTCCACTCACACGGGTGTTTACCTCAGTGCGAGTCAAGAAGTTGATTCCTAGATGAGATGAGGCAGTTATTGTACATTCATAAGTGCATGTTCTATGACGGAATGCTGTCTTGCTTAAGAGCAAGTTTCCTTATGGGATGCAGGAATAAGTTACTGCATTTGGATTTTCTACAATCCATATGATAAGATATAAGTGAAACTTATCATACTGGCTGTCATATTAGCCTAGAGTTAAGCTAAGGCTGATACTCTAGTATGGTGTTAAATGACATGTGCTCCTTTAAAAAGAATGTACACCGTAACACGTGATCAGTATCATGTGTGCTAATCGACCACTGGATGGGATGAAATGTTGAGTAATTTTACAATCCCTGGTGTGAGACCAATTTTCGAGAACTATGATTTCTGAAATTTACCCTTAAGATCCTAAACGTATTCTGGAAGTATGGTCCAGTGCTGCTAGCTTGGAAAGTTCATGAAAAGGTTATGGCATAGCGATTCGACCTGGCAGGGCTGACCAGAAAAGCAGACTGTATCATTATGAAAAGAATATAGTTAAGGGAGAAGGAACTCTGTTCATCACATTCTAAGTTTCGTGGTTCAGGTGCACCAATTGTATTAAAAAGTACAATAGCGAACCCGAATGTAATTGTTTGAAATCACTAATATGAACAATGGAATATGACATGAGTCATGGGGTAATAGCATGCATTATACAAGAAGGTTGTCTAGATGCTACTATTCAAGTAGCTTGAGTGTCTGTGCTCTTGAATTTGGCTTAACACACTCGACGTATGCTGGTCGCACGAAATCCTTTAAAGAAATCTGATAGCTGTTGATCAAGGTCAATAATAATTGAGTGGGAGATGTTGGATCTTTAGGCCTAATCAGGCAATTATTATTGTGCCTGATTGGGCCCAGGCCCATATGTTGGATGGAATGGGCCGGTCAACCCGCATTGACTAGCCCGGGGCCACGCAGGCGCCACGTCAGCATGATGTGGCGCTGACGCAGTTGTCACCAGAGTTGGCGACCCACGTGGCATGCCACATGGCGGACACCCGGCCCGAAGTGCAAAACTTTGGAATAGTCCGGCTGAATCAAAAAAAGGGAAATCCGGCTGAATCAAAATATAATTTTTCCCACAACCACTCAAAAAGAAAGGCAAAATTTTGGAATAGTCCCTGAGTTTTGATCAGATTTTCAATAGAGGAAATCTCGTGAAAATTAATTACGAATCCGTTATAACGTGATCGTAATTCAACTGGCACAAAGACATTGTCGACCCGAACCTTTGGACCTCTTGCTTCAACAAGTAAATGATTTATTATTAACGAATTAGTTTATTAATTAATCGAGTTTAACATGTAATTACTCATTAATTACACGTTAAAACCAGCACCTTTAATGAACTATTCACAAAAGATGTCATTGTATGTGATTGTACTTCTGGTTGATGCTGTATCTATATCATATATATTAATCATTTAGGACCAAGAGGCCCAAAATTTGGGACTAAAATTGGAGGGTGCACCGGGTTCGTGCTGTAGTGCAAAGCAGGGGCGACGCTCGAGAGCCCCAGTAGCAACAAGCTGCTGTAATGGGCCCTCCCCTTAAAAAAATAAATTTAATATCGAGTGAGGCTATGGCCCACATATGAGATATTAATTTGATAATAACAGATATTACAGACGAAGGCCGAGAAAAATATGCTATATCTATATCATACAACAATGAAGGTTTGTGGTATATTAATTCTTGTTGTTCTTTATCCGCTTAGGTCCAATCGTCGATACGTACTTGCGCCTCCAAAGTGTTTGATATGATTAGAAACTGATATTGTCCAAAAATGTCAAAGTTATAGTGTTACAATTTGAAGTTTAAGTCAAATCTGATTACTTAACAGTTAAAAAAAAATGTATTATTAAACATTCACAGAAATATTTACAATTTGATGCAGGGAAATTCTTTAAAGGTGCTGAGATATGAGGGCGTACTACCGTTGAAAAAGAAGCTTTGTTACTGGCTTACTATCGCCGTTCTAGCCCATTTATCAACCTTAATCTCCACCGTCATTTACTTTTAATCACATCCTTGATTAATTGTTGTTATGGACCTATTGTGATAATTGTGATAATTTAGAATTTGGAAACTTGTTCTTTCCTATTTGTGATTTGGAACTTGGATGAAAAGTTGTTTACTGCCTATTTTGCACCATCTTAAGTTATTATTTGCTGGTTTTGTGTACAACGTAATTTATAACTGTCATTTGGAACCTGCTGATTCTGGTTACTGCATATTTTACAGCAGCATGAAGCTGCTATTTGCTAGTTTCATCTATTGCATATTTTGTAGCTATGATTTTGGGCCTACTAGTTTTGTTTATTGCATATTTTACAGAGATTGTTATTTTCCCTTAATAAAATGTAAGAAAAGTAAAAAACACAAAAGAAACCGCAGCATCGTTTTCTCCGCCTCCAAACACGCGCGCGCTCTCTCTCTCTCTCTTTACAGGCAGACAAATTTTGTCGCTTCCTTTTCTCGTCTCCTGAACGTCCTCGACCGAAACGGCGTCCTCTGCGTGTAGTCTCTCGAGTCAAAATCTTCGCTCGCTTTTCTCGTTTCCTTCTCCTTGGAATTTGGCTTATTTTTCGGTTCACGGATCGAGCAACAGGTAGGGACGAGGAATGTCGGTCGTCCCAAACTTCGTCGGCGGCGGCGAAAGAGCCTTGCCGGTTTTAAACAATTACGGAGGCGAGAGGAATTGGAAGGCCTTGTCCTCATTTTCGATGCCTTCTGAGGTTACATTGAGCTCTCCCCTGTCATTTCCTTGCAATTTGTTTACTATTTTGGGTTGTTTCTATTTTCCCGTTGTATTTATGTACCTTTGTTCTAATTTACAGCGCGTCAGGGTTTACCGTTTAGCACTGAGTAGTGGATCAAGTAGGAGGATTAGGGGAAATGGTTGCGTGAGAATGGCTTTAGTCGATGAGAGGCTGACACGTGGCACCACGGAGGTTTCGGATGGTTCCGCAGTGTTGGTGGGTGGTTTCAGCTCCTTGTTCCTGTTGTAGAATTGATAATGCACATTCCGGTTTGATAGTTACTTTGTGGTGTGTTTCCTCTTTGGCAGGCTTATGAGCTTATTCAAGGCGCCCTTGTAAGTTTCCTTCTGTTTTCTAGTTGATGTACAGTTTTCGCACTTTTGGTCTTATGTCGAGAATCACTGTTTCTTTGAGTGCTTTTCTTGATGAATCCTAGGATCGGTATAACAGTTGCGAGTAGTAACAGAGTCTAGTCACAACTTTCTTGATGCCAACACATGATATATTGTGCATCTCGCCATCTCCAGATCTTTAGTACATAAATTGAATAGTGGTCACAAGGAAAAAAATGGGAAAAAAAAACAAAAGAGAGTAGTGGCCACAACAAGAACATGGAATGGGCAGAAGTCACCAAGGTGAAGAAGAAGGATGGTGAGGTTATTTAACACAATGGCTATAGAAGTGTACTTCCAAGTCTAGAGTGAACATGATCCTGGGATGTCAACTTAGTAATCTTGTGACAAACTTATGAAGAGCTAGAGTCGGTTTAATTTCATCATTCAAATGGAGCTGAACTGAAATAGCATCATTCCATGCATTCTCACATTCTTATAATTCTACGTGATGGGTTTTGCTATGGACATTTCCATAGAGTTAAATATGTTATGGATGCAGGTCAAATGGAGCATTTCTACAGACAAGATGACTCCGGAACCACCAACAGCCGTGCTTCTGCATGGGATTCTTGGCAGCCGGAAGAACTGGGGTATGTGTACTGAATTTTTTGCACTTCTATGTTTAGTATGATTCATCTAGGTCTGCTATTGATGATAAATATTTTCTCGAGTATCTACTTCTTTTGAGAATGATGGATCAGTTATATAGCATTTTCAACCTAAAAAGTGGATACTTAAAAACAAACTTGAGCTCTGTCTAATAAATCATTCTCTTGGCAACAACCAAAGACCAATGGTGAAAAAATCTTGAGCTAAAGGATGCTTAAATGAATAGAAGACATGGTAGAAAAGCTAAATATGTCAAGCTTAAGGTCTCTGGAATCTAGTGGCAGTAAAGTTCAAATGAATGCTGATCTAATTAAAAACACTCAGAAACCAGTGGTCTCCCGACTCATGTCAAAGAAATAACTGTCATGACCAAAAAAAAGGAAACGACTTTGTTGTTCTGGATTTGCCCTACTGATGTAGAGAGAAGTCCATAGGAAAATATGGTTATAGGATCACAGGATTTAGGTTGCATCAGTCTTGAAGCAACCTGTTATATCATTTGTAGGTTGGTAGCAGTACCTAGATTAGGTGAATTGAAATTCACCATTAACTCTTCCTTTGATATTGTTTCTGGTTATCCAAAAATGGTCCCATCTTTTCTTAATTGCTCCACAGTAGTAGCTTTTGACAAACAAGCTAGATGCAAACGTTATAGCTAACAGGAGAATCTTTTTTTAGATGAAGTTAACACTGGGGTCTGTCGGAAATGTTGCAGGAACTTTTGCTCGTAGACTGGCACATGAATTTCCATCCTGGCAGGTTCTGGCTAGTTACCTTTTGATTGAAATTCTTTTGCTCGTAGCAGTTGGACGCCGCTTCTTGTTTTACCATCAGTTTTCTTTTGACTTTTGTATGAGAGGTGAATGATGCATGGGTTGTTATTTAACATTTATATGGTTTGAGAAGCCTTAAAATGCATTGGATATGTTTGGCTGTTCCGTTTCTTCCTGCTTAACTAAGAATGAGATGAGGCTATGATGGGCTACAATTTGTTGACTTTTTGCAACTGATATGGCATCATGTTATTGTTATTTACGATCTCCATGTACACTGGTGCAGTTTCTCTTGGTAGATTTGAGGTGCCATGGAGATTCTGCATCAATTAGAAAGAAGAGACCCCATTCTGTTGCCTCAACTGCCTTTGATGTCCTGAAGCTAGTGAGTTTAAACATATCCACTAAATCTGGCTGTTTTATCTTTCTAATATGGTACATACAGGATGCTTCCATATGGGCATCTCATAGCAGGATTCCAATTGATTATCGGGACCTCAGTCTAGTAGGTTGCGCATCTAATAATTCTTTCCACTTCTTGAAGTGTCTCTTTGTTGGTGCCATTTGGGTCTTTGCATGACTTTGGAGAATGAATTCTGTTTCTTCAGTTTGTAACTTCTCTTGTCTTTCTGGGTAAGATGAGTGATATTTCCAATTATCCTGAGGCAATTAGATGTTTGCAAGTTCAGTTTTGCACTGATTATTTGTGTCATGCCCCGATTTGGCAGAACACTTGGTTCTTTTTAGTTGGTTCATTCTTCCAGATTATAGTTTGATTTGGTGTGATACTCTGTAAATGTGTTTAATTATACTTTTTATGCAATGTTGATCTAAATTTGGCTATGAGATTTGTGTAAACTAACTGTTTTCTCGGTATTTGGAACTTTGGTCACATTTAGTGTACTTGCTTGACCGAATCGAATCAAAATAAACCTTGAACAACTTCTTGAGGCGAAATTAGATTGGTTTGTTCTCATTTTTAAGTTAAGTTTTCCAAGCACATTATGAGATATTTATTCTTCCATGGGTTATAGATTCTCTCATTTTATTCCACTTAAAAAAAATGATTCTCTCTTCTTTGTTCACTTTATTTTCCAATTGATTCCTCTCCCTCTAGAAAACCAATTGACCATTTTGCTGGGGAAGAACGCTTCAATTTCATAATGTCATGTAATAGGAAGATTCCATTACTGTAGGTGGCCAATGTTCTTGATGCATTTTCACAAGTCCAGGCAGTTCAAAATATTTGTGTATTCGAATGCCTTTCTCCTTTAGGATAGTATCCTGCATTACTAGCGTTTTGTTTAAAATCTTTCATGTTTCATCAACAGGTAGCACATCTTAGAATGACACCTCGTCTTTTGATTGGTCACAGCTTTGGAGGAAAAGGTACTTTTGGTTCAGTGAGGGATCCATTTCATCTCATTTATCCTACCTATACTGAGATCTATTTCCTTTCCATCTATTCCCAGAGAACGATAACAGGAATATAGGTATGGTAAGAGAAACATTGTGTAGATGCTTGCTTAATTAGGGGGTATCATTGCTTTTAATTCTCCAGTTGAAGTTGGTTTTTTATTTTTTTAACGTACTTGCATGTATGCATGTAAATTAATAATTCGTCTTTCATATTTCAATTAAATATATCATCTTGTACCTGTCTGCAGTTGCCTTGAGCATGGTACAACAAGCTGCGAAACCTCTTGCACGGCCTGTTAGAGTAAGCTCTTTTTCCGTTGGTTTCTTATATTTGGTTAAATATCAGTAAATCATGTCACTGTTGCTGTTGCTGTTAATTGAACTTTCAAGCTTATAAAACATTATGTAGAAATTAGGAAAACCAAATCTATTTTTTATTTTATATATACAAGGAGATAACTGATTTGCCTGTAATTTGTTCTTTTAGGCAAGTCATGCATCTAATGCAAGGTACAATCTTGACTTGCTCTTAGTTCTGTTAATTTGTGTGAACTGTTCCCTTTTTCCTATGAAAGGTCTGGGTTCTTGATGCTACTCCTGGAAAGGTTCGTGCTGGTGGAGATGGAGAGGATCATCCAGCAGAGCTCATATCTTTCTTAAGGAAATTGCCAAAAGAGGTATTTCCTGGTTTTGTTATAGGAACCTTGCTATTGCTCTCCTGGTCTATGTAAGAACTCCAAGTTCAACGTGCTGGTTTCTTCGCCTCTTTGTTATATTGAGCCTGATGTTGAAGTGGTTTCGTTTAGTTAGGTGAACAACTTAGATGCAGATAAACCATGACCTTTGTTCTAGTTTTCTTTCTATTCTAGGCATGTGAATTATTTCTGAAATGGAAGCCATATCCGTGATTTCTCCAGCATCTTGCTCAGCCTAGTTTAGAAGTTGTACTTCTGGAAAGATTGACCAGGATCCCTTGAAATGAGCAATTGAGTCATTATAAAAGTTAATCCTTTATCCTTCGTAGCTCTACGCTTCGCTCCGAAGCTGCTGAATCTTCCTCGACATATAAGCTGCCTCTTTGGGGAACTAGGTAACAAAGGTGATCCAGGTAATGCATGCATGCGTACCTGGCCATCGTTGGTTAGGAATAACTGTCTGCTTAAAGTAAGCAGACATGATGCGGAACTCTAGAGGTCAAAATTCTAGGTGTGACAGAATTGTTGGGCATGAGGGATTAATTGGTGCGGTGATTGATAGGGCCATCACGTGCTCACATCTATTGTAATAACGTCCTCCGGTTTTCACCACTATCTATTTTGGTAATGAAATTCTTATATGAATGGATGCGCCTTTCCAGCCATCTCTGAAATTTGTTGGATTTTCTGAAAGCATATGATGCAATTATGTTTTCCCCTCAGAGCAAAGTGTTGGCTCTTTGACTGTCTATGTTTTCTGATCTATATATTTACACAATGATAAATGCATCTCTTGATCTACTTGCACCATAGATGAGTAGTGAACACTGAGGGCAACATTTTGTAGGAATATGTGCTCATTTGAGGAACAAATAACCTTCTCTGAGGCTTGTCAAAAAATGAGAATCTTCTTTGGGTTGGAAAGTTGCTGGCATTGTTTTGTGGTTTACTTTTTTTTGGCTTAATTTATTTACATAATTAGATGATAGGAAACTTTTATGGTAAATGGTACTTGAACTTAAACTAACATAGAAGTATATTGTTCTTCAAGTTTTGTACTCTGTCGTTTACTGTGCTGATGAACACAATCTAATTCTCTGATCTGACTGTAATGTTGAAGTAAGGGAACATATCAATCACCTTGCGAATTGTCACTCTGTACTTCCGGAAATCTTTCGATTTGATGAAAGTTGTTTGCAATGTGGTTTGTTTACTCGATTCTTTTGTTTTGATCACGGTTTGTTCTGAAAATTTTATATTTTTCCTGCACTTTTCATTTCTCCAGCTCCTGCTGTGTTTTCCCCCTTTTGCTGTCTTGCTTTTTTTCCTGATTATGAAAGTTTTTGCTCATTGTCAAATGGAAGGTCTCATCAAAGCGAGAGGTTGTCAATGCTCTTATACAAGATGGATTCTCCAAGGATGTTGCTCAGGTATATCAAATGACTCCTGTTTTGTGACACTGCTACATTCTTCCATTGCGTGTCACAATAGGTAAATATGGTTGGCATGATAAATTTGTTTCAAATCAGAGAAATATTTAGCTGTTTGTCTTTTTAGAAATTATTTTAATGATCGGATTTGAGGTTAGCTGTTTCTTTTGCATTGGACTTGTCGGATGCCATTACTTGTAAGTACTATGACTGTATATATGATTCTTTGGCTCAACTTTCATATAATTAATAGCATTATGATGATTTATGTGGAAAATTGCTCTGTTTTGGATCAGCAAATTTGTGCTTTATAAGCGTCATTTCATTCTTTTGGATAGTTCACTATGATCTTTAGACAAGTCTTGTTTTATGGGCTGAATGATTTTTTTTTTCTTGCATATTCTGTGAATGCAACCAATCTGATTATGGTACCTAAATCTATTAACTAATGTTTCTTAGTGGGTGGCAACTAACCTTCGATCATCTGGTCCTCCCGGTTCCCAATCATCAAAATACTGGGTATTTGACCTAGAGGGGATTGCCGAGATGTACCAATCCTATGAAGAAACAAACTTATGGTAACATTGGTTGATTGAACAATTTAATCTTGTTTTTGATTTTCTTGTTGTATTCTTATCTAGTTTCCTTCTCATGGTTGTCTGCAGGAAATTTGTTGAGACTTTACCTAGAGGCGTACACGTCAATTTCTTAAAAGCAGAACGGAGCCTGCACAGGTGGGCACTGGAAGATATTCAGCGTATCCATGCAGCCGAAGATCTTGCTGCCGAAGAAGGAGGGGGTGTCGAAATGCATGTCCTTGAAGATGCAGGTCATTGGGTATGTTTGTTTTCATAGATTCGCATCTAATCATCGTCGTGTTACACGCTGATTCATGGCACTGAGATCTATGCTGAATATCTATTTTCCAGTGATAGTCAATAAAAGAGGTTGTGGTGTATTATCAATAATTAAAAGAAAACATAAAGAAATTTGAGTTCGTAAACTCTATAATGTGGCAAGTATTTTTCAGAAAGTGATTAATCATTCAAATAATTGTCAGCCCTAAATGTCTTCAGCTATTTAGAATATCTAATGCTAATTGATTTGGACAGTCCGGGGAACCGTCACCATTAACAGTGCTTCATATGTGAACCCATCTGCTGCAAAATTGCCAGTCATTTTATGCTAATTGATTTGGACAGTCTGTGGACCTACATAGTGTTGTTGTCTGCGTGAAATTTTCACATAAATCGTTGTCAGGGCAGCTTGTGCTCATTACAGTTTTTGACAGGTACATGCTGACAACCCGGATGGTCTCTTCAGAGTTCTCGCATCTTCATTTCAGTTTCTGAAAAGCTAACGAGGCTCAGGCTCTAGGCAGTGATGAGAAGGTATGAAGTGTTCATGAGAATGTTGCGTGAACTTTAAAAACCAAATCATTCGATAGCTGTATCATAGCTTCAATGTATATGTTCTATTGGTTGCCAGTTATTGTCGTCCAATTTTGGCATATATAGGCTGAACCATCAGCGTTCCGTCGCATGGTTAATTTCTCAACGAAAGGAAAAGAGTTCCGTCAATGCACATAATTAAGATTGTTATGCAGATCCAGAAGTCTGAAATGCAACATATATATTTTCAGAAGGACGAAGAAGAAATATACGTATACGATTACATGTATTCATAATTAGATCTTCTGTGATTATACTTGTTTGTAGCAGACTTGAAGTCCAGAAGTAGTTAGTAGCTTTGAATTGATTTGTATTCCCTTTACATTGTTTAACCTTCTATTACTGTATCATAGTATCCTTAATCTGAACTCTGTCTTAGTATCTTATTCCCCCTCGAGCTATGTCCGAACAAAAGGTATATATCCTATTTTACGCACCCATGCCTTTGACCCATAACATCACTAGTTGCGAGTTCACCTAGCTCTTATTGGACATCTGGCCATTAATATTGCTCGCGCGACTTTTGTATCATGGCAGGTTTACAAAGTGATAAATTCGGCCCGATTGGTTTCATTTGAGAAGATGGGTTGATATTAGCACATTACTAGTTGAAGTGTATAGTTTTGTGAAAAATCGATCCATCCAATGTGTGTAACAACAGTGAAATTTTAAATATTCGATTTGGTGATGCATAAATACCATCATGATTAGTAATCTAGTGCTATGCTTTGATGTTCAAAAAAATATTAGTAAATTAGCGGTCAAAAGAAACCAAACATAACTCAAACAAAGACCTGCGTACAAAAATCCGATCCATAGCCATACCTAACACACATTTTATCTGGTACTTTTAATAATGTCGCAACGACAACATACATAATTATTCAAAATTGAGATTCCTATACCATACTCGCCTGCCCCTCTGGGTAACCCTCAAGATTCAATGCATGAACCATCCATTGCAATTGAGATCTACCTAGCCAGACTTCACATAGCCGCCGCATATGACTTGCACAAGCTCACCGTATATATTATTCTAAAAAAAACTCACCATATTCACTAAAGTGTCTTAACAATCCGCTTAATCACTCTACGATTCGAGTGCTGCTCAAAGTTAGGCAACGACAACTGCACGAGTTGAAGGCAAGTGCAAGGCAGGAAGGTCCTGTGCTCGTCTCTCCGAAGGAGCAAACAACGTCGGAACCCCTTCACCTATGTTGTCTGTAACGGACCGTTTGTTGAGAGAATTAGACCATTTCATCTGCATGAAGCTTCGCTTTCGCCATGGTCCCATGTGCAGCTTCTTCTCCTTCATGGACCTCTTCGCAGCGTCGCACATGACGCGGACAATGGCGCCTAGGCAGTCGGCTTTGCCTACGTAGTACTCGGGCAGAAGGGACACC
This sequence comes from Hypericum androsaemum, assembly GCA_963995505.1. Classification (NCBI taxonomy): domain Eukaryota; kingdom Viridiplantae; phylum Streptophyta; class Magnoliopsida; order Malpighiales; family Hypericaceae; genus Hypericum; species Hypericum androsaemum. The sequence goes on along the minus strand of OZ023189.1, from coordinate 2,403,458 downwards.
AGGTTTCGGTACTTGTCGCATGCTTTGGCGATAGTGAATTGGTCCCTGAATTCTAGCTCGATCAGGAAAGGGATTTGCTTCTTTTTCACACTTGTGCTTGCTATTACTTCAATGTACTCGTGCTTTCCTGGACGCCAATGTAAAGAGAAACGGACTCAATGACAAAAGTAAAGAGCTTCTCAAGGAAAAAAAAAAGCAACGGGAAATTAGCGAGGCCTCAGTCGACTCTTATGCAAGGTTGTTCGGGTTTGACATTTTGACACTTTAATAATATGGGGAGTCCCTCTCTTGCTATCTGTTTGACCACCTAGAGTGACATGTCAATCTGAATCACTATGCAGACTACCACATCTGTCCACATAGTATATTTCGTTGTTTTTCAGAAAAAAACCCATTAAATATTTAACATTGTTTGAAAACCTCAGATGTGTTTGGAAATTTAATAGTATTTTCGAACATTATTGAAGAATTTAAGCTATAACAACTTTTTTTTTTTGGTTTAGAACCACTTAGTATCCGGCCCACTGGGCCAACTAATCCAATATTCGAGCCGGGTAGGACTGGCAAATCTCTCCCAACAAGTATTTAACACTGCTGCATTCCCAAGGACTCGAACTCGAGACTTTGGTTAAGGTAGAACAACTCCCTCACCAGTTGATCTAAGTGCTTGTTTGTATAATTGAAAATTGTAAGCCATAAAAATTAATCCAAGTGTTTGTTAATAATTAGTATATTGCCTTGAATTTAGATAAATATCATGATATTAATTAATTACCTCCAAGAATTTTTTTAGTGTTACTCCACTCCGAGGTGCAAAGAGTAGCCTTGAGTCCTTCTCTCTGGCAGAGAAAATCAACGACTCTTCTTCTCAGGCAACGAGTGCAACTTTGAGAATTAGGGTTCAGACAGTTGCAAATATTTGACGCCTTGGCTGCTTGTACGATTCGGCATACTTCTTGCCTCAACTTGGACCCTGTTTCACTGTATCGCTCCAGAACTTCCTGCAGTACATATCACAATTGTTAACAAGTTAATAATAATTGGTTTCCACCAAAGTTAACAAAAATGACCGAGGGCTTCTATAAGTTTTTTGAACAAGACCATATCCAAAATGGAATATGGATGCTTAGCGCATCGGTTTTAACTGTGAAATTGTCGTTTAATTGCAGTTATGGTTAAAAAAACGCAACTGTAGTCTTGATTCAAACTAGTGGCTAAACCAAAATAAATAAATAGAAATTTATATTTAATTTTGTAGAAAAATATAATGTAATTTTCTTATTTCATAAGATTTAATATAAAATACGACTTTTAACTTATGAAAATCTCTTAGTGAAATTCCGCTAAGGTTACGGTTTATAGTTTTTCAAAATTAACTGACGATTTTATAACCATGATCAAGTCTAGAGGTCACATTGTCGTTAATTTTATTGTTTTCAAAATTTTCATTTTACCATCTTTAGAGAACAAAAACAAAAGCTAAAGAAAAAGTAACCCTAGACCTAAACCCAACCCACCAATTACCCAGCCCCCCGCCCACCACATGCAGCCACCGATGAGGTCCTACTAAGAAGTGGTTTACAAACGTTTCTAAAAAGACGTGGCCTAAAATCAATACTTGTTTATTTCAGAACCTAAAAAAAGACTTGTATATTTTTGAACTATGATCTGAAAATACTTGTTCCTAAATACTAAAACTTAACAGAAAAATAGACTACTTAAAAACTCTCTTCTAAAAAAAAGAACGTCGACATGATCCCAAGTTTGATCAACTTCTTTTTCCATTGAGAACATCGGTGTGACACTATCTGGCAAAACCCAAAATAAAGCGATCGCTTAAAATTTTTTTTATAGAATCAAGCAATTAGTCTTTCCGAAAATTTGCATACTAATCACCGACGAGAGTCAAAAATGGTCTAGCCACACACACACTAATACCCACTAATACAACATCAATATTATTTGGTTCCAAATTGGAAAAAATTACAGTCTATACTATTCTAAATTTGAGGACAAGACAACTGACCTTAAATAAATAGAGCCGGACATAAACAAAGTGCAAAAATCGAATATGGAAAATCGGTTTATAATCATTTCACACACGTGTCACATCTTTCAGCCGGCTGTATCTTTTTTTATCCCTCGGAGTTCATCCAGCTGTCGAGAGGTGACCTAATGTGGAGAATTCCAAAACAAGTCGCCATCGGCTAAAGCTAAATGTTTAGCAGCCACACACTTTTTAAAGGTGTTTTACTCTTTCAGACTCCCAGACGCCAAATAGAGAAGATGCAGAAGATCTTCCTTGTACTAACCTCCTAAAACCCGTGTCAGATATTATAAGTGGTGGTAGCGTATTTGGAATTAACCAATTTAGTACTTGATATCAGGGTTTAGACGAGTACAGGACTAGTTCCGAAGAAGAAACTAGAGGAGCGGTCTTTTAGGGAAAAGACCAAAATGAGGGAGTGGTCTTTTATTTTATTTAAAAAAAATGAGGAGCAAATTCTAATTTATAAATACGAAATAATTAAAATGAAGGTACAACATAAAGAAACATCATACCTGCAATTTAGGTCCTACCTAATCTAACTAATCTAAATTTTGTTCACACTCAATCATAAAAGATAAAAAAATCATAATTAAATTTTAGCCGAAACCTAGATATCAAAAATTGATTAATTAAACTCTAATCAGCTGCTTTATTTGTGTGATGGTACATTCGACATTTCTATGACTATGGCCGTAGACATAAAAAATATATATATAAGGGAGTTATTTAATATAAAATGCTTCATCAATGTGTTACTCCGCGATGCAGCTCTTAATGTTTATTCTTCAATGCAAACTAACCCTAAAGTAAGACATTTTGTACGTGCCAAGTTCAACAATTATGTCCAAATCCCAAGCAGTGCTTGGAGATAGAAACGCAAGCTTCTAACCATTTTTGGCATTTAAGAGACCAATATTAACTATGATCAAGGGAGGGCATGCTTTATATATGTATATGTAGCTAAGGTAGAATCAAACATGCATTTTCCCGGATGACTTGTATGAATTTACGGATGTCATGATTCAATTCCTTAAAAAGATTTTATTTTAAAAAATTACCTGAAGTAGGGATTCCTGTGATTCCCAAAACAAGGCCCTCTCAATTGGGTCAACCAAATTATTGTCAAAATCCTTGTAATTCTCATCGTCTTCTAAGAAACCACCCGAGACATCGTCAATTTCTTCATTAAGGAACAAGGTATCTCTCTCTTCAAGGCTATTCGCAATGGTACAAGGTGTCTTCTGGCCATAATTACCAGTGAGCGCCTTCTCCTTGTCAACGAGGATGCGAATTCCCATCTCCTTCCGCTATTGGTAGCTGGTGAAGGAAAGGGGTATGGGAAGGAAATAGAGAGAGATTCGAGGTGGGGAGGGGAGAGAGAAAATAAGGGCCTCTTGCAAGAAACCAAAGGTTTTCAAGAGATGGATTTATAGGATTTTTTGGTTGATATCGACCAGTATCCGAACACACTAATTTAAGTTCAAATAGGGTATGAATGTGGCAAAGTTCTTTCAACAAATATTTAATATTGTTCTGTTTTCATGAACTCAAATCCGAAACTTCTTAACTAATGTAAATGTAAAATAACTCTCTTACCCAGTTTGTGAAATATTGTTCTATTTTCATGAACTCAAATCCAAAACTTCTTAACTAATATAAATGTAGAATGAGACTCTCCATTTATTAGGTTTGTGACGGGTATTAAAAAGATGCCGTTTGTTATATGCTATGTGCATATACCATTATAATTTGGTGGCCTCGGACAATTATGGGATAGGAGAAAGGGAGAGGCATCTAAATCATTGCGCGGAATTTCTGCTTGGTCACTCGATTTGTGTTGCTGAGTTGGATTAAATTATGTGGTTATCAAAAATGATAATTGTCAATATTGTGGGGTCGTCCAATTACGAAATATCAACGTGGGAAATTAGATTCCTCGCACACTTTTTATCCTCGACTCTGGATGGTTCTAGCTTGCTTCCACCCACATCCTGAGATTTTTTAGCCAACACCCACAATTTGATTGAGCCAAGGGTATATTTCGTCACTGTCCCATGTACCAATTATTTTCATAATATTTCTTTATTTTTTTCAATATTTTTATCCAAAATATGAAACCAAATAAAAAATGATGAAATCGAATAACCTTCGCAAGACGATAATATTCCCAAAATGGTAAACTTATCTGCACAAATTATGGTCAACAAGCTGCTAATTTTAATAATTTTTTTCAATTTTTTTTCCAAAATTTTCCTTTGAAATGTTGGTGTTCAGCTTCAGCCAACACAAAATGATGTCATTGATTAAAAAAATAGTATCGCATTTGTTAAATCATAGAACCTCATAAAATGATCGAACCACTTCATAATATATGGTACCATTTTCAACAAATGATAGTACCACATTTACAAATTGATTGTACTATTTTCACAAAATGATAGTCCATATATTTTGGCGGTCACTCTAGCATCCTACCGAGGTCCTAAACGTCGGGGTCTTTTTCCATCAGTGTTTTTTAAGTATTAAGTATTCTCAGGATGGGATACTTTCAAAAAAAAATTTCGGACTTCGGTGTAGCATAACTCGGTAATTTTTCCCAGTATGCATTCTTGTAAGTCGAAGAAATTGTCCAGCTTACGTGGATTTCTATGTCTCCCGTAAGCCGGGGAATTTCACCCGCTTGCTCTTTCTCGCAAGTCACAGATCTTTGTACTGCCTACAGGATTGGAGGCCAAAAGCCCAAGCCCTCGCCCTCGTTCCTAGGCCGATATGTTTGCCTGACCAAGCGAGTTTATAGTAATTACTTTGTAATTATTTTTGGTGTATTTAATATAAATTTATTTACAAAATAAGATGTTTGCCTGACCAACGAAAAACACTAACAAATATCGCCCTCACCGGTCGCCCTTTGCCCTCAAGTGTTTCTTTGCAATAAGGTGAATGTTTATTTTTGGGCAAATTACCTCCTAGTCCCTGGTGTTTGGTCTTCCTCCTCCTCGGGTCCCTGCATTTTAAAAACTGATTTTGCCATCCCTCGAATTTGGTTTTAGAAACTCTCAGGTCCCTGCGCCAATAAAGTGACGTCATCGGCTCTCTTTTTTGTCATAGAAATGACCAAAATACCCTTAAACAAAAACTAAAAAATTTTACCTTCTTCAACCTTTGACCAAGAACACCAAAAACTAAAAACCAACCCAAAAACAAGATCTAACTAACCAACATCAAGAACACAATCAAAAATATGAAGAACACAACTAAGATCAAACGACAAAATAAGAACACATCCAGGTTCAACGGGTTCAATAGGAATAGGTCATGAGGCTAAAGATAAGAACACATCATAGAGTCAGAATCTAAACAACACAGGAAAATCATCTCAATCCCCAAAAAACCAACTCAAACACCGAAATTAACAGCTGGGAAAGGGATGAATCCGGATTCAACGGATCGCAAATGAGCACGACAACAACACAATACCAATACTAAGTGAGCTAACCCAAGAAACCAGAGAACAGCACACGGATCTAAACATGATCCCGCAATAATTAGCCACAACAAGTAAATCAGATCAAATTCCTCCAAACCTATGATCCCATCTAAGCTCAATCAAAGGGAAAGGAACCCAAAAAAACCCAGTAGCTAAAACAGTGAGTTAAGGTTAGTGGGTCTTTGGTTTTACCTTTTGGAAGTCGCGGGGAGCTACTCAGGGGAGGTAGAAGTAGTGGACCGATAAGAGTAGCGAGAGGAGGAGGAGGAGGCAACCCAGTGCGTGGGCTAATGGTATCGACGCGCTCCTACGCGCCATCTTCATCGCCCCTTCTAGAGAGAGAGAGACCTGGGTTAGTGAAGAAGACGACGGGTTGGTTGTTGGGGTTTCAATTTCTGGGTTCATCGACCTCACCTCACTTCATTTTGGGACTTGCGTTCAATCAAATTTAGGGTTTTTGATTTGCCAGGTGTTTGTAACGCCGCTACAAATCGCCTTTGTTCTGGCAGTGAACCCGGGCTTAATCGAAGTTAGGGTTTTTAATTTGTCGGGGTTGATTTTAGTTTTGGTATTGATTTAGTGTTCCACGGGGTTCATGTTCACCAGGGAAGACAACTGGCGGGTTGATTTTATCATTTGATCTTAGTTGTGTTCTTGATGTTCTCGGTTGTATTCTTGATGTTGGTTAGTTTGATCTTATTTTTGGGTTGATTTTTGGTTTTTGGTGTTCTTGGTCAAAGATTGAAGAAAGTGAATTTTTTATTTTTTGTTTAAGAGTATTTTGGTAATTTTCATGACCAAAAATGAAAAAAGAGCTGATGATGTCACTTTATTGGCGCAGGAACCCGAGAGTTTCTAAAACCAAATTCGAGGGATGGCAAAATCAGTTTTTAAAATTCAGGGACCCGAAGGGAAGGATGACCAAACACCTGGGACTAGGGGATAATTTGTCTTTTTTTAGCCTTGATAGAGAATATAAATAACAGGCGGGGTTTGGGGTTTATTTTCCGAGCCTTGGAACCTCGTATTCCAGTGAATGATCTCAGCGATGGGAAAATCTGACACGCGGTCTAAATTCTCTTGAGCCGTGCAAAGATCTCGGCACAGGGACGTTGGGCCGGATTTAAGTTAATTGGCAGAAAAATGTTTTCTTACAAATTTTGAGTGTATCAACAAAAAAAAAAGAGTTTCTCCAAAAAAACAACAAAAACTAGAGAAAAGCAAGATTTTAGTGTATCCTTCAAATATCTTTTGAGTCGGTTTCGAATGACATCATGAATATTTGAAGATGAGTTAGTAAAAAAAAATTAGCATGATATGTATCTCAAATTTAGAGTTAATGTATGTGTAGATATTAAGGATTCTAGTATCATCCTTCAAATGTCCTACCACCTTGTAAGTACACCTTATTAGGGTTTGAAATCTGAAACTTCGTCAAGTTGTCCTACACTTTTTGCCGTTATGCCAAATGTCCTTTGGCGGATAAAATAATCTAAGAAGGTTTATCCAAAATATGGTGAAAATGTGAATGTAGATATGATTTCTACCCTATCTTAAACTTTACCACTAAAAGTGGACTCATACCCAACCCTTACATAGACCCTGCCAAAATTAATATACCTAGACTCACATTGTCGCAGTAAGCTTGAAAAAAATTCAAAAGAAGAAAGGAAATCGTGAAAATTACCTCGGTTGTATTGACTCCGATCTTCCATTTAGAACCTAACAACCAACATCAACTCCAAACAATCTCAATAAGTTTCAAAATTAATAAGTGGGATGGCTCCAATCGCATGTGCTTGATGTTTATGGGGCGATATATTAGAGAAGTGTTTTCAGGATCTATTACTGAGATAGAAAGTTCCAAAAAATTCCTAGAACAAATTGAGTAATAAGTTTTTTTTAATGAAAATCGGAAGCAAATAATCATTTCGCTAAACTATTTTTAATGTTATATAAGAGCAACGGGAAGAGAACATAAGAGACTACATTACAGAGATATATCATCTTGCATCAAACAGAACATAGGAAAGCGGAACTAAAGGAGCTAAAAATATAGCTGGTGGACCTACTGGAAAAGAAATTCATTAGACCAAGTGTTTCATCATGGGAAGCACCGGTGTTATTTGTAAAAAAGAAAGATGGCTCCATGAAGATGTGTGTGGATTGTCGAGAATTAAACAAACTCACTATCAAAAATAGATACCACCTACCGAGAATTGAAGATCTGTTTGATCAGCTGAAGGGAGGGCAAGTGTTCTCCAAAATAGACCTGCGCTCGGGCTATCACCAACTAAAGATTAGGGAGGAAGATGTGTATATGACGGCCTTCCGCATTAGATATAGACATTACGAGTTCCTGGTGATGCCCTTTGGATTGACAAATGCTCCGGCGAAGTTCATGGACTTGATGAATCGAACCTTCTGACCATACTTGGATAAATGTGTGGTGGTATTCATTAATGACATTTTGGTTTATTCACCAAGTAAGGAGAAGCATGAGGAGCACAGAAGGATGGTCCTGCAAACACTACGGGAGGAACAGTTATACGCCAAATTAAAGTAGTGTGAATTTTGGCTCAAGAAAGTTGCCTTCCTTGGACACGTTATATCCAAAGAAGGAGTATCTGTAGACCCCAGCAAGATTGAGACGGTTGTAGGGTGGCAGCAACCAAGTACCGTGTCAGAAGTACGTAGTTTCTTGGGTTTGACAGGCTATTACCGACGCTTTGTGGAAAGGTTCTCCAAGATAGCCATGCCATTAACCAGGTTAACTCAAAAAGCGGTGAAGTTTACATGGAGTGAAGAGTGTGAGCAAAGCTTCCAGGAATTGAAGAAGAGATTAGTGACAGCGCCCATACTAGCACAACCCAGCGAAGGGAAGGATTATGTTTTCTACAGTGATGCTTCAAGAAATGGGTTGGGATGTGTACTTATGCAAGAGGACAAGGTGGTCGCTTATGCATCAAGATAACTTAAGCCACATGAAAGGAATTACGCTACCCACGATCTGGAACTAGCAGCAGTAGTTCATGCATTTAAGGTATGAAAATATTATCTCTATGGGGTCTGCTGCGAGATATATACGGATCATAAAAGCCTCAAATACATTTTCACACAAAAAGAATTGAATATGAGACAATGAAGGTGGCTAGAATTGATAAAAGATTATGATATTGGGATACACTATCACCCAGGGAAGGCTAACGTGGTAGCAGATGCTCTCAGTAGGAAGAACCAAACTGGCGAATTTCTTATGACACAAGAAGGATTGATTCGTCAGTTGAGAAGTCTGGGGCTAGAAGACTTTGAGTGTTCGATCGATCTAGCAGCAAGTATAGAATTGGAGCCCACACTGCGAACCCAACTAGGTGAGGGACAACGCAAAGATGCAACTCTTATTGCTCTTAGGCGGCAAGTTGAACGAGGAGAGCTGGAACATTTCCGCTTTGGAGCCGACGATTATCTTTACTACCAGAACAAAATATGTGTACCAGCAACCAAAGAATTAAAAAATAAAGTGTTGGAAGAGGCACATACCGTCTGTGTTACATAATTTTTGACTTTAGTATTTATTTTGATAACACTCGTTTGATTTTTCGAATAATTGGATACTTTTGGGTGTTTTGAGTTATTTCGTAATAAAGTATGGTGCCTTTCGGCAGGTAATTAATACCTCGGGTATTTGTCACTTCTCTTTTCGGGTCGTGACAATAAGGATGCCAACGACATAGGAAATTAAGGACTGTTTTTTGTATGAATCTGGATAGTGTTCCTCGACCAGATGGCTTTGGTTGAGTTTTCTATAGAACTTCTAAGATATTATTGGGATGGATGTGATTAGAGCAGTACAAAGTTTCTTCATACATGGGATACTTCACATATGCATTAATTCAAGTTTTGTGACTTTAATTCATCAAGTTGCAAGAGCTACATGGATTGAGGATCACTGACCGACTGTGTTACATAATTTTCTATACAAGATGATTTTGACAGGTCTTATTTCTTACCATCAATTTGGCCTTTTTCCTGGCAGAAAAATTTGTGATTGTATAGCATTAACATAAGAAGAAATTAACTATTTTTATCAGCGAGTAAGGGAAGGAAATATGAGTCTAAACGTTGATATCCGGAAGGCTTTTGATACACTTCGTTGAGATTTTTTACTAGTGGTGGAAGCAAGATGGGGTTTTTTGGGCAATTTGTGCGAATGATTCGAGTTATTTTGCACTCACCAAGGTTGTCTATTTTAATTAATGGCACTCCAGAAGGCTCTTTTTATTGTTCGAGAGGGGTGCGACAAGGAGATCCGCTATCTCCAATTTTTTTATGTGAAACCGAGGAGATTTTGAGTAGATGTTTACGAGAGAGAGCACATGTGGGATGATCACCCTCTATGCAAGACTGGCATTTCTTTTTCCTCACATCTTCGATACGCAGATGATGTAATTATCTTTTGCATGGCCAACTTGCAGAGCTGTAGAGCTATCTTGAAGATTTGAAGAGATTATGCGGGATGGTTTGGACAACATATAATCCTCAAAAAATTGAGAGTATATTTAGGTACTAGGTTGGCGGGGAATCGAAGAGTTTGGTTACAGACTATGTTGGGAATTTGCCTTTTACATACCTTGGTGTTCCTTTGTTTCAGGCCCTCTGTCCAGATGGCTGATTCTATTCTTGCTAAGTTTTCCCGCTGGAAAGGAAAGACTGTATCGATGGCTGGACGGGTGTGTCTGGTAGAGTCAGTTATCCAGGGCTAATTGGTCAACTCTATAGTGGCAACGACGTGCTCTACTTTTGAAGCTATTGGAATTTAAGTTTTGTAACTTTATTTGGTCCGGAGATATTCAGAAGGCGTGATCTTGCCAAGTGGTCTAGTAAAGGTATTTTGTGCCAAAGGAGGAAGGCAGGCTGGGCATCCGCTCGCTAGTTTCTATGAGTAACACCTTTCTATATTGTCTTTCTTGCGATATTTTATATGGTATGAACCATTATTACCAGATTTCTCGAGACCGATTTTTGGTCGAATGGGTGGGGGAACCTACGCAAGTATTTGCTATCGTCAGTTTAGAAGGATTTTCGCTCCTCTCATCTCGATATTGTGCGGTCAGCGGTTAAGAAAGTGAGGGCCAATTCTTCGGTTCATTTCTGGTTGGATAACTGGCTGGGTTATACCATTGCTGATCGTATGTCAATTCCAGATCGTCTTCGCTATTATTTTTAGCAGACGATAAAAGAGTAATGGTATAATGGGAGATCGAGGATTCATAGGGTCTTTTAAGATGCTTATCCTGCTATAGTGGCTGATATGTTGAGGCATATTGTGGGCCCGGAGGGAAGCGATGCTACTATCTGGTCACATTCTATGGATGGTCTGGTCACATCGAAAGCTAGATATCATCATTTGAGGTCTTACTTTCCGTTAGTTCGGTGGGGATAGTGGATTTGGGCAAATTATATTCCAACAAGATGCTCTTTTACAGTCTAGCATGCGCTGCATGGTTGGCTAGGTGGACAAGTTGCATCATCGTAGTTTTATTAGACCATCATGATGCACCCTATGTCAACAATTCCCCTCAACCTGATAGAAATCTCAGGAGGTCTTCAAGAATCAAGCAACCTACCTGCAAACTTAAAGACTACAAAGTTTTCCATGTTCATTATCCTATTGAAAACCACATTACCTATGACCATATTAGCACCAAGTATAGATCTTATCTGAATTGTCTCGATATAATAACTGAACCAAAAGGCTATAAGGATGTTGTAAAACATGAAAATTAGATGAAGACCATGAATGAGGAACTGTTAGTTCTTGATAAGTACAGAACTTGGTCTGTTGTTGACTTACCTGCAAATAAGACTCTGATTGATTGTAAGTGGATATACAAAGTCAAGCACAACATTGATGGAACAATAGAACGACTTAGGGCAAAACTTGTGGCTAAAGGGTTCACCCAAATACCTGGTATTGATTATGGTGAGACCTTCGCCCCTTTCACAAAGATGAACACCATCAGGATTCTAATTTCACTTGCTATTAACAAAGGATGGAATCTTGAGCGTATGGATGTCAAGAATATATTTTGCAGGGAGAATTAGATGAAGATGTGTACTTGAACCTGGCCCCAGGTCATCCTCAAGAAGGAACAGGTAAAGTTTGCAAGCTTTATAAGGCTATCTATGGCCTAAAACATTCTCCTCGTGCCTGGCACGCTAAATTAAGTGGTCAGTTGCTGAAATTAGACAACTCTCTATTCGTTTCCAATAGAGAACAAGGTAAGCTCATAGTATTAGTATATGTAGACGATATTCTTATAACTGGTAGCTGTGATGAACTAATTACGCAACTTAAATCTGATCTTTGCAATCTTTTTGATAATAAAGACCTAGGTAAACTAAAATATTATTTTGGTGTCGAATTTGCTTATTCTCCCAAAGGTTTACTTTTAAATCAGAGAAAGTATACTCTTCATCTTCTTAAGAAATTTAAAAAAATTGGTGTTTGACCTTATAGGACACCTATTGAAGCTAATGTAAGAATAAACAATCAAGAAGGAGAACTTTAGAAGGTTGTGATAAAGTTTCAGAGAATGGTAGGCAGACTTATATATCTTACTATAATTCGACCCGATATAACTTATACTGTCAGATTATTGAGCCAAGCTATGTGTTGTATTCCCCACGGGTTCAACATCTTGCTGTCATGGATCGTCTCTTGCAATACCTCAAAGGTTGCCTAGGTAAAGGAATTTTAATGAGAAGTGGTGATAGAAGGTCCACTTCTGGCTATTGCCTCTTCTTAGGTGAAAATCCAGTGATATGGAGATCAAAGAAACAAAATGTAGTCTCAATATCCACAGCAAAATCTAAGTATCGTGCCATGGCTTACTTCACAAGAAATTGTATGTGTCAAGAATCTTCTGGGGGAGCTTCGAATTCATGTTCCAACACCAATAGAACTCCATTGTGACAACAAGACAGCAATCTATATGCTTCAAACCCAGTCTTCCACGAACGCACAAAATATATTGAAATTGATTGTCACTACGTTCGTGACAAAGTTTAAGAAGGGATCATCTGCACACCGTATATTGAGAGCTCAGAACAGACTGCAGACATCTTCACTAAACCCATTGGAGCCTTTCAATTTGAACACCATTTGGTCAAGTTGGGTGTTTATGACATCTACTCCCCAACTTAAGGAGGAGTATTGAAGAATGGTGATGTTCTTATGATGCTGTAGTGCTGCACTTCGATGTTCTGCAGGTCTGCAGTTCGTTGAATCTGCTGTAAAACATCTGCAGAATTCCTTCCCTCAAGATGTGATCTTGTCGGGTGCAATCATTGGAATCTCTGTATATTAATGATTGTCCAATTAGTCTGACAACTGTTAGTGTAATTATTATTAGGAGTTATTGGTTTACTAACCAACAGCTTTATCCTTGTATATAAACTGATGTAATCATTCATTCATAATAAGATTGAATCACTTTTAATTAATTGGAGTCTGACAAATTCATTAGCCTAAGATTATTTGGAGTCTGAAAAATTCATTCATTCATTCATACAGTGCGATACAAGTAATCCACCTGGAAAAACTAATTAATTACGAATATGCTCGCTATTTACAAATAAACCTAGCCTAATATTTCTCAAATTACCTAACTCTAAGAGAATCTCAAAATAAGTCAAGCTCTTGGTTACCAATGTCTTTCAATGTCCTTGACCAAAAAAGTCATTCTCTAGTACGAAAGTAGATAGTATGCTTAAAAAGTTCATGATCACATTATTTTTTTTCAAAAATTACCTTATTATTGTGATTCCAAATTCCCCAAACTGTTTCACCAAACAAAGAGAACCAAACATTCCCAACCATACCACCACTACTGGATCCGCACCAACTGGTTAGGGCCCTCTCCATCGATGAAAAACGACACCAAACAACTGTGATCTTGCTTACAAAAAAAGAGACATAAGAGATAATATAATTATAAAAAATTGTTAGGCCCTTATTTTTGTATGAAAAATAATTTAGCTCATGATCCAATGTTTCACAAATGTGAAAGGAGTGATTTTCGCGTTCATCATTTGCCTTTTAATCTTATCGGTTAAAGCAACCATTATCCCGGAAAGATCATCAATTAGTGGCCCAAACCTTTTAAGTCAAGATTCGTGGACTCTCTAATAACAATAAAAAAAACGCCAAAGACGACGAAAATGATATGTTACCCAATTGCAAAAGTTAATTATAGATAAAAATTGATCTAAATAAAAAGACTTGTATAACTTTAAAAAAATCTTGAGTTACGATTAAGTAAATTACGCCTACATAGAATTAAACATTGTTTTTTTTTCAGAGTACATAGCTTAAAAAACCGTGTATTTTGCAAGAATCTTAAGGCATCCCTATCCGGTCCAGTTATGACATCCTATGCCCTATCGTGCAGGGTTCCTGTAGAAGACAAACATCCTCGTACTAGAACAAAGTTATATTTATCACGTGCTCATTCTTTTCCTAAAGTTACGTAATATGTTATGTATACCCATTACTTGCCTTAATTCTCAAAATAAATCACTTCCACTAGGATTTTCTTTTTGGTATAATAATAATTAAGATATTATGTTCAAGTATGATTTTTTTTATAAGTAAATTTTCTCCATTAAACTAGTAACACCAAAGTGCACTTTACAGTACACATTTCCTAGAAATGTTTACTAGATAAACAAATATCATGATAGCATAAAGGAAACATGATAGGTATAATCCTCTTCTTTTGAAGAGTGTTCAATTTTATAATCCTTAACTTGGAATTGTCCTCTAATTTTTTGATATTAAGACATTTACTGATGAATTTAACTTTCAAACGGGTCAAAGTACGAAAAGTATTAAGACTTTTCTTACGAGTTTTAACAATGATATGTTAACAATTTCTAATTTAAAATCTATAACTAAAGTAAAACAATCACTCGCTGTTTGATTCCTTGTTCAGAGGTTCATATTTAAACTCATGATTCAGACTACTATGGTGTATTTGCAAATATTTTAGAAAAATATGCTAATGGTTTCATAACTTTTTTTTAAGTATCTTACCGTAGTTTTAAAAAAGTGGTCCGACCGTCTTCCAAAGAGCAATCCATTTTTAGGAGTAAAAAGTAAAAACTGTTTCCGGTCGGATAGCCCAAAATTAGACCGAACTGGCAGTTTGTACTAGTTTTTGACTCGGACCACCAGGTCTGACCGTATTTTATTAAAATCAGTAAAAATTAAAATAAAAAAGTTGTATCATATGCTGAATTTCTCTAAATCAACCAAAAAAAATTTATATGTTATAAATTGGTTGATATTTCTAAAATGTAGATTTTGAAACCTATATTTTGACTATTTAGTATATATATTATTCGAATAATAGTAAAAAATTAATAAAAATTATTCGGTCCAACAGACGATCCGACCAGTTAGACCAGACGAGCCGAAAAATGGACAAAATCTGGCCCGTACCAAAATCCGTATTTTAAAACTATGTATCTTACCATGTAAGCGCCAACAAAACTACAAAAAAGTAGTGTGTCAACAAACTTGGCCATCCATGTAGAGACGAGTGGAAAAAACTAACCATAGTTAGCAATTTATCATAAAAATATTGGATAAATTATTCTCAGGTCCTGTAGTTTTATCATCCTATCTCTAGCGTTCTTCAGTGTTCAAAAATGATCTTCCCGTCCCCCGTGTTTGGTTTTATTATACTCTCGGTTCTTTTGCTGATATTATCATCATTTAATTAATATTTTATCTATAAAATGATTTTTTACCCTTACCTTTGGTTGACTAAGATTCCGGTCATCTTCTCCGATGAAACACTTGCTTCCGGTTGTCTTATCCGGCAAACACTAAACTCTATCTAACATCAAAATCAACCTAAATCAACTTAATCATCTGAAATATTCAATCGTTCCAATCCCATATATTAATTTCCATCTCAAAAAATCAGAAAACCATTTCAACAAAATAAAAAACCAAATGAGGCAACTCTAATCGTCTTTTACCGGCGACATTTTTTCTGCTCCCAAATGGGCAAAACCAAAAATGTCATCGCACATAATTATGAGACCCATAAATTAAACCCAAAACCAGAACCTTTTAACGCCATTTTTTCTGCTCCCAAATGGCCAGCAAGACGGAGAAGAATGTATTTTGCCCGCCTTCTGTCCTCGGTCCAATCAAAGCTTTTGTTCGGAATTAGAGGCTAGGGCGTTTTATCATTCCCATTTGACGATCGGGGGTTTGAGTATTGTTTTCAAAAACGACCCGGAGTTTGACCTTGATTTTGATCCGATATTTGGGTTAACTGGTCCGATCGGTTGAACTACCAAATATATGTATAATTGTATATATAATTATACTCACACCTCCAAAAATTATCAAATATACAAAAAGAATCAAATACATGTGGCGGGGAAGGTTTTTAAATTCTAGTGTTGAAAGTTGGAACGAAAATAGCAAAATACGGTAAGTTGAGATTTGATTATTTACTTTTTTGGGCAAACCTAACAAACCGAAATTTTCTGGGTCACTTTTCCGGTCCAACTGTCTGGTCCGACTTAAAAAAGTCTGATTCGTTAGGTTGGCATCCTGACCTACTTTTTTGAGACGTTAAATCTTCCGATTCGTGGTTTGACTGGTTGAACCACCAATCGGACTACATCTTTATTTTTTGAGAATATTTTTTTTAGAATTTGACCCCGTCTTTAAAAATAATGGGTTTGAGCTGCTATTTGGGGTCCCCCACGTCTACCGCTCCCATCCAGAGGTCATCGTTGGCCGGCAAGAGCCGTGCCATTTCAGGTCAACGGGAAGCACTTCCCATAGCGTTGTTCAACTTCATCAAAAACCTACATCCCCAGTTATTAAAAAAGGGAAAAAGTTTGATTCTTTCGATTATTATCCTTGAAGCCTAGGTTTAAGCCCAAAGTCCAGGCTCGTTCGATTCTTTTGATTATCGGGTTAACCTTACGAGCTTTATCCTTGAAGCGGCTTAGTCGGACGACGACGACAGTAGCGTTCCCAGAACTTTGTGGGCAGCTAAATTTTGTTTCCGAGAAAATTGGTTTTCGCCGAGGCAAATTTTGTTTGGCGGGGTAAATTTTGGTCGGCAGAGAAGATGACCGGAAGTTGGTGTTCTGAGGAAATGATCAGAGAGATAAAAAAGCTATTTCAGAGATAAATTAATAATAAAATGACTGATGATGTCAGCGAGAGACTGAAAGTATAATAAAATCAAACACGAAGACGGAAATATCATTTTTGACAATCGAAAGATGCTAGAGATAGGATGACGAAACTCCAAACACCTCCGAGTAATTTACCCAAAAATATTTTTAGGGAACTTCCTAGAAAAAAGAACCACGTTGTAATTGAACCTTTTCCAATATTTTTACTCCTCCTTTCTAAATAAGATATTTTAGGAAAGCATATCGTAGCGGATTCCAAGTTGGACAATTCTGATAACCATGTGCTTATTCAATGTACGGAGTCATTATACATTATTTTTCTGGAGAAATTCATTAATATAAAGTATTGTTGCCGTGTATCCATTTGGATTTAATTCATTCTATCTTGTTAGCATCACGTAGATCAAATAATGTGGTTAGGTTAACTTCTTTTGGTTATAAGGAGGGGTAAATAACTACTTACAAAAAAAGGGGTATATAACTTTGGAATCGTAATTAATCAAATAATTTGAAAAGCGAAAATAACAAATAGACAATCCCTTTTTAAATCATCACAATAGTCATTTACACTTGAGGCTGCGAGGAATTAGATCAACAATTACATAGATTAAATGTTCAAAGTGTTATTCTATTTTAATTAAGAAGTGTTTAGTTCAAATATTTGGAAATAAATTGGTGTTAAATATTTGTTGAGAGAATTTTGTCATCTTTCAAAAATTTCGACTTGAATCTAAATTAGTAAACTTTGTAGATTTTGAAGTAATATAGAACAAAAGATAGAGCAAAGCTAATATGGATAGGTTAACTAATAATACAATAATGCACATGCATGATAAGTATACTAAATAAACAGCCCACGTGTAACACAGTTTTAACTTTAATCATTACAATAAAATTAACAATTTTAACTTCAATTTTCTTTCAGACACAGCCCCTTTGATCTTAATAATCTGTTTCCTTGTCTGGGATGCCTCCAAATGATATAAATACTCCAACCTCATTTGCCTTGACAAGACACCAACTCCAACAAAGTGTGAGACCTCAAACCATGGCTCCCTCAACTCTGCCTGTTCTGCTCATTTCCCTGTTTCTTTCCTCCAGCTTCTTGGCATCTTCCCATGCTGCAAGATACCCGCGGCACCAACCGAGCATATCCGAGGCCGCCAGGCTGACAAAACTGCGCGCCGAAAGGATGATCCGGTCGCTAAACTTGTTCCCTAAGCGTGACATCAACATGCTCCTTGACGAGGACTCCCTGGTTGCAGCTCCAAGAATTGTGGAGAAGCCAGTCATGTTCCGAGCTTCCGGTGATCCGGGGCCTTCGGTTCAGGAGTTTGGCCACTATGCTGGGTACTTCAGGCTCCCCAAGACGAAAGCTTCAAGGTAAACACATCAATTAACTAACTCATGCATTTTCTCTATGGTATGCATTATATTCGGAAATATGCATACGTTGGGTATTAATGTAGCTCTGCCTCCTCTGTTTCAGGATGTTTTACTTCTTCTTCGAGTCGAGGCATAGCAAAGCGGACCCAGTTGTTATATGGCTGACCGGCGGGCCGGGATGCAGCAGCGAGCTTGCATTGTTCAATGAGAATGGCCCTGTCAAGATCACAAAAGATATGTCACTTGTCTGGAATGAATATGGATGGGACTTGGTACGTTCAATAATCATTTGACCATTTCGAACAACCATTTCTTTAGTTTCCAATTGCCGCTTTCGTTGCACTACAACCACCTAGCGATTCTTATGAAACGATGACCAAGTTCAGCTCGTTTTGCACTTTTGCTAGGCATCAAACATCATATTTGTTGGCCAACTGGGACCGGCTTCAGCTACACGACCGATGACAATGACATCAGACACAACGAGACAGGAGTGAGCAATGATCTATATAGCTTCTTGCAGGTATGCTTGTTCTTCCTTTTCTGCAATTTTTGTCAGACGGTGGGACTATGGGACCGAAGAGTTAACCGACGAATCGGCTTGCTTTGATGACAGGAATTTTTCAAAGCTCATCCGGAGTACGTGAATCACGACTTCTACATAACAGGAGAATCCTATGCGGGGCATTACATCCCAGCTTTTGCTTCGAGGGTCAACCAAGGAAACAAGAACAAGGAAGGAATCCATATTAACCTTAAGGTACATCTTACAATTCAGTCTGGTAGGGCCTAATCTTGCTGTTAAATCGTGACCTATACGAAGCATCTGCTCAAGTTTTTCGATGACGATGATAACAGGGATTCGCCATCGGAAACGGGCTAACAGATCCTGCTATTCAATACAAAGCATACACAGACTTCGCCCTGGATAACAAGTTAATCGGGAAATCTGACTACGACAGAATAAATAAGTTGGTTCCAGGATGTGAAGAGGCATTTAAAGCCTGTGGTATGATTCTCTTTTCTTCTTCCGTCTTCTTCGCGGATCCATTTTTGGACCAAGCCAGTGGTGGTAATTCAGCTTGATGGCAGGAACTGACGGCGAAGATACATGTGCAAATGCATTCTACGTTTGCGACCAAATCTTCGACGAGATCATGAACGTTGCTGGCAACATTAATGTAAGGAAAAATCCACAATCCTTGAACAATCGAATACATTTACCAAGTTGGCATGTCAGGATTAGAGAATCTCCTTAACAATGCTACCGTTCGAAAGGCGCTTGGAGTTGGAAACATAGAGTTTGTGTCTTGTAGTATTGAAGTCTATAGCGCCATGATCAATGACTTGATGAGGGATCTTGAAGTAGGTATACCAGCTCTGCTCGAAGACGATATCAAGGTGCTCATCTATGCCGGAGAGGAGGATCTCATATGCAATTGGCTAGGTAAGCGCTAGACCTCGAACGACCGCGTTCGTCCTACATGCTGTGACTACAACGATCCGGGTTTGCTTTCTCAGGAATTTCAAGGTGGGTCCATGCCATGGAATGGTCTGGTCAGAAAGCATTTGGGAGAGGTTTGCCACCTTTCAAAGATTCTACACTGCTCGAACTTGGATTAGTCGACCCAGTGATCCGAATACCAAGTGGTTATAAACCAAAAATATAAAAATAAGACACATGAGAAAGAAAAACTCAACGAAACAAAAAGTAAAAAAGACGGAAACAACACAAATCGATGAATGTTTTACGCACTCATCAATGGAGAGCCTCTTTCTGCAAACCCACATCTATTTGTAACAATCTCGAAAGAAATTATAACAATAGGAGATAGTCATATATAAAATTATAATTTTGTATTTTGATTGTTAGTCTTACAACATAACAATGTGGATCCAAATCCTTTAGAAAGAAAGAAAATCCATTTGCTTTTTTGAGAAACTAATAACTACATTATTAAAAATCATATGAGATCGATAATGATTGATTAAATATTACATGAATGAAAATTATACTATAAAATCTCGTATAAATGAAAATTTATACACTTTACCATCAAATCCAAATCTCGCGCACTTTCGTCATGAAAATAGATGCACGTGATAGCATCTTCTTTGAATAGCGACTCTTCGGAGATGAATTTTGGCATAGCGATTTCCATTTGTTGTCCCATTCAAATGCATATGCTTAGTTCTACTAAAATTGTCAGGAGAAGGGACGTCCTCGTTCGTAGGAGATACACTCTTATTATAAAATGTAAAAATCTCATAATTGAGATGTAAAATATAAACAAGAAAGTGAAAAAAAGCATATTTAGATGGGACTAATGCCAACCAAATATGGTTTTACTGTTGTAGTTAATTTCTCCATTGTATTTCAAAGTTATTCTTACAATTCACAAATCTATTATAAACACTATAACAAAATAAACAATAAAGCAATTAAGTATTCTTTAGTTTCGGACCTCTTTTTCGTAAATTTTTTCTACTGTAACACCAAATAGGTAAAAAAATCCACCAAATAAACCAGTGACAGCCCTTAGGGAAGAGAGTGGATATTTTTTTTTAATGAAGTCCAGTATTTTGAGAGAGTCAAAACCTTGTTTACTCCAAACCAATAATAACAAGTCATTTCCACTTAAAAAAAAAGAAATAAAGGCCAATAGAACGCTATATTTTTAAATAAGAGTCAATTAACACCATATAAATTAAAACAAGTCATTTAGCACCTTCAACTTGTATAGCTAGAGTAATCAACATCCTTCAACCTATATAGCTAGAGTAATTAACATCCTTCAACCTATATTATAGTCACCGAAGATAAATCATTAATATATGTGACCTCTATGTCATCATATTAATGCCACATCAATCAACTATATGTATCAAACAATTCAAAGAAATAAAAATGACATTTAAGTAATTAAAAAAAGCATAAATAAAACTATTAAATAAATAAATTTCTCAAATTCTATCTCTACCTCCTCGCTTCTCCATCGAAAATCACGTTAATAATTTAATGAACAAAAACCAAAATTTTACCGCTAACTCTATCCAATCTGGACGTGAATCAAGGTTACCTACTTAATAAGGAGGTTAAACGAAACAATATTTTCTCTATCAAAAATCGAAACAGATGTGGAACATCTGGTATTTTGGGGGGAGGGAGGTTGACATTGGATTTTTTAAATAATTCAAATATTAGATTTACTTTTTTTTTTAAATCTGTTTGATACATAGCTGATTCAAGCTGATGTGAAATAAATATAATAACATGTCATCTATTTGATATATAGTTGATTCAAGCTCATGTGGCATAAATAAATATAATAAAGATAATAACATAGATGTCATCTATAATAATGATATGTCATCGCTGACTATAATAGGAGTTGGAAGATCTTAATTGATACAGTTGTACGCTTAACGGTCCGATTTAGATTATATGAAACTAATTTGACCTTTCGTTTCTTTTTTGTGGCATGCTAATTGATCTTTCTGTAGGATTCTATTCGATGTTTTTTCTAAAAAACAATAAGAAATCACTATTCCAAATTTCCCTCGTAAACTATTATCCACACTTGTCTAAATTTGTGTGGCCATGCAAAGCCACGTATTTCCACTCCCACCACCACTCTCCCATTCCCTTCCCTTCCCTTCCTCTCTCCCAATCTCAGCACCACACTCGCTCGCTCCCATTCCCTCAATGGCCACCACCGCCACTTCTTCCCCCTTCGCCGTCCGCCAGAATTACCTCCCCACCCCTCCTCCTCCTCATCGCCCCTCCCTACCCCTCCCAACCCGGCCCCACCATGCCCCTCTCCCCACCTTACGCTGCCGTTTATGTGTCCCTCCAACCAGGCCCGGCCTCAGGGGCAAGACCATGTGCAAGGCCACGGAGGTGACAATGGCGGAGGGGTCCCAGTCGCCCGGCGGGGGCGAGAGCTGGGTCCCAGTGGTGCCTCTGGCGGCCCTCCCAAAGGGAGAAAGGCGGGTCATCATACAAGGCGAAGAGACCATATTGCTGCTTTGGTACAAAGACGAGGTCTTCGCTATTGAGAACCGCTCCCCGGCCGAAGGTGCATATACTGAAGGCTTACTCAATGCCAAACTTACCCAGGTTCTTTTTTCTCTCCTTTCCTTTCCTTTTTGATTCAATCTCTGTCTTCAAGGTTCCATTTATGAGTCAATGTTAGTTAGGTCCGGTAGCAATGGACTTGGGTTTCTTTAAGGAGGTCTCGGGGAGAGTTCCATTTATGAACTCAAATTAGTAGTATTTATAGTCCCTCAATGGTTGAAGATTTGGAGAGTTCTTGCCACCAACAGATTGCAAACTGGTATCAAGTTACTCTATTGGTGATGCCCTGATGGATGACTTGGTTCCCCGTCTTGTCAATTGAAACTCGGTTGGAACAATGTGCGTAAAATTGAACTGTGGAACCGGCTGGTGAATATAGAATGTGATAGCTGTCGTTGTTTATGACGGTAAAATTGCAAACGTATAAGAGTTTGAATGTTTTATAGGGGTGGGTTTTGGATGTGGATGCAAGTTCTATTCACGCATGCCCTGATTTTGAATGCGTTACTAGGAAAATTCGGATCAAGTTATGCATAGCAGAAGCCAGGACATGGGTTAGTTGCTGTTGTCTTCAACAAGTGATGTGCCACTAAGGGATGAAATCTAAGGTAGATTAGATGTTGTGTCGCGTTCCGTCTTGCCACTAGCTGTATGTTACCACATTACTAGTTGCAAGTGTGGTGAGCTTGTTTACGAGTGTAAGGTCTGATCTCAAGTGATGGGTGAATGACGCAAAAGGATATTAAATATATTCTTTGAATTAACAAAATGCTTGAAGACAGATTTCAGGTGTGCAGAATACCCTAGTAATTCTCTGCCCTTCAGTGCACTTGTATTTTCCTTGAAAATTGAGACATCATAATTTCAATGCTGATGTTTGTAGTCTTAATATCGAAGCGCTAAAAGGTGATACATCTTCTGGGCAATCTTCATATTTGTATGAAATAAGAACATAGTTTAGAGGATGACTTTTAATTGTTTCCTGCCAAACTCCAATTTATGAACTGGTGGAAGGCATCGACATCTTTGAACATAAGAAAACTATTGTGTTCTGGTTCTCTGTACCTTCCTTGTGCTAGTTGAAGTACCACTCTGATTTTATGTGTTGCAGCTTTCAAAGTGGCGAGAAGTCTTACATGTTAAAATTGAAAAATGCCCTTTACCTCTTCTGTACTTTTAAGTCGGATCCCTCTGTTCAGCACATTTATCAGGAGATGGATATCGTATCTCAGTGATGGTAGTTCATTTTTGTTTCCGACAAAGGTTGCTGGTGGTCAATGGTCATGTTAAAATTAGTAAGGTCTATAATCTGATCCATATTTTCTCTTACGAGTGGCTAATGGAGGAATATACCACTTGGGAATACTTGTTACAATAGAACAGAGTGAAGCTGAAGCCATGGCTGATGTTTTAACTGAATTGCTTGTAGCATAAGGGTGGTCCCGGAATCGTTGTGATCACTGTCTCAAACAAAACAGATGAGCTGAATTCTTGTGGAGAAAGGAGTGATTTTTCTTAGTACCTAGCAGACATAAGTTCAATATTGTTTCAGGATTATCTTGTGCATCTAATCATGATCTGAAGAGGCAAATGAGATTCCGTCAACCGGAATTCAACTCTAGTTTAGTGGTTGGAATTGCTAATGGGCAGTGAAATCAACTACCACCGGGAGACATGGAATCAATCAGGCCCTTTTCGTACAAATTTTTGTCCTCTCAAATACTTGATACTTTGGAAATACAGGGGGCTTAGAATTCTAACTCGTTACCTGATCTTTTCCACAGGATGGCTGTATAGTTTGCCCCTCAACTGACAGCACATTTGAGCTTCGGACTGGAGCCATCAAAGAATGGTATCCCAAAAATCCTGTACTCAGAGCATTGACACCTGCTCTTAGAACGCTTTATGTTTATCCTTCGAAAACCGACGGAGAAAATATTTATATCAAAATAAGCGGAGGATCGAAGTCCGATGCATCTGCAGAAATTGTCTTCAGTGGAAGGGCTCAACCTGGTATGACAGCAAGCGACGTCAATGTGGATGAGGTACCTCAACTCTTCCATGTTCATTACGGAAAACTGAGTAGGATTTTGTTCTGGTAAGTTTTGACATGTTTGGTCGTTTGTTAGGTGAGAATGATAGTTGATGATGAACAAGAAGGGTTTGGATTCTCGGAGAAGAATGAATTGATAAACGGGAAAGCAGCTGTGATCGGTTTCTTGCTGCTATTAGATATTGAACTCTTAACTGGAAAGGGTCTGCTCAAAGCAACAGGCTTCTTGGACTTTATTTATGCTCTTTCTGCTGCTCTGAATTAAATCTCTTGACAATTGAAGCAAGGTTGAGAAGACTATTCGGTTCGTAGATAGTTCCGTTCATTTGTTGACGTATGTGTGTACATCTCTCTCTCACTCCATATACATGTATCTGCTCTCATACCTTCGGATAGCGGACTACACCTGACAATTTGATCAATGTAATGCTTCTGTGTCTTTGACACACTTGCCTATACTGTTAAAAAAGCTTTCTGATACGAATGATTTGCATCACTTCCTGTCATGAGGGATCAGTCGTTCCAGAAAGGACAGATCGGCTTTTTCTATGTTCATTTGTTAACTTCATGTTCCAATGCATCAATTTAGATTTGTAGTTGTGCACGTTGAGTGCCAAAAGTAAAGAATCAGCAGCAAACAATTTTTTCTTTTGACAAGTAGATTGGCAATCAGCCTTACTAGTTATACCTCTTCAAAAGTTTTAGCAACTATGGATCCATAGCACCGAGCTCTGTACGTTATTTTTAGAGGCAGACCTAGATTCCTATTCTTATTGTTTTAGAAATAAAAATTTGAGTATAATTTGAATCCTAAAATACCGGGCATCAGGACGACTGGCGAGCATGGTTTTAAAAAATGATCCGGAGACTGACTCGGAATTTCTCCCGTCCTCCGGGTTGAATGGTCCGATTAGTAAGAACACCAGTCGGACCAAAATTTTTATTTTTAGATATTTTATTAGATTAATAAATAGGTAAATAATATGTATTATATATGAATATGTATGGGGTCGGTTAAGTTAGCCCCTGATCTCTCCTCCCAATAAACTTACCTTTTTATTTATTATTATGTACACTTGTCACATCATTTGTTTTTCCTTCCCAACATTTTTCCTTCCCAAGAAACCCTCCTCCTCGAGACCCTCTCCTTTTCTCATACAATTTCCTTTTCCAAGACATTTTTCTCTTCTCAAAGAAATCCTCTCCTTCCTCTTCTCCTCTCTAATACCATTTTCTCACCATCCAAACCCACGGCCATCCTATACTTCACAACAAAAAAAAAAGAATAAATAGTAAAACTATAAGAACAAGAGTCAAATATATGTGCGTGAGAGAGAGAGTTACCTGTGGGACGGCCGAACTCGGCTTGAGCTCGAAGGCTGGACGAAGTTGGGAGTCGGGAGGCTGGAAAAAGTCCGGGAAATTGCTCCCCCATTTTCTGTTCCAGAGTGAGGGGTTGTTGTCGAGTCTCCAGCGAGGGGATAACAGGCAAGTGGAGAGAGTGGCGATGGTTTCTGAATTTTGGGAGAAAAAGTTGAAAATTTTACACTTTTGCCCAAATTTTTTTAAGCTCTCGTACTAACCACTTCGGGCCGGTCGAGAAGAGCCTCAAAATCGTTTGGTCAGACCAGATTTTGAGCAGTTTATACGGCACCCGAGTCAAAGGCCAAAAATGACCCGCCATTGTTACTGATTCATGGTCTGATCAGTCGAACCACTGGTCGGACCGTATTTTTTGAAACCATGCTCACGAGTTCTTATAATTTAGAAATCGTTTAATTTTTAAAAATAAAATGCTACTTGATTGTTCGTAATACTAAGGACACACTAAAAATGTGAATGTAATTGATTCCATCATTAAAATAAGTCATTATAAAGATGCCAAACAATCAAATGAAAAATTCAAGGAGAAATTACTGTCAGGTTCTTGGTGTTTGGTATATTTTGTACTCGCCCCATATATTCCGGTAATCGATTTAGAACTCTTCGAAGTTTGATTTTATTATATTCTCGGACCCCTTGTTGACGTCATCTGAAGTCATCGATCAATTTTTTTAAGTAAATAATTTATCTATCCTTACAAAAATCAATAAAAAATAATTAAATGCAACCCCTTCCCCATACTATTCCTCCCGCCGCAAACGACTAGGACCTCGAGAAGTCGAACTCTACACCGACGACAATTCTGTTTCGACGACGACAGTTCGGGGATCCCTACACCTTCTCGCCGACCCTGTCAGCCGGACTGGAGGAGGATCCCCAACCGCCGCCGCCTGGTGACGAGGATGACCGAGTCTGGCTTGGCTTGCCTTGGCGGTGGTCGGGGAACGCCGGCCAAAACCTAGAAGCAAACACCGACCCCAACCTTGCCGGCGTCAAATTCATCTCGGATCGAGCACGCAAACACAACGCGAACATCAGATCCATCCTCAATTCGAAAAGACGAGGCGGGGTGGTGGTCTTACCATCGTCATCGAGGAATCCTCATCTCCTTCGTCGCGAACAGCCGGTGAAATTATTTGATCTTACCATTTTACCGTTGTCTTCTTCTTCCCCGAGATCCACCAAGAAATTTCGATTCAGTAATTTCCCCAAAATTCAAAGTTAGGTAGGTTAAAATTATGAGGCTCATTTTTTATTGTAAGGTTATAATCATGGTTTAAAAAATGCAGTCCGACTGGTAGTTCGACCGGTCAGACCGTGAATCGGTAGCTATAGCGGGTCATTTTTTTCCTTTGACCCAGGTTCCGTATAAACCGCTCCAGACCGGAAAATTTTGAGGTTCGTCCTGACCGGTCAGGAGCAGTTTGTACGGGGGCTTAAAAAAATTGGGCAAAAAGTGTAGATTTTCCAACTTTTTTCCCAAAGATACAGAAATCCTCGACATTCTTTACACTTTCTAGTTATCCCCTAGCCGTAAACTCGAATACAGTCCCTCACTCTGGAACAAAAAATGGAGGAGCGATTTCCCGGCCTTCTTCCAGCCTCTCGATTCATGACTTCGAGCGGCCTCCGACCTTTAGCCCGTTCAGCCATCCCGCAGGTAACTCTTTCACATGCATATATGTTTTGGCTTTTGTTCTTGGAATTTAATTTTTATTCATTTTTGGGTGGGGAGTTACATGGATGGCCTGGGTTTGGAAGGTGAGAAAAGGGATAAGAGAGAGAAGAGAGAGGAAGAGGAAAAATGTTGGAGATGGGAAAAAAGATGATGTGACCTACACCATCATCTTAACCTACACCATATATATAGTAAATAAGAAAGTAGAAAGTAGGTTTACTGGGAGGAGAGGTCAGAGTCTACGTAACCTACACCATATATATAATAATATTATATACCTATTTAATAATTTAAATATTTAAAAATAAAAAAAGTTTGGTCCGACCGGCGGACTGACCGGTCGGACCATTCGACCCGGAGGACGGGAGAAATCACGGGTCAGCCTCCGGGTCATTTTTTAAAACCATGGTTATAATAGTCATTTTAAAAATAAATTGATTGGTGATGTCAACAATAGACATTTTTTTGGTTAAATTAAAATTTTGGTGGATTGGCCTATATTCCAGGACTCTAAACAACATTGGGCATTGTTTTCCTTGTTGAGTGTGTAAACGCTCATGTTTTATCATATGTTTCGTGTGTGTTTAGTCATGTTTTGAGTTATATTCATCATATCATGTCAAGTCTTATGATAATTTTCGTATATTTATGTTCGAGAATGGATTTCTACCCATTGTCATATTTTGTAGGAAATTGGAGCTCAATGGAGGTCGTTCGAGGGGTGATTTCAAGAGACTATATTGAAAAAGACATAACTTTCTTCTCGAGTGTCCAATTTTATCAAATGAGATATCGTTGGAAAGCTTGAAGAGATATCTACATTTCGTCTTTTATAGTCGAAGCCAAATTCAAAGTGGAAGAGGGTCAAAAATGTAAAATACAAAGATGCGATGAAGCTGATCAGGGACTTGGCGAGCGCCAAATACTTGGTGGGCGCCAAGTCTGTTACAGAAAGCTATGTTGGCGAGCGCCAACTCCATTGTCATATTTTGTATGAAATTGGAGCTCTATGGAGGTCGTTCGAGGGGTGATTTCGAGAGACTATATTGAAAAAGTCATAACTTTCTTCTCGAGTATCCAATTATATAAAATGAGATACTGTTGGAAAGCTTGAAGAGATATCTACATTTCGTCTTTTATAGTCGAAGCCAAATTCGAAGTGGAAGAGGGTCAAAACTATAAAATACAGATCAGGGACTTGGCGAGCGCCAAATACTTGGCGGGCGCCAAGTCTGTTACAAAAAGCTATCTTGGCGAGCGCCAACTCCATTGTCATATTTTGTAGGAAATTGGAGCTCTATGGAGGTCGTTCGAGGGGTGATTTCGAGACACTATATTGAAAAAGTCATAACTTTCTGCTCGAGTGTCCAATTATATAAAATGAGATACCGTTGGAAAGCTTGAAGAGATATCTACATTTCGTATTTTATAGTGGAAGCCAAATTCGAAGTGGAAGAGGGTCAAAACTGTAAAATACAAAGATGCGATGAAGCTGATCAGGGACTTGGCGAGCGCCAAATACTTGGCGGGCGCCAAGTCTGTTACAGAAAGCTATGTTGGCGAGCGCCAACTGCATTGGCGGGCGCCAGGCCCTCGACGACAGATTTTTTGGACTTCCTTCTTACACGGAGACTCGATTTGTTTCAGTTATATTCGACTTTTAGCCTCATGTTTTGGCTTTAGGACTTAAGTTATGTTATTTTATTATTACTTGGTCAGCAAGACTTCCAATTTAGCTTAACCTCCTCTAGGTTTTCCTAATTTCTAGTTAGACTTTTGCTTATATATAGGTCTTAGTTTCTTAGGCTTTGGAGAGACGTTTCGACGGCAACTTGACACAGCCTTGGAGCTTAATAAAGCCACGATTTCAGTTAGCTACGAGGAATGGATTGGCAAGGCTTGATCATCACGACTAAGCTTTCTCTATCTCTACCTTTATGTTAATTACTATCATGTTCTTCGTTAATCTTTTATGCTTTGTCAACATGCTTAGCGAGAAGTTCTCTCGTGAGTGCGATGCCCTAATTATGTGATTACTTGTCTATGTTAGCTGTGGTTTGATTATCTTTCGTAGTAGTTGTCAATTGATGATCTTAATGCTTGATCTAACTTGATCACTTAGATTATTTAGTTGATAATAATGAACCGGAAGGCATTATAATCAACGAAAGAGTCAATTTATATGTCTTAAGGTATTAATGAAGAATCTTGATACTAAGGGATAACCCGCTAGGAGTTAACATCATAATTGAGTTTAGTTTAGTTCTTGGTCTAATTAATGAGCGGAAGTGTTGATTAGTAATCATGAACTACTCTAGCTTAGTTTTGTCATCCTAATGAGCGGAAGCGTTAGGGAGATGCATTAGAACACTCAGGGTACTAGTTAGAACTTCATAAAAACCATAGTCTCGACATAGATGGGTAGTCCGTAAGGGTATCGTGCTCGTTTATCTCCATTGATTTACAACTCATCTTTTATTTGTGTTTTTGATCTCGTTTATTTACTTGCGACCTTTTACAATCATTATAAAACTTTAATTTTCCTGCTTCACACAATTATTTGCCTTGATTTAGTGTTCAACCCTCAGTTCTTAGAACCTTACTTACCACTATACTATTTGCTTGTGCGTTTAATTATTCGCAATTTTGCTTACATCAAATTGGCGCCGTTGCCGGGGAACTGAGATTTTAGGACATAGAATCAAAAGCAATTGGTTTTGTGTAGCAAACTTGCTGAGTTTGTGTGATCTCTTTTTCAGGATTCTCTAGTGCATGCTAAGAACCCGGAGTGAAGGACTAGACCTTGACACAGACACTATGCTTGAGGTTGAGATCGGAGTACTCGAAAGGGTAATTAGGCATGAAAAGAGGGACCAAGCAAGATCGATGGCACACAATCAGGAAGATGGAGTGCTCCAAGCTGTAGGAGACGCGCCACGCAGAAGGATGCTACTGGAATCATCTGTTCCTATATGGAATGGGAACTCTAATAGTTTACGACAACCACATGTAGGTCCCAATACTTTTCAGATTCCAGCAGCAGTTGTAGGACTACTGCAAAACTCGGTCCAATTTGGCGGCTTGCCAAGTGAAGATCCTCAAGACCATCTCTCTCGGTTTGAGGACATCTGCAATATCATGAAGTTCCAAGGGGTCAATGATGATGTCTTGAAGCTGCGTCTCTTCCACTTTTCTCTAAAGGACCGAGCTCGCACTTGGTACAATAAGCTGAAAGGAGAGACAATTCAGAGTTGGAATGATTTGGCCTATGCTTTTCTTCGAAGGTTCTTCTCAATGGCCAAGTCAGCCAAGCTCTTGCGTGATATAAATACTTTCATACAAACTGATGGGGAAAGCATCTATGAGGCTTGGGAGCGGTTCACCAATCTCTAAATTTCCTTCCCTCAACATGGCATAACTCAGGATAACCTCATGAAGATCTTTTACAATGGATTAGATGGCCCATCCCGTGATCATATTGATGCCTCATCTCAAGGGGTGTTCCTGAGAAAGACTACTGATGAAGCTGCTCGCTTAATGGAAGAGATGGCTGAAGTCAATGGTATGTGGCCAAAAGAGCGTGCCAGGCAACCCCGTAAGGAAGCCACTCGAGGGGTACTTGAAGTGGATGCCAATATGAGGCTTGAAGCTAAAGTTGAGGCACTTACCAAACGACTTGAAGAATTAACCAAAGGCAAGGAGAAGGCAGCTGCAGTACAAGATACATGTGAAATTTGCAAAGAGTCACATCATACTAATGACTGTCCTTAGTTGGTGGAGGCTCAGGCTATTGTTGATAGAACGCCACCAGGTCTGGGCTACTCTAAGAAAACTAACCCCCAACCAAACTTCTCTCGATTTGGCTAGCAACCGAACAACACTGGTGGACAGCAAGAACCCGGAAGCCATACTAGGGAGATCAAGTTAAAGCAATGGGTGACAAGATTGATCAATTGGTAGGAGTGGTCCAGCAGTCCATCCAACAACAAAGTATTACTGTGCAGCGGATGGATCGTTGTGAAGCGCGTCAACAAGAGTTTGAGACATACCTAAAGGGGCAGGCCACACAACTAAAGAAGATGGAGATGGAACTCAGAAATTTGGCTGCAGCAAATACTCAAAGGAAAATTGGCTCCCTTTCGAGCAACACGGAGGCCAACCCTAGGGGAGATGCTAAAGCTATCACCTTAAGGAGTGGCAAGGAGATTGAAGGGGCCACTAAGGCTACCAAATCACCCAAGGGAAAAGAGCTCAAAAAGGAGAAAAAACCTGTGCAAATCGAGGAGGAGGAAGAACTCTATGTTCCCCCACCACCTAAGATTCCACCACCGCCATTTCCTCAATGACTCAAAAAGCAACCAGTGGTGGACGAAAGGTTCCTTGGCTTTATCAAAAAGATGAAGGGCATTCAGATTAGTGTTTCCTTCTTAGAGATGCTAGACCAAATGCCACATTATGCTAAATTCCTCAAAGAGCTCATCACAAAGAAGAAGAAATGGGACAAGGAAGAAACAGTCTCTTTGACTGCTAACTGCAGCTTACTCATATCCAAGAATTTGCATGCCAAGCTTAAGGATCCAGGGAGTTTTACTATACCTTGTTATATTTGCGATGTTGAATTTTCTAAATGCCTTTGTGATCTTGGTGCCAGCATTAACCTCATGCCTTTAACTATTTTCAGGCAACTTGGACTTGGCAACCTCAAGTCAACGGAGATGCGCCTTCAGCTAGCTGATCAAACGGTCACGAGGCCACATGGAATCGTGGAGGATGTCCTGGTCAAGTTCGAGCAGTTCTACATTATAGCAGATTTTGTGGTCTTAGATTTCGATCCTGACAAGAACTGCCCTCTTCTTCTAGGAAGGCCATTCCTTAACACCAGCCGTGCCTTGATTGATGTCAATGGAGAAAAGTTGACTTTACGTGTTGGTAATGAGATGGTAGAGTATCAAATGGCCAAGGCAATGCAACACCATCAAGAGGATGAAACTTGCATGCGCATCGAATTGATGCCTGAGGAAACTTTCGGTGTTGAAAAATAATGGAGCTGGATCACTATGGAAGAGGAAGACGAGGAGTCTCTCGATCAAGCATGCCAAATTGAAGAGGTCGAAGAGGATGAAGAAGTAGACAAGGAGGAGGCCAAATTAGAATTAGAACTCTATAGGAGGGCACCCACACTGCCATCTACCATTAATGCCCCAACTTTAGAATTGAAGGAATTGCCCCCTCACTTGCGATATGCCTTCTTGAAAGAAGGAGGACGGCTACCCATCATCATCTCCAACAAGCTTACTCAAAAGTAAGAAGAGCAAGTCCTACCCCTGGTGAATAAGAGAATCAAAGCCATGGGATGGCAAATTTCTGATATCCAAGGAATTAGCTCAGATATTGTGATGCATCGCATCAATATGGAGGAGGGAGCAAAGCCCAAGGCAGATCGTCAAAGAAGACTCAATCCCAATATGAAGGAGGTCGTGAAGAAGGAGGAAATCAAACTTCTCGACGCTGAAATTATCTACCCTATTTCAGATAGTGAATGGGTGAGCCCTGTTCAATGCATACCCAAGAAGGGAGGTATGACAGTACAAACTAATGAAGAGGGAGAGCTCATCTCAACCAGAACAGTTACCGAATGGTGGGTGTGCATCGACTATAGGAAGCTCAATGCTGCTACTCGAAAGGATCACTTTCCCCTTACCTTCATTGATCAAATATTGGAGCGCATCGCTGGACATGCTTATTACTGCTTTTTCGATGGCTACTCTGGGTATAATCAGGTAATCATCTATCCTGGAGACCAACAGAAGACTACTTTCACTTTTCCCTTTGGCACTTTTGCCTACAGGAGAATGCCTTTCGGTTTATGCAATGCGCCCGCCACCTTCCAATGGTGCATGATGGCAATATTTTAGGGAATGAATGAAGACATCATAGAGGTGTTCATGGATGATTTTTCTTTCTTTGGAGATTCATTTGAGGGGTGCATTCATAACTTGGATAAAGTACTCCAGAGATGCGAAGAAAAGAGACTCGTGCTCAATTGGGAGAAGTGCCACTTTATGGTCGAAGAAGGCATTGTGTTGGGTCACAAGATCTCCAATAAGGGAATTGAAGTTGATCGTGCCAAGACTGAAGCGATAGAAAAGATGCAACCACCCACGACAGTCAAAGGCGTCCGTGCCTTCCTTGGACATGCCGGGTTTTATCACCGCTTTATTAAGGATTTTTCTTCTATTGCGAAACCCTTGACTAACCTCTTAAATAAGGATGTCCCTTTTGAGTTTAAAAATTCTTGTTTAAGTGCTTTCAGGACACTCCAGATGGCATTGGTCACTGCCCCGGTCATCACTTCACCATCTTGGGACCTCCCATTCGAGCTCATGTGCAATGTCAGCAATGATGCATTGGGTTGTTCCTAGGCCAAAGGAAAGATGGGTGCCTGCATGTCATCTACTACACCAGTCGCATCCTCGCTGGAGCACAACTCAACTACACTACCACAGAAAAAGAGATGCTTGCAGTGGTGTATGCTTGCGACAAGTTTAGGCCTTACCTACTATGTTCGAAAGTCATCATCTACACCGACCATGCCGCCTTGAGGTACCTCTTTGCTAAACAAGATGCGAAACCCCGACTTATCCGTTGGATTTTACTCTTGCAGGAGTTTGACTTGGTGATCAAAGATAAGAAGGGTACGGAGAATGTGGTAGTAGATCATTTGTCTCGCTTGGAGAATAGTGATGGCATGGACAAAGAAGGGAGGATCCTCGAGTACTTTCCGGATGAAGCCTTGTTCTATGTGCAGTCAATGAGCCCTCTATGGTACGCATATTTTGCTAACTACTTGGTGAGTGAAGTCATGCCCGAAGGCCTGAGCTACTCTCAGAAAAAGAAGTTCCTCAGCGATATTCGCTTTTACATGTGGGATGAGCCATACCTTTTCCGCCGCTGCGCTGATGGCCTCCTAAGGTGATGTATTTCGGATGATGAGATACCATCTGTCCTCCAGGAATGTCATGGGTCAGTTTACGCTGGCCACTTCGGTGCAGCAAGGACAGCTTCAAGAGTGTTAGAGTGTGGGTTTTATTGGCCCACCATTTTCAAGGATGCCAGAGAGTTCGCAGAATGCTGTGATCGATGTCAAAGAATGGGGAATGTCTCTCGAAGAGATGAAATGCCTCAATCGAGCATCTTGGAGGTCAAGCTATTTGACGTGTGGGGGATTGACTTTATGTGTCCCTTCCCCCCATCTAAAGGTAACAAGTACATAATTATTGGAGTCGACTATGTCTCCAAGTGGGTGGAGGCCTGGGCTACCCCAACCAACGATGCCAGGGTGGTCCTACGCTTTCTCAAAAAACTTTTTGCCTGATTCGGTGGTCCTCGTGCAATTATCAGCGATGGCGGGTCGCACTTTTACAATCAACCATTCGCCACACTTCTCATACGCTATGGTGTCACTCACAAGGTAGCCACTCCGTATCATCCTCAAATGAGTGGCCAAGTTGAAGTTTCTAATAGGGAGCTGAAGAGGATCTTAGAGAAGCAGGTGAGTTCAGCCCGTAAAGATTAGTTTTTGAAGCTGGATGATGCACTATGGGCTTACCGCACCGCTTTCAAGACCCCAATTGGTACAACACCCTATCGTTTGGTCTATGGCAAAGCATGTCACCTTCCAGTGGAAATCGAACATCGAGCATTTTGGGCGATTAAGGCCTTGAACTACGATTACAAGCTTGCTGGAGAACGTCGAGTCCTACAACTCCAAGAACTCGAAGAAATTCGCTCAAGTTCCTTTGAAAGCTCACGGATCTATAAGGAAACTACCAAGAAAAGACACGACGCTCATATCAGCACAAAAGACTTCCAGGTGGGACAACAAGTACTGCTATACAATTCACGCTTGAAGCTGTTCCCTGGTAAGCTGAAGTCACGGTGGAGAGGGCCATTTAAGATCATCAGTGTTGCCCATATGGGGCTATTGAAGTTCAGCATCCGGAGGGATGAACATTTAAAGTCAACGGCCAACGGTGCAAACTGTACCTTGGGTGTGATGTGGAGCACGCTGGAGTCGTGCATACGTTGCTTCCACCATCCGCACCTTAGTCCCAGGGAGTATTAAGTCAAGCTAACAACTCAAAATTAGCATGTTTCAAATTTTGAATTCCATGTGCTTTTATTTTCTGTATTTTTGCTTCAGTAATCTAGTTTAATTATGTTTATTTGTTTTGCAGAGAAATTTTTTTATAAAAAAGAGCGAAAGAAACGAATTGGCGGGCGCCAACGCTGGCACACAGAGAATCATTGGTGGGCGCCAATTGGCTTGGCGGGCGCTAAGCCTCGTTAAAAAAAATCGAAGGGGGCGGGTTCCTTTCTTCTCCACTTGCTCCACCACATCTAAGAAGAGAACCGCCCATCCCCAGAGCGGACCACCACAATCGACCACCACCGCTCACCGCTCACCCGTGGGCCATGCACCCGAAGCCTCAATTTCATCCGTCGAGCCTCCCCGACCAGTAACTTCGTCCGGCGTGCTCTCCTTGGTTACCCGGGGGGTCCTACCCTAAATTTTTCTTCCAACTCCGATTGCTTTCCAATGAAGCTTCAATGCCAAGTACCGCTTTGAGAGAAAGTGATCCCCACAGCGCGGCCTCTGCCCCGAGCCTACCAGTGCTGACCACCGCCGACCGCCACCACTGACCACCACTTGCTGGAGCTCCGGCCACCCACTCCCGTGCACCATCATGGTCATTACAGCCGGCTCGAGTCGTGGGGGTGGCAAGCAGCCACCCACTCATAAGAAGGCTCGCCCCAATGCTTCGCCGCCATGCAACATTGCCCGAAACTATGACGCCCCCTTCGCCATCTACTACGATTGGGAGGGGAGAGGTATACCCGACTCTCTAAGCTTGAACACCTTAGTCATTTTACGATTAATTGGGATGATATGCGAATATTAAGAGTCGAGGAGGATTTACGCAATGCACTAGAACACTTTGGTTGAGAGCATTTTGCTACTAATGCTATCTCTGCTAAAGACACTTTGTCACTTGAGTTTTACTGCACCCTGACCATTGCTGGGAATCATTCTTCTTTTGCTGCCCAATTGAAGTGACTGAGCCACTCTTGCGATGCATCATAGGCATCCGTCGGGGTCGGGGGCCTTTAGATTTTACGCCTTTTGAGCTGGCCCATAAGGAATAGCTTGATATCACTAGTTTTAGCAAATATGAGTCTGGCAAGGCCCCCAGTTCCCTTATTAAGGACCCTTGCATTGGCATTCTGCATCGTTTTATGACTCTCACATTTAGCGGTCAGTCTGAGGAAAGCAAGGTGTTCCGGTCCCAACTATATGCCATTCATTGTCTACGTCGCAAGATACCATTTAGCACATTTGCTTTACTGATTGAGGTTTTTGAATGCACTATCACTGCCCAGCCGGCCCGCTTGAACTTGGGACATATTATTTCACGGCTCGCAGAGCACTTTTTCCCTGACAAATATGCAAGTTATGTGGGTCCCACTAGCAATTCTGTCCCCATCAACATCAACCACCTTAACCACAGCAACCTCAACGAGAAGTCCGAGCGCAATGGCCAGGAGATGGTGACTTACAAGGCATGGGAGAACCGAAAACCTGTCCAAGACCATCTCAAGGCGACCACACCCTCCCAGATTCTGCCACCCCAGGTCGGGCTTCGTGAGCTCCAACAGCAGTTCAATGGCATACAACTTCAGCTCCACGAGCTAGTCACTGCTTCTGAGGCCCATTGGCAACGACAACTCGAGTACAATGTTTGAATGGAGGCCGCCCAATTTGCTGCCCAGCGAGAGTATCACACACGGATGGAAGCGGCTCAGCTCGAGCAGCTTGAGTGGATGCGCGCTAATTTCCCCTTTCCACCACCACCTCTACCTCACGAGTGACAGGGCGGTACCAATCCCTTCCCTTTCGTATTGTCTATTATCGTAGTGTCTGTCATGTCCTTGTAGTCTTTGTTTCTATGCTGTGCTATTTGCTTGTGTCCCCTACATTGCGGACAATGTGTTTAATAAGCGTGGGGGGGGGGGGGGGGGGGGGGGGGGGGGGTCAACGTGCATTTTATTTCAATTTGGCGTATGTGATCGAGTCTAGGTCTGAATTTAGGATTGCGTTTGTTTGTGTTTTTGAATGCAGTGTTGTCAAAAGCAGATGATGAACCTCCCCCCTCAAATTTTGAACTTTTGTTAGAAGTTAAATTCCATACCTTGTTAGGAATCAAACCTGAGCATGATGAGTAAAGACGTGTAGGAACAACACCCTTGGTTGTTTAGGTTAGTGGTTGCACTTGGTAGATTATATTAGCGGCATTGACGAGTGACCTTGTGAGATTTTAGAGCTGAAGGAGGAGACAACCATCTTCGCATAGCATGAGGTGCCTACATTGCTCCGGTCATCGGGTTTCATACCATCACTTGGTACCATTTTGGTGGTGTGGGTATAAATGAGAGGACGGGGGCCATCTTTGATTTGGAGCCTAGAGCCTTAGAGCTGAAAATCCTGTATATCCCTTGTTTAAACACGTTGAGCTTAAGCCTTTTTCCTTGAAATATTATATGTAAGCCAATATGTAAGCCCTATATCCACAATCTTACCCACCTTTGATCACTTTGGTCCGAGGATGCATTAGGTTTTTATCTTTGGGGTATAATTGTAAGGGTTCATTTGGTAGAATAGCTTGGGAATGAACAATGGGGAAAATGGGTAGAAATGAGGCCAACAAAGAAGCCGAGACCAGTTGCCTTTGATATGTAAAGTGATGAATGGATGTGATTGAGGAAGGTTGTGAAAAGTGAAAAGAAAAAAAAAGAAAGGAGAAAGAAAGCGAGAAGTGAAGGAAAAGAAGTGAAAAAAAAAGTGATGAAAAGGGATTGGAAAAGTTGGAAATGGAACAAACGTTGAATGATGGAAAGTGAAAAGTTTGGAAAGAGGTTGGAAAGTGAATAAATGGCACGGCTCGAGCTATGTGGTCAATAGGATTTGGGGGTAATATTGGGATGAGTGCATATTAGATATAGCGTGAGATGTTTAGAATAGACGAGAGCTAGAACATTTTTGTGAGCTCCTCGGCCGTGTGGTTTAGCTACTTCCCACATATATTATCCTCACCTGACCCTAACCCCATTACAACCCAATGAAAAGTCTCCTTGATCATGAGCCCTGCATTTATCGAGACACCACTGAGTGAGACGTATGAAACTTTGAGATCCCGGACGTGTACGCGAGTGATAGGTAGTTGACTACTCATATATGTGAGCTTAAATTTCTTAACCTCTGAGTGGTCAACCTTATAGTGTAATCTACTAAGTGCGAAAACTGGGTTAAACTATTAAGGATGCGATGTCTACACGTTCTTACTCCTTGTGCTCAGGTAAGTACACTACTCGGTCGTGGGGTGGTCATTTAATAAGATTATGAAATTGTGGGGTGTCTGATGTGCCTTACTTGAGGACAAGCAAGGAAATAAGTGTGGGGGTGTGATGAGTGTGTAAATGCTCATATTTTATCATATATTTTGTGTGTATTTAGTCATATTTTGAGTTATATTCATCATGTCATGTCAAGTCTTATGATTATTTTAGTATATTTATGTTCGGGAATGGATTTCTACCATTGTCATATTTTGTAGGAAATTGGAGCTCAATGGAGGTTGTTCGAGGGGTGATTTTGAGAGACTATATTACAAAAGTTATAACTTTCAGCTCGAGTGTCCAATTATATCAAATGAGATACCATTGGAAATCTTGAAGAGAGATCTACATTTCGTATTTTATAGTCAAAGCCAAATTCGAAGCGGAAGAGGGTCAAAACTGTAAAATACGAAGATGCGATGAAGCTGATCAGGGATTTGGCGAGCGCCAAATACTTGGCGGGCGCCAAGTCTGTTACAGAAAGCTATGTTGGCGAGCGCCAACTCCATTGGCGGGCGCCAGACCCTCGACGATAGATTTTTCAGACTTCCTTCTAACACGGAGACTCAATTTGTTTCAGTTATATTCGACTTTTAGCCTCATATTTTGGCTTTAGGACTTAAGTTATGTTATTTTATTATTACTTGGTCAGCAAGACTTCCAATTTAGCTTAACCTCCTCTAGGTTTTTTTAATTTCTAGTTAGACTTTTGCTTATATATAGGTCTTAGTTTCTTAGGCTTTAGAGAGACGTTTCGACGGTAACTTGACACAGCCTTGGAGTTTAATAAAGCCGCGATTTCAGTTAGCTACGAGAAAAGGATTGGCAAGGCTTGATCATCACGACTAAGCTTTCTCTATCTCTACCTTTATGTTAATTGCAATCATGTTCTTCGTTAATCTTTTTTCTGCTTTGTCAACATGCTTAGCGAGTAGTTCTCTCGTGAGTGCGATGCCCTAATTATGTGATTACTTGTCTATGTTAGCTATGGTTTGATTATCTTTCGTAGTAGTTGTCAATTGATGATCTTAATGCTTAATTTAACTTGATCACTTAGATTATTTAGTTGATAATAATGGACCGGAAGGCATTAGAATCAACGAAAGAGTCAATTGACATGTCTTAAGGTATTAATGAGGAATCTTGATACTAAGGGATAACCCGCTAGGAGTTAACATCATAATTGAGTTTAGTTTAGTTCTTAGTCTAATTAATGAGCGGAAGCGTTGATTAGTAATCATGAACTACTCTAGCTTAGTTTTGTCATCCTAATGAGCGGAAGCGTTAGGGAGATGCATTAGAACACTCCGGGTACTAGTTAGAACTTCATAAAAACCATAGTCTCGACATAGATGGGTAGTCCGTAAGGGTATCGTGCTCGTTTATCTCCATTGATTTACAACTCGTCTTTTATTTGCGTTTTCGATCTCGTTTATTTACTTGCGACCTTTCACAATCATTATAAAACTTTAATTTTTTCGCTTCACACAATTACTTGCCTTGATTTAGTGTTCAACCCTCAGTTCTAAGAACCTTACTTACCACTATACTATTTGCTTGTGCGTTTAATTGTTCGCAATTTTGCGTACATCATTCCTCTCGAGCAATATTTTGCTATTTCCGCAAGGGGTGGATAATTTAATTGACCCACTGACTCCTGGGAAACGAGTCAAGATTCGTTGTCATCCGACCCACCTTACATTAATTGTCAGCATTAGACATTAGAGTAACGTTTAACAAGATACAAGAATGGAAAAATATATTCTCCTCAAAAAAAAGAATGGCAAAATATTTAAAGAAAATAAAGATCGCATCAGTAATAAATTTATAAACTAGTGAGTTGAGTATAATTTTTGCTATAAAATCTTAACAATCCTGGTATTCGTCCACCTGTTTTAATGTTACTTTTTATTCCTTTATTTTTTTGACAAGTAAAGTTCTGTTATTCCTAAAATAATATCAAGGATATTTATGTTGGAAATATTAGTAATAAATTATAGTTTGAACAAGCATATATATCAGGTATTTTATCTGTTTGGTATTACTATTTACCACTATTTATGAAAAAAGTGTCCGAATTAAAAGGATTGTGGGGACGGTGTCCACGTGGCACAGACAGGTAAAAAAGTCGGATCTTGGACCAAGAATTAACTTTTTTTGTCGGATGACCAAGATCCAACTTTTTAAGTCAGATGGCAAGATCCGACAAAAAAAGTCGGATGACCAAGATCCGACAAAAAAAGTCAGATTTTGGTCGG
The DNA here is from genome assembly GCA_963995505.1 of Hypericum androsaemum. Taxonomy (NCBI): domain Eukaryota; kingdom Viridiplantae; phylum Streptophyta; class Magnoliopsida; order Malpighiales; family Hypericaceae; genus Hypericum; species Hypericum androsaemum. The sequence goes on along the minus strand of OZ023189.1, from coordinate 2,362,396 downwards.
TAAATCTGACTATTTCAGTCGAATGACCAAGATCCGACAAAAAAAGTCTGATTTTGGTCAATAAATAGACACCGAAATTTGACTTTTTTCAGCCACTCACTTAGATCGCCCTTCCCTCTTTTCGCTCCGCCTCCTCGTCCCGTCCCCACCTCAGCTGGCCTCACCTCGCCGCTCGCCTCTCCTCGCCGTCGCTCGCCTCGCCTCGCCTCGCCTCTCTGGGTCCGCTCGCCTCGCCTCTTCGCTCGCCGTCGCCGTCGCCATTAGGTAAATGTTAATTAGTTAATAGGTTAATTTAATTGGTGAATTGTTTTGGTTAATAGGTTAATATAATAGGTTAATTATTTTAGTTAATTGGTTAATTATTAATGTTAGTTAATGAATTAATTGGTGATGTTAGTTAAATAGTTTATTGGTTAATTGTTGATGTTAATTAATTATCTTGGTTAATAGAATAATTTTTAGTGAATCAAGGTTCAATCTATTTGGTCTGACCGGGTTGATCGATATTTTGGTGTGACCGGTCCGACCGATATTTTGGTATGGCCGGTCCGACCAAAATTTCGTACGATCAGTTCGACCAAATTTTGGTTCGATCAGTTTGACCGAAATATGGTCCAACTGGTTCGACCAAAATTGTAAATGTTATATCAATTTTATAACGCTATTTGAATAAATTTTTTGATTAATGTTATAATTGTTCACTACTTAACATTGTTGGATTTGCTAATTTTGTTAATATATTAGTAAGTAGAATTGTATGTCTATTGTGTTGTTTAGATATGGATGCACAACCATACGGGCATCTTTTAGGGAATGGAGGGCCCTTAGATCTATCGGTATTAGTGCACTAGGATGTGCACCGTTCTCAGGAGGTGTGGAACCGTGAGGTTCGTGAAGAGATTAACGATAATCAGGACACATTGTTGAAGATACACCGACGGAGATGGACGGTGTCTCATGTGCAGAACGAGGCCTTTATAGCCTATATGAAGGAGGCAGGTTTCTGGGATGTGTGGTGTATTGGATGGATCGTTCTCGAAATGGCATTTATTACAGCCTTGGTGGAGCGGTGGCGGCCCGAGATCCATACATTCCATATGCCTGTGGGTGAGATGACTGTTACTTTCCAGGACATTGCTGTGTTATTCGGGCTTCCTATCAATGGACACCCAGTAATAGGGTTGCAGACACCTCCTGATTGGCACGAGTTGTGCGTATGCCTATTTGGCATTAACCCGGCAGATACCCCTGGAATAGTTTGGAAAAATCAAATTGCCCTAAAATGGTTCGAGGACCATTTTGACCCTGCTACTATCCCGATTGATGCTGGTGATGAGGTCGTGAAACGATATGTTCGAGCAGATGCATTCTTTTTCCCGAGTCCAGTGATGCGAGGGTCAACACATACTGGTTGCCACTTCTCGAGAATGTAGAGACAATTGGTTCTTACAGCTGGGGTAGTGCGTGTTTGGCACACACGTACAGCCATTTATGTAAAGCTACAAGCTCGACACGTTCACTTATTGTCGGTGCTATGACGTTAGTATGTATGTGGGCTTGGGAATGGATCATCCCAAATCATCCAGTTTTGTTATATCCAGTAGTGCAACAACTAGGGCAAGCACTGGACATCAGATACAAATTACTACTTAATGCACTTTAGCCGCTGATTAACATGATAGACTTGACGTAGTATATTTATGTCACTGTGCAGGTGGAGTGGAAAATTAAACAGAGCTGCCAGCAAAAAAATAATAGTCGTATCTGTTTACAGATGTAGGTTGGAGGAGCTTAGAGAATCAGATGTAAGTAATTTATTTATTAAATTATAATGAATAGTTTTGACTTAAATCATATTGTGTTGCATATATATTGTATTAGTTAATTCTTGTTGATTATATCACCATCACCATTTGGACGAGCTACGAGTGTGTACATTTATTATAGGTTGTATGGATGCCATATAATGACGCGATCTTTGGCAATCTCCCGACAATATGCCATCGTGATTATGGCTTGTGATTGGCACGAGTCCTATTGATATGCTATTTACATGTGGAGTGACATTATCTTGATCGGGTGTTATGACAGTTCGGCTTACTCCAGGGTATTCTGGCTAGACCTGAGATTGATGAGGCGATACATAGTGCGGTGGATGGTCGGGGTCAGGCTGGCCAAAATTGGAATAGTATTTACGAAGGCCATGTGAAGATCTGGGTAGAATTTTGGACGACATATGTGTATCACGGAGTACAAATATCACTGTATATCCATTATCATGATGGATATATGGATTGTACAGGAAGATTACTCGGCGATTCATCAGCCCTGCTAGCGTAATGTTACACATGAGTGTAAGTTAATTTATCTATATTAAATAAATATGTTGTCTATTTTAATTTGCGTAACGTGGTTCCAGAATGCTAATGATAATATGATTTTGTTTGTAGGTGGATGTTGTTGAGCATATACGCCACAGGTCTTCAGACATTTTCGAAATTCAAAATTTGTCTCAGGCTGCACTTGGGTTTGCCGATGAGCATAGACGGTACCTAGGTCTCCCGGACAGCCAGCTACCTGTGACACAGGCGGAGCACATGACATGAAATTTTGCAATCAGAGAGGATATTTGTCATCAGACGTAAAACCACCCTTTTTAGCAAGCGGCAACCAATACCCCGGCCTGAGCCCGTACACGGTTATCAAGTGGAGCCCATGGTCTGGGAAGATTATCAGTCGAGACGTAGATTCCAGCAAACACGGTGACGTCTCTATGCATGGATACCTCCGCCTCTCATCCGTTCTCCCAGCACATGAATTTTGGCAACCGTGGCTCTGCTTCCCAGCCGTCCCACCAGCACTTGAGTTACGGCTTGGCCCACCCTGGGGTGCAGCCTTCCCTGTTGTTTACTCCCCCTAGGCAGAGGTATTTACTTCTTTTAATTTACGGTGTTAATTGTGTAGTTAATTACTACATGTTGAATTAATTTTATTTCATTATTGTCTAAATTTCTTTATTTTGTTATTAGGGGTGGTCTCGTTGGAGACGGTACAATGGCAGCTAGGTGTTTTTAGCCGTTGTCTTACAGACTAGGCCCCTCAGATTCTCAGATGTCCCACATGCACTCTAGTTTTGGTTAGGCCCAAACTGGGTCTCAGAGATCCCAAATGATGTCCGCTTTTGCTTTAGCACAAACTGGGACTCATACGTCCAACACGCAGTCCAGTTTTGGTTTGCCCCGATCTGGTACCCAGGCACCCCAACTATTTTCGACGCCTACACAGAGGTTAGTTCTCTTTAATTTGGTGGGTGTTAATTATGAATTGCATTTATAAATTTTGAATTGATTGTATGATATTATTGTGTTGATAACTTAATTTTGTTGCTTTTGATAATTTTTATGATATTTTTTAATAGGACTTTGCCACGTGTTACTTCAACTCATGGTAGTGATGACTCTTCATTTGATGATCCAATCGATTCGGGGGAAGAAGAAATACCTCTGGTCTGGCGTCAGCCTAATCGTGGAAGGCAAAGGCTCACCCGGAGAAGCCTCAAAAGGAGAAGCCTCAGAAGAAGAAGATGTAGTTTATTCTTCTGTTCTTCTGTACTGGACATTCGGTGGATATTTTTATGACTGTCTTAACTTCATATTTTTTTAATGATTTGTGTTTCATTTTTCGTAACCTTTCAAACGTTATACCTTTCTACATAATTATGTCGTCCAAACAATAAACAAAGTACAGTATAAGGACAAACGACATGACAAAACTAAGAAGTGAAACACTGAAATAGGATGACAACAATCTCAAATAACAGATAACAACAAAATATCTTCATGTTTCTCAACACGTTGACGCCATTCTCATCAGAATCTCCGGTAGGGACATATTTGCGAGTATGCCTTGAAAACTCTTTTCACATTCTCGTGATCAACACTGAAATATATTCAATTTTCTTCATATGAGACATAAATCTGTTCAGAAAATACTAAATTAAGTCAGTGATTTATTAAAATAATTTATTGAACATAGTGTAATGGTAATATATGGCTTACATCTTTTACTAGCAACACACATCCATAACAGTAGGTACGCTCAATGTCTTGTAAACTCCCCGTGATTTCACCAGTAGGGTCCTTCAGAAATTTACAGATATGAAGTCTCTGGTAAATATAAAAAATTATTAAGAAATAAATAATACATTCTGAAATAATACCTGAAAAATAGCTCGGAAACCATCGCTGTATACATGTTCCTTCTTTTTCATGTATAGAACCATTTGCAAGTCTCATAGTTAACAATAACAATACTTGCAAATTGTACCTTTTTTATATATGCACAAATGTTACCTGTGGAATTGTCATACTTTCAGAGATTTTTTTGACATCCTCAATAGATATTCCATCAACGTTAGCTCCATACATCAAACCTACAAAATTTAAAATTTAGATACATTATATTGTAAGCAACAAATATAAGTATTTTCGTAATACAGTGAGATAGAACAAATTCAATAGCTGTTGTCCACGGTTTCATTGTTGAAAATGTCCTTGGCTTTACGGTCAGCTTCAGCTAGAATGGCTTTCCTTCGAAGGGCTGATTTAGCTTGAGCTTCACCTTCCTTTTTCTGCAGCTCTAACCTCTTTTGTTGTTGGTGATGCTCAAAGAACTCTGAGCCATAGTGTGCCTTCAAATTGACACCACGCTCCTCAGGATATGGTGCTAGAGGAGGAGGACGACGGATCAGAGGATGGTTCTGGACGAGTTGGTTCTTAGAAATCTTCATCGGAATCCCCATTTTTTCTGAACACTTTGACCACGTTCTCATCAGTAATGATCAAGATTTTGTTGTTCGGGTATGGGGACGAGTCAGCTTTTACCTATTGAAGAACCAGAAAATTAGTTAACAAGTATCCGAGACTATTGAGTAAAAAAAAGAAAAGGATATGCTCACATTTTTTAGATACAATACACATCCAGCTTCAACAACACCGGTAGAGTCATTTATGCTACCAGTAATACTGCCGGTAGAATCCTGCAAAATATAAAAAGTTTAAGAAATTTCTTACATAACACAAATAATTCTACCTTAAATGTCGCGAGTGTGTAGATACCTACACGCTCAAAACGGGTCACCTCCATAACCATCTACAAGCAAATACAAAATACTTGTTATAAAATTGACTATGATGCTAACTCAAATTAAAGGATAATGTAAAATTTATTACCAGCAGAACTGTAGTACCACTATGGGTATTTTTGAAGCTCTGAATACTTTTTCCTTTAAAACAGGTTCCAATCATCATCCCTGTAAAATAAATTAAAATTTAATAAAATTATTAGGTGATCCAAGTTAGAAACATGGAATACCTTCAACTGCCAGAAAGTCCATGGCTCTGCTCCACGGTTCTGGATCTCGCTTGACAAGGTTGTAATAACAGTTGTTTTTGGTAGGTTTCTGAGGAGGGACTTTTGATCTATCGTTGGATGGCCTCTCTAATCATTTGAAAATATACCCAAATTTAGAGCCACGTAGAGCATTCTAATCTATTTGAGGACGCTCTGGTTCTTCACGTTTCTGAGGAGGTGGTGCTGCTGGAGTTTGTTCTTCAAATTCCTCGTCAATATCCCAATTTTTAGATAACACATTCTCAATCTCTTCGTCATCCTATGCAATTGGCTTTTTGCCACTTCTCCTCATTGGTATTTATAAAATGACAATAAACGTATTTATAAAATGTGTGAAGAAAATACGGTTGTGTGGGTCGTATATGTAGAGGATTTGGATTTCTGGATTGTGTTATCAAATGAAGAAGAAGCCAAAACACCCGTGACTAAATGAAAATCCAATCCGAAATCTACATTTCATATAATCGTAGCATAAAATCTACTTTTCAGATAGGGTTATCAGAAGAAGAAGATAAAACACCCGTGACTATTCGAAAATCTACTTTTTGGATGTTATCTAGATAACTCAATAATGTCGTTGCACTATGACCAACATCTGACATGATAGCACTATGACCAACACCCGTGAATGGGTGTAGTCTAAATAGTACACCCGTGACTAATACAGTCACATCTGACATGATAGCACTATGATCAACACCCGTGAGTGGGTGTAGTCTGAATTGTTAAAGGTGCGCGTTATGGCTTTAAATAAGAGGTTGAATGTGCAGTTATTATTTGCAATCCAAAGAGAAAAAAAATTGACATGAATCGAAGAGAGGTGGATACTACCAGATTTCAATGATGATTATAGGCATGAACGTCTTAGAGATAGGAGAGAGTATTATGCTGGCTTGCGACGGGAGTGGGGTTTTCGAGTAGCCCAGTCTGAAGTATTTGTAGGAAGTCTACGAATACTGGACACGCCTATTTTGAAAAAGGAGGTCGTTGGATGTGGAACGAAGCAACGTAGATTCATTTAAAGTAGCAGTCATAATGATCCGTCAAGAGAATAACCGAATGATATTGCGACGAAATCGATATCATATGTTAGATTTGGCAAGGAAGCAAGTGGCAACTTTAGGTAAGGAGCTATCAGATATGCATAGAGAGAAAGTTTTTAATAATTAGGCATACATGTTTGATGAAGACAAGAAGGTACATGTCTTAATTGTCTTCATCTGACATTTCAATATTCGATTCGAATTTATTTTCGTAATCTGATGTACCATATTGTAGCATATATATCCACTGTTGTGCTTCCTGATGTTCACCTGATTGAATCATCTCTTTAATCCTATGTTTCCACCAATATGTGTTGATACGTTGTTGAATACGATTATTTTCTTCCCTTATCCGAAAAAGAGCTCTCTACAAACATTCAGCATCAAATCGCGGCATGTTAATGGCTTTTGCTCTAACAACCTTAAGACAAACTCTCTGCGCCTCTGAGCGTAACGTAATTGATTGACCAATACAATAAGTCCATTCGTTCACCATTGTTCTAGCCACATCATGCGTGTTCATCATCAATGGGTCCATTGGATAATTATACTCATCTTCTAAAAACCAGTTCCGACCCATCAGCTTGAATACGTCACAGGAGTGTAATGCGTCATTATTCTGCTAAAATGGAGTAAAATAAAACATAAATTTCACGATCAGTTACAAAGAACTTTTAAGAGTTCAATACATAATACTCAACATAACCCACATCGAGTTTCACAAAATATTACAAAGTACAATCCTTCCAGTTCCAAATTTGTTACAATTCAACGTCCACGACGGCATCTACTCGTACTAGCCCCTCCGGATATAGCTACCACTTTAGCCGCTCTTTGCGCCGCAACTTCTCTTATATCAGTACAATTGGCTTTTGTGTGACCCCTTGCTTTACAGAATGTACAGCGTATGAAAGGCACCGTATCCATTTCATTTTGTATGCGCTTTCGTGGCTATCCTCTACCCCTCACTAATCTTTCATCTGGAATGAGCCTTAGAACCGTTGAGTCTTCAGGATATGGCCAATATTTAGGATTGCCAAGAGGAACAAACTTATGTTGGTAGTACGCTTGCGTGGTTTCTAGGCGATAATACTTATCCACAAATATCTTGTAATCGAGGCCAAGTTCAGTACAACACGCCATTACATGTGAGCACAGATAGTAGTAAGCCTGGAATTTACCGCAGCCACAAAATGCTGTGGCAAGATGTACTTAATGTTTTCTCTCTCCCTTTTTTCTTCTCATTTCGTATCTAGTGCAAACTTCGCACGCTCCAACTATACTGTCAGAAACTCGCACTTTGTGTCCATTGGCCTTTTCCTTCCACCGGTCCAACCTGTTGAGGAGCTTCTTTGACAACACTATTTTGCCAGTACCACTATCTTTCATACACTTAGTTGATCTCTCTTCAAAATATTCAGTTAGCTTATTAAATGTCTCTGCCACCAAGGCAGTCACCGGCAAACGATGACCTTTTTTGAAGATTATATTTACGCACTCGGCAATATTTGTCGTCATGCTACCATATCGGCGTCCGCCATCCCACGTTAAGCTCCACTTGGGCAATTCTTGTTCATCCATCCTGTTGAACACCTCCTGGTCGACTTTCTATATCTCTCGCATATTAGCTTCCAACTTCCACAGTTGTGCTTGCATTCCTACAACCAACATAGTAATAATATTATATGTGGAGTAACAACTTGAAAAATAGTTTAAGACTACAAAACACCCATGCATGTTACCTGCAATCTTCATGACATTCCTCATGGCATCGTTCTGACCGGTCTGACTAGTTTATCTAACTGTACCAGTCGGACCAATGGGGTTGTAAAATTTTATTCTAGGCCCACCCCCAAAATTTTCAACCAGTCAGATAAGAAACTCGAAAAATATGCCTGGGTCGGCCACCGGGTCATTTCTAGACCAATGTTCTCAACATTATAAATATTTCGAAAAAATTGATAAATGACGATGATTTTTCCATAAAATTAGTATATCTAAAACATCCACATAAAATAGACAAATTATTTTCAACATTCTCTTACATTATGTACCGTATGAACTTAAATATATTAATTATACATAAATAATAAGCAAAATGTACATATAAATTAAATTAATTACCTTGATCAAAGCAGAGAGGGATGAATGACGGCAACGAATGAATTGGAAACTGCTTCGGTATCTTGTTTATATAGCCAAACAGCGAAAATCTACTTTATAGATTCGGGATTAGATTATCGACCAAGAATTGACTAAAAAAGTCGGATCTTGGTCCTTTAAGATTTTTATCGACCAAGAATCAATAAAAAATTTAGATCTTGACCAAGATCTGACTTTTTTCGCCGGATGTTAGATTTGCCGAGAAAAGTCAGATCTTGGTCATCCGACAGAAAAAGTCAGATCTTGGTCCAAGATCTGACTTTTTTGTCATCTGTGCCACGTAGACACCAGCTCCACAATACTTTAAATTCGGACACTTTTTTTACAAAAAATAGTGAATAGTAACACCATTCAAACAAAAAACCCTATATATAAGAGGTAAACAATATAAGAGAGGAGAAATAAAGAGTATCCTTACAATCACATTTTGCTCAAAGTGTTAAAAACAGTCTTCTCCAAGGTAGTGGACTTCAGATTAAATCATGGACGTGGTCACAGCAAGCCATGTGCCCTTAAACTCTTATTACCCACCGATATACTTCAGGCCTCCATGGGTAAGAAAGTTCTTAAGGTACAACACCCAATCACGTGTACAATAGGAAGCACTATTGAACACTCTTCGAACCTTTATAGGTTGCAGAACTCCAACTCTATGCAAATATAAGAATGCCTATGCTAGGGGGGGAGAGAGGAGAGTAAAATTCTTTGTGAGTTTTGGTGTGTGTAAAATGAGAGGAGGAGGTCCCCTTTTATAGGGAGGATTAGAGACACCATTTAATTCTGGAATAATGGGCAGTCATTAATCTCTTTATTAAAATAGTCAAAAAAATGAGCAGTTACAGCCATTAACGTCCCTATTAACCACGGTCAATAAATGAATGGTTAAATAAGTCATACATCTCAAATTAATGACGGCCGGTAAAATCGTATCACATCGAAGCCAATTTTTATTAACAGCGAGATATGATTTTTTGTAAGTGTCATTTATCGTTACAAAACTTTCTCAATGAATTTTCACAATGATCTCATAGACACCTAAAACCAATTGGTGTGACCCACATATTACAATTAGCTCAAAGTTTCTAAGAGATCATATTTAATTAGAATTCTCTTTCTAATTAAGCTCTTAAGCTCATGCCCAACTTAAACTTTTGTTAGGCCAACCTCCTCGTTAGATTTAAAGTATAATTCTCCAACAAGTTACACTAAGATAATTACAACCCAAAGGGGCAAGATATACACCCAAAAAATGATAAAGATACCAAAAGAGGATCACGAAGGGTCAAAGACATGATTTTGATATTTTCTAACAGGAGTTCCACACAGCCATTGAGAATCTCGATGCGGATTGGCTACGGAAGTGGAAAATGTCATGTGTCGTGCAGGAGCCATGCAACACCGACCATATTTCAATAGTCCAGATCAAATGGCTGACATGCCCCGCGTGTTCAAAGGAGCATTTTAGGTATTTTCTCTTCTTCTTTTTTGCTTCTATTTCTAGGTTGCATCAATTTTTTTAGGGAAAATTACTCTAAAGTCCCTGGCCTTTGGTCATCCTACCCCTAGGGTCTTTGACTTTTAGAAAATGATTATCCCATCTCTAAGTTTTGATGATAATAGACTCTCGGGTCTCTGGCTGACGCCATCGGCTCTTTTTTTATTTTTGGTCATAGAAATGATCAAAATGCCCTTAACTTTTAACCAAGAATATCAACAACCAAAAATCAACCAAAAAATAAGATCAAACTAAAAATAATTAAGAACACAACCAAGAACATCAAGAACTACAAAAAAATCCAATTAACATCTCACTCAATAACATCCCAATTAAAAATTAAGAACACCCAATAAAATAAACCAGAACCCAAAAATCCCCTTTTTGGGATTCGTTAAAAACTCAGAAATCCTTTCCGCTCTCGCCCTGACTATTTGGGTTTTTGCTATCAATAATGCTGGGGTCGTTATTGACCAAATTTGGTATGGTCGGTCTCTAAGTAGAATGAGGCGACCTTAATCACCTGTGAGGGGACGCCAGAGACATCCACGATGAGTGCAAGCATGTCACCGGTGGAGTGGCCTGAACGGGGGTTGTTGGTTGGTCTAAACGAGTGCAACCTTCTTCCCCCTCTCTCCTCCTAGCCCTAGGTCATCGTCATCATCGTACTTGTAATTAAAAGGGGGTTGTTGGTTGGTTAGTTGATTAATTGAGAGAGGGGTATGACATCGAGAAGACATCGGAGCTCCGCCTTCTACTTTTGGAGGCACTGCCGGTGACTTTAGCGACTAGGAGCTCCGCTTTGAGTTGGTCCAACTTTGAGGACGTCTCATCTTCTCCGTCAGCTTGAATGAAAGCCAAGAACTAATAAAAAAATCAGAGAACCAACCAAAATGCTAGTGGGTTATTAGGTTTGTTTATTCGGTTTTGATTTTATTAGTAGGTTTGGGTTTTTGACAGGGGATGAAGGATTTATGGGTGAAGGATCTTCTGGGTTGAGTTTTTGACAGGGGATGAAGGATTCGTGAGTGACAAGGGATTAAGCTTGATGTTAATTTAATAAGATAGGGAATTTTGTGCTCTTTGTTTCTGGGTTTCGAGTTTTTTTGGTGTTGTTCTTGATGTTCTTGGTTGTGTTCTTAATTTTGATTAGTTTGATCTTATTTTTGGGTTAGTTTTTGGTTGTTGGTATTCTTGGTCAAAGGTTAAGGGTATTTTGGTCATTTCTATAACTAAAAATGAAAAAAAGCCGATGACGTCAGCCAGGGACCCGAGAGTCTATTATCATCAAAACTTAGGGACGGGACAATCATTTTCCAAAAGTCAGGGACCCTAGGGGGAGGATGACAAAAGGTCAAGAACTTGATAGTAATTTGCCCTTTTTATGTTCCCTTTTTTTTCTTCTCTTATTCTTCGATTGGAGAGCCACAACTTCTTATTCCAGAGTTTGATTGAGATGATTCAAGTTACTGTGTGAAGCTGAGATATATATCTACAACTTTGTAGTTTATGACTTTTCCAAGTTCGGAGTGTAAGCATGTTGAAAATTTATTTGAAGTCAAAAGTCGATCGAGTTATGGTCGGCTGATTTCGGTTGGAAGCCACAAATTTTTACTCCAGAGTTTGATTGAGTTGATTCAAATTGCTGTGTAAAGCTAAGACTTATATCTATAACTTTGTAGTTTATAACTTTTCCAAATTCAGAGTGTAAGGATGTCGAAAATTTATTTGAAGTCAAAACCCGATCGAGTTACCATTGACTAATTTCTGTTGGGAGCCATAAATTTTTACTCTTGAGTCTGATTGAGTTAATTTTAGTTGTTGTGCGAAGCTAAGATATATATCTACAACTTTATAGTTTATGACTTTTCCAAATTTAGAGTGTAAAGATATCGAAAAGTTGTTTGAAGTCAAAATCTGATCGAGTTACGGTCGACTAATTTCGGTTGGAACCCACAAATTTTTACTCCAGCGTTCAATTAAGTTGATTCAAATTACTATGTAAAGCTGAGATATATATATTTACAATATTTTAGTTCACGACTTCTCCAAATTCAGAGTGTAAGGATGTCAAAATTTTATTTGAAGTTAAAAGTGGACCGAGTTGTGCTCGACTAATTTTGGTGGTTGGGGAGCCAAAAATTCTTACTCTGGAGTCTGATTGAGGTGATTAAAATTATTGTTCGAAGTTAAGACAAATATCTACAACTTTATAGTTTATGATTTCTCCAAATTCAGAGTGTAAAGGTGTCGAAAATACGTTTGAAGTTAATAGTTGACCGAGTTACAAGCCCAAGTTATATCAAATAGCATGCCGCAGTTATGTCAAATGGCATGCCCAAATTATGTCAAAAGGCATGCCTAGGTTATGTCAAATGGCATGTCAGATTAATATTTAATAGAACTTATAATAAATTAAATAATTAATCAAATGGCAGGTCCGATTACGATTAAATGACTATTTTTGTTACATAAAATGGCACGCCCGGTTATGATAAAATGGCATAACATATTTATAAAATGATTAATATTAATTAATACTTATAATAAAAAATTATTTAAAAAATATATCAGTTTAATTTATTCTAATATAATATACAAATAACATAAAATTTAAAAAAAGGAACATGTGGGATGGACGCGTGGAGAAAGAGACTTTGGCCCCGTACCGAATCTGTCCCCCGAGAATCTGTGTTGCATCAATATCCCTGGTCAATTCAAGATTCACGGCCATATTCCAAGCATCTTTGCCAATCTAGCTTGCCTAAGAGAGCGGATCGCTTGCTCCTCGATGCCTTCCAAAATAGGAGCAAGGTTGGTGTCCTCCGAAGGTTTAGTTTTATTCCTTTATTTAGGGAGGAGACGGAACTTCTCTTTTGTTATATTTATAGTGATCACCTTTAGCCATAGTACTCGAGTTCAGCGGACGATAAGTAGTGCAAATTCTCCTAGAAAATTTTATTCAGGAATTTCGGACTCAGTTTGTAGGTTTTGTTTAGGAAATTCGATTACTTTGCCGTTCGTCTCGTTGGATAACTTTACAATCTTTTTTACTTGGTAATTTGTTTAATTTACTTCATATTAGGATTATATAATAACTTATGTATTCATTACAGTCCATTCTCATGGGTTCGATATTCTTTATCACTGTATTACTGGCGGATTCCGTGAACTTGCGGGCCTTGCTAGGGGTTGGATTAGGTACCGAATGACACTATTTCGAACCGTTTGGAATGAAGACATGCGGGGACTTTTTTGCAAACACGCTAAAATACGGGGATCAAAATAAAAAAAACTACGCACAAACACAGGCCTGATACAAATGCCATTATCACATAATGGCGCATGCCATTATCACATAACTACACATGTTAGTGTGACCTTTTTGCAAAAATGCTAAAATACGGGGGAACCAAAATAAAAAAACTACGCGTGCTATTATCATCAACAAGGACTTGCCGTTTTCACAAAAACAAATGCCATTATCACATAATTGTACTTACCATTCTCACATAACTGCGCTTGTCATTACCACATACCTGCGCTTGCCACTGCGGTCCCTTTCACTCCAAACCGTTTGGAATCAATTCCTTCACTCCGTACCCAATCTAAAGCCGCGTTGCTAGACCTCGTAAATAAATCCTATGGCCTCAAACACGTGAAAACAAGCGATAACTCACCTAGTGGGCCCTAATGGCCGACCACCCTTCATGACCTCCTAGTCCCTCGACACCTTTGTCTTCCTTCTTGAGCGCCTTTGCTCTCTGGCCATTCCAACTCTGTCCACGGCATGCCATAATGACGTATTAATACTAAAACCTAGGTCGAGTGGTAAATTACAAAAACTTTTAGATAATTGAGCCCAATTGTCACTTGGGCCTTTGGGCCAAGTTTAGTCCATTTTATATATATGTAATAGACATGTTAGAATAGTAGAGAATGATCTAGAATTAATTTTCCGTTCCACTTCACCTCTCTGTGAATTCATCCAGCAACTTCTTCCCCTCCTTCTCTGTCCATTTTTTTTTCTTTGAAATCATACTTCCATCTCTAAGTAAAATCTAGATACAACTATAACAAACTGGTATCAGAGCTAGTTTGTCGTGACCCATCATGTCACGACCCAAATCGGTGGTCGGTGATCGGCACTAGACTTCAACTCCTTTAATCATAAAGAAATCTAGCCAGCCTCAAATGTATTCAGAATTTATAATAACTCAAACATTTGGTGAGACTCAACCAATGGCCCTATATATATATATATATATATATATATATATATATATATAGAAAGAAATCAAATATATAAGGGTGTATAAATGACTTGATAAAGTGGTGATCAGTCACTTCATCAAAATCTCACCTAATGAATGATTTTCATATATATATTAATATATATACTCAAACTGGCTCTTCGAAGGAATAAATATACAAACAGGACCTGAGTTCTCACCAAAATGTAGAGTAAATGCCTCGTCATATCAAACAACTTTTCATACTATTTTGTAATATAGTATTTTATTATTTATTGAACGTCTTAACATACTTATTAAACCCAGCTAAGTGTAACTCACTTGGTCGGGTATTACACATCATCGGTTTGAGGAGAGAAGCTCGGTGAACAGTAGTCCATTTTGAAAAGGGAGAGGACATCTGTGCTCCTCCCTGTCCACCTTCACTCCTTGACGTTTGTGGGTCTTGGTGTGTCGACCGAGCATCGCTGTGGGTCTAGTTACCGCTGCCCTAAGGTATCTCGTGAAACCCTAACTTTTTGGGGTTGTTGGATTTGAATCGATTGAGATGGAGATGTCGACGAAGTATGATATTGAGAAGTATGATGGGAAGATGAGTTTTGCACTATGGAAGTGCGTATGGGTGCTATTTTGTCTAATCTTGGAATTAAGGGTACCATTTATGGTAGAGACAAATTGGGTGATGCTATTTCAGACAAGAAGTGGCAAGATATGGATGACAAGGCTCTCTCAACTATTCAATTATATTTGAGTAATGCAATGCTACAGGAAGTCCTATTAGAGAAAACTGCAAAAGGTTTGTGGGAAAAGTTAGAGGGCATTTATATGAAAAATTCTCTAACTAATCATTTCCGGCTAAAATTGTGCCTCTACATTCTTCGCATGGATGAAGGTACATCACTTTCTGATCATATTGCGGAGTTTACTTCAATCTTGAATGATTTGGATAAATTAGGTATAAAGGTAGAGGATGAGGACCAAGCTCTGTTGTTGTTATGTTCATTACCTGCATCATATAAGTCTTTTAGAGATATGATGGTTTATAGTAGAGAGAAGATTACCCTTGATGATGTTAAAAGTAATTTGCAAGCCAAGTTGCACTTGGATAGTGAGATGACCAATGTTGAGAAGGAGAGTCAAGGTGTTGGTTTGGTTGTGGATCGAGGTAGATCTAAAGAAAAAACTCTGAAAGATTCAAGAACTCATTCCAAGTCCAGGAATAAGAATCTCACATGTCATTATTGCAAGAAGAAGGGACACATCAAGGCCGATTGTTTTAAGTTGAAGAATAAACAAAAGGCTAAAGGTGTTGTTTTAGAGGAGGCTAATGTAGCTGGTGGTGAAACAATTGACACTCTTTGTGCAATTGATTGTAGTGTTAATGATGAGAATTATTAGATTATGGATACGGGTGCCTGTCAACACATGACTCCAAATAGATATTAGTTTGAGACATATCAGTCGTCAAATGGCAAGATACTCATGGGCAACAATAATTTGTGCAAGTTGCAGGTGTTGGCACAATCAAGATTAAGTTTCATGATGGCAAGATCCAAAGATTGACAGGTGTGAGGCATATACCTGATTTAACAAAAAACTTGATCTCATTAAGGTCACTTGAAGAAAAGGGATGCAAGTTCTACGAATTTCAAGAGGATCTCTTACTATTATGAAGGCAAAGAGAGTTGGAACTCTCTATTTCTTGCAAGGTTCCACGGTCAAGGATTCAGCCACTATTGCTTGTCCTACCGCGGATGCGGATGTTACAAAGTTATGGCATATGAGGTTAGGACATATGAGTGAGCGGAGAATGGACATCTTGAGTAAAAGAGGCTTGTTGTGTGGCCAATGCACAAGTAGCATGAGCTTTTGTGAACATTGTGTATGTGGCAAACAAAAGAGGTTAAGCTTCTCGACGGCCATTCATTCGACTAAAGGAACAACGGATTACATTCATTTCGATCTTTGGGGACCCTCTCGTATGCCATCAAAAGGTAAAGGTTCTTGTTACTTGCTTACTTTCATTGATGACTTTTCTATAAAAGTATGGGTTTATTTCTTGAAGGAGAAAAACCAAGTGTTCAAGTAAAAGTATGGGTTTATTTCTTGAAGGAGAAAAACCAAGTGTTCAAGACCTTCAAAGAACGGAAAACCCTTTTGAAAAAGCAAACAGGAAAGAAAGTGAAGAGATTGAGAACTGATAATGGTTTAGAATATTGTAACCGAGAATTTGATGAGTTTTGCAAAACCGAAGGGATTGTTCGGCATAAGACCGTTGTGTATACTCCACAACAAAATGGGGTTGCAGAAAGGGCAAATAGGACACTACTTGAAAAGGCTCGATGTATGCTTTTTAATGCAGGTTTGAGAAAGGAATTTTGGGCAGAAGCTGTGAGCACTTCATGCTATTTGATGAATCGATCTCCTACCACTTCCATTGAGTGCAAGACATCCAAGGAGGTATGGTCGGGTAAGCCGACTGATTATTCAATCTTAAGGGTATTCGGTTGTCCTGCTTATGCTCACACAAATGAAGGAAAGTTGGAGCCAATAGCAAAGAAGTGTATTTTTGTTGGGTAACCTAGAATGTGAAGGGATACAATTTATGATGTCCTAAATTATCCAAGTTTCTCATCTCAAGAGATGTTACATTTGATGAATCGGCACTATTGAAAGCAAAGGATGTTGCTTCCGAGTCGGCTATTAAGGAGAATGAGAAAGTTCAGCAAAATATGGAGTTTGAGGTACCGCTTCCAAAATTTGATGAAGAAGAAGAAGGTAAAGAAGTCGAGCAACCTTATTCTTTGGCTAGGGACCGACCTAGAAGGGAGACCAAAGCACCGAAAATATATGGATGGTCTGATTTTGCTTTCTGTTTGGCTGCTGCTAAAGAGGTGGAGTTTAGTGATCCATCAACATATGAAGAAGCAGTTTCTTCCAAAGATGAAGCTGAATGGGTTGGTGCCATGAATGAGGAGGTTCATTCCTTGGAAAGAAATTAGACTTGGACTCTTGTGAAGCCACCTAATGATAAGAGAATTGTTGGTTGTAAGTGAGTTTTCAAGAGGAAGGTAGATGGATCAAGTTCTGAAATTTTTTGATATAAGGCAAGGCTTGTGGCTAAGGGTTATAGCCAAGTGCAACGTATTGACTTCAATAAAGTGTTCTCACCCATTGTTAAGCATACCTCCATTCGGATTTTGCTCTCTTTGGTTGCAATGAAGGATTTGGAATTGGAACAATTGGATGTAAAAACAGCCTTCTTGCATGGTGATTTAGAAGAGCAAATCTATATGGAACAACCGGAGGGTTTCAAAGTTCTGGGATATAAGGACCATGTGTGTTTATTAAAGAAGTCATTTTATGGCCTTAAGCAGTCACTTCGGCAATGGTATAAGAAGTTTGACTCTTTCATGGTTAGTATCAATTTCTCCCGTTCTAATTATGATAGTTGTGTTTATTTTAAGAAGTTGGATGGTGTTGATTTCATCTACTTGTTGTTGTATGTGGATGATATCTTAATTGCGGCCACCAATATGGGAGAAATTCAAAAGTTGAAAGAGCAACTTAGCTCGGCATTTGAGATGAAAGATTTAGGGTCTGCTAAGAGAATCCTTGGTATGGAGATCACAAGAGATCGTTCCAACTGGAAGCTTTATCTTTCACAAAAGAGTTTTGCTGAGAAAGTTCTTCATCGGTTTCAGTCTAACATAAAGAATCTTAAAGTTGTCTTTACTCCTCTTGCAAAATATTTCAAGCTTTCACGTGAATTGAGTCCGAAGTCCAATGGTGAAAGGAGATACATGGAGAAGGTTCCATATTCAAGTGCCATTGGGAGCCTTATGTATTTGATGGTATGTACCCGACCCGATCTTTCACAAGCTGTTAGTGTAGTTAGCAGGTATGTTTCTTGTCCTGGAAAAGGGCATTGAAAAGCAGTGAAATGGATTTTTCGCTATTTAAAAAGTACCATTGATGCTCGTTTGGAGTTTGGAAAAGAAAATGGTGCACTAACCGATTATGTGGATTCTGATTATGGTGGTGATCTTGATCAGGGTAGATCATTGACATGGTACATTTTCACTCTTGACAAATCTGCAATTAGTTGGAAGTCTCAACTCCAGCCAACTGTTGCACTTTCAACTACCGAAGCCGAATACATTGCAATTACGGAGGTAATCAAAGAAGCGATTTGGCTCAAATCATTTATTGGTGAGATGTCTTCTTTTCTTGGTTCTATTGTGGTATTTTGTGACAGTCAAAGTGCGGTTCATTTGACAAAGGACCATATGTACCATGAGAGGACCAAGCATATTGACATCCGGTACCATTTTGTTCGAGACGTCATCTCGAAAGGTAAAGTTCTTGTGAAGAAGATTGGTACGGAGTCAAATCCTGCTGACATACTCATAAAGCGTCTTTCAGTTGCAAAGTTTTGATTTTGTACTAATTCGGTGTCGGTTTGTTACTAGCTTTTGCTAGTTGTGTTTAGTGTTCGTTGTTTGGTTAATGTTCGATTTTTAGTTTGGACACAATTTGGCTCAAGGTAGAGATTATTAGATAATTGAGCCCAATTATCACTTGGGCCTTTTGGCCAAGTTTAGTCCATCTTATATATATGTAATAGACATGTCAGAATAGTAGAGAATGATCTAGAATTAATTTTCTCTTCCACTTCACCTCTCTGTGATTTCGTCCAGCAACTTCTTCCCCTCCTTCTCTGTCCATTTTTTTTCTTTGAAATCATACTTCCATCTCTAAGTAAAATCTAGATACAACTATAACAAACAATTCCGAGAAAAGTATAATTACCTTCCTTGATTTATTTGTTATAGCTTATTTAATACACGGGTTTCATATAGAGAACCATGACTATGAATAATTTATAGATGTTATACTCAATTTTTTAATATTTGATTTTTTACGTTTTTGAACCCGTTTGTTATGTTTGAGCTTTTTATTTAGGGATTGAAATTACACTCTGATGCTCAGGAATCCAAATCCTAAACTTTTCGAGTCTAAGACACGTTAATTTTGATCAGGTCTAGACCCGAATTTTGTTAAAATATTTATTCTTAAGAAATATAAAAGTATGACCATGAGTCTATATGATCAGACCTAAATTCTACCCTAATTTTTTAAGATTATATATATACACATAAAACCAAAATTCCCAACTATAGCCTCCGCCAAATTTGCACTATGCAAAATTTGTGCCAAATAGTATTGCATCAAACTAGTCACTGCGCCACATCTGTTCCTAATGTGCAATGCACCAAATTTGTGTCAAACTACACTGCGCCAAATCTGCACAGCGCTTAATCTGTGTC
Organism: Hypericum androsaemum; assembly: GCA_963995505.1. Classification (NCBI taxonomy): domain Eukaryota; kingdom Viridiplantae; phylum Streptophyta; class Magnoliopsida; order Malpighiales; family Hypericaceae; genus Hypericum; species Hypericum androsaemum. The sequence continues at coordinate 2,342,700 of OZ023189.1, read as the reverse complement.
AAACTGCATTGCGTCAAACCTATGCCAAACTCTGCTTAAGGTCTTCACAAGATCTAACTCTTAGTCCAACATTTTTATGAACCCAAAACAGACCTAGTCAAATTTCATGGAACAAGGGAGTCTTCGGAGAAACCTTCGCACCTCTATTGGGCCCGAGCTTAGATACTTCTTGTTAGGACAACGAAAGCGCAAACACAATAATTTAATAAAATCTTATCAACAACAGAGATATGAGAATCATAGAGAACACACGATGTACGTAATATGATCAACTAACCTACATTCACGAGGCCGAGATGATCAATCAGTATGATATGTGTTGGTCAAATATTAGTAAACTACGAATATATAAAGCATATAATCGTATGTAATCCGTAAGCCAAATAAAAGAGAGGAGTTTAGAGAATGCTCACGATCACACTTCGAACTAATTGTGAATACCGTCTTCTTCAAGGTAGTGATCTTTGGATGCAATCCTGGACGAGGCCACAGCAGGCCGTGTGCCCTTATAACTCTTATTACCCGCCTATATGCTTCAGGCCTCTGTGGGTAAGAGAGCTCCCAAGGTACAATGCCCAACCTCGTGTACAAAAGGAAGCACTTTCGTACACCTTTCGCACTTTTCGTAGCCTTAGAACTCCGACACAATGAGAGTGAGAAATGCTATGCTATAGAGGGAGAAGTAGAGAGCTCAAGGAAAAGTGAGAGCTGGGATGATTTGGAATGAGGGAGGAGGGCTCCTTTTATAGGTAGCCAAGGACCTCCTACCTCCAAATCCGAAATCAATGGCAGCCATGAATACCCCTCATAACTTTGCTGTTACAAGAGCCATGATTACCCCTCATTTATATTGGCTGTTACCTCTGAATTCAAATCCCATGTTTTTGAATTCAAAGAGACACTTTCTGAAAGGAGAAGAAGGATCCAGAAGATGGGCTTGTCCAAGCTTAAGCCCAACAGACTTAGAGCCCAGAATCGCTTCAACAGGTCCGGCCCAGTTCTAAAAAGATAAGGCCCTGGAACCTGGAACAATTCTCACAATCCCACAACCCGCAACCCGCACCCGCACCCGAGCCCAAACCCGAGCCCGAGCCCGAGCCCAAGCCCGGCCCGGGCCGGCCCGGTCCGGGATGGGGCGGGGCATGCGCGCGCGCATGTGTGCGTGCCGAGCCGAGCTGGGAGGACGGACGGCGCGAGGAGCCTCTCCCTTCTCCACCAGTTTACCCATGCTAGACTTCTAGTCCCTTATAAATTTGTCTCAGCATGGTGCGCTAACCAATGTGGGATTGTACTTATTTTAATAACAACCATACCACTTTAAAGCCAATTTTCATTCACCCCGAGAATTGGATTTTCGCAAGTGTTATATATCGTTACGAAGCTCTATCAACGAGCTTCGTATTGATCTCACAAACACCCAAAATCAATTGGTGTGATCTTCAATTAAATTAGCTCAAAGTTACCCACTAATTACTTAGTTATTATATTTAATTAGGATTCTCCCTCTAATTAAATATTTGGGCCAAAGCCCAACACACTCACTTGTATTGGGCCATCTCTTCCTTGGTTAATAAACCAATTCTCCAACAATCCCCCACATGAATGCAAATTGGCTTATATATGATATGAGCCTACCATTGCTACATACAACTTGGAGTTCTGCGAGAATTTGTTGCATCAGGAAAGGTGGTTGAAAGCCTTGAACTTTTCTTAGTGAAATACCTTCGGATATACTTGCCAACCAGTGGACGCGATGCCTTAAACTGTTCGGCATTTTATGTATACCAAGACAAAGGTACTCACATAACTCCTTCTCAAACCACTACTTGGTTCTTTCGTTGTTGTCCATTTTGGCCCTGGACTGCCTTGGAAACTTCATCGAATGCTCTAGAGATTTAGCCCTTAACTCATCTCATAGAAGTGGCCCCTTCACATTCGATATAGGTGATCTCTTATAAGGAGTATCCTGCCATACCCCACTTATATATATACTCGAAGTATAAGGATCATTAAAAGCTTAATGCTTAACCTTCACATGGACAGGTCTATCACTCTTCCATCATAGGAATAGGCAAGGAACTCAATTTTCCGAGTACTTTGTTCGACCCTGGCCTCACAATTCGGTTGTCCCTTTGAACCTGCAGATCGGGATTTATGATCCAGGTTGGGTTGCCATCATGGGTTTAGGTCATTTCGTGGGCTTTAATCCCATTTCCCTCGATGATACCTCAACTTGGTCTCTTGTTAGACCCTTAGTTAATGGATCCGCGATGTTCTCTTTTGACTTTACATAGTCTAAAGATATCACACCCGTTCTCAATAATATTCTCACGGATTTATGCCTACGACATATGTGTCTAGACTTTCCATTATACACATTATTTTGTGCTCTTCCAATAGCTGATTGACTATCACAGTGCACGCTAATGGGAGGCACTGGTTTTGACCACATCGGAATGTCCTCCAAGAAATTTCGGAGCCAATCCGCCTCTTCAGCTGCTAGATCCAACGCTATGAATTCTGATTCCATAGTTGATCTAGCAATGCAAGTTTGTTTGCATGATCTCCACGAGACTGCTGCTCCTCCAAATGTAAATATGTATCCGCTAGTGGATTTTATATTCTTGGAGTCTGAGATCCAGTTCGCGTCTGAATACCCTTCCAGAACGGCTGGATGTCTCGTATTGTGTAATCCATAGTTAGCAGTGTACCTTAGGTATCTAAGGACTCTAACTATCGCTTTCCAATGTTCATAATTGGGATTACTCGTATATCTCGATAATCTGTTAACCGAGTTTGCAATATCTGGTCTAGTACAGTCTATGAGGTATATTAGACTGCCTATAACTCTAGAATATTCTAGTTGTCTCACACTCTCTCCGCGATTCTTGCAGAGACTCGACACCACTTCCATAGGTGTTCTCGCAATTACATTGCTATCCTTATCGAATTTGTCAAGTATCTTTTCGACATAGTGACCTTGGGAAAGCGCGTAACCTTCTGAAGTCTTGGTGATTTTCATCCCAAGTATTACATCAGCTTGTCCCAAGTCTTTCATGTCGAAATTTTGTGACAACATTTTCTTGGTAATTTTGATATTATCATTATTACCCATGATCAACATGTCATCTACGTAGAGACAAACTATCACATAGTCATTATCATCTCCTTTCACGTAGATACATTTATCACATTGGTTTATTTGAAACTCGTTAGATAGCATTACACTATCAAACTTTTCGTGCCATTGTTTAGGTGCTTGTTTTAGTCCATACAAGGATTTTACAAGTTTACACACCTTATGTTCTTTACCTGGAACCACAAACCCTTCGGGTTGTTCCATGTAAATCTCCTCTTCCAAATCTCCATTAAGGAAGGCCGTCTTCACATCCATTTGATGGATCTCTAGGTTAAACAAAGCCGCCAAGGCTATGACTAACCTAATAGATGTTTTCCTGGAGACAGGAGCATATGTGTCAAAATAATCAACACCCTTTGTTTGCTTGTAGCCTTTAACAACAAGTCTTGCCTAGTACTTATCCACTGTACCATCAGGCTTTATCTTTTTTTGAAGATCCACTTATGGCCTAGTGGTTTACTACCCGGAGGTAGATCTACTAGTTCCCAAGTGTGATTATGTAAGATAGACTCTATCTCACTATTCACCGCTTCCTTCCAAAGAGCAGAGTCTGTAGAAGACATTGCTTCCTTGTAGGTTACATGATCTTTTTCTAACAGATATGTTAGGAAATCTGATCCGAAGAACTTTTCTTTCCTAGCCCTTTTCCCACGTCTAGACTCTTCACCTTCATCTTGAGGTTCCTCTCCCCCCACATTGCTCCCACTTTGGTCAACTTGACGGTCAACACTAGTTTGAGCTTTGTGAGGAAAGATTTTCTCAAAGAATGAAGCATCCCTAGCTTCTATGATAGTATTTATGTGGATATCAGAGTTATCTGACTTGTGTACCAAGAATCGATATGCAGCACTATCTTGTGCATAACCGATAAACACACAATCCACCGTCTTGGGTCCTATCCTTGTCCTTTTAGGAGGCGGGATCGGAACCTTAGCAAGACATCCCCAAACCCTTAGGAATTTATAGCTAGGCGCATGACCTTTCCATAATTCGTAAGGTGTTTTATCCAACTTTTTATGTGGTACCCTGTTGAGCACATAGTTGGCCGAAAGCACCGCTTCCCCCCACAAATTCCTTGGTAATCTGGAACTAATAAGCATCGCATTCATCATTTCCTTAAGCGTCCTATTCTTCCTTTCCGCAATTCCATTTTGCTCGGGAGAATAAGGCGTCGTGGTTTGATGAACGATTCCATTCTCGGCACAAACTTGTGCAAATGGAGATTCATATTCACCACCTCAGTCACTTCGAAGATTTTTGATCTTCTTGCCAAGTTGGTTCTCAACTTCATTCTTATAGTGAATGAACATGTCTATTGCTTCGTCTTTACTTCTCATCAAGTAGACATAGCAATACCTCGTACAATCGTCGATAAAAGTTATAAAATAATTTTTACCGCCACGCGTTTGTACGTATTTTAAATCACATACGTCGGTGTGGATTAAATCCAATGGTTCCGTGCTTCGCTCAATCGAGTGGGAAGATGCTTTGGCGTACTTGGCCTCAACACAAGTCTCGCACTTATGTTTGTGATCGATGTTAAACTTTGGTAGTAGGCTAAGTGATATTAGCCTTTGCAAAGACTTATAGTTCACATGACCTAGTCTACCATGCCATAAATATAACAAATCCCGAGAATAAGCAACCTTCACTTTCTCATTGGCCTTATCGGCAACATTTATTACATTATTGCTCGTGCTAGCCTTATTGGCAATCTTATCACTAGACTTTGCCTTGGGAGCTAAAGTCATTACACTCATCTTAAAAAGATTGTTGGTCAAGTAGCCCTTGCCAACGAACATCCCTCCCTTGGACATGATGACCTTGTCGGATTCGAACACAAGCCAAAAGCCCCTCTTGTTGAGCACCACTCCGGAGATAAGATTCTTTTGAATCTCGGGCACATGCAGCACATCAGTCAAGGTCAGCTCCTTACCCGAGGTCATCTTCAGCATGACCGTCCCCTTGCCTTCAACCTTCGAGACTGCAGAATTTTCCATGTAGCAGTTCTCATCATCGACCGGTTGATAGGTCTTGAACATCCATTTGTTGGCACAAATATGGCGGGTAGCCCCCGTGTCCACCCACCATTCCTTCGAGTTCCCACCCACGAGGTTCACCTCGGACACAACGGCCGTGAGGTGCATCTCATCGAGGTCGGAGCTCAAGCTAGCCTCCGCAATGTTAGCATTGGCGGGCTTCTTCTTCTTGCCCTTGCTTGGTCCTGCCGTCTTCTTACCCTCCGCGGCTAGACGTTTGTAGCAATCTTTGGCACGATGGCCGGTCTTGTTGCAAACAAAGCAAGCACCAGTAAAGCTCTTGTTCTGAGCATCTCCCTTGGAATCATTTGAGCATTTCCGCTTGTTCCCACGGGAGCTCCCCCCGGTCTCGACCACATTGGCCTTAGCAACCATGCCACTTGGTTTCTTATCAACCTTTCGGTTGCCTTGCTCGATGCGCAACCTTCGGATAAGGTCCTCGAGAGTCATCTTCTTCCTCTTGTATTTGAGGTACATCTTGAAGTCCTTCCAAGATGGTGGTAATTTCTCAATTACCATCGCCACTTGGAGGGCATCATTGGTGGCCATTTCCTCCGTTGCAAGATCATGAAAGATCAATTGCAACTCTTCGCATTGTTCCACAACGCTCTTTCCATCGACCATCCAATAGTCGTGGAAGCGCCCGACCACAAATTTCTTTGCACCGGCGTCATCAACTTTATATTTGTGCTCCAACGATTCCCAAAGATCCTTAGACGTTTCTTTGGTATAGTACACGCCGTAAAGCGAATCGTCGAGTGAACCCAATATATAGTTGCGGCATAGGTAATCTTCATGTACCCATGCATTTTGGATCGCGGTTTGAAGCGGATCACTCACATTCTCTTTGGGTTTCTCCTCCTTGACATACCGGCTAAAGTTAAAGGTAGTCAAGTAGAACAATATTTTTTGTTGCCATCTCTTGAAATTTCCACTCTTGAACTTTTCCGGTTTCTCAAGATGAGAGTACGGCAGTGGCATTGGGTGTCTATGACCCGGCATCACGGCCTCAGCGCCGCTAGCCCTCACAACATGAACCTCCTCGTTCAAGTTGTCATTCGTGGTGTTCGTCGCACCGGAGTTGTTGATCTCGTGTGGGGGAGAGTTGTTAATTCCAGCTATGATCTATATTTCAAATATAGGATTTAGTGAGTAAACGACAATTTTCACACAATGGATAAATCCAGAAATTATTTGTTCCGAGAACCGTAACAACTAAGATTATAAAGCTGTTTTAATTACACGAACTGTAATCAAATATAAAAACGGTTACGCAAAGTAGATGAAACAAGCACCCTTTCAAATATCACAGTAATTTTTTTAAGCTTTACTTAACAGCAGGAGTAAAGAGACACTAATTAATTAGACGTTAGTAAACGCTTTTGCAGAAGAAACCTTACTGTAAAAACGTATTGCTAGCGACTTTAATAGGTTACGAATTTAATCAGAAAACCCATTAAAACATGAACGGAAGCAAAAAACAAACGTGGGAAAATAAAATTGGTGAATTTTTTTTTTATTATTATTTTTTTATCCCTTCACAGAAGCACTCACGCATCAACTTCTTCTTTTAAATAATACCTGTTGACTCATCAATTTTTCACTACAATCAGTTTTCCTTTTGTTTCCACAGAAGGTAATGATCAGTTAGAAACCGAATGTAAAGAATTATGTTAAGTGTCACACTGATGACCGATGGTTTCGAACAACAGTAATAATAAGCATACGAACTACACACCAGTATACTAATATTTTAGAGAATAAGAGTTATAAGATTGTTGGTCAAATATTAGTAAACTACGAATATATAAAGCATATAATCGTATGTAATCCGTAAGCCAAATAAAAGAGAGGAGTTTAGAGAATGCTCACGATCATACTTCGAACTAAGTGTGAATACCGTCTTCTTCAAGGTAGTGATCTTCGGATGCAATCCTGGACGAGACCACAGCAAGCCGTGTGCCCTTATAACTCTTATTACCCGCCTATATGCTTCAGGCCTCCGTGGGTAAGAGAGCTCCCAAGGTACAACGCCCAACCTCGTGTACAAAAGGAAGCACTTTCGTACACCTTTCGAACTTTTCGTAGCCTTAGAACTCCGACACAATGAGAGTGAGAAATGCCATGCTATAGAGGGAGAAGTAGAGAGCTCAAGGAAGAGTGAGAGCTGGGATGATTTGGAATGAGGGAGGAGGGCTCCTTTTATAGGTAGCCAAGGACCTCCTACCTCCAAATCCGAAATCAATGGCAGCCATGAATACCCCTCATAACTTTGCTGTTATAAGAGCCATGATTACCCCTCAAAGAGACACTTTCTGGAAGGAGAAGAAGGATCCAGAAGATGGGCTTGTCCAAGCTTAAGCCCAACAGACTTAGAGCCCAGAATCGCTTCAACAGGTCCGGCCCAGTTCTAAAAAGATAAGGCCTGGAACCTGGAACAATTCTCACAATCCCGTAACCCGAGCCCGGGCTCAGCCCGGCCCGGCCCGGTCCAAGACGGGGCGGGGCGGGGCGGGGCGTGCGCGCGCGTGCGTTCGTGCGTGCGTGCCGAGCCGGGCAGACGGATGGACGGATGGCGCGAGGAGCCTCTCCCTTCTCCACCAGTTTACCCATGCTAGACTTCTAGTCCCTTATAAACTTGTCTCAGCATGGTGCGCTAACCAATGTGGGATTGTGCTTATTTTAATAACAACCATACCACTTTAAAGCCAATTTTCATTCACTCCGAGAATTGGATTTTCGCAAGTGTTATATATCGTTACGAAGCTCTATCAACGAGCTTCGTATTGATCTCACAAACACCCAAAATCAATTGGTGTGACCTTCAATTAAATTAGCTCAAAGTTACCCACTAATTACTTAGTTATTATATTTAATTAGGATTCTCCCTCTAATTAAATATTTGGGCCAAAGCCCAACACACTCACTTGTATTGGGCCATCTCTTCCTTGGTTAATAAATCAATTCTCCAACAATATGTGGAGTACAAATGGATACATAGGCTATTGCGAGGCGACCTGCCTCAAGTTCTCTCTGCTTATACTGCTGCATACATTGTGAGAGCCGAAGAACTCCTAACCTATGTCCTCCTATTTATAGGAGGTTAAATCATAATTTTTTTTGAGGGTAGGTTAATCATAATTTTCTATACATGAAATAGCAAACTTTTATACAATAGGAAGTAATTCGGAATTTGAGAACTAATCTAACATTAAGTATGTTTAGGGTTTGCTGATTAGTTTAAATAGCACAATGTACTTGTTTTATAAATATATAGAGAGTTTATCATTTTCAGAAGTCTGAGAGTTTGATATTAAAGAGCATTTCTCTTTTTTGCGCTCTAGTCGTGTTTTCTATTTTTTTTTTATCGTGCTGCAGTGATATAATCGGTTTTTTTTAGGGTTGTGATATAATCGGTTAGTCTTTGAAGAAAATCATAGATTACTGTGTTGTATCGTGCCCTTTCGATCCACTCAATTTTCACATCGAACATTAGACGCTCACCGTATAAGGACAAAGAAGAAATTAAAAAAAAATAGAAAATGGATGGATTTGGGCCGAGCCGCACGACTGGCAGATCGACGCTCGTGATCTTTTTTTCTTATCTTAATCTAATCCTAGTGGTACGTGACAAAATATAATTTGTTGAAATAGATATTAGTAAATATTATTTATTTGTTTATCATAATTAATATTATATTTTGATAAAATTTAAAATTTAAAAAATATGAAAATTATTATTTTTCAACTCTCTATAAATAGAGCTAAATATTGACATATTTTGATACTCAATCTTGTATTCAAACTTTGGACGCTTGTAATTCGGTCTAATATTGACTTCAAATATATTTTCGATATTCTTATATTCCGAATTTGGAGAAGTCATAAACTAAAAAGTTGTAGATATACGTCTCACCTTCGGAAAGCAACTTGAATCAACTCAATCGAACTCCGAAATAAGAAATTGTGGCTCCTCAACCGAAACTCTTCCTCGTAACTTGCTCGACTATTGACTTCAAATATATTTTCGACATCCATTTGTAGCTCGATTTCTTTCTTTCTAATTTTATTTTCCAACTTTTATAATCTTAATTTTGTTATTTTATTTTAACTTTTTCCTTATTATAATTATAGACGTATAATTTTATATATTTATTGTAATTTATATATAAACATAAATTAAATTATAAATAATATGTGGATGAGAGAGAAATTAATTATTTATTTAGTGAGCGATTAGATGAGATCACTAATAAAGATGGTAAAAGATTTGGTTGGATTGAATAGTATTTTGATGAGAAAGAAATTATTTATTTATTGCGTAAGTAGATTAGATCCGCTCACCAATGTGAGTAGTCTTAAGCTATCCAAGCAAATTTTACACCGAAAATTGTGATATCTCCCGTTTCTACGCCACGTCTTTTTGCAGTTTTGTTGGATAGAAAAGATGCGAGGCTATCTGAATGTGGTATGTTCTTTGGAACTATCTGTGATCTAAAAAATTAATGAATTAAAATTCGAATTGAATATAAATTTGAATTGAATATAAATTTTAAATGGTTACAAAATTATCTTAATAACTTTCTAATTATTTCAACGCATTATTTTTGTATATGAAATTCTAAAAAATGTACTGCAACTCTTTTGGCCAAATAAAAAGGAGCTGGGTTTAAATGATTACAATTAGTTGCAGACTTGTATCTCTGTTTCAAGCCTCAAACGAATGTCCACATAATTAAATTCTAACGGCCTGATTTATTCTATAATAGAAAATAAAGTTGGCATTCAGGATACTGATTGGAAAATTTTGTTACTATCAACATCCCAGCTATTTTAAATTTTTATTAATCAGCCTAGTAAATTTTTAAATACTAAATATTTTTTTATAATTAGAGTCGAGCACTATCAAATTCTATTTAATATTATATAATTGAGCCAAAGACGATGAAATATTTTCTGGACTCCGCATCGTCTTATTTTTGGTTTTTTGACAAATTCTGTACCGCATGCGTATCTTGACGGTGATCTAAACTGGCAGCCAAAAGCCAGTTGTGTGTTTCATGAAGATGACTTGAGTTGAATGAATTTAATTATGTTTACGAGGTCAGCTACGTAGCGAGAAAATCAGGCTCGTGACGTCATGTCTTAGGTAATCCGATTAATTAATTCCATTTGTTTTGGTCCTCTTATAATTAAAATACGTTGACCAGTTGTCTTATCTTGTGAACCTCCTTACCCCATCCTAGGGGGCGGTAAATATACTATCCACCGCAGAGGGTTTGTCCCAATCCAACCCAGACAATCTTGCTCGCTTGCTTTTCCTGCCGGTGCTGGTGCTTAGAGCCCAATTACGTTTATCTATAGATGCTAGTAGTAATCACAATTGTATGTAATTCATTACGAAACAAAATATTACATTAAATTTTTCATATCTAACATATCACATGTTTAGATCTGGAAAATTACGGAACAACAATGAGTAATAAAATTAATATATTAAAATTTTTATATTAAACTCATAACTAAATATAATATAATTTCTAACGTCTTCTCAAGACCTATTATCACAACAAAGTAGTGTCGATAGTATTGTGAAGGGCGGGAAAACAGTTACTTGTAATTTTTTAATTTTATATATTTTTAGTTAAGCACCATGTGGCTCAAAATCATAGTGTCGAGGTAGTGTCCCGAGGACCGAAGATTTGGTGAATGACGGCCGTAACTATAACAGTTTTAAAATAGCCAAATATTTTTTTGGTATATTTTGAAATTTGCTTGTAAATTAAATAAAAATTTTATTCATTTATAACCAAACATGATATTAAAATCTATTGCAGCGGAAGCAGAACCGAAAGAAATTTTTTTCACTTACACTAAAAATTGAAACAGCATCATAATTAAATATCATATATTTGTTTGTAACAGGTCCTTTTGACGAAGAAGAAGCTCCTTCCAATCATAAGAAAGCCTAATGAGCCATTTGAACCTTTGCCGTGCCCTACCCATCATTACTTCCACGATCCCCCAGTTGCATGAATCACCGTCCACTTTAATCGTTTTGACAAAACTCGAAGGTCAAAATTTTCTTTATTTTGACCATTGAAAATTTTGACCTACATACCCATTGCCTCTGACTTTCTTTAATTTCCTCAACCTATATAAGCATTTCGGTTTCCATCTCAAACACCCATAAGCTCTTAACGAACAAGTCTTCGCCCTTCACACCCAAAAGGAAAGACCATCTCTCCCAATACATATTATGAGCACTTCACCAGAGAATTCGAACAAGTACAAGGGTGTCCGGCGCCGGAAATGGGGCAAGTGGGTATCGGAGATTAGGGTTCCGGGAAGCCAGGGGCGCCTCTGGCTGGGAACTTACTCGACACCGGAGGGCGCAGCGGTGGCACATGACGTGGCGTTTTACTGTCTTCGGGGAGTCTCCTCACCGGACAACCTCAACTTCCCGCTGATGCTACCTTCCAGTGTCCGAGACAACATGTCTCCCAAGTCGGTGCAACGAGCCGCTTCAGATGCCGGAATGGCCATTGACGCGCAGATGATAGCGAGCTGCCAGCCGTCTTCCGGTAGCATTAATGGCGAAGTTGGCGTGGTGGGTAATGGAAGCGGTTCTAGTGCGAATTATGACAATGTAAATGAGAGTAGATCGGAATGGGACGGTTTAAGCATTTCCGTTGATGACTATCTGCAGATAGTTTAATTAGATTTACGGGGAGAAATGGAGGAGACCCCATTAATTTTATGTTTTTTTTTGGGTGCAGCTAGCCGCTGATTAGTGAATTTAAGGTGGTCTTTGCTGTATCCATTAAGTGACCGAGTTAAAAACTGTTCATAGAGATAAAAGACCGAATCATTAGAATAGGGTACAATAATTTTTGAATTTTTTTTTGAAAAAATTTAGGCAAATTGACTTAAATATTCGAACTTTAGATGTCATTGGACTTTGTTCTCCTCCTAAACAAAATTTAGTCCTACGAAGCACGCTATGTAAGATTAAATTTTTACCCAAAATTGATGACAAGTTAAAAAAAATCAAACAATTCCCATTTCTTTATATTCTTTTAAAATTGCCTTTTTATATCCCAAAATTCCCAATTGTATTTGCCACCACTGGACTCCCATTTTTTTTCTCTCTTCTTCCCAACCCTTCCCCTTCCCGATTCTTACCTTCGCCTCCCATCTCCTCCCGATTCCTCTCGACCGTTCATAGGGAAGCATTAAAAAATGACTTCACATGTCCTCGTCTTCCTCTTCGAATTTTTCCGGCGATTAAAAAAAGAATGGCTTTAAACCTTCAAACGAGGAAAACCACTAAACTTTCCAATCTTCAAACTCAGTAATCAATTAAGCACTTGCCTTGAAACCTTCAAAGATAAAGTACCTTAAGAACGTTCGTGGACGGACCCGGAGACAACGATAGAGAGAGAGGAAGGTCGGCAGAGTACGAGGAGGATGAGGAGAACCGAGCTCCGGTGGGATTTTAGAAAAGTGGCCATAGCCCCCACGACCGGAAAGAGGAGCCGATTGGAGCTTGGAGGAAAATCGGGGGCCTTTATCCCATTTTTTTATGCGTGAGTGGAAGAGAGAAAGTGGACTCGGAGTTTTTTTTTTCAGAAAAAAAAGTTAATGAGAGTCAAGACGACAAGAACTTTTGAATAAAGAAATATGAATTATTTGATGAGCCCGGGAAATTACGGGAGATTTTTTTGATGAGTTTTAAATTATAAATTTTTATTTATTAAAGACGCAAACTACGGAGTACTAAAGTAAATTTTTTCCAAAATTTTTAAGTAATATTCTTAAGTAGGATATTACATAATCCGTGTTCACCTTAGGTTTGTTTCAATAGAAATACACTTAAATAATGTTCGAAGTGCTAATTTTTTTATAAGTAAATATTCTTTATTAATATAAATAGATTTAAATATATGCATAAGTCAATTCTTTATTAAGAATAAGAATTCAACCACAGAAAAAAGTTCTGGTTGTTAAACCCTTTGACAATGCCTCCCCAAATCAACCATTTATCGTCATGTTAGGGGATAGAGTGTAGGAATAACTTTTTCTCACATCTAACCTCATCAAAAATTACTCAGTTTTGATAATTTCAAATACTCCACATAATAGCACCGAAATACCCAACCACTGAGCTAGAATATTTCGAAAGGGAGGACCGCCACACCAGCTTCTCCCGAAATCCTCACAAAGTAATTCCACACCCGCCACGAGACCGAGCAATTGAAAAATAAGTGGTGTGTCGATTCGTCCTCATCGCCACATAACGGGCAAAGACAGTTCCACGGATCAAGCCTCCTCGTCTTGATCAGGTTCACGCGTGTTGGGAGCTTATCCTGCAGGAGAATCCATAGAAAGCATTGAACCTTGAAAGGAACATGGTTGGACCATACCCGAGCAAGCACTGAACCTGAAGCACTCCCTCCTTCGTAAGCCAAGGCCTTCAGATCCTTTGTATTGTATTTCGGAGAAGTTCCTGTCCCCTAAGTTATTAAATCCCTCCCCTGCTTCAGCAAAGCGAAGCAGATGCAACAATGACTGAGCCTCCTCAATTTCTCAGAGAAGAGCGCCCTTCTCCATTGCAAAGACCATACCCACGATTCTCCAACCCAATGACCAGAGTCTTTCACACGAGCAAGCTTCTGACAAGAAACCAAGTACAAACATGGAAAAGTCTCACTAAAAACTCCACCTTGTAGCCAAGGATCATTCCCAAAGAAGAAACCCGAGCCATCTCCAAGATGCAAATTGAAGTTTGCCCAGAATTTGTTGGAGATGCTCGAAGTGCTACATGTAAATTTTGGAACTGGCGACTCTTCAAAAATGGAAGATTAGTATTTTTTTTGTCAAAGAGATAAGATTAATTTTGTTCACATCAGGTAAAAAGTTTGTTTCTCGCAAAAGTACTTTCTGCCACCGATATGTACACACAATTCATATCAAATCTTTCAATAATGTACGAAAACAGAGGGAATCAGCAATTTCATTATTACTGCATACACCAGAGATTTAAAATAGTTCAAATAATATATGAATAAGAAATTTATGTAAATAAAATATGAACGTATTTATAACCGACTACAAATACTTTGCATTTTCATCATCAAAATGTTGTTTGTCGGAGTGGTGTACTTGATTAGGATCTACTTCAGTCGAGACAAGTGTTGGACACTTTCTCCGTAAGACGAGATTGCCCCTTATATTTCAGTGCGGTACGGGCTTCGGCAATCGTCCCCAAGATACAACGACTGTTTAGGGCGTTTCCAAGAACATTGCACACGTATCTCGAAACTTTTGGGCGAACCCTTATATACCCAGAACTTTCGGACTCTTTTCTAAGTGAAGAACGGGGGGAGAGGAGAAGACAACAATGCTAGGAGTTGCACTTGCTGCTGGGATGAGGATTCTGGCAGGGAGGCAGACCTATTTATAGGTTGGAGGAGGCAGGGAGGCATCCACCCCGAAGGGACGCGTCCGCTCGGCCAGCAGGCTGACTGGCTGCGCTCGTGGCCCTTCGGTGGCTTCTGGATCCTTCCAGGCGCGCCAGGCTGCGCTCGTAGCCCTTCGGTGGCTTTTGGATCCTTCCAGGCGCGCCCAAGCTACGCTGGCGCCCTTTCGTGATAGATCTCGCAGCCCTTCGGCCTTCTGGAAGTCTCCTGGACTTTCCAGCCCGTCGTACCTCTTCGGCGGCCAACCTGAAGGCGCTCGCAGCTCCTCGTCGCTTTGGTAGCTGCGCAGCTACCTCCGGACCCGGGCAAAATACTTAAGGCTCCTCCAGCTCCTCGCGATGATGCGCACGTGCGCCACAAAATGCCCATTGTGACCTGCGTCCAATGCGCCATGCGCACATGGACGTGCTTGTGCGCGAGCGCGAGCGCGTGCTCGTGCTCGTGCTCGTGCTCGTGCTCGTGCTCGTGCTCGTGCTCGTGCTCGGACAGTGCTTCGCACCGTCCTCGCAGGCAGCTAGCGGTGAGTCAGCCTTTTAGGAAGTCAATCAAATTGAGAGGCAAGGAGGGAAATTCCTTATAAACAAGGAAATTCTCCTTGCTCTATTCAATGTGGGATTGCAACCTTCCATCTCCCTTTTGGGCTATTCCTTTGGGCCTTTCCATTATTGGGCTTGTATTGAATTTTCCATTCAAACCCAACAATCCCCCACATGAATGATGATTAATGCATGCATACTCTAATCGAAAGTTCTGACGTGTTATTATTGCATCGAGATAGGTAGCTTGCGGCTTTGAACCTTCTCTAGTAATATGTTATCAGATTTACTCGCTGCTCGGTGAACGCGATGTTTTGAACCGTCAGCTTTTGGTGTAAACCAAGATAATAAAATTTACACAATAATAACCCTAGTATATTTGGGTTCTCACGTTGTGTCCGTTTCGGCCTTGGACCGTATCTTGGATTCATAAGTGTTTTTCCCATTTGAAGCGGCCTCACTTCACACTTACATAGGTGATCTCCTATCAGGAGTATCCTGCTATACTCCACCTTAATCAAGGTATAGGAATTATTAAAAGCGTAATGCTTAACCTTACCACACCTCTGCAGGTTAATACCTGGGCAGCTTCTGAGAATGAGATAGGTTCCAGGTGATTAACTGAACCCTCTATAACTTAGTTTTCTCATTGAACCAAGTTTGTGGGATCTCCACTCATCATGGTTGAGTTACCGCTATGGACGTTCTTTAGTGTGTGGATTTTAATCCCATTCCCCTTACTGCGTTGTACATTTGATCTCTATTGATTTCTTTTGTAAAAGGATCAGCTAAGTTGTCCTTGGACTTTACATAGTTAATGGTGATCACCCCACTAGAGATCAACTGTCTTACGGTATTGTGTCTCCGACGGATGTGTCGAGACTTTCCGTTGTACAATGTACTTTGTGCTCTCCCGATTGCAGACATGCTATCACAATGTATCAATACGGGAGGCACCGGTTTACTCCAGCACGGAATATCCTCTAGGAAGTTTCTGAGCCATTCAGCTTCTTCCCCAGCTTTGTCTAGTGCTATAAACTCCGACTCCATGGTGGATCGAGCTATGCACGTTTGTTTAAAGGACTTCCAAGACACAGCTCCTCCTCCTATGGTGAATACGTATCCACTCGTGGATTTGGAGTCCTTAGTGTCCGATATCCAGTTTACGTCACTGTATCCTTCTAATACAGCTGGATATTTAGCATAATGTATGCCATGATTTATGGTATGTTTTAAATACCGTAAAATCCTTTCTAGAGCTAGCCAGTGATCCTTTCCTGGATTACTTGTGAATCTACTAAGTTTGCTAACCGAGTACGCAATATCGGGACGAGTACAGTTTGTTAAATACATCAAGCTCCTGATAATTTGCGCATACTTCAGTTGAGATACTGGGTCCCCTCGATTCTTGGCTAAGTGTAGATTCAAATCTACTGGAGTCTTAACCGGAGGTTTATCAAAAGCTTCAAATTTCTTGAGCACGCTTTCCACGTAGTGGTATTGCGTCAAGATAATTTCGTCAACTTTCCTAGAAATTTTTATTCCTAGTATGACGTCTGCCAGACCCATATCTTTCATGTCAAAGTGATTCTTTAACATGTTCTTAGTTTTCACAATAACCTCTTTATTGCTTCCCATAATTAGTAAGTCATCTACATAGAGACATACAATTACGTAAGCTTCAGGTGTGCCCTTAATGTAAACACATTTATCGCACTCATTGATCTTAAATCCATTTGACAACATTGTTCTGTCAAATTTCTCGTGC